>OZ002729.1:38768256-39968256 GCA_963924305.1 Polygonum maritimum | reverse complement strand
AACGTAAGCACAACAATGAACAACACCTAAAGCCAGACTTCATAACCTGAGGACATCATAAACCATACGACCACTGCAAGCAGATTAAACAATAAGAGAGCTTACTTGTTTGTTAGACGAAAAGAAGTCGGTGCTCAAATATTTCCCGTACGAATTAGTAGAATCCCACACACGACAAACCATGACGTCAATCTCTTGCCCAGAACCATCAGAAAGTTGATTCAAAGCAACGGGCGTGCTGCCTACTTGCTTCACCTGTACAGCATTTGTGTGGTCACCTATAACCTCCATTGGATCGGCAGCATAAACGAATTGAGGAACTCAGATTGCGGAATTACAAGGAGCACAGGCGTATATATACCTGCCGAAAGCCAAACCTGGGTGTACCTCAGTAGGCGCCCTAATAAGATCTAACAGTAATGGAGACACACGAAAAGTCAAATCTGAGTGGAAGGAAGACGCGAGACGAAGAGGCGAATCACAGGGGGAAGCGCAATCAATAAATCGCCACAACCACAAGCGGAATCCGGGAAGACTGGGAAGCCGATCACCAAGAAACGGTCGCACGCAAGCGAAACGGTGGACACGAAAGAGCAATAATAACCTAAATGAAATATCACCATTTAAAAACAACATTTATTCAATTGGAGGAATCATACTTTTCAATAGATATAGATGGATAATCGGAAATTTCATGTGGTACCCTCCAGTTTAAGACAATTTCGCATGGTACCCAACTAGTTCAAAACTTTCACATGGTACCCCTTACATTTAAACAAATTTTGCCTCATGCCCTCTTCAAAGTAAAAATTTGTTCGAAATTTGTTTTTCATTTGTTTTTGGATAAAACATAAATTTTGGTTTTAAAATAATGATAAGTCTTCATTCTTTCTTATCAATTCTTTTTTAATGATAAATTTGTTTTTTTTGTTATCATTGTGTTAATTGAAAGTTTTTTTGATTATGTTTTTGGATAAAAACATAAATTTTGGTTTAAAAATAATGATTACTTTTCACTCTTTCTTATCATCTGTTCTCAAAACTTTGGTTTTAAAATAATGATAAAAACATAATGATAACTTTTCACTCTTTTGTTATAAAATAATGATAATTTTGTTATTTATTTGTTTATGGATAAAAAGCATAGATTTTGGTTTTAAAATAATGATAAAAACATAAAGACAAATGGTCGTTTTCACTCTTTCTTATCAACTCTTCTCTTCAAAATTTTGGTGTTAAAATAACGATAAAAGCATAATGACAACTTTTCACTCATCTTTTGTTATAAAATAACGATAAATTTATTTTTTTATTTTTGTTTTTGGCTAAAAACAAAAATTTTGGTTTTAAAATAATGATAAAAACATAACGATAACTCTTTTTTGTTTAAAAATAATGATAGTTTTATTTATTGTTTTGTCTCTAGATAAAAACATAATATTTAATATGTTTTTATCGAAAAACAAAAACAAAAAAAAAATTTAACTTCAATTAACAACAGTGGAGGAGCCAGAAAAAAGGGTAAGAGGGGGCGAGTCATATAGATCGATAAATTGAACAATAATGTATAATTGTATTATTTAAATAGTATCTACTTGAAAATAAGATAAAATATATATAATCATAGAGTAATTTAATAATATATTTCTATTGTTATATTTAATAACAAAAATGTAAATTTAAATACGAAAAAAAAATTATATTCCTTATCCCTACTTGATTAGGGAAAATATAGTAAGATATTCAAAATTTACTACTATTACCTATTAAATGAACTCCTTAAATATAAAACAATTACATCTAAAAATATTCAAAATATCCATATTAACAGGATAACAACTGAATTTTAACTATTAACAAAAGTTAATAATATTTTGAATGTATCACCAAATTAGGTAGAGACGTTGGAATTAATCTCACTCATATGTAAGAGATCAAACAAAACACGCAAATGTAACTCAACCACGTACAAATACAGAATACAAGTATTTTAAAATAAAAATAAAAAAGGAGGATGTGAATGGAGTGAGACCTTACGACCAGAAAAAATAAGGTGATTTTTGTATCACCCGAGACTCGAACATAGTTCAATGTGAAAGAATAGGGGGGCAGGAACCACCTCCAATAAGTATTGTACTCAACCATTACATGAAACTCTTTTATATTACGGAGTACTACATATCCAGATGGGGTGAGAAGGGGCAGTCGCCCCCCTTCGCCCCCCTCCGCTTTGCCACTGATTATAAAGGTGGGCATGGGGCAAAATTTATTTAAATGTGAAGGGCACCATACAAAAATTTAAAACTAATTGGATACCATGCGAAATGGTCTTAAACTAGAGGGTACTACGTGAAATTTTGGATGAATAATTCATGTTCTCATTAACTAAAGAAAAAAGTCATGGAAACTTTCCTAGTCCAACCCCAGTGGTCGTTTATGAAATTAATTAGCGTGTAGCAAGCACTAATAATTTGAATTTGATGCTATCGCTAATCAAAAACTGACCTACAATCTGACCAAATAAAATATAAAATGACCTACAAGACGACAAAATCCAGAAAAACGTGCAACACCACATTGACCAACGTCCAAGATGCACACGAAACTCCAAAAACATTTACATTAGTAAACTATTTACGGAGTATTAAAGATGCACGCGAGACTCCATATCACTTTAATTCTAAATCTCAAACCCTGTAAAGTATTCCAAATATCAAATCCAGATCTACATCCAAATTTCCAATTCATTCAAGCCCCGCCCCTAATATCCACTGGGTCTACAATATATTCATGCCTCTCCTCATATCTTAAATCCAGACACAACTACGGCAGTTCCGGTGGAGGCCGGTCCACGGCGGCGCTGGAGTTGCACATGAACCGACGAATCTGGTGAAGCTCAACAGCGTGTTGGAGTTGCTGTTGAAAATTCATCAACGGATCTCGTGGATCTAGACAACGATGGTGGAGTTGCCGGTATGGTTCTTCGACGAGTTTGGCGCAAGATGGATGAGATACTTGTACGTAAAAACCCTCTTTCTTGTGTCTAGATGTAAGTATACATGTAACTATATACATAATTAATCATATTATATGAGTGTAGCACATCTCTAAAATGATACTTGGATTTTTAACTCAAATTTCATTTCAATAAAGAAAAACAGGGACAAAAAATCGAAGATCCCACGATCAAACTAGCTAGAAAATGAGTGTCTTGGACTCGGTTCAGCACTTGTGGAACATATGGGAGCTAAGGAGTTTTCTACTCTTTAGCTTTAGCCTCCAATGCATCTTGGTCCTATCTGCGTCAATGCGAAAACGAACCTCAAACAAGCTGTGGATCGGCTTAGTATGGCTAACCTACTTGCTTGCCGATTGGTCTGCATACTACGCCATTGGCCTTACCCCGTCGCCTAGAACCCGAATCTGTGGGAGTCAGCTTGACAAGTACTATTACGACCTTCAAGCGTTTTGGGCGCCATTTTTGCTCCTACACATTGGCGGTCCAACCACCATTGCTGCCTTTTCCTTGGAGGACAACGAGACGTGGAGGCGTAGCGCTTTCCATCTCCTTGGACAAGCCGGGTTGACTTTGTTCGTCATGAATCGGGCTCTAACTCCTCATTAATTATAGTAGCCCACTCTTGGCGCCTATGTTGTTGATGTTCGTTGCTGCCTTCACCAGGTATTGGAAATTGGATGTTCTAATTTATTAAATCCTTTGGTTAAATACAAATAGTACTTGTTTCGCCAAGTATCAATAGGACTTAAATCCCCGACCAAAAAAAAAAATCAATAGAACTTAAATCTACTTAATTACGTGTATATAGATGATGCACATGCACACGGGTACTTATACTTTTCTAGCTAGTTGAGTTTTCTCGTTCTAATTAATTTCAACAAGGATTATGATGGATAATTAACATCCTAATTTGCGTAATTAAGGTACTTGGAGAGGGTTTTGGCACTCTACTACGCCTCCATGAATAAGTTCTTGGATTTGACCTTCGAGGATCTTGATTTCGGCAATAATTTTGAGTCGTTGAGCCAAGTTACTACTCCCTCTAGAAGTCGACTTGGTGAGATTCAAATGGTGAAGGACTCGTACATTCTTTTTCAAAACTTCAATCGGATATTTGGGGACATGCCTATCTATTCTAAGCACAAAGTACATGACTTGAGTAAACGCTACTTGTTGGAGGTGCTGAGCCCAGTGGAAGCTTTCAAAGCGATGGAGATCCAGATGAACCTGGCCTACGACATCTTCTACACCAAGACATGGCTCATCGTTGAGACGAAGGTGGGTCGGATTCTCCACGCAATTTCGTTGTGTAGCGAAATGGCAGCTCTTGTGCTTTGGGCATTGGCATCGTATAAGACACGGTATTCCCCGGTTGATGTTTGGGTAACGAATGTCCTGGTCCTTGGAGGCGCGGTTGTCGATGTAGTCTCCTGCTTGAAGCTCCTCTTCTCCGACGCCGTGATTGCAAAACTCGCAAAGAGGAGATGGGTTGGGGATTCCAACCTGGTGAATAAAGCACTCTCGCTTAGAGACCACGGGTTCTGGAGCCGGTGTCTCATGATCAACCGCTGGTCAGGAACTATACCTCATGAAATGAGTGGCAATGTCTCCGACTGCATATATTACCGCTGCGGATGGTTGGTTTCGAGTTTCGAACTCAACCTAACGAGATCAGTGAAGGTGAGTGAGCGAGTCAAAAGGCGTGTTGTCGAGCAGATCAAAGATAAAGTTGATGCTATCTCCCGAGATGGAGTATCGCTGGAGCTGTCCAACCTGGGTTGCTTCATGAGAGAAGAACATAGGTGGAAAAGGCTTGATGTTATTCTAAAAAAGACTCCACTTGTTGACGCCCTGTACGTGTTTATCTCTGCGACTGTGAGTGTCAGGACAGATGTTTCCAAGCAGGTGTATGAGTACCTCGAGTGTTGTTTGTTCGACAAAGCAAGTAATCTTATAGCTGACCAGCGGGAGATCAAGCGGATCTCATTCGAGAAACGCATTTCGGAGTTCACCGGGGAGAAATCAAAGAAGAAGCCAGCAACAAACCTGGTCCAGGCGGCGTTCATGAACTCCCAGGTCAAAAGAAGTGCAGCCATAAATTTCAAAGCTATGATGTTGTCTAAAATTCTGATTGTGGGTCACCTACAAGGGTTAGAACAAGAGGCCGCGGAGGCTATTGTAGAAGATATAGGCATAGGGCTGCTCTGTATCACCGCGTCGCGGATCACGGGGAGGGTCCATCTGGAGCGATTGAGTAAAGGCGGAGACTTGCTTACCGTGGTCTGGCTACTGTTGACTAATGTCGGACTAATCAACACCGTTGAAATCCCCGACCAAGAAGAAATTCAACAACATTCAAGTCCTCAAGAGTTCGATCCGTAACAACGAGGTGCAAGCTTGCTTAATTTCTCTCTAGCTAGTTATTCGGTTGGTGCCGAGAATCGTTTCCTTGTTGATTTGTTTCTGTTTGTTTGTAGTGTCGAGATCGGACCGAGAGTGGTAAAAACCAGAACGACAAATAGATAAATTATATATGTACTTGTTGTTGGGTTTCAGGCTATGAATTGCAACTGATCGATTGAATAACTTTTCTTTCGGACTTACTATTAATTTGCATCTAGCAAAATCAAACCATATAGCCCCCTTCCATCAATAAGAAACCCTTGACTCAATGAATTACTGAGTATGAACAACTCATTTGTACTTGTGTATATACGTGTGTGTTGAAGTTCCTCATTTCCCCCTGTTGTTAAAGGACCGGCCACGTGTGTACTTTATGAAACAAACGTGTAGCATACACCAATTATTAGAAATCTGATGCCATCACTAATCATCATCATTTATGAGTTAGAATTAATTAGACTTGATCTAATTGACAAAATCAACTATACTTGAATAAAAGACTTAAATTTGGCCCTTCTACGTACAAGGGAGTGTTGCTTATAACTTGTGGAATGAGTATATATAAATGATAATACATATATATCTTCCAAAAAAAAAGACCTACAAGACTACAAAAGCTAGAAAACGCGCAACATGTTGGGCCTGGCTCATAACCCGTACGCGTATCTAAATAAGTCCAAGAGAAGCAGGCGGCCCACAAGATCTGAAGCTGTTACGTAGGAAAATCTTATCATATCTAGAAGAATATCCTCTAATGTATTATATCTATTTAGTTGTATAGTATCTTGTAAATATCTATCATTTTTTGCATCCCCTATATATACAGGGGGGGTCATGCATTGTACATTGAACATCACACATTCACACATTCGATCATCAATAAAAACACAAACACGTTTTTCCTCTCAATTATTTCGTTCTTTTTGCTTTACACTAGCCCGATCTTGGCTAAGGGGTCGTTGATCTTGTCAAACGATTTCTAGCACAAACAATTTGGCGCCCACCGTAGGGCTGAGAATAAAGTAATTCCGAATGAAAGCAATCAACTTTCGATCCAATTGACATTCATGCTAGGAGCGGAAGACAACGTCGAGAATCAAGACGATGCTGGTAACGCCTAGCACAAGGAACAACAGGCGAAGGCTCGGGATGGACGAGATGTCTAGTTATCTACGCCGTCCAGAGATTCTCCGGAAGAAATCGAACAAACATCAAACGCTTCCACACCGGAGACGGCCAATCAGAGATCCAGGACACGATCAGGATCCTAGGCGTAATCAGAGTTTCTACACGAAATCGTAGTTTCTAGACACGATCAGAGTTTTTACACGCAATCGAAGTTTCAAGATACGATCAGTGTTTTTACACGCGATCAGAGATCCGAGATGCAATCAGAGATCCTAGACGCAGTCGGAGTTCCTAGACGCGACCGAAGTTCCTAGACACATCCCGAAAATCCATGACGACGCGGATACTTCAGGAAGGAGCAATCTGGGAACCATTCAAAGGGCCCCAAGGATAGACCTTGATGGTCACCAAGAAACATCAAGAGGCGTAGCGGCTTCGATGCCATATCTTGGAGAAATACAACATGAAGCCAGCCAAGATACAACCATGTCGAGCTGACCCAGACGACCCTTCCGGAATCAGGATCATGTTTCCGGTCCTTCATAAACTGGTTTTCTCGTTCCTTTATCTCACAATTCATTCCGTACTTTTCTTTTGCTAAAAGATCGTCTTTCTTTCTTGATTACGCATCTCAAAAGCATCATCTTTTACGCTCATGCATGTTTACTATTCACTAGTTTCAATTGCTAGACGCATTAAGAAACCATATTAACCTAGATGATAAATCGCTTGATTGAAACATGATTGATCGCTCTATGTGTTTGAGGATTCTAGACTCCTCCCTTACTAACATTGTGCATTACTCTTATGCCCAAGAGACAGGAACCTCATATAGGGAAGTTCACGACCTTTTGTGACAGCAAATGATCCGTGCCCTCAGGTTATGCGTACCCAGATGACCTAGAAGGGGTTCTACAGCTTCAATACTCAAGGAAGCATCCTTAACCAACACTTTTCTAACTCTCACATCAGTTTCCTCCTTTTTATTTTCCGGATCTAATCTAGAGTATATATACTCCCCATCCATTATTGTTGGTCAATTATGCTAGAGTTACTACTATCACATGACAATGTTTGAGAACTCATCCAGGACTTTCCCTGTTTCGGCATCTAGAAACTGAACTGCTAAGCTTTTCCCTATCTAATACCCAGTTGCTAATTCTTATAACTTTGAAAATTGACTTCTATACTCATGGTTATATTGTTTTCTGGTAGGACCTTAAGGGACAATGTTTTCTGGTAGGACCTTAAAGGTATTTTTGGTACCCATGCAATTAAGTCAATCTCTTTATAAAATACACTTGAACCTTTTTTCTTAATTGAGACTTACAATTATAAAATACTATTTTATTATGATTAATAAATCTTAATTAAGTATTTATTTAACCTTCTTAAGAAGCGTTTTTATAAATAAGTTTTATGAAGGATGTTCATAAACCGATGATTTTATAAAAATCTTAAACTCGCTTCTAACATGTTAATAAGCCGAAAGCTTAGATTTTTAATCTAACAATTCGAGGAGTACTAGACTAAGAAATAAATTAATTATTAATTTATTTCGTTATCATTCCGTGCCTCGAATTAGGTTAAGCTTCTAGGAGCGCTCGTTCAGAAACTCCGCCTTCGTAGCGACTTAACTCTCGAGAATCGAAGGCAAGTGGATGGTTCTCCCTTCGTACTCTCTTTATATTTGATAATCGTTGATTCCTTTCGTTATCCTGTTCAGTTTGTTGGGAACCCAACATCTTGTTTGCTGAATAAAATGAATATAGGGTTATTGTTTAGAGATAACGACCTTGTTATTATTTACATTACTGCACTGCGCTAGCCCATGGACTTAGGACCGATGATTGTGGTCTCTGCTTGCTTCAAGTCTCTTTCGAGACTTTGTGTGGACTAGTGTAGGAATTAGGGATGCGAGTTTTGACTCTCAACATCTCTTTATAACTGTACTGGGTGGTATATTTATTATCGGCTCACAGTATTGGGTCATGACTCTGCCTGCTCTACCGCTGGAGGGGTGAACTTTGCACTCTAGCTAAGTGCCAGGGATTATTCCCTTTACTCTATAGGCATCGTCTCTCTGCAGAGCGAGCTGCCATCTTAAAAGTCACACACTGCATCTGTATTGCCTTATGACTTTAGACAAAGATAAGTGCCTATGCACATTAGTGATAAAAAATGAATTTGAGTGCTCCTCGAAAATACTCGATGGAGTTCTCTCAAACTTGTTGTGAATTAATAAAGTTCCCAACAGACAAAGAATAACAACTTTCTTTCTAGGAAGTCACTTCCTTGTGAATTCCTATACTTCAAAAGAAATCTCGTATTTCTTTTCGCATCAGATTCCTTTACTTTTCATTGCTGGAGTTCTATTCGAATAAAGTTCGTTCACTATTGTATCTTTCTCTCACTGCCAAAGAACCGGACTGGTCGTGCATCGTTCAGTTCCCTTTGCACTTAGATGCCGACCTACTTAGCCTTTCTAAGAACCTATTTCGTATTCTACCACTTGCTTAGTCTCGCGTTAGACTAATACCACTTTCTTTTCTTCCCGACATTAGTCGGCTGGTATTTCTTGCTTCTATGGAAATATCAGGTAACAAGGCCAAGACTGTAGCAGATTAAAGACGAAGACTCAAGGATCTGAAGGAAGGAAGGTTTCAAGTCTTTTGGATATTCTGGGTCCGCCAAGCTACTTTGTATAATATTATTGTCTTAATTTCCGCTGCACTATTATCTAATGTCGTTTCCATTTCAAGCACTAGCGTTTCAGACCTTTGAACACCTTTTCAAGTATGTGGTAAACGATGAACCACTTTAATGTAATATAACTATCCTGTTTTATATTACTTTGAACCGTGTTGTGTTACCTACAGCCTCGGGTGGTCTTGGATGGTAAAATCTGAGATCACTGGCGGTAGCACCCTTGGGTTAAAAATAGGGGTGTTACATTATGTGACCTATTCCTACAGATCAAGACCTCTACAACCCTTGCCCGACATCACACCCACTCTCACTCAACCAACACTCGCTTCCCACTCCGACCCGAGACTCCCCTTAACGGCTTGACCTATGCTCGGGTCTTTCTGACTCGCCCACAACCCACGAGGACTACCCGACGCTGCCTGAACTACGAAAGGCCGCCAGAAAAAGAAAAGGGACTCACCGGAGGCGATCGAACGGAATAGTGGCGTGAACCGATGCACAAAGACGATGACGAAGCTGACTAGGGACGAGGGCTCTACGACGGCAACAAAGGCGGAGAACTTCTTTTTTTTTTTTTTACTTCTGAACGCACGAAGATTATATATAATTAATTAGGGTTGAGTTTGCTTAGGTTAAATTAGGTTTGTTAAAGTTTAAGGTTGTAAATGAACCGAGCCGTTTACGAGATATTCGGTTCAGTAACAATTCGTTCGTGTTCGGCTCGATTTGTAAACGAGCCGAGCCCAAACAGCTCGAAAAGATAAATGAGCCAAACACGAACACATGAAAGCTCAATTCGGTTTGTTCATGAACAAGCTCGATTATATGTTCGTGAACAAGTTCGTCCAAATATTCATAAACGATATAAAGTATACATAATATTGTTAGATTTTTTTAACAAACCATTTTTTCATAATCCTATATATCATGTAAGCATATTTATTTATTTTTTTACTTTTGATTTAACCTAAAATCGTAAAAGATATACCCTAATTATTTGCATTTAATTATATGTAAATATATTAGCTCGTTTTTTTCGCTCGCAAACAAACTAGATGAACAGTTCGTGAACCAAGCTCGAGCTCGATGAACACTTAAACGAACTGAGCCCAAACAAAATTTTGAGCTCGAAGCAAATTCGAGCTCGAATTCGAGTACGTCTATTTTTAAATGAACGAAACCTGAACAATATAAAGTTCGGCTCGACTCAGTTCGATTACAACCCTATTAAGTTTTAATCTTATCTTTTGTACAAGATAAGTTATCCATCTAAGCTTTTATTGGTATATTTTTTTTCCCTTTATTTTAAAAAAATCACCTTTACCTTTGCTAATATTATTATTCTTAATATTTTTAAGGCTTACTTTACTTTACTTCCAAGACCCGAAATAATTTGCGGATCAAGAAACGAAACTGGATATTACAATCTAATCAAAAATAGAAAGTAAATGAAAAATTATTTGAAAATACAATAGTATAGTAAGATAAAGAATTTTACCATCCATATTTGCTTTGAATATGATAAGGTAAGAATATCGTGTGTATAGTTTAACATTTTTATAATTGTGGTATCTATATTGTTCAAGTCAAATATCAAATATTTTTGGTATTTATATTTTGGTATCATAATAATTCAAAACATAAAATATGTATAGAGAATTTATAATTTTATAAAAATATATCAATGTATCAAGAATAAAACTATTTATTAAGTCAATTTGATGAGTCGATTATATTGTATATGAAGAATAAACCTATTAATCAAATTCGATTGAGATATTTATTTTATAAATACCTTAATTTTTGCAATGCTTTTCAGATTTTAAATTATATATTCAATTTATAATATTTATAGCATATATAAATTAATATATTTTAAACTTTATTTGAAATAAATCCCGGACAAGGTCTGGGGTTATAACTTGTTAATACTATAGGAAAACTTTACTAATAATTTACTTGAAAACCAAGAAACGAAATTACTTTAGTACTAAGACTCGAAGTAGCTTACGACAAATTAGGGCTAGGCACCGGTCTTAGACCGGACCGGACCGGACCGGACCGGACCGGGACCGGGAACATGCAAAAGCATGGACCGGGGACCAGACCGGACCAGACCGGGAACATGCAAAAGCATGGATCGGGGACCGGACCGGGAAAATGCGGTCCAGTCCCGTTCCGGTCCAGGTTTGGACCAGATTGTTATTTTTTAAAAAAAATAATTTCTTTTATATAAAAAAATTATAATATAGTTAAAGAAATCATTTATGACTCATGAAAAGTATAATATTATTAAGCATATAATATAAATGTGAAACTTATATATTAAAAATACACTATATAACATTAAAATTAATATAAATTTTTTTTTTATAAAAATCTGGTCGGGACCGGACCGGACCGGGACCGAGACTGGCAACTTCGATTTTAATGGATCGGGGACCGGACCGGGACACGGTCCAAGCCGGTCCAGTCCAAAAATCCGGTACAGACCGGATTTTGTCCAGCCCTACGACTCTTAAAATGGAACCGAATACTACAATAGTACAACATGAAAAGGAAGTACGTACCAATAGCCAAAAGAGTATATGATAGATAACTAATTTTAGGTCTAAGCATCGTGAAACCGAAATTTGGGAATTTGGTGAACTAAAAACCGAACCGTAAAAATCGTTTTCGGTTCTATTTTTTTTATTCTCGATAAATATAAGGTTTTTCTTTGAAAAATTGAACCGAAAAATAATTGAAACAGAAACTGAACTGAAAAAATTCGGTTCGATCAATTTATGTTCTGTCCTAACCAATTTAATGAGCAAAGACCATTCCTTATTTTTTCCATTACATAGTGATAGTAACACGTACAATAAATGGGCAAGCCAAATAACCCATGTGGATATGCGGAAGCAGCTTGCTTAGCCCAATGTCGAGTCTAATGACAAAGACAAATGCACGCCTCCACTGCTCCACATCCTTCCTTGATTGAGAAAAAGGGGTGATCGATTTCCAACTGGTTAAGCACGTTGAAGCCCAAGTGGAAGCTAGCTAGCGAATGAGATAGTTATATAGAGCTTGTGATTCTCAGAGCTTAATCAAAATCTGACCCAGCCAAGTCATAAAATGGAGCCAAAAAGGCCATGCTCCCATCTCCTCCCCTTTGTAACCCTCGTCCTCCTCGTACAGAAATCCCTTTCCGCGATGAACCCAAACTACGAAGCCTGCAAACCATACGAATGTGGAAACCTTAGTATCAGTTACCCTTTCTATGTTCCAGAAAAGCAACCTTCCTTGTGTGGCTCCCAAGGGTTTGAAGTGTCCTGCAACCCGCAAAAGCAGGCGATCATCGGCATTTCTGGTGATGGCTATGTCATCAACAGTATCAGCTATGAGGATGTTTCAGTGAGCATCACCAACCGGGCTTTCTCAGGCCCCGTGTTCGGGTGCCTCAACTCGTCGTCGGTTCATAACCTCAGCTTCGGCCCAGACAGCAAGTTCAGCTATCCTAGCAAGAAGCACAAAGAGGTGCTGCTCCTTGGGAATTGCACGAGCAGCAGCAGCAACAGTTCTTATACAAGGATCAAGTGCAAGCAGGAGGAGGGCCACACGCGCACTCTGTTTGTTGTGGAGGAAGAGGACTTCCGTGGGAGTTGCAATGGAATAGTTGCGGTGCCGTATGAGTACGACGGCACTGCAACTGGATTAGGAGGGCTTGAGGGGCTTCTGAGGAAGGGGGTGGTTTTGGAGTACACCGCCAATAACTGCAATCTATGCCAGAACAGCGGTGGAAGGTGCGGGCTCGGTAATACCACTCAAGAGTTTTGGTGCTTTTGCCCTGATAGGGATCACAGAGCTCATTGCCGTCCACCCAAAAGTAAGTTTTCAGTATACTCCACGGACCCAAGGTAAGTCTATAGCCCGTTCTCTAAAAATCACTTCTAGACGCTAGGCCGTCTCCGTCCGCCTAGAACTTCAACCCACATAGGCGGTACGGTGCAAAGGTGTCCGCCTAGATACCGTCAATTTGTATACAACAAACTTTATGCAATGATGCTGGTATACGGCAATTGATGGGTGATTGTGGATTTCACAAAGTTAACCTATCATACCAAAATTCGTATCGTAGTCTGTTATGGTCACTAGAAACTCTTCACCTCCGCTCAAGTCAAAAAAAGGGACCTATCCCAGGTCTTCTCTTGCACAAATTTTCCTTCCTATATAGGAGTATGTCCCACAAAACGTGTTGCTTGGTTCACTCCCAACATATTTTCCAACCGGATGCAGCAATCCACATCTCAGATCCTCATGCCTGTTTTCACTCACTTATTAACTTTTTAAGTCAACTGGAAGACTGCTTCGTCTGTGATATCCCACGTCGGCCAAGGAGGACCAAATCTAAACTACTACCTTTTTTTTCGGTCAATATTAATTTATTGGCACTACCTAGTCTACCTTGCAGGGGATACTAGTTTATTGACCTATTATTAAATTGATAGCAGAATACATAATAATAATAATAATAATAATAATTATTATTATTATTATTATTATTATTATTATAATTATAATTATAATAAAAAAAATAATAATATCATTATAATTAGATATTGATATCACTTTTCTTATCCAACATACATATATACTTGTATAACGAATAAGATTTAATAAGACAATAAAAATCAAAATTAAGTTAATTATGTTTACAAAAATCTCTTAGAAAAATAAACTTGTATCATCAATAATATTTTTTCAAATAAAATTACTATGTTAATAGATCTTATAAAACTATAATTAAATTAATAATAGTAGAGTTGTAGATCGTAGATCAATACATTATATAAACGAATAACACAAATTAATTTTGTATACTTTTTATACATTCGTAAAATTTGTTATTAGATATTTGGTACTTAAATTATCAATTTAGGGGATAAAAAGATATTGATAAAAAAACGTGGCGAAAAATAAGCAAATTATATATTCTTAATAATTCTGACCCCATGTAACTCCGACCCCACTTTATATTCAATTAATTATAAACTAATTATATTTTAACAATTCTATATCCTTAATAAGTTAAAATTTTAAACTTTTCATATATCTTCATCTAATCCCCATAATATCAAAATAATATTTACATCCCTAATTTGTCAATATAATATTTTTCCTATATATTAAAGTTGTTCCTTTTCGAACACACATTAATCTAGTCTCGCTTTAGATTAAACTACTTATATTTGAGAATAAAATATTCTTATTTATTTTATAGTATAAAATAAAAGTATTTTTTATCTTATCCATATATATGCAAATAATATATTTCTTATTTGTTTTTAAAAAAAGTATAATTATCTTTATCTTACCCACATAGACATATTCATATCAAAAACATGTTTATGATCTATATATTATATTAATTCCATCTATAGATATTTTTAAAAAATCACTTATATCTATTTTATATAATATTATAAATAATATCAAATGAATTTATATTCAGTCAATTCTTTTCTATTGAACAAAATAATATTATTTTCTCTTTGATTATATTTAAGTGATAAAGTATTATCATAGTTTTGGATATAAAAATGTTATCAATATCTAAATGCTAACAATATTATTGTATATTGTTTTATCCATTAGATTATACATCAAAAAACATCATTAGTCGTGTCACGTACAGAGTACAAACAATTGACTAGTACTATTAATTTATAAAGAGAGATAAAACTCAACCCATTGACTTAAGCTATTGGATTAAAAGGTGATTCCCAACCTTATATGTTAAGTCGTTAAATTTACTGGATACATCGCTCATCTAAACATGGTCCATCGGAATTTGATATCTTTGCCCAAAAGTCTTTCCTAGAATATAATTGTCAGTAGAAGATTCCAAAGTGGAGGGGCCACAATGAACTTCAAAATTTTACCATCATCACTAGCCTGATCAAAGACGCCAATGTAGGTTTTATACTTCATTTGGGTTCACATGGTATACTTTTAATTAAAATTAAAAAAAAAACTAGTAGTAGTAGTATTACAACATTATTCTACTATATTTTTAAGGGAGATTTGCAAAAATGCCCCATCCAAAAAAACGGTTTGCAAAAAAGCCCCTTAAAACAAAAAAATAGCGAAACATGCTGTTTTGGGCGTTTTTGCAATAAAATTTACATTATTTTGTATTTTCTTTTAAATAGAAGTTTATTAAAAAATCATTATAATTACATTAAAAATATTTATCCATAAATTCTGAAAATTCATTTCAAATACATAATTAAAAAATAGAAAAAGAAAAAGAAAATAGTTTTGAAACATTGAGATTTTTTGGAAACAATGAGATATTGTAGAAGATATGGTGGAAGATATTTTTTGAAAATATAAAACATAAATACATGTGAATCATTATTATCTTCGTTCCAATGTTGATCGTTATTATCTTCGTGATTATCTTCGTTTCATCACAAAGTAGGGTGAGATTCATTCTGTCACCCTCAGTAAACATCTTGTCATACACAACGAAATATCCTGTCACCTTTTTGTAAAATACTATCATTTTTGAATTGTTAAAAATGTGTGTTTCTTCTAAAAAACATTATTTTTTCTCATCTTTCACTAAAACTTATTTCTAAATACATAATTGAAAAATACAAAAGAAAAATAAAATATAAAACAAGAAAATAGTTTTTAAACATTAAGATTTTTTGGAAACAATGACATATGGTGGAAGATATTGTGGAATATATTTTTTGAAAATATAAAACACAACTACGTGTGGATCATTATTATCTTCGTTTCAACATTGATCGTTATTATCATCATGATTATCTTCGTTTCATCACAAAGTAGGGTGAGATTCATCCTGTCATCCTGAGTAAACATCTTGTCATACACAATGAAATATCATGTCACCCTTTTGTAAAGAGACGATGGTAAATCTATATCCGGATAGATTATTTGCCTTTTTTTGTAAGATTTCCAATTTTCCTTTTATTTTTAAAAAGGGACAGATCCAAAAATGAAATCTTGTTTTAACATTAAAATATTTATAAAATCTTTTTATTTATATATATTTTCAAATTTGGATAAAAAATAAAGTTTGTTAAAGTATTTTATTTCTCAAATAAAATATTAATAAAAGTAATAATTTTTGATTTTTTAAAAATATTTCATTTTTTATTTTATTTGATAAAAATTAGTCATTTTGGGCATGATTGTAATATTTTTAGGCATGATCGCAACATTTTTAGGCATTTTTGCAAATCGAAATAAAAAAGGTCATATTTGCAAACTGATTATCAAATAAGGGCATTTGGTACTAATTCCTCTATTTTTTTAAAGCAAAACCCTTTCAAGCCTCCTCCTTCAGCTAATTCAATTCTACCCAATTTTTAAATTTTTTTTCCAACCCTAAAACCTCTCTATTAATTAAAACCACAACTTTCAACCGCGTTCTTTTCATCTACGTGTATCTTAATTCAACCAATTTTTTTTCAATAAATAAAAAAAAACTTTCACTAATCTCAACTTCCACATATAAAAAAAAGAGGTTTTCGTACATTTTTTTCTCTCACCCATCCTCTTAAAGGTTTCTTTCTTCCACGATCTTCAAAATTCAACTTCTCCTCAATTTAATTTTGAAGCATAAGCTTATATCAATCAAAATTATTCAGTGTTATCCCAAACAAGACTAAGCACGAACCAACATTAATATGCATATGTAATCATAATATATGATGAGAACGTGAACCGGATCAAATGTTATACTTATACACGAAACAAAAGTCTAAGCTAGTACAATATTAGAATATGGTGTTTGTCCCCACATTATGTTCGTATTTTCATCTCATCTTCTTCTACTTTTTTTTTTCTCAAGCTGTGAGTCGTACATGTAAACCAAAGTCCTGAAAGTGCTAAATGTGGAAATATAATAAATTATCTTCTTCTTTTTCTTACAATGAACTAATTCCGAGAGATTTAAATCCCTGGATCGATGTACCCTATGATGGTTCCTCGATAGTAAATCTCAATTACAAAATGGAGAGCTGTTTGCAAAACTGTGATTCAATTTACAATACAAGCTGGGCATGTTATATTTGGCTCTGATTTGGTGAGTCTCTAGTCTATAATCAAGGTTGATTCTGGATCCTCTTTTATTGTAGGAGGACTACCGCTGGGATTCATTCTTGTCATAGGTAATTCTTTCTTCCAAGTTCTTATGCTTCCCCCTACTTGCAAAAAAGTGGCTGACGTAGTCGGTTGTAAATCTTTTTTTTTTTTTTCAATCAGCATTTCCAGGATTAGCAACCATCATTTTGGTTTTGGTTGCTATTATTTTTTGGAGAAAAATAAAGATCAAGTGTTTATCAACTTTCCATTCAACAAGGAAGATCATAGAGCATAACAAGAATTTTGAGAATGTTCTGAAAGACTATGCTGTTTTTGCCCCTAAGAGATATGCATACTCCGATATAAAGAAGATGACAAATTCTATGGCAGAAAAATTAGGCGAAGGAGGATTTGGTGGAGTTTACAAAGGAAAGCTACTCGATGGTCGTCTAGTTGCAGTGAAATTGCTAAAGAATTCGAAAGGAGATGGAGAGGGATTCATCAATGAGGTTGTAAGCATCGGTAGAACTAATCATGTGAACGTCGTCACTCTTTTAGGCTTTTGTTTGGAGGGCCACAAAAGGGCGCTTGTGTACGAATACATGGCAAATGGATCACTTGAAAAGTTCAGGCATGGCAAGGCTAACATTGAACAAACACTACCATTAGAGACCTTATTTCAGATAGTGCTTGGGATTGCAAGAGGGCTGGAGTATTTGCACCGAGGCTGTAAAACAAGAATATTGCACTTCGACATCAAGCCCCATAACATTCTCTTAGATGAAGAGTTTCGTCCGAAGATTTCCGATTTTGGGCTTTCCAAGCTCACTCCTCAGGACAAGCAAAGCAAAATATCTATGTCAGCAGCAAGAGGGACCATTGGATACATTGCTCCTGAGGTTTTCAACACAACCTTTGGCAACGTTTCCCACAAATCAGATGTTTATAGCTACGGAATGATGGTTTTGGAAGTGATTGGAAGTAGGATAAGAGCGAATACTCAAGCAGAGAGTTCAAGTGATCTATATTTTCCTGAATACATATACAAGCAGCTTGAGCATGGACAGGAAGAAGACATTGGCATTGTTATAGATGAAAATGATAACCAGTTGAAGAGGAAGATGATAGTGGTTAGCTTGTGGTGTATCCAACCAGTTCCCTCGAGCAGGCCGTCAATGAGCAAGGTGGTACAAATGTTAGAAGGTAGTTCAGAGGCAATTGAGATTCCCCATATGCCGACTATTTCTTCCCCTCCAAGCCTACAATGGGATACTGAAACATCATCCATAACAAGCTTGTAATAGGGTTTCCTTGTTTTCATTGAAGTCATTAGTTTAGAATGAGGGGTTGTTCAGCTGTGACATTGGAGCCTACATGGAAATGGCGTGGAATGGAGCAACTCAAGATAGTCCTTTGTTCTGCATTACAAAGTTACCTGTTCGTTAGGAATAAATTAGACCGGGTTTTTAAATTATTGTAACTCGGTACTATATATAGATTAATTGCTTTTTTTTTTGGGCGAACTCTTTGCCTAATCCCAGAACTATAATGAGAATGAGAGCTTGCAAGCTCATGAACACTCTAGTATTTTCCTGATTTTCGATTTTGTGCTTGTTTTGCTTCCACATTTGTTTCCCGATTTCGTCTCACAAAATTCTTTATGGTATCAGAGCGATTTTGAAAGGATTTTGTGGTTTCGATTTGCTCATTCATGTTTGCTGGTGGTTGTTTGTGCTTGTGCTGGTTGAAAGTGCTTGAACCAAAGTGACAGGTTCCGATAAAGACGGATTTCATGTCAACTGACAAAGGGAAAGAGGTGGTTGTGCAGCCTGAGCAACACAATAACATGACCGACCCATTGATGCTCACAAATTTGGATAATCCGGGGATGAGCCTCACTTCGGCGCATTTTGATGGAAGGAATTTCCTATCCTAGAGTCGCTAGGTTGAAAGGGTGTTGATGGCCAAACTCAAGCTAGGATTTGTCGATGGGACAGAAGTGGAGCCGGCGGTTGGATTGGCGGATTATAGGTGGTGGAAGAGGTGTGATTTCATGGTGGCATGCTGGATTTTGAACTCGATGATGCCGGATATTTCAGGTGGGTTCTATACAACGATTCTGCTCACTTGTTGTGGCTAGAGAATAAGGAACATTACTAACAAAGTAGTGGTCTAATGATCTATGAGTTACAACAACAATTGGCAAATTTTAGTCAGGGGTCATTGGATGTAACAGGGTATTATGTTAGAATGAAGAGGTTGTGGGATCAAATTGATAATTTGACAGGGGTTCTTGCATGTACTTGTGGGGGTTTTGAGAGCTGCACTTGTGGGGTTTTGGCAAAAGTGGTGGAGATGAGTAATCTCACAAAGCTGATGCAATTCCTGCTCAAGTTGAACAATAAGTTTGACACAACAAAGAGCACAATCCTTACCATGGACCCTTTGCCTAACATTAACAAAGCTTTTTCTATGGTCAAGCAAGTGGAAGCTCAAAAAAGAGTCTCGTTTGGGCAGAATATTGATCATATGGATTTTATGGCTAATCAAGGTGGAGGATCGAAGCAAGGTGGTAAGGATAGTGATGGCAACAAAGGCATGAATTCTTCTAGTGAGAAGAGAGAGTTCAAGAAAACTAAGGCTTATGAAGATAGGTTTTGCACCCATTGCAAAGAGCACGGCCACACGAAGGATTATTGCTTCGAGATCGTGGGTTTTCCGGATTAGTTGAAGGGGAAAACAGTCAAGAGAGGCAATAAAGACGCAACCAACGTTGACTCTGAGGGTCGTAGTGTTGGTGATACACCAGTTGACAATGGCTCAGGACACGAATGGATCCTCAGATGGTGCAAGCAATGGCGAGTCTCAGTAACGCTTGTCAAGATATGATGAAGGCTTTCAAGACAGAGCGAGCCATGAATGTAGTGGCAAGAACACCGTGGGACAATTTCTGATTCTCATGTATAAGCGTTTCCGTTTTAAACGCCACACATCATAGTAATGATGATTAGATTGTGGATAGCGGTGCTAGTTATCACATGGCATCACACTTTGATTTGTTGATTAATCCTCGTTCAGTTGATTATCCAGTGCATATAGTCTTACCTGACGGTACAACTAAGTCTGTTGATACTATTGAAGATATGAAATTGAATGATGATTTGGTGTTCAAGGACATGTTGTATGTCCTATTTTTAAGTATAACTTGTTGTCAGTCAACAAAGTGGTCGATAATGGGAAATTGAGTGCTCATTTTCACAAAGGGCATTGTTCTTTACAGGACCTTTTGAGTGATTAGTGCGTTGGCAAGGGCAGGATCTTGGGAGGTCTCTATAGGATTAAAGTTAGTGCTGCAAGGAAAGAAGTTTCAGTTTCTAGTTTTTCAGATTCAGTTTTCTGCAATAATATTGATGCAAAAACTTTAGAAACAATGAACAAAAGGTTGGGGCATGTCTTAGTTTCTGAGATGAATCATTTACTAGAATGTAAAGAGCGTTTGCTTGACAATTTTACTTTTGAAACATGTTCACTTGCTAAGTTTCACCATTTGCCTTCTGCTCCTAGTGTGAGTTATGCAGAAATGCATGTTTTTCAATTTAACTCATGTTGATGTTTGGGGGCCATAAAGAGTAGCTTCTTTGAATGGTGCTTTGTTCTTTCTCACTATTGTAGATGACCATAGTAGGGCCACTTGGACGTATTTATTGCAACACAAGTGGCAGGTTTGCTTTGTTCTGCAAGGATTCTTCAACTATGTGAAAAATCAGTTTGGAGTTTTCCCAAGGTAATAAGGTCAGTCAATGGGAGTGAGATAGTTAACAGAGATTGTGAAAGTTTGTTTCACAAATTGGGAGTAATACACCTAAGAACAATGGTGTATAGACCTCAACAAAACGACATCATAGAGAGGAAATACAAGTTCTTGCTTGACACTGATATCCAAATTTTAGGTAGGATTTTTAGTGTTTAGGTAGATTAGATTGAGTTGGTTTTCGTACTTGAGTCTTATATATGTTTTTGAGCTATTTTGCATTATTTTTCGTATTTCCTTAAGATTCGGAAACTATGCATTTTTTGTGTCATTTTGTAGGAATTTTGGAGCTTGAAAGAAGAGTTTGGAGCATTGCGAGAGAGGGGCGAACAAGCTATGAGGAAGATTTGAGTTAATGAGCTAAGGAAGTGGGTCAAGAAGAGTGAAATCATGATAAGAGGTGAAGAAATCGACCCAAGCTCAAGCTAGGAGGGGCTAATGCACGAACCAAAATGAAGAAGTTAGAAGAATACTCCCAGGAACGACCCTCCTAGGGTCGTCGTGCTTGGCGCCGACTTTCTCTCTATCCCGAGATCTTAAGGATTTATTCTATCTTTGTATTTTAGGAAGGTTTTTTTTATGTTGTTTCTTAGTTGAATTAGGATTCCTTTTCTTATATAAAAGGAGATTAAAGTACTTTCTAGAGCTGAAGAGAGAATTGGTGAACAAGGTTTAGACTTTTATAAGACTTCTTCCTAGTTTGATTTGAATTTCGGTTTGGATTGATCATGTCTTCTTCTTCCTTTTTCTCATCTCTCTATGCCATGAGTGAGTAGCTTTCTTAAATTCTAGGGTTGGGTGAAAACCCAACACAATCATGCATGTCTAAAAAACGTGAATTCATAATTTGAATGCTTGATGATCATTTCTTAACTCTTTTACGATAGTTGAGGCATATCTTATGATTAACCTAAGTGAAGGTGTAAGGTTGATTGCTTGATTAGGTCTAATAGGATTATTTGCGAAAGTTGATATTCATAGGTTGAAGGATAGATAGAAAGTTGTTTAATTTGTGAAAGTAGATTGAATAACTTGAATTGTTTGCGAAAAGTCGACTCTTCTATTATCTAAATTGCATAATAGTTGTGAGTTCTTGTTTGATGCATGTATGATTGTCGTTGTGGTAGCCCTAGCCCTGAGATTTGTCTTTTATATTGATTAAAACTCTTATCTTTACTTTGATCTCGACCCATAACATCGTGCTCAAACCTTTGCTAGTGATTAGTGTGTGTTTGTGCCCAGGACCGACCCTCTTGAGGTCGTGAATGATCCACCTCAGTCCGGTCCTGGTGTGGTTTGCTCGTGATTTCTTCGCTTTTCGTAGTTTATCGACTAATCCTTTAGCACTATTCTCATTCCCGTGGACAATCCTGACTTCGCTATACTCAGCGGGGTCTTGAATATAAATTTATTTGTTCAAGAGACCCTTCAACAGACACGGCAAGAGCTCTAAAGATTCAAGTAGGTTTTCCTTCAAGGTTTTGAGGGCAATCTGTATTGACAGCTACTTATCTCATCAACAAATTACCTTCTATAATTCTCAGTTGGAAAACACCCTTTTAGGTATTATTTCTTAAACCACCCTCTTATGACAACCTAAGGGTTCTTGGGTGTGTTTGTTATGCTTTTTTAGCCCCTAAACCAAGTTACAAGGTTGAGCCTAGGGGTAGAAAATGTGTTTTTATTGGCTATCCGCCGGGTCAAAAAGGGTACAAGCTATATGATCTAAACACCAAAATTGTATTGTTGAGTAAAGACGTAGAGTTCCATGAAACTATATTTCCCTTTCTTGATCAAACCTCGACCTCAAACACAGTCCCTTCTCCTTCTCCTAGACCCTTTTTTTGTCCATAATTTGTGGATGAAGAGGATTTAGCACCGGTTGGTGCCTCTAATTCAGCACCAATTGGTTCCCCCACTTTAGAGACCCCTGATTTTGTACCCATGGAGGCAGTTGCTTCCCCTTCTTCTTTTAGAGAAGTGGTCTCCCCCTCACCAGTTGGTGAGTCTTCTTCAGCTTTGGATACTCTCTCACTACAACTTGTACCTTCTCCTGAAAATCCACCCACCAAGGAGATCCGATCGGCTACGAAGTGCTCCAATTTGGTAATAAGATTATGTTGTCAACAATGTTACACAAGAGTATTATGCATCCCTTGCCAGTGTCTTAACTGTCAAGGAGCCTAGAAGTTACAAAGAGGCTCAATTCGACAAAAACTGGATAATGCCATGGATGTAGAGTTACAGACAGACCTTAGAGAAAAATGGTACTTGGCAGTTGACTAAGTTACCGGTTGGACAACATGCAATTAAATCGAAGTGGGCTTATAAGGTGAAATTCAAGCAAGATGGTACCATTGAAAGGTATAAGGCAAGGCTCATCGTGAAGGGTTTTATCCAAAAGTTGGAGAAAGATTATAAGCACACTTTCTTCCTAGTTGCTAAACTTCCCACAGTCATAATCTTGATTACTCTTGCTACAGCTAGAAATTGGAATGTGCATCAGTTGGATGTTAACAATGCCTTTTTACATGTGCATCTAGATGAGGATATCTACATGGAGATTTCAAATGGGTATCATAAAGGAAGACAAGGGCAAGTGTGCAAATTAGTGAGGTCCTTGTATGGTTTAAAGCAAGCGTCTAGGCAGTGGAATTTGGAGTTCACTACTTTCATGGTTGGATTAGGTTATGTTCAGTCCAAGTCGGATTATTCTTTGTTTGTTAAGGCAGATGAGGATTCTTTCACTGCTCTGTTGGCATATGTTGATGATGTGTTGGTGGGCAAAATACATCTACAGGTCCCTAAACTTGTACACTTTTGTCAACCAACCCCCCATACTTTGAAATGTTTAAACAGACACTTGAACTCGACATTTTTTGTTCAACTAAACACAATTCCTTTAAAGTGAAACCCACATGCGCTGATGTGGACACCATAAATGCCACATAGACGACATGTAGACGCCACTTATACACAACTTAAATTACACTTCATATTTTCTTTTTATGATAAGGACACCTCATTTAAACTGATTTAAAAAAATAAAACACATACGATTGAATAAGAATAATCCAAAAAATACTTAAATGAAAATTAAAAAGTTAAAATATTAAAACCACAATTAATGATACAGGTAGATGAAGGAAAACGAAGAAGGAGCAGCCATCAACCATGGCACCGTCAAGGACACGACCCTGACCGATCTCTCCGCCTCTGCCATGGTCGCCGCTCTCCCGGATCTCTCTTTTGTCACCCTGGTCTGCCAAGCACTACTTCTCCCTCTTTACTAGATCCTTAAATAAAAACCCTAATGTCTACATTGGGTCAAATCAATCTCCCTCTCAATCTTTGAATCCAATCTTCAAATTGATGTTAGATTTATCTTTCTCGACCTCAGATCTATCAAAACCCCTTATTTTTTCGTCTCAAATCTTCCCGAATTGAGTTCTGCCATTAAAACCCCGATCTCCTTTGTTTGCACAGAAACGCCCCGTGACGAGGCCAATTGCCGCAGTTAGTGATGGAGATGGATGTTCGACGATGATGATGGGTTGTGGTGGTAGGTGGTCGACTGGTCGGCATTGGCAATCGTCGGGTGGCTGCATAGCTGTTTGTTTTACAGAGTTTGTACGCAAATGGAGAAATTATGAAAATTAAAAGTGAAAAATGCTTTTTTACCCAAATTTGATTTTGTTTATGAGCTAACCATTTACTGCTACGAAAAGAAAGATATTTTAGGGAAAAAGATTAGAAAGAGGGTTTTGGATATTACGTATTAATGTGAGAGGTGGGCATATTTTCTGAAAAATCTAAATTAACATTTTACCCTTTTACACTGGCTCAATTGGAATGTGAGATTCACTCACAATGCCATGTCAGCTATAGGTTTGATTGAACAAAATATGTTAAGTTTGAGTACTTGTTTAAACATTTCAAAGTACAGGGTGTTAGTTGACAAAAAAAATTGCAAGTCCCCTATAGATGTAGTTTGCATGTGTTGGTGACTAGTACCTCTATAGAGGAAATTTCACGAGTAAAAGCGGCTCTTCATTCCAAGTTCACCATGAAAGACTTCGGGCTAACACGCTATTTTCTTGGTATGGAGATGCTCATAGATGAAGATGGAGTATATCTGAGTCAGAGAAAATACATTAAGGATATCATAGAGGATTGCAATATGCTTCACGTGAAACCAACAAAATTTCCTTTGTCGTCTGGATTGAAGCTACGTTTGACTGATGGTAAGCCTTTTCCTGATGAAGAAAGGTACATAAGATCATTAGGTCGATTGTTGTATTTGTTCTTGACACGCCCCGATCTTTCTTACTTTCTTGCTTCGTTATTTGGCTGGAACTTCTACTCTTGGCCTTCTCTACCCAGTACAATTGTCTCTCAAGGTGGAAGGGTTCACCGACGAAGACTGGGGGTCATGTCTTACAACCAAACGATCACTCAATGGTTATTGTCTGTATCTTGGTCACTCTCTTGTGTCATGGAAAACAAAAAAAAGCAAACCACAATATCACGGTCTTCTATAGAAGCAGAGTATTACAGCATGGCAGTGACCACCGCTGAGTTGGTGTGGATTTCTTATATTCTTCGTGATTTGCATTACGATGTGCCTTTGCCAATCACATTGTTCTACGATAACAGGGCAGCTCAGCAGTTGGCGACCAACCCTTGCTTTCATGAACACACCAAACATGTTGATTTGGATTGTCATATTACTCGTGAGCGCATACAGTCCGGGTTCCTCAAGACTTCTTAAATTCCCACGAATCTTCAAATTGCTGACATAATGACTAAAACGTTAGGTCAACTTAGGGGTGACAATTCGGATAATCGGTCGGGTTTCGGTCAGATAATTCGGTTTCGGGTTATTCGGATGTGAACAGTATCGAATTAAACGGATAATCGGGTGCATTCGGGTCGGTTCAGAACGGGTCGGATAATCAAAATGCCGGATAAGTCAGTTTCGGGTTGAGTTAGTTTTTTAATTTTCGATTGAATCGGATTTCGGTTGAGTCGGTTTCAGTTGAATCGGTTTCGGCTGAATCAATTTTTGTTAAATCGGGTCTCAATAGAATTGTGTTTGTATAAATAGTCCTTGATAGTTGGAATAGTGAATGAATATAATTATTATTTAGTTATATTTTGAATAATGTATTTTTTTTCTATATTTCAAGTGTACAACATAAGCATATACCAATATAATGATATTCATATCTACGAGATCTTATACATCTCGAAAATCATATCCATTCTCATGATCGTATTCATATACCAATAAATAAGATCTTTTATTTTGTCAAACAGATTTATCTTTAGTAATGAATGATAATATTAAATAATAAATATCTGTCAAATTATGACCAATAGTTTTAAAATAACATAAAAAAGATCACAGTTCAGAATTACATGATTATACAATCTCTTATATTTGCAATTTTGTATTACACTTTATACTAATAATATATTATGTTTTATATTCTAGTATATAGAATATCATACTAAGTTCGGATTGTTTTGGATATCATATATAATTATCGGGTACAATCGGGTTCAGGTTGTTTCGGATGTCGGGTATAATCGGGTTCGGATTGTTTCGGGTTTCGGATATAACTCGGTCGGGTATTTTCGGGTCGGGTTATTCAGGTTTCGGTTTGAAACCGGATTGAGATTTTCGGATGTAATCGGGTTCGGGTCATACTTAATCGGGTTGCTTATACCTCCGGGTCAAATTCGGTCGGACTCGGCCAGTTTCGGATTTTATTTGATAAAACAAAATGTCGGGTCTCGGTCGGTTCTCAAAACGGATAATTCAGTCGGTTAATTCGGATCGGGTCAGAATTTGTCATCCCTAGGTCAACTACAACATGAACTTTTCTTCTTCAAGTTGGCCTTGGAGCATGCTCCAACTTGACAGGGGTATGTAGAATGAAGGCTTGTTCAGCTGTGAAATTGGAGCCTACATGGAAATGGCGTGGAATGGAGCAGCTCAAGATAGTCCTTTGTTCTGCATTTTAGAGTCAAGTCTTTTACCGGTTTGTTAGGAATAAATTTGACCGGGTTTTATTTTATTGTAACTCGGTACTATATATAGATTAATTGCTTCTATTTTGGGCAAACTCGTTGCCTGATCCCAGATCTATAGTGAGAATGAGAGCTTTCAAGCTCATGAGCACTCCAATATTTTCTTGATTTTCCCTAATAAAGATTCGATTGAATCTAGTGGTTTTGTGCTTGTTTTGCTTCCGCGTTTGTTTTCCGATTTTGTCTCACAAAATTCTTCAATAAGAAAATAGGGGTGGATAGATGGAGTCCTAGATCAAGGCAAGAAAGGCTTAGTATCTCAGACAACATTTACTAAGATTTTATGAATACTTCACCTTAAGGAGACTAGTGAAAGTTAATCGAAATTGCACCTATCCTATGAGGTTCTCCACTCTCCTTGTGATAAGATTTATAAACAGAAGTAGCATTTCACTATTCAGCATTCATATATAATGCACGACAAAAAAACCCGAATAGATTATAGTTTACTTGATTTCAGATTCCTTATGCTTAGTATAACTAATAGTATTTCCTCAAGGCTGAGAAAGCATAGTAAAAAGTGTATTCTCATTTTCAATAACAAAAATGAATATTTGATTTGTTTTTTTAATTTAATTCATGTGTCCAATCAATTTCAAGTGCAACGGGTGTGAGAACCTAAGGGCGTGCATCTCTAGTCGGGGTTTCTCATAGAGTTTATCAACAAATAAGAAAAATAAGAACAAAAAAACTTATTTTTATGATTGAGTCTTTCACAGTCTCTCATTCGAAAAGTTTTTAGGGGCAGCCCCTCACTTAATAAATTAGTATTTAATTAATAAGATATCCAAATGAGTTTCAACATTTAAAAGAGACTAAAAACTAAGCCTATGGTAAAGTACAAATAATAATTTTTTTTTAAATATTATTACTTAATCATAGAATTAGTTTACATAATCATTATCAATTCATTTTTAGAGAACCCATGTCACCCCCGAAAACTCTCCCTTTTGAAACCCCCCAGTTCAATGAACAGTACCTCCAGCCCCAAAATAAAATCCCTAGATCTTGTGAACACTACGTTGCTGTAATCCTGCAATTGATTAGCACAATTTTCGTCTCTAATGCCGATCGAACAGATCCTAGGGAAGAAAAGGCGAATCTGCCTCCCCAAATCCCGATTTCTTTGCATAGAGCCGAAGAGATTTCCGGCCGACCTCTGTCTGGTCGTGGATCCCTCGTGTCGGCCAGGCTTGTAGAGGGCTTCTCGTGGGCGCAAATAAGGTTTTCAATAGGAATGATTGGCATGTACATCAAGGAACCAAAACCCAACCAAAGGCTAGGGCGGGCGGCTTTCCGCCACAGTTTCATACTGTTCACTCGGCGGTTGTCGGGGAGGACGAAGCGTGGGTTTCTTCTTCAGTTTTCCAGGAGGACTCCCTCTAAAGAAGACGGGAGAGATCTATCTCTCTCTCTAGCGAGCGGCTATGACCCGCTTCAAAACCGAGCACAAATCGGGTTATCTCTGTCTTGCTATTATCTTATGCCTTCTTTAATTAATAGCACTTTGATGGTTGAATTGGTATTAGCGTCTGAAGTAGGCAGAGATGGGGAAATCAGTAGTAAGTCTCAAAACCATTTCCTTTTATCTGATTTCGGTGTGTGTTTTTTTTTTTGGAAATTGTTAAGATATATTGAAAAGATAAAGGATTTACAATTCAGCAAGTATGATCAAAAAGCTGCTGAATCCAAATGTTAGGGTACAAAAACGGAGCAAGCTCCAGAGGGGACAAGTTATATATCAAAAGTACTACGCCACGTATCAAAGGTTCCATTGCTCCACTTCCAATTCACTCTAGCTGTTGCCTTCATGGAGTACATAATTTGCTGGGCACATGCGTCTACTGTAGGAGTGATTTGTTGATGAAGTAGTTTGTTTCTCGCTTGCCAAGTGTAGTAGACAAAGGTGGAGATAGCGCTGCATCTGAACTTGTAGAGGAATGTGCCCTTGCTGGAATCGCTAGAGAGCCATTGAGCCCAATCGAAGATGCTGCGGAATCTGGAGTTGATGCGCAACCAGGTAAAGATGGCGTCAAGGACAGAATTGGTGAAGGAGCATTGGATCCATAGGTGATCTTCGGTTTCAGCGGCGCTGTTGCAGAACTTGCAAGTAGAGTCAGTAGTGAGCCCCCAGCTGTTAAGCCTGGCCAAAGTTGGGAGCTTTCGGTGGAAGGCGAGCCAGGTGATGAAGCTGCACCGCTGGGAATGCAACCCACCCCAGATGCAGCTGCTCCACTCGACAAGACCAGCCCTGGTCCGCAAAAGGTCATAGATCTGAGCGGTGCTGTACTTGCCGCCAGGTCCACGCATCGCCTCGGAAAGGTCGGTTGGGTTTTGCAAGGAGAGGAGTTCATCGCGCGTCTGTAGGGTAGTCCGCCAAACCCATGAGTCATTGTTGCGAGGGCGGACTGTCCAAATGGAATGCCGCTTTAGAAGATGCTCGAAACTCCAAGAAGCCCACAAGCTTTGGTTTCGTGACGGCATCCCAGGCGAGCGGGTTGCGCTTTCCATCCTCTTTACCCGTCCATAGAAAGTTCCTAAGAATAGAGACAATTTTATCTGTGACAGCAACAGGGAAGACAAAAATACAACTCCAATAGCTTTGGATGTTCATGAGAACTGAGGAGATGAGTTGGACGCGGCCAGCATAAGAAAGGGTTCTAGCTGACCAGGACTGAACTCTGCTTGTGATCTTGTTTATGAGTGGGCCGAAATCCGCGACAGCGAGTCTCTTAGATCCCATGGGAACCCCAAGGTAGGTCATGGGTAAGGTTCCAGTGGAGAAGTTAAGGAGATTGGCAATGGTGGTTGAACAGGGTTAGGAACCCCTCCAAAAAAAATGCTCGATTTGGCTTGGTTGATCTGAAGGCCTGAGATGCTGCCAAAAAGGTCAATGGCTTCCTTAAGAATTCTTACAAATTCAACGTCGCCCCTCGAAAAGAATATGAGGTCATCGGCGAAACACAAGTGCGTGATATTCAGCTTTTCACACTTTGGGTGGAAATTAAAATTGCCCTGTTGGGTCTTGGCCTTGACGAGCCTGGAGAGGTATTCCATAGCAAGAACAAAAAGATAGGGCGACATAGGACAGCCTTGGCGAAGCCCCCTTTTCCCCTGAAAGTAGCCCTCGAGTACCTCATTGACATTGATGGAAAATCTGGCTGTGGTAATACACACCTTGACCCACTGGATCAACTTTTGAGGGAACCTGAAGGCAGCAAGGGCTTGGAGAATGAAGCTGTGGCTTATGGTATCAAAGGCTCTACGAATGTCAATCTTGATAGCACATCGAGGAGAGATATTGGCACGCTCATAATGCTTAAGAAGCTCCTGGCAAAGGAGGGAGTTATGGCGGATGGAGCGGCTCGGGACGAACGCCCCTTGGTTACTGGCAATGAGGTCGGGGAGAACCACTTTCAGCCTGTTCGCAATAACTTTGGCGATAGCTTTGTAGATGGTGGAACAACAAGATATGGGTCGGAAGTGGCTGATTTCTGTGGGGTTGGGAATTTTTGGGACAAGGGAGATGGCTGAGTGGTTGACAGAACTGAGGAGCTTGGATTCTTTGAAGAAGTCCATAACAGCAACAGTGACTTCGTGGCCAATAACACCCCAAGCGCGCTTAAAGAAGTGAGCACCGAAACCGTCAGGCCCCGGAGTTCTATTTTTTCCGATACAGTGAAAAGCGCGCTTAATTTCTTGGGCAGTGATCTCCCCGGTAAGAGTGTTAGCAACCTCATCAGAGAGAAGGGGGCCGAGCTCAAAGAAGCGGCTAATTAGAGGGCTGACGGGGTCAACTCTGCCCAATAAAGTTTCAAAATGACTGACCAATGCACCCGAGATGCCAACCGGAGTAGTGTGAGTGGCGCCATGACTGTCAGTGATGGAATGGATGTTACTACTTGACCTTCTGGCACGAATGTGGTTGAAAAAGTAGGAGTGACACTGGTCAGAATGCTTCGTCCACCTGATTTTAGCCAGCTGCGAAGTGGTGGTATGGAGATTGCGAAGGCTGCAGCTAAGAAGGTCAAGAGCCTCATTTTCAGAGGCTATGAGGGCCGGGTCAAGAGGGTTGGCTTGGAGAGCTTGTTGAATGTGCTTGAGGGAATCCTGTCGGTTTTTGATTTCCAGATGGAGACTCTCAATGGTAGCACTTTCAAACCTTCTCAGGATAGGCTTCAGGAGCTTCAGTTTTTGCATAACCCGGAACATCGTAAATCCATGGACTTCGTGCCCCCAAGCTTCTTCGACAGTTGGGATGAAATTTTCATGGTCTGCCCAAACATTGTTGAAGCGAAATGCACGCTTCCTCCCCGGGATTTCGGAGTCAAGACAGAGAATCATCGGCGAGTGATCAGATATGGCAGGCGTGTCAAAGTGGACAGTAGAGTTTGGGTAGTGGGCGTGCCAGATGGGATTGACAAGTACCCTATCAAGCTTACACCAAATTCGGTGGCTCTCATCTTGCCTGTTGTTCCAAGTGTATCGACAACCTGAGTGATGGTGGTCATGGGTGTTCGTGTTCTCAAGGAGATCTTGGAGTTCAGTGGAGGAGGAGAGGGGGTGGCTACCATTGCTCAAAAGTTTATCAGTGGGGTCCAAGGTGACGTTGAAGTCCCCTAGCATGACCCAAGGCGAAGAGTCAGAGGGAGTTATCGAGCTAAGGGTGTTCCAGAGAGGTTCTCTTTCAGATGAGCTATTGAGGGCATAAATGATTGTGACAAGGAAGGAGAAGGTGCCACACTTTGAAGTGACAGTGGCGTGGATGAGTTGATTTGTGACAAGGAGGGGGGAAAAGGAAAGAGAGGCAGGGTTCCAGGAAACAAGGATACGACAATTGCTCAAAAGAGCGCTATTGGAGAAGGAAGGCCAGTGGTTGAAGAGCCTTCTAGCCACCCTCGTTTCTTTATCTAGACGAAGGCGGGTTTCAAGGACAGCAACAAGGTCAAAGTTTGAAGAGAAGACAAGTTTTTTGAGAAAGTCTTGCTTGACAGGGTCATTAAGTCCCCTGACATTCCAACAAAGCATTTTGGGCTTAATCATTTGGAAGGTTGTTCAGTGGGAGGGGACACTTGTCCTGATACAATTTGGGAGGGAGCAGTGGTTTGGCTAGGGGGTGCTTTAGGAGGCAGAGCAAGGGTTTCTGTAGTTTCAGGTGAAGAGGAATTAGAGGAAAAGGTTTCTGTAGTTTCTGGAGGGGTCTTTGTGAGAGTAGCGGGAGGATGTTGAGTCGTCTGCTCATGAGAGGGAGGGGAGGGAGAGTTGCCAGTTGGCGGAGTAATCTGATGGTTTGAGGTGGGAGGGTCAGAAGTGGGATTTGAGCTTGAGCCATCAGGGCATTGAATAGGGGTAGAGCAATGAGCATCAGAGCATTGAAGAGGGGGAGTGACTTTATTGTTTGTTAAGTTGGGGGTGGGAGGGGACTTTGGGGCAGGGGCTGAAGGATTTTCAATCCGTTGAAATGGATCCGGGGTGGGTAAAAGAGGTGGGGATGAGCTTGGGGGAGGAGGCTGCTAGCCCTCACTTTGCCTATTGGAGGACGTTTGACATGTGTGACCAAAAACGCGGCATTTCAGACATCTTGCTGGCAACCACCCATAGTCAAGGGGCTGCACAACAACTTCACCATGTGGGCCTGTGAACCTTACTTCCCGGAGAAGGTCCGAAGTGGCTGAAATCTCCACCATAACTCTCGCAAACGAAAGTCTTTCTTGGTAAGCCGAGGTGTAGTCGGTGAGAATTGGTGTGCCCACAGCAGATCCAAGCCTGGCCAACATGTGTTCAGACCAGAATCTGACATCAAGGTCCGGTAGATTGATCTAAATGGGGATCTCATCCAGACAAGAGAGGTCCAATTGCATGCCTTCATGCCATCGTTTCAACATAACTGCTTTGTGTCCATTCATCATCCATGGGCTTCTTTCCAGAACAGAGGTAAGATCATCTTCCTTGTCAAAGTGGAATACAAACAAACCATTGCCTTTGCGAAGGATTTTGGGTAGGGTGATTTCAGTCCAATTGTTAGCAACAAACCGCTCCATGGAACTAAAGCTCACCTTCTGTCCCATTGGAGCCCCGACCAGGGTGAGCTTCCACTTTCCGACGAGGTCCGCTACATCATCATCAGAGAAGGGGATAATTCCATCCTTAATGCCACTGACAAAGTGAAGCGGAACTGCTTTCGGGCCTAGCCGTTTTGCTCGCACCACATTTGAATAAGAGGCTGGAGGCGAGTTGCTGCTAGGGGCAGGGGCTGTTGCAGGAGGAGCCTTGGAGGGGGACGGCAGCGGAAGGGGGGGACCACCAACAGTAGCAGGGGCCGAGACAGTAGCAGGGGCTGGGATTGGGGTTTGAGTTCCGGGTCTAGGGTTTGGGGAAAGGTTGGCCGGGACAGTAGCAGGGGCTGGGGGTCCAGCGGCCGCGGAGGCAGGATTTGGCAGGGGCGGAAAGTCCGAAGCTGTTGGAGGGGGAATCACCGACGGCGGCGACGAAGGTCTGGAATTCGCTTCGCCGGAGCCGACAAAGAGGGCCTTGACTATCGCCGACTCTTGGCTCTCCGGCTTGCCTCGCGTGTTGGGCGGCGCCTCATGGAAGCGGACTGAGCAGCCCTCAGCTAGGCCGACGGGAACCTCCACGAGAGGGCCGTCACAGGAGGAGGAAGGGAGGGACAACGGGATCGGGATTTTGGGAATGGCGGATGGGGAGGGGAGATCCACGGGGATCGCTGAGACTCTGTCGGGCTTCTTCTTTGCATTGCGCTTGGTGCTACCCATGGCGGGTAAGCCGTAGGCGGACCGACAGAGGCGCCGGCCGCCGGAAACTGCTATCGGGCTTCTTCTTTCGCTCGTTCTCACTTTGGGTGCGCGTGAGGCGCGTTGTTTTTTTTTTTTTTCCTTTCGCTCTTCGGTGTGTGTTACTCAGTTCTTGGGGTCATGAAGAAAGATTTTAGCAGTATGAAGAAGGTTATATGCTCTGATATTCTGTATTGTGAAGAACTCTTTTCTAAGGAAAAATCTAAAGAAACCTCTAAAGAATCTTCTACCATGGCCTGTGAGGCCTTAAAGGGTAGAGAGGCCAAAGGGCCTATTGAGGCAGGTTCTTATGTTGTAAAGAAAGAAAAAGGAAAGAATAAGGCAAAGATTGCAGCTGAAAATTTTAAAGGGAAAGCCATGTCTAAGGAAAGTACTGAGTATTTGAAAGAAACCTTGTTTTATGTTCTAGTGCTAGGGGATGCAATTGAAACTGAACTTGGTATTGTTAGCTATAAGAATGTTGTTATTCTGTATGAAGTTTATTCTTGCTTTAGAAGGCACTACTGTAAGTCTAGAAACATTATCACCAATGCCATAAGTTGCTATGTATCGCTGTTGAGCAGGTTGTGTGACAAGGTTGGTGTTCGTGATACTTGGTGTATCGGTACTCGGAGCCCTTCTACTGAACTGTGTATAGGTAATGTCATGAGCAAGAAAACAGGACCCTGCTATTGTTTTAGTAACGAGCCTGCAGTTTCCAAGTGTGGCAAGGAGGTTCATGTTTGTGGTATGAAGCAAATATGGGATAAGTATAACTTTGACTTTGGGGTTATATTGTTTGTTTGTGCTCCATTTGATTTGAATAAATTGGATAAAAATTATATCTTTTCTTGTCCAAATACTTATGAATCCAGACTGAGTTGTTGGTTGTTTACAAAGAAATGTATGGAACTAAAAGATACTCCCTCCGTTTCATAATAAGTGTCGTTTTAGCTCTTAACACAGTTTTTAAGAAAAGCAATCATTCACTTTAAAACTTACAACTTTTTCTTAATATTACTACTCATTACATTTTTTTGGCTAATGAATGAACAACTTTAGTCAACAAATACACATTCCAATAAAAATTATCATTATTACCTCTAATAAATCACTTTGAAAACCTAAAACGACACATATTATGAAACAAATTTTAAGTGCTAAAACGACACTTATTGTGAAACGGAGGGAGTATATGTTTTGTTCGTGTTCGAGTGGACTCGAATAAATTGGATAGAGATTATCTCATTTTTTGGTCAAATACTAGTGAATCCAGACTGAGTTGTTGTATCTCTAATAAGAAAGGCATGGAAATCAGGATAGGAGATAAGAGTGGGCTTTTGTTCTCCTGGTGTACGCTAAGTATGTGCTGTTGTTGTTGTGCATTGAGCATGCAGGAAATGAGAAGCTCAAATTCATACCCCCTGCATGGAGCTTGGAATTATGTTGGGCAGGATAGCTCATCCATTTCGAAAATAAAATGGCATATAAGAGGAGGATTCATATACTTATTGGCCTTTGGTTCATCTTGGGCGTTTGAAGAGAAAGAATCAGATGTGGGGGGTTGTGTGTATTGGTGGTTGAGGCATCATGAACCTCAGAACTGTAAAACTTGTAATTCCTTCATGGAAAATGTATGTTATTGCCTCTCATGCGAGAGAACTATAATATTTGCATTTTGTGTGAAAAGAAACCTGGACTCGTATCCACATAGGATTGATAAAATTAAATCCTTAATTAGTATCATGAGTGGAGCTTTTTGGCTGAGGTTAAGTATTCAAAAGTGCCTTACGATCCATGATAGCGGGTTGCCATATTATAGCTTCCCGCCCGGAAAATTCTATAAGCGAGTGAGTAAAGTGTCATATTATAGCTTCTTGACAGGAGAATTTTATAAGCGAGTGATTAAAGGAAAAGTGTGGAAACAGACACAAATACGGTCCAACATAATAAGCATGTTTTGTAATCAACTCAAGGGAGTTGCTGGCCACCCCTATAAAACAAGATATAAATGAAAGTCGCCCTATGGAATAGCAGAGGTATGGGTAGGAAATCCTTCTTGCCTGAGATTGATTCGTTTTGTAAAATTGAGCAAATACAAATTATGGCTGTTGTTGAGACAAAAACAGAAAAGCTTCCAAGCGACCAGGTATAGAGACGCGCAGGGTTTGATAACCTAGTATGGTCACCGGCTGATGGTAGGGCCGGAGGTATATGTGTAATGTGGAAAGAACACCAACTCACAAGTGAAACTATTGAAATTATGATTCATAAGCCGAGATACATTATAATGAAGCATGTTAACCTTCTAACAGGGTGGGTTTTTGCATTATGTTTCTTGTACGCGCCTCCGAATGAGGCCCAGAAAGATGGCTTTTGGACAGAATTTATTAATTGTGCTCTCGGAATTGACATTCCTTTGGTCGTCATAGGCGATTTAAACGAGATAGAAGAAATTAGCGATAAAAAAGGAGGTTGTATTCCGACAACCAATAGATTTGAACGGCTTCGGCATTTAAAAGACACCTGTAACCTACATGACATTCCCACCACAGGAAACAAATACACTTGGCGAAAAAATAAAACGGAAATCGAAAACATTTACGAAAAGTTGGATCGAGTAATGGTTAGTGATAACATGCTACAACAGTTCCCAGGAATCCGAACCCACAATCATGCATTCACAACATCTGATCACTGCAAAATATCGGTTGACATTACGAACGACAGCACAAGGAAAGCGGCACCGTTTAAGATGGAAAAGATGTGGCTAATGAGAAAAGACTATCGAAATGTGGTCAAACAAACTTGGAGAACTTGCTTCCAAGGGTCATTCATGTTCCAGCTAATGAAGAAAACTCAACTGCTTAAAGCACACAAAAAACAATGGAAAAGGAAGACTTTTGGAAATACATTTCAGCAACTACGAGAGATTGAGGACACCCTCCTGGATCTGCAACAAAAGATTATTGAATCTCCACAACTAGCGCTCGTCCAAAAACAAACTCGGTTCCTGCGAAAGAAGGAATGCATTCTTCAGTTCCATAAAGCGTATTGGAAACAAAGGGCAAAGACAAAGCATGTAAAATTGTCTGATTCGAACTCGGGATATTTCCACAAAATAGCATCGGGGAGGCGAAACCATAAAACTATCAAGACAATCACACTGGGTGATGGTACCCAAATAGTAGGTGAAGAAAATATTTGTCGCGAAATCAGAAACGATTTCTACAAGCGATATAAGAAGCAACAGATAAACATGTCAACCTTAGAGGAGTACCTGACACTTATTGACAAAGAACTAACAGATGAAGATAATAGTAGTTTGACTAGGCCAATAACGAATGAAGAAATTAAAAATAGTGTCTTCCGAATTGGTTCAGATAAATCTCCTGGACCGGATGGCATGACGGCAGAATTCTATAAGAAGTATTGGGACATTGTTGGCCCATCAGTAATAAAAGCAGTCAAAGGATTTTTCCACTATGGAAGGATCCTAAATCAAAGCAACCATACATTCATATCGCTACTCCCGAAAAATGATAGCCCATCGACAACTAACCATTATAGGCCTATTAGCTTATGCACAACGATATACAAAATCATAGCTAAGATTATAACAGAAAGATTAAAAAAGGTCATGCCCAAAATCATCCACCCGCTCCAAGGAGCCTTTGTAGCTGGAAGAACAATTCAAGACAACGTGCTTATTTCACTCCTTTAAAGCGTATGACAGAGTTGAGTGGGAATCTCTCTTTTGTATCTTACACAAATTTGGTTTTGACAATAAATTCATAGGATGGATTAAAGAATGCATAAGCACGGTGTCTTTTTCAGTCTTGGTTAACAGTGGACCTACTTTGCCATTTGCACCAGAACGAGGAATCAGACAAGGAGATCCTTTGTCGCCTTATCTGTTTGTCATTGTAGCAGAAATCCTGGCCCGTAAACTCCAGAAGGTAAGTGAGGGGCCGAAGTCACTTATAGGATTCCCGATAGCTAGAGGGGGTATGAGGGTACCGTTTTTGGCATTCGCAGATGATATTATCATATTCGCAAAAGGCAACCAAAATGCATGTATTCAAATGAAGCAGATCATCGAAGACTATTGTGCAGCCACAGGACAGAAAGTAAACTATCACAAATCAGCATTCCATACCTCGAAGAAAGTAGGGAACCAGCAGAAACAAAGTATCAAACAAACAATGGGGATAAGCTCTATGGAGAACCTAGAAAAATACCTAGGATGTCCAATTATTAACGGCAGAATGAACAAAGAATGCTTTCAGGACACAATTGGGAAAGCCCAAAAGCAGCTAACAAAGTGGAAAGCCAATGCGCTATCTCAAGAAGGCCGAGCAGTGTTAATCCGATCGAACCTTTCCGCAAAACCAAACTACATCATGCAAAGTTTTATGCTTCCAAAACATGTACATGACGAACTAGATGCCATAAATAGAACATTTCTCTGGAATAAAGATAGGCAATATAAGCCCCTTGTTGGGTGGGATCGAATATGCAAACCGAAGGCTTACGGGGGACTGGGTATAAGGAAAGCGGAGGATATGAACAAAGCACTCCAAATGAAATTGTTATGGAAAATACTCACAGAACAAGACAATATTTGGGTACGGGTTGTTAAGGAAAAGTACTTAAGAGGAAACTCGCTATCAGAATATAAAACGAAGTCAAACAGTTCATGGCAGTGGAAACAACTGATGAAATTAAAGCCAGAATTTGAGGGAGGCTTGAGGTGGCAAATAGGGAATGGTCAGACGATCAGGTTCTGGAAGGATAGATGGATTACAAACAGACCGCTTGCTGAATGGGCAGTAGCAAATGAAGTTGTTAATATGGAAACCAAAGTCGAACAATTTATATCTAGGGATAAAAATTGGAAAACAAATGAACTACAACAAGTTCTCCCTGGCGAATTAGTGGATGAAATATTGAGAGTCCCGATCCCTGAAAATGGAATTGACGATAAACTAATATGGGCTCCCAGCAAGAACGGGTGGTACTCCACGGATTCAGCAATAAAACTTATAACGAAGGAAGAAACCATGACACCAAGTCCCAACGCCTGGATTTGGAAGCTGGATACATACCCCAAAGTGAGAAACTTCCTTTGGAAAATTGACACAAACGGTCTTCCCACCAAACAAAGACTTAGTGAAAAACAGGTTGTAGTACCCCAAGGATGTCTCATGTGCAGCGCTACTCACGAGGACACGGCTCATTTACTGACTCAATGTCCGCATACGTTGGCGATAATAAAGAGCATAAATGCAAAGACGGAACATATCATCAAAGAACACATTCCGCTACAAATGAACCCACGAAACATCCTATGCGAACTAAATAGCAAATTACGGAAGGAGGAGCTTATTGAGCTAGCAGTGACCTGGTGGGGTATATGGCACCAAAGAAATAAGATACTTTTTCAGCAAACAGCAAATGACCCCATACAAGACCTTAGTCTATACATCCGGAACCAACTGACACAATGGAAACAAGCGAAGCAATGGAATGAGGATGAAGAAAAAGATGTGAACAAAAGCACTAAATCAAGAGACCGATCACAAATCAAAATGGACAAATGGAAGAAACCATCTCATGGGTATGTTAAACTGAATTTTGATGGATCCAAACTCAGCAATGGAAATGCCTCAGGAGGCTCGATTATACGAGATGGAAATGGAAAACCTATCAACGGAACAACTAGAATATATGGAAAAGTGTCGGTACTGTTGGCGGAAGCAATGGCATTATGGGATGGTGTAAGGAAGGCCAAGCAATTGGGCATTAGAAAACTCGAGGTGGAGGGGGATAACATGACAGTTATCAAAGCTATATCAGGGTTGAATCGCTGCCCATGAGAAATTGAAAGAATTATTACAGACATCCTCGTCTCCCTCAGGGGTTTCGAGTCAGTACGCATATTTCATGGGAGTCGACTTTGTAATTCTGTGGCCGATAAAATTGCTTTCTTGGGCCACAGCCTCTCATGGGAAACTATTTGGAACCATCACGAGTTTCTTACTCTCATCCGAAAGGATGCACTAGGAATCCCGCCCTAAAGCGAGATCCTAATTTTCACCGGTTCAAAAAAAAATAAAAAAATTATCAATTCATTTTTTTTTCACCCTTTAGGTTGACCCGAACCTGCACAATAACCTGTCAAAACTCAACACTACTTAACTTGTAACCCGATTGACCAGAAACCACACTCAATCCGAACTCGAACTTTTAGAATTGTGTGTACAACTTTGTACAATATTTTGAGTTATTATAATATAAACTAGGAAATATTTTTAAAATATAATAATAATTCACCACAAAATTAATTTAATTACCACGTATTACTTGAATTTAAGAAATAATACCTTTTGAAAGTCATATACTACACAATCACACATACTAACCATACTTTAAAATAATCAATAAATATTCTTATATAAACAAAACTCATTAGAAATTAAATGTATTATTACTAATTAATAAATAAATAGGGAGAAAGTCATTAGGGGAGGGTCATGACAAAAGAGAAGTTGTGTAGGTATGGGAAGATTGATGATGACTTGTGCGTTTTATGTCAAGGAAACCATCAATAAAATTTAGAGCATCTTTGGTTTAGATGTGGCTACTCTAGGAAAGTGTTGGATTCAATTTTACAGTGGGCGAAAATAGGGAGAAAGACCGAGACTGTGGAAGATTGGAAGCAACAGGCTATGACCATGAAAGGGAGGAAGTCCATAAAATTCTACTTGTGGAATGTGTGCCATAGTGTTGTGATATACAATACTTGGTTTGCTAGGAACAAAATCATTTTTAAGAATGAGAGAATGGAGAGTGAGGCTTGTGCTAGTATGAGTATCAATCTAGTTAAGAACTGCTTGATTGCAAGATGGAAAAGTAAGAATAGAGAGGCTAGAATTTTGTTTGAAAAGTTGGATATCCTTGAGGATGTAAACAGCTACTTATCTAGCGATTTTGTAACGACTCCTTGTGAATAAAATTAACAACCTTTTTTATTCAAAAAAATAATAATAAATAATAAATAAATAAATAAATAAGCTTATTAAAATTAAAATAGGGCTCATACATTTTAATTAAAGTTGATGAGAGTTATGAGATTTGAACCCAAAATCTCTTAAAAAGGAGTATGAATACCAATCCAATAGGCTAACTTGTATTCTTGTATCTATCTTTACTAGTTTAATAATACTACATTTCAAATGTTTGGGCTCCCTAAATCATGACCTCTAGGCTTGCGTCTACCCTACACTTGCCTTTGGGATAAGCTTAGTGGCTTGATGTGAGGTTCTTTTGGCAATTCATTTTCGTGATCTCTGTGTATTTCTTATTCAATCTTGTGAAACTCCTATTGATGCAAATCTTTTAAAGAATGAAAAATGTGGAGATTGATTGTCATTTTTCTTGTGATCTTATTTAGGCTAGCTTAGTCATGTCATGTCATCTTCATTATTTTAAAAAACAAAGTGAGATCTTCACCAGGCTTTAGGAAAGAAATAACTCTATTTTCTTCTTAGCAAATTGGGCATTCATGATCCTCATGTTCCAACCTAAGGGATGCTCAGCGGTCCGGGTGACCCGTAACACGGACCGACCCGCCGGGTTACGGACCACTCTTTTCTTCTTAGCAGTGAGTTATGGACCTCTCTTTTTAGGAATTACGGGTTACGGGTCGACCCTCCGGGTTACAGGTCGACCCGTAAGACCCGTAAATTAATTCTATAGTTAATTAATTATTTCGTTGACCTAGGATTGGCCGTTAATTAATTCAATGGTTTTCCACTTTTCTGCCTCCTTCCAGTCTCCACTCTGCCTCCCTCTCATGTACAGATCTGAGATCTCCGCTCTTCCTCTTAACCCTAACTCACTGCTCGCCGCTTGGCCTGACTTCTCCTCGCTCGGCATCACTCCACCGGTCACCGCACCTTTAGCCCTACGGCGCGACTCATCCTCGTTCCTTCAGTCCTCCGCCGATTCCCCTTCAGTCCTCGCTCCTTCGTCCTACAACCTAGCGGCTCCGTGATGTCCGCATTTTAGATAGGATTTTTAGGGTCTAGATAGGTTAGTTAAGTTGTTTTTCATGGTTGAGTCTTGTGTTTTTGAGTCTTTTTGCATAAGTTTTCGTATTTCCTTGAGATTCGGAAACTACGCATTTTTGTGTCGTTTTGTAGGTATTATGGAGCTTGAAGAAGAGTTTGGAGCAATGCTAAGAAAGCAAGGACCAACTAGGAGGAAGACTTGAAGTGGAAGAGCTAAGGAGAAGAGTCAAGAGGAGCCAAATCAAGAGGAGAAGTGAAGAAACCGACCCCGGTATCGAGCCAAGGCAGGTCGAGCAAGAGTTAAGTGTGAAATTGAAAAGATAGCTCTCAGGACCGACCCTGAGTGGGTCGTGCAAGACCCATTTGGGTCGATCCTGGACATTGACTCTCCCTTATCCGAGATCTTACGAGATATTCTATCTTTGTATTTTAGGAAGGTTGTTTCTTTATGTTTCCTAGTTAGATTAGGACTCATTTTCTTCTATAAAAGGAGGTTGAACCCTTTAGTTTTTATTATGCAATTTTTAGGGGAGCTAGAGGAAGACTTGGAGAACAAGTTTGAGAATTTTGTAAGATTTGTCCTTTGTTTAATTTGAATTTTAGTTTGGTTTTTGATGGTGTCTTCTTCTTCTTCTTCCTTGTCTCTCTTTGCCATGTGTGAGTAGTTCTCTTAAATTCTAGGGTTGGGTGAAAACCCAACACAATCATGCATGCTTAAAACTTGAATTCATGACTTGAATGTTTGATGATCATATCTGTATATCTTGTGCTTAATCCTTGATGAAAGTTGAGGCATGTCTTGTAATTGATTATAGCGAAAGTGAAAAGTTAGTTGCTTGATTAGATCTAATAGAATTATTTTCGAAAGTTGATATTCCTAGGTTGAAGGATAGATAGAAAGTTGTTTAATTTGCGAAAGTTGATTGAATGGCTTGAATTGTTTGCGAAAGTTAACTTTTCTATGATCTAGATTGCATGATAGTTGTGAATTCTTGTTGGAAGCATGTATGGTTGTTGTGGTAGCCCTAGCCCTGGAATTTGCCTCTTATATTGATTGAAATTCGTGCTTTTGCCTTGATCCCGACCCCCTCCGTCATGTTTGAGCTCTTGCTTGTGGTTTGTGTGCGTTTTTGTGTGTTTTGCTCTTAGGACCGACCCCCTTAGGGTTGAGATCGACCCTCCTCAGGTCGATCCTGAGACGGCTTGTTTGCGTTTCTTTTGCTCTTTCGTAATTTTCGACTATTCTTAGCACTATTCTCACTCTCGTGGACGATCCTGACTTCGCTATACTCAGCGGGGTCTTGACTACAAATTTATTTGTTCAAGAAACCCTTCAACACTCCGTCCTCGACTCTTCTCCGATTCGTCCTTGACTCCTTGTCGCCGGCTTCGCTGGTCCTATCGTCCGACAACCTCCTTCGGCTTCCTTCCTCTCCACCGGCGCTTCTCTTCTCTCTCAGCTGGCTTCCCTTCTCGATCTCTCTGCCCAACTTTCTTCGCTTGCCCTAGCCTTGATCCATTTTGACTGGTTTATTCGGTCAAACGGGCCAAACAGGTCACCCGTAACCCGTAATCCGGGTTACGGGTCGGGTCGCAGGTCGAATGTTTTGAGTTTACGGGCCTTCGGATCGACCCGTAACCCGTATGGGTCGGGTCAACCCGGTGAGCAACCCTAACTACGAATGATATATTTTTTTGTTGATATTTAAATTGTACAGTGTTTAGATTCACTAGGCTAGTAGCATAGATAGCCTCTTAACTTTTATACATACACGATTCATGTGAATAAGAAATCAGAGGGAAATCTAGGACCGAGCACCAATCCAAGACGGAACAGATCAAAATCAAACCAAACCGAAAACCAAAAGAAATATAATTTTTTTTGGTAGAAGAGGTTTTATTATTAGTTCACCTCAGTTTGGTTTTTTCAATTCAGGATATGTACACGGTTTTGCTTTGAAAACAAATATTTGCGGCTTTTTTAAACCAAAGGATAGAAATACTTGGGTTAGTTCTTCATTACAAGAACCGCACGTGTAGTTTGCTCTTTGAAAAAAAGATCGGAAAATTTTTTTTATCGATCTTCCTATCTTCTATCTTCTATCTTTTCCATCTTCTTCTATTTATTCTCTCCATCCTCTTCGGAGTTATTTATGTTCGCTCAAGGTCATCTTCAAGTATATATTGGAGAATATTCTTTGTCATCAAGGCTCGTGCTACATTGATGCTTGAGGCAAGATTCAGAGTTCGTTCGTGAGTTCGTGCTCGTTGTAGAAGATCGTCTTCGCTGTCCACCTTGATCACGCGCGCCCTCAACTGCGCACGTCATGGAACCGGGCCGGGCTGGGCTGGGCTGGGCCGGGCCACCACCGGGTTGGGCCAAGAAATTGTGGCCCAGGCCCGGCCCGACAAATCACCGGGCTGGGCCGGGCCGGTCCACATAGGCCCGGGCGGGCTGGGAGCGGGCTGGTGCCGGGCCGGGCTGGGCCGTGTTGGGCTGGGCCGATAATTTATTTTTAATAATTACTTATCAAATTTTTAATAATTACGATGCATATGTAATTAATTTTAATAATTATAGTGCATATTAATTTTATTTTTGCACAAATATAATTTATAGGGTGCAAATAATTTTATTTTTACAAATATACAATTAATAGGGTGCATATTAATTTTATTTTGGTCGGTCCGGGCCGGGCTGGGCTGGGCCGGGCTCTTGGCCCGTTGACCAGCCCGGCCGGGTTGGGCTGGAAAACTCCGGCCCGGGCCCAGCCATGGCCCGTCCGGGCTTGGCCCGTCTGGCCCGCGGGCTGGCCGGGCCAGGCTTTTTGGGCCCATGACACCGGGCTGGGCTGGGCCGGGCCGGGTCGGCCCGCACTGTTGGCCATCACTAGCGCACGCGGTGCTTGCCCAGAAGCAACTTCTTTTCCACTAGTTGATCCGCGCTCGCGGCCTGATCACTTGTGTCCACGGTACGCCTGCAGAAGGTCCATCTGAAGATTTTCGAGCTACACATTCTACTTCTTTGAAGAGTTCATGCATTCCACATCTCTTCTTTCGTATGTGAGTCTTCTGATATACCTTATTCTCTACTTATTTCATTACTCTTAGCTTCATTGAGGACAATGAAGGATTTAAGTATGGGGGAAGAACTACTCACTGCGCTTATCCCAATTAGTGTAGTTAGTTGTTTTTGCTTCGATTTGCTTCAATCTTTTTGATTTTCTTCTTTCATGGAGCACTTGCATCATACCTTTTTGCATAATAATAGAAAAGAAAAAGAGAGAAACATAAAAAGCCATAAAAACTGAAAAAAGATATATAAATCCTTGGATGAGTTGAAAACCCGAAAAGACGGCTCTAGATAATAAGCATGTAACCCGGACCAACATTAGGCTAGGGTAATATGAGGTTCATGAGTGATTATGAGTTTTGTGAGCACATCTTTTGAAAATGGAATGAGTGGTTAGATGAAAACCCAAAAGAGCGCCTAAGCAGAATTAAGTGGGAAAAAATTTCTAGTGATTAGGACGATTCTTGCTTGGGGATTTAGGGATTCATTGTTGATTTGGGTATTAATCATTCGATCATAGATTCATCCATTGATTCTCTTTGATTCCTACGGTTAATTCCTATCCCGGTCTTATTTAATCACCTATCCATGGTCCAGACAAATCTTAATATTGACAGAGGACGCTCAAATCAATATTAGCAATGCGAACAAGGATATGTAAGATACATGCAAAAGCAATCAAGCTACGTGTCAATTGCAGAAACATATAATTAAAACTCTTCCTGAATCCTAGTCCACGGTCCTAGAATCAAGTTATCTTCTCGAAAAGATAATTTCACACAGATAATGAAACAAATCAATTCAAACGATAGAACAATGACAATTCAACAAGTTAGCTACTCAAGTAGAATCAATCAACATTCATATAATGAAGCACAAGAGAATTAATATTAACTAAAGGATAGAAATCAATTACCAAAATCTCATGAATTCATACATCAGAGCTTCACCTTCGAACAAATCTCAAAGGGTTAGTTCTCCATTGAAGAGAAATCTAAATCTAAACTGTAGACTATAAAGAAAAGAATTATTTTGATGAATTACAAAATAAATGAATATGCTAATAAACCTAGGAAAACCAAAGCTTACATAGTACTCGGAAGACAAGTCATTCGAAACTATAAGAGAAGAAAAAGAAAAGAACATAAAAAAATAAAGCCTTCTAGGATTTGACCCCAACTGCGTACGCTGGCTCCACCGCACTCGCCGTCAACTCTGGCAAAAAATCGCGCGCACTTCGCTAATTGCCCTCTACCACGCACGCATTTCGAGATCTACACGCGGTTTTCTCTTGTGTAAAGTAGACTTCCCTGGGATGCTACCGCGCCCACGGCCATGCCACCGTGCTCGCGTTTTATGTACAAAATCGGCTTCTTCTTCATTGGAACGTCATGAATACTCTCGAATCTTAAATCTTTGTGTCTTCGGTCTTGATATTACAATTAAGTACAAAAGGCTAACCTAGAACACTCAATATAGCCCTAAAATACAAAAGTTAACACAACCTAAATAGAGCGTATCAGTTTTGTTTTGAAAAACTAAACTGAAAAAAAAAAAAAAACACAAAATTTGTATAAATCTTAAATCGAAAAATCACACCGAATAGTATCAGGTTTTAGTTCAGCACAATTGTTTTTGGTTTAAACGTAGCCACGTTAAATTACATTGTAAAATATCAAAAGTGTGTTGGTAACCATTATTGTTAGGCCGGATACAACATAAAGCAAATACATCATAAAAATACATCATAAATTAAGTGTAAGAATGCATTCAAAATGTATCCAACAACCGCCTACTACGCCTTATATTATACATAATTCTTATGTTGCAAATGATTCATACCCACGTAATAAAAGGTGAAATTGTTTAGAATTTGAACAAATGCTCCAAAAAGATTTGATTTAGTTAGTGCTTACTAAGAACACTTGTAAAAAACTCGAACTCCTAATAATGGATCACCGTCCAACATGATGCATTGTGATATAAATCTTACATTGCCTCAGTAGTTAGTTTTGTTTGGTTATTTTTAGACAGAGATATTTGAGTCGAGATTATCGAGTTACAAAACAAAAAGTGTAAACTTGACCAAAAAAAAAAAACAAAAAGTGTAAACATGACCACGAAAAAGAGGCCACGTACTCTGAAAACACTATTGAAAAGGGAGTTGAGAAGTAAATTAGATAACCACTTGACATTTTAAGAAACAGAATACACCCATCAGACCCACTTTTTCCTCCTATATAAAGCCCCCCCTCACTTTTAATTTCCCATTATTCCATCACAACAAACTCACAACTCACCAATCTGAGGATTCAACACTTCTCTTTCTCATACCCAGAACAATAAAACCACACACACACAAAAAAAAGAACACTTCCAAATCCCTTGGAACAAAAAATCCAAAAAAAGTGAAAAACAAAACAAAACAAAATGAAGAGGGACGTGGAGACTCAAGGCGACCCAGACGACGCCCTATCCAACGCCTGGGATTACCAGGGCCGGCCCGCCTCTCGGTCGAGAACCGGTGGGTGGGTCGCTGCCGCCATGATCTTAGGTTCGACTCGTGTTTCCGATCCTCATTGTTTAAATGTAAATCCTGGAGCCGGATCGCTCTGATACCATTTTAATAACGTAATGTGGCTTAATAATGTCGATCAGGCACGGAAGGGAACGAAAGACTGACGACGCTAGGGGTGGCGGTGAACATGGTGACGTACATGACCGGGGTGATGCACCTCGGGAACGCGACCGCCGCCAACGCCGTCACCAATTTCATGGGCACCTCCTTCATGCTCTGCCTCTTCGGAGGCTTCATTGCTGACACTTTTCTTGGCAGGTAATTAACCATACTACTACTATTAGTACTAGTACTAATTAAGTAAATGTGGCCCTTACTCAGATCTGTTTAATTACCCTACTCGATTAATGATTTTCTCGACAGGTATTTGACAATCGCCATATTCGCCTGTTTTCAAGCTCTGGTGAGCAATCCTCGCCTATCCAATTAATTGCAAATTTGGAAGAAAAAAAGACAAAGTGTTTGTTTCTTATTTTTTAGCATCAATTAAAATTCACAGATCTAGCTTCTCACTGTAACAGTTAATTAACTACTACGTATAAGCTCGATTATTTGCTAATCTACATCGATGCTATAAATAGACGATCGATGATAATAACAAAAATATGTTGATCATGCATATTTTTATTTTATTTTGGTCGAAGGCATCTATATATATATATATTGTAATATCAGCTTAACTAATCATTTAATATTCGTTTATCTAATAATTATTTTGTGTGTGTGATTTAATAAGGGCGCAACTGTCTTAACAATATCAACCATAATCCCGAGCCTGCGCCCGCCACCTTGCACGCCAGGGAGCGATCGATGCGTGAAGGCGAACGGGATCCAGATGGGCGTATTGTACCTAGCACTCTACCTCCTGGCCCTAGGCACGGGCGGGGTAAAGTCGAGCGTCTCCGGGTTCGGGTCCGACCAGTTCGACGACACCAACCCGGAGGAGCGTGCCCGAATGAGCGCCTTCTTCAGCTGGTTCTTCTTCTTCATCAACATCGGCGCCCTGGCCGCCGTCACCATCCTGGTGTTCATCGAGGACGACCTGGGCCGCCGATGGGGGTACGGGATCTGCGTCCTCGCCATCCTCATTGGGATCGGCGTGTTCCTGTCCGGGACCAAACGCTACCGTTTTAAGAAGCTTGTCGGGAGCCCCATCACCCAGATAGCGTCTGTGGTGGCGGCCGCCTGGCACAACCGGGGCCTTCCCATGCCCGCGGACCCTGCCACCGGGTTCTTCGACGTGGATCAGATCGACGCCGATCCTAAGACCACTATGGTCAAGGAGAAGTTGCCCCGTAGCAAGCAGTACAGGTAACTAACAAGCTAACAATTCTCGTTTTGGATCAGTACCTAAAATCAGTATCATTTTAACTTATCAGTATCTTACCTTATTTGTCGAACACACGCTCTGAAAAATGGTTATTGATATCAGGTTCTTGGAGAAGGCAGCGATAAAGGACGCATCCATCCCCAAGCCCACCAAATGGCAACTCGCCACCCTGACCGACGTCGAAGAGGTCAAAATGGTGCTCAAGATGCTCCCAATCTGGGCCACAACCATCATCTTCTGGACCATCTACGCGCAAATGACGACCCTATCAGTCTCCCAAGCCACGACAATGGACCGCCACATGGGGCCCCACTTCGAGATCCCGGCAGCCTCCCTGACCGCCTTTTTCGTGACCAGCATCCTCCTCACCGTCCCGATCTACGACAGCCTCGTATCCCCGGTCCTCATCCGCGGCCTGCGTCGCCCGGATGGCATCACCCCGCTCCAACGCATCGGGGTGGGGCTCGTCCTCTCGATGCTCGCCATGGTAGCCGCCGCTTTGACAGAACTAAAGCGGCTTCGAGTCGCGCACACGAACTCTGACCCGAAAGCCATCGTCCCCATCACCGTCTTCTGGCTCTCTCCACAGTTCGTCCTCGTGGGGGCAGGGGACGCGTTCACCTACATCGGGCAGCTCGACTTCTTCCTCAAGGAGTGCCCTAAAGGGATGAAGACGATAAGCACCGGCTTGTTCCTGACCACCATCTCCCTCGGGTTCTTCTTGAGCACCATCCTCGTGAACGTCGTGCACATGCTCACGGGAGACAAGCACCCGTGGATAGCCAACAACTTGAACCAAGGCCGGCTTTATAACTTCTATTGGATGTTGGCGGGACTGAGCTTGGTGAACTTGGGGGTGTTCCTATATTTCGCAAGGAGGTATGTTTACAAGGAAAAATGGTTGGCGGAAGCTGAAGGCTTTGGGGATCATGATAATTATGACAGTGAGACCGTTGTATGAACTACGTACGTACTCCATTCATGCATGTGGCTGTGTTTGGACTGCGATCATAAAGGCTCCTCCAGCTCGCGTTGGAGAGCCAAAGGTTATTCGATCCATTGATCGATCATTCGTTTGTTTTGCTCGTCGGTTAGCATATAAAGTTAGCCTAGGGTTTGATTTGCTTACTTGTTTGTGCACAAGAAATGGAGGGCAAGACAAGCCCTGGCCAAAGGTTGTAACGATTAAAGCAAATAATTGAGTTCAATACCAAGTCATGACTTCGATCAGTTTGGGACAGGCTTGTTTGTTTTATAACGTACTTTGCCAAAGCCCTGACCAAATTCAAAATTGTCGCTTCTCTTGATTGCAATCCTTATTTTTTTCGTAGCTTACAATTATAATGGATAAATTATATTAGAGCTGTTTCATTTTATTGAATAAATTCCTTTTCTGAATTAATTTGAACACGAATCTGTCACCTCAAACCTAGTGAAATGAATGGGTTGAAAGTTGATTGGGTGTGTTGTGTATGAATCATTTTTCTTTTCTTTAACCGAAATAAGGTTTAGGGTCGTCTCAAATAGCATCCAGAGGGTAGCCAATTAGTCTAGAGCATCCATCGTAGACTATAGCATCTGAAATAAGATAGGAAAGTCCTCGTGATACTAGCTAGGTTGAAATCTTAAATTAACCGGTGAGCCAAATTTGCGTAAGTGCCAAACCCGAGACCTCATAATACAACAATGACTGCTCAACCAGTAAACTGATGCGCTAAACACAATGACCAAAACTCTAATATGATTTAAGGTTGTTCTTCATAGTGAAATATATAAGAGATCATGTTTAATCGAAATAATTGGATTGTCTTCTGCCATCTAGGTTTGTTATTCCACAAATCTATTTCAACACTTTTTTTTTTTAAATAGTTGGGTAGCTTTTCATTATAATTTTATTAAAAAATAAAATCATTTTTTCGATTTAATCAAAAATAAATTGGTCAATAATCTATGAGTGAAATATGAATATGTTTGGAAATAGAGTTTGGAATATATCCTTTTCATATAACAAGACAAAACAAGAAGAGGGACAAACCTCATGCTTTCTCTATCTAGGCATTACCTTCTTCCACAGTATGACCAACTTATTAAATTCATATGGTTATAGCTCTTATGATACTTTTGGGGTAAGAACACAGCCACAACCTACTTTTGGGTCGAAATTTTCTAAATAGCTTCAATAGGAACAGCATCCATGTTCAAAAATGTTAGTTGTGCATACAACTCAGTGTTAGGAAAGCTTCAAATCAGAAACAAACATATTGCCCAGAGACTTGATTAGGTTGAAAGAGTGATTAGAAAGTTGAGGCACATAGTATAATGGGTTAACTTCAACAGAAAGAGGATTAAAGTCCCAACAGTAATCAACTCCAAGGTCAAATGATGCAGCATGAATTGGCCTAAATTTCATCCAACGTCAAACCCATTGGTGATTCATAATTAACTTGTCTAACCCAATCAATAATTCATTACGAATTTTAATGCGAACTTCGCAGCAAGAACAGGCTCATAACTGACATGAGCTTGGACTAGATAGAGATTTTGACCAACCAACAGTTAGTGTCACATGAATAACAATAGAATATCAGCTACTTCATCTAATCATAATGAAGTGGTGGTTAAGTACTGAATGACCCTTTTATCACCTAGAATGAAAAATTTAACTAGTGGTAAGATTTCAATTAAAATGTGCTTTTTATGTAACATTTTGCAAACAAACTAATGATAGGCACAGCCCAAGAGTTAAATGAATGCATTGGCTAACTTACCAAGGTAGCTAAATTTAAGCCCATCTATACAGTGGAAAGATGAATAGGCTGCTAGTCTTTCTAGTTTCTACTGTTGCACATACAAGGCTTAGAAGTTCAAATCTCCTGTTAAAAGGAAGATGGAGATGAGAACTAACCTCAAAAGGCAGCTTACTCAGCAATTTTCTGCAGCATAAATGCTTCATGAGCATCTCAACAATTCAACATTTTGACAAGCCACTCTGAAAATCAATTGACAGTATAACAGACAGAACATCGGAACGGTCTCAGATTCCAATTTATAATGCTCATTTCCTCTGGACCTATGAAACAATCTAATACATGATGTTTTCTTCATCTTTATAATAAAGCCCTTTCATCTCCTCTATAAACAAATCTATTATCTTATAGATCTCTAACGACTCTGGATGCGTCTTATCATGTGCTATGAATCTATGAAGGAGCCCCGAAATCTCCACAAAACTGCTCCCTGGTGACTTCTTCACCCCTGCATTCTCCATCACATCTCTCATCGTTCTTGCTTCATCCCAACGCCTATTTACAGCATACGCGTTAGACAAACCGACATATCTACCATCATGGTGTGGCTCCAACTCAATCAGCCTCTTCCCTACCACTTCAGCAAGATCCAGCCTCCTGTGATTAATACACCCACTAAGAAGAGCTCCCAACATGGAAGCAGTGGGCTCGGCGGGCATTTGATTCAAGAATTCATACGCGTCTGTCACTCGTCCAGCTCGTGCTAAAGCATCCACCATACACGAATAATGCTCGGATTTCGGGGTCATTCCTTGCTTTTTAAGACACTCGAAAAAGAACCAAGCTTCTTCTACTAGCCCTCCATGAGCACAGGTGGACAGAAGACACAAGTACGTGATCTCATCAGGCACGACTCTCGCCGCCTTCATTTCACCAAACAAATCAAGTGACCCTTGAACACAACCGTGGTTCGCAAGCCCGCCAATGACTGCGTTCCACAACAGCACGTCGGTTTTATCCCTCCGAACCCTACGGAAAACAGCCAACGCCTCCTCTATGGCTCCGCATTTGGCGTACATGTCAACAAGAGAAGTCATCAACACGAGATTCAAACGCATCCCATTCTCAGCCATGTAGTTGTGCATCGATTTACCAAGCTCGAGCGCCCCCAAATGGGCACAAGCACACAAAACACTCACCATCGTCACCTCATTCGCCATGGGACCGCCGCTCCTCATCCCCTGGAAGAGCGCCAAAGCCTCACCATGCTCCCCTGCCTTGACATACCCATCAATCAACGAGCTCCACGAAACCACATCCCTCTCGGGCATTGATTCAAACACCTGACGTGCAGCCTTCAAGTCCTTACATTTCGCATGCCCATCCAACATCGAGTTCCACGAGACCTGGCTCTTAACAGTCATTTCATCGAACACCTTGCGTGCATCGATCACAAACCCACAAGAAGCGTACATATGAATGAGCGAGTTCCGGATAAACATATCAGACTCGAACCCAGATTTCAGAAGATGAACATGGACAGACATCCCAATCTGGGACGACATCAGCTTTGCCGAGGCCTTCACCAGGAATGGGTAGGTGAAGTGATCAGGAATGGCACCTGAGCGCTGCATTTGGACGAAATTGGAGATGGATTTATTGGGCTGCTTGCCATTGGAGAATGCCCTGATGAGTGAGTTCCAGTCGAAAACAGAGGGGTGAGGAATCTGGAGGAAAAGCCTGTAGGAGTAGTCGGAATTGTTGCAGGCTGAAGAAGATAAGAGGAGTTTGGAAGTGATGCGATCGGAGTGGGATAGCCCGGAAGCAATGAGCAGTGCATGGAGTCGGTGAAGTTGTGAGATTGATCTGCACTTGTCAACGAGTTTGATTAGGGTTTGGTCGAAATTCGGCAACATCAAGTCACACCACCCATGCAATGGGCAGAAGCAGAAATTATATCACAATGAGGCAATGTAAGATTTATTATGAGCTTTTGAATGGAGCTCTCGCCTTCGGCAAACCAGCCAGCTCCTCCTCCTTTAAAGTTGGTTGATCATATGTTTAAATTATCTCGACTCAAAAATCTCATGTCTAAAATAACCGAAAAAAACTAACTACTGAGGCAATGTAAGATTTATATCACAATGCATCATCGTGGTTCATGGACGGTGTTCCAAAACCCTTACGTTATTTGGGAGTTCGAGTTTATTATAAGTGTTCTTAGTAAGCACTAACTAGTAAGTAGTAACTAATGAGCAGCCATGCAAGGGTTCTCAATCTTGGGAATTAAGACCACGAGAGCATCAGCGAGACCATCAGGCAAAACTCCTTCGTTAACAATGCGCAGGACAGTCTTGCTCACTTGTTCGCCTACAATAGGCCAATTCTGTTGATAAAAGGCTGCAGGGAAACCATCCGGTCCCGGAGCCTTATAGGGACCCATCATTTTCACTGCCTCCCAAACCTCACTAGCTAAGAACGGGTCACGAAGAGCGCGGGTCTCGTCATCAGAGAGGTGGGGAAAGTTTACCGACGGCAAGGAGGTTCCCGGGCTAAGATCAGGGCCATCAACAGAGAAAAGGCGTTCAAAAAATCTGAGAACCAAGGTCCGAACCTGATGCTCCTGATCAAACCAAGTGCCAGCTTCATCTTGGAGAACAACTATCTTATTAGCCCGCCGACGAACCACCGTAGATAAGTGATAATAGTAATATACTATCAACGATCACCCTCAAGCAGAAAAGAAGCCCTGGATCTCTGAAACCAAAGGAGTTGTTCCTGGTCAAAAACATCCTCTAGCTGCTTGCGCAAATCACGCTCAAGATTTAGGAGGAAGTTCGAAGGGCGAGTGCACAGCTTTCGTTGAGCCCCCTCGAGCCTTGACTCGGGCAAAGTCGTTGTTCCCTTATCAAAAATAAATCCCAAACATGCAAACAAAAGTATAGTAGGCAAGCAAGGGGTCGAACCCAAAGGAATCAATTTTTATTCAGATTTTATGGTTTTCATGCAAGTAATCAAAATGGGGTTTTGAAAGTTGGTTTCAATCAAAGTTATCAAGCAGAGTTTATCCAATCAATTCCACTTTATTAATCTGTTGATCATGAATTCATCCACCTCTTTATATGCCTAGGTCAATTCCAATCCCAATCATTAGAAATCGCAAGTCCACGGTCCAAGCAATTCGATAACCCTAGGCAAGGACGCTTAACCTAGAATTAGCATAGAGCACAGGGATAATAGGAAATCAAATCATGCAATCAAGCTACGAGTCTCATGCATAATTAAACCATTGAATACTCTTCCCTAAACTAGTCCACGGTCCTATAATAGAGTTGTTTCGAGAATAGGAAAGATGCATAGACAACAACCAATCCTAATTCAAACAATAGATCTAAGTCAATCAAACAAGTTGATCAGGCTCATAAAATCAAACATAGATCATGGGATGAAGCACAAGAGTATCAATAAAGACCTAGGGATAAAGAGGTTACCAGAATTTCACAACTTCATAATAAAGCTTCCTTGATTGAATAAACTCAAGAGGAGAGTTAGTTCTCCATTACAAAGAAAACTCCAATCTTTATTGAAAAACAATTGATTGACAAGTATGTTCTATGATATCCTAAAAACCTAGAAAGGTTCCCCTTATATAGCCCCAAGGATCAACCTTTTCGGACTAAATAAGATAGGAAACCGAAAGATAAGAAAGGAAACAAGATAGAAACGGTGAAATATCGTCCGCGTGAAAGTCGGTCACACCGCGACCGCGGCACCACCACCGCTCACGCAGCGGTCTTCTTCCGGTCAAGTCCGAGTCGGCTTCTACCGCGACCGCGCCACAGACAGCGCGACCGCGGCCTTCAAGGTCTTGGTTGGTTCGCTCCTCCACGCCACCGCGCCCGCGTCCTAGACAACACGACCGCGATATCCATGCAGTAGCGAATCTTCGTCTTTAAGCTCTTTAACTCTTGATTCTTCATAACTTGTGTCTTTGGTCTTCATATTACAATAACGCTCAAAATTAACCTAAACACTCTCAATATAGCTCTAAAATACAAGAGTTATCCTATACAAAATAGCCTGAATCAAATTCCCCCATCAAGATGACACATCTAAGATCTCAGGAAATACAAGGGAAGATAAAAACACTCAGCTCACAACCCAAACCCAAAAATATAAAGAAATCATGAGCATAAAACAATGAAGCTCAAACACACACCTCACAACAAGATATATCACTCAAGCTCTAAACACATGAAAGAGAGCAACCTAGGATCTACCCAAATCTAACATGTAAGCCCCAAAGTCCCCAAGCAAGAATGATCCTAAACACTCGAATTTTACCGCTCAATTCTGCTTAGGCGCCCTTTCGGGTTTTCACCTAACCGCTCTTTTCATTTTTCTATAGGGTGTGCTCACAAAAACTCACAACACTCATGAACCTCATATTACCCCAGCCTAATGCTGGTCCGGGTTACCTGCTTATTACCTGAGCCGCCCTTTCGGGTTTTCGACTCATCCCAGGATTTATATGCCTTTTTTCACTTTTTATGGCTTTTTCTATCTTTTTTCTCATTTCTTTCTTTCTTTTATTATGCAAAAAAATATGGTGCAAGTGCTCCATGAAAAGAAGAAAATCAAAAACCTGAAGCAAATATCTAGCTATACTAACTAGGATAAGCGAATGCGAGTACTCCCTCCCCCATACTTAAATCCTTCATTGTCCTTAATGAAGCAAAGAGAAAGGATAGAAGCAGGGAAGAAAGGTATATCAGAAGACTCACAATCGATTGAAGAGGGGTGAAATGGAAGAACTCTTCAAAGGTGGTAGAATAAAGAAGCTTCGTATTTCCAATCAGTGGGCATACCGCGGGCGCATCACAAGGGGCGCGGACGCGGAATTGATGCAGAGAGGGAAGTCATCCACAGGCGGTCACCGCGGGCGCGGCTCATGAAGCGCGGGCGCGGATCTCGTGCAAGGACAATGTCTTGACTTCGTCTCGAAAAGTGTGATGTGTAAGCAACCTTCTTATCTTGGCTCGTTTCTTGGAAGATGGGTCAATACTTGAACTCGAGCTGTAGAGAAGAGAACTCCCGGGGAAACAAAGCTCCCCCATACTTAGGCTGTACACATAGCCAAAGAATGGAAAGTACAAAGATGAATGGAAAGAAGAAATAGAAGGTGGAAAGATAGAAGATGGATAGAATGGATATAGATGGATGGAAAATATAGAGGTAGAGTGGGACCAAAAAGAACCCTCTTTTTGTCTCTTTTTCTTTTTCTTTTTTTTTTCAAAATAAAAACGAGCTAAAACCGAGACGCAGTATGGTTGCCGCGAGCACGGGCTAGTACCTGTTCGTCGGGGCGCGCTGACGATCTACCGCAGGCGCGGTTTCACGCCAGGCGTGTCCTTTCGAACCTAGTACCTGCATGTTAGCTAGAAAAAAACACAAGCAAATCCTAAGCTAGGAATGGAAAAACAATCTATCTAATCCTTGGGTTGCCTCCCAAGCAGCGCTTTTGTTTAACGTCGTTGGCTCGACGTGGATACGATCAATATGGGTCCTCATCAACATCAATTCGGACCATGTTGCCACCATGAGATATGGAAAGAGATCCATTGGCAACGTCAATGACCGTGTTGGCGGTTTTCATGAATGGACGACCAAGTAAGAGAACCAGGTCGTACCGCCCTTCGCCTATCTCCATCACATAAAAATCTGCAGGAAAGATCAAACCCTGCACCTGCACTAGAACATCCTCAACCAACTCTTTCGGGCGCACGTTAGAGTGGTCAACCAATTCAATAACAATATCAGACTCCTTTAAAGGGCCAAGGCCTAACCTATCATACATGCAAGCTGGAAGAACATTAATGGAGGCACCTAAATCTAGCATAGCACGCTCAATTTTAGTTTCTCCAATAGTGACAGGGACGGTGAATCTTCCTAGGTCTGAGCATTTTTTAGGTAATTTCTTTTGGAGTAGGGAATTACAATTCTCAATTTTGCTATCCTGCGTTTTTTCAACTAGAGCTACCTTTTCAATCTTAGGACTAGTCCTATTCTTTCTTTTTATGGTGCATAGCTCTTTCATAAACATAGCAAAACGAGGGACACTTTGAATGAGATTAAGGAGAAGGACATTTACCCGACAATTGGCAAAGGTCTCGAAGAGTTCCTTGTCATGTGCCGGCCTCCTTGTGTCCTTGAGAGCATCGGGGAATGGAGGAGAGGGCTTGAAGGAATCTAATGGTGGAAGAGGTTGAGCCACATAGCCATCGTCCTCTTCTGCTGCTAGAGCTCGGTTCCGTCTAGGAGAGCTTGGGCGAGGAGGCGAATAATTCTTAAAGGCATAGTCGAGTAAAGCCTCGAAATTTCTCTCGGCCTCCTTACCGCGGGCGCGGTCCGGACTCCGCGGTCGCGGGTCGCTACGCCTCTCGTGGTCCATGCGCTCTATTGGAATTTCGCAGGCGCAGAGGGGGGAGCGCGGGCGCGGAATTCTTACAAAGGCTTCGGCTTCATGTGCTGTCGCCCCGGCGTGGTCGCGGCCAGGGGAATGCGGGCGCGGTTTGTCGCCAGTGGGTGATTCCCGACTCGCCAATACTCTACCGCTCCTCAAATTCATGGCACTGACATTCTCCTTGTGATTGAGCGGTTGAGAAGGAAGTTTCCCGGAATCCTTAGACTCGAGCCTATTGATCATGGAGGGCAAGTTGGCTCAGTTGAGTCTCAAGATTCTTTACAGCAGCTCTCGTCTCCTGGTTCTCCTTCAAGAGAGCGGTAATAGCATCATTCTGAGACGGAGCAGGTGCTCTTGGGGCATAGTTATTGGACCGGAATTGTTGTTGCTGGCCCTGAGGAGCGTACTGCTGTTGCTGTTGTGGTGGATCTTGCTGCTACTGATTGCTCCACCTTAGATTAGGATGATTTGCCCACCCCGGATTGTAGGTGTTCGAGTAAGGATCATTCCGGGGCCGGGGCGCACCATAGTTGCCAATAGCATTGACCGACTCCTCGGTCTCTTGAATAGTAGGGCACTGATCTGTGTGGTGGCTCGCGTCATAGCAAAGACCGCAAGCATTGACTTGCTGAGCCGTCCTCTTCGTGAGCAGCTGCTTCATAAGATCCTTGAGCTCCCTTACTTCAGCATTCAGGGACTCATTCACCACACTAACGGACCTCACATTGGTCCTGGATCTCTGATTGCGGGCTTGTTCCGCCAAGATCTCAACTTTCTGAAAAGCTGCAGCGGGGGTCAAGTTCTCGTAACTACCCCCACAAGATGCATTCACGAGCCTCTTGTCGTTGTCGCAGAGTCCCTCAATGATGTAGCAAATAAGATCCTTGGCCTGATAGCCATGGTAGGGACAACTCGCGATGAGCCTCTTATAGCGCTCATAATAGTCATAGAGGTTGTCGTCTTCCCCCTGCTCCAAACTGCTGAGTTGTTTCTTAATAGATGTTTGTTTGGAAGCGGGGAAGTACTTCTCAAGAAACGCCTTCTTCATGGCCCCCAAGTAGTGATAGAACCCGGCACCAAATAAAGGAGCCAGTCCTTGGCGGTGTCTTCAGGAGAGAAGGGGAAAGCCCGGAGCTTGATTTGATCCTCCGTTACATCAGTGGGCTTCATACTCACGCACACCGCGTGGAATTCAGTGAGATGCTTGTTCGGGTCCTCACCGCTCAACCCGTGGAATTTGGGCAAGTGGTGGATGAGGCCAGACTTCAGTTCGAACTTCACACCCTCCCCGAGTTCGGGGAATTGAACAGCGAGCTGCTGTTGCTGGAGATCAGGCGTTGTGAGTTGGCGAATAGTTTGTTCCGCCATGGCGTCTTCTGGTTTAGAATCAGAGAGAGAGAGATTCAAGAAGGTTGTAAGATGTAGAGGGTCTGGGAGCACTCCTTATCTTCCGAAGAGTCCTGTCAATTTCTAGATCAAAACGAACAGAGGAAGTATTAGTAGACCGGGTACGGACCATGTGTTAGGCCCGCACCCAAAGGACGGTTCTGCGTACGAACCGCGGGCGCGCCAAGGGGGCCGCGGGCGCGGTTTGGGCGCAGAACACGAAAACACACAAAATCAAAACAAGAAAAAGGATTCCCGGCAACGGCGCCAAAATTTGACTCGGGCAAAGTCGTTGTTCCCTTATCAAAAATAAATCCCAAACATGCAAACAAAAGTATAGTAGCCAAGCAAGGGGTCGAACCCAAAGGAATCAGTTTTTATTCAGATTTTATGGTTTTCATGCAAGTAATCAAAAGGGGGTTTTGAAAGTTTGTTTCAATCAAAGTTATCAAGCAGAGTTTATCCAATCAATTCCACTTTATTAATCTTCCACCTCTTTATATGCCTAGGTCAATTCCAATCCCAATCATTAGAAATCGCAAGTCCACGGTCCAAGCAATTCTATAACCCTCGGCAAGGACGCTTAACCTAGAATTAGCATAGAGCACAGGGATAATAGGAAATCAAATCATCCAATCAAGCTACGAGTCTCATGCATAATTAAACCATTGAATACTCTTCCCTAAACTAGTCCACGGTCCTAGAATAGATTTGTTTCGAGAATAGGAAAGATGCATAGACAACAACCAATCCTAATTCAAACAATAGATCTAAGTCAATCAAGCAAGTTGATCAGGCTCATAAAATCAAACATAGATCATGGGATGAAGCACAAGAGTATTAATAAAGACCTAGGGATAAAGAGGTTATCAGAATTTCACAACTTCATAATAAAGCTTCCTTGATTGAATAAACTCAAGAGGAGAGTTAGTTCTCCATTACAAAGAAAACTCCAATCTTTATTGAAAAACAATTGATTGACAAGTATGTTCTATGATATCCTGAAAACCTAGAAAGGTTCCCCTTATATAGCCCCAAGGATCAACCTTTTCGGACTAAATAAGATAGGAAACCGAAAGATAAGAAAGGAAACAAGATAGAACCGGTGAAATATCGTCCGCGTGAAAGTCGGTCACACCGCGACCGCGGCACCACCACCGCGCCCGCGGCGGTCTTCTTCCGGTCAAGCCCGAGTCGGTTTCTACCGCGTCCGCGCCACAGACAGCGCGACCGCGGCCTTCAAGGTCTTGGTTGGTTCGCTCCTCCACGCCACCGCGCCCGCGTCCTAGACAACGCGACCGCGATATCCATGCAGTGGCGAATCTTCGTCTTTAAGCTCTTTAACTCTTGATTCTTCATAACTTGTGTCTTTGGTCTTCATATTACAATAACGCTCAAAACTAACCTAAACACTCTCAATATAGCTCTAAAATACAAGAGTTATCCTATACAAAATAGCCCGAATCAAGCCTCGCCCATAATTTCCTTTTACGAAGAAAGATGTTGCCGAACGTCTCCCGATTCCAACAAGACAAGGCCTCAGACAAGTTCGAGAGCGAGTCAACCGCATCAAGAGAATCCTGCCAGTGGTTCTGTAAAAAAGTCTTGAAAGAATCATGAAGCATCCAAACCGCCTGAAAACGGAAAGGTCTCACACCCCGAGAACAATGACTAGAAGGGACGGTCTCAATCAAGAGAGGGAGGTGATCAGAGTGAGGAGCATGGAGATGTTTAACAATAGCATCAGGAAAATCAAGACGCCATGCTTCATTGCAAATACCTCGGTCCTATCTCGCAACCTTGAAAGTGTCAAGAGATCGTCCCGTAGTCCACGTGTAAGGACTACCCACAAAGCCCAGATCGATGAGGCCTAACTGATCTGCGTGGCCAAGAAAAGTTTGAGAAGCTTCATTCGATCCCTTGGAAGAGTAAGTACGCTCATGCATATGAAAAGTAGCATTGAAGTCACCAGAAAGCATCCAAGAGCGTTGATTTCTGGCAGCAAACTCGATTAATGATTGCCATAAATCGAGTCTAGAAGTTGGGTGAGGAGAAGCATAAATAGCCGAGAGAACCCAAGGGATATCACCGCGGCGAGAAACCTCAACTGTAAGATGTTGATGATGTAACGAGAGAGGGGTGACGACAACCTCAGCAGTTCGCCAGAGGATCCAGATACCTCTAGAGAAACTGGCAGCCTCACTACGGATCACACCATCAAAGCCTAATTGCCTGCAAACCTGATCTGCCCGGACGCCACTAATGCGGGGTTCGGCAATAGCAAGGACGGTAGGATCATGGAGACGAATTATCTCACGAAGTGAGACGAAGAAACTGGTGGCCCCTGCACCTCGGACATTCCATGCAAGATCATTCATTTTATTCATAGAAACCATGGAGGAATTGATAGCACTGATTAATGGGCACATAGGGTGCGAACTGTCCAGAGAAATTCCTTGGGAGATCCCGGATAAAGCATCAATAGCGCTGATTAGACGCGCTGACATCGAGACCTTGCAAAGAATTGGTTCGGTCTCGGTTTCCATCGGGAGAATCTCGAGCTTCAGCTTGTGGGCTAACCAGGGCAGGGGAAGGAGGAATGGACCCATCCGGTGGTTCGACACCACTATGCTTCGGTTGTTGTAAACTGGCAGGATCCGAAGCATAGTGGTGTCGAACCACCGGTCGTTGATGGAACCCCTTGGAGACAAGGCGAGCTTTGTACTTGTCCAACGAGCCATCAGCATGGTATTTTACTCGGAAGACCCACTTGCATCCAACTACATTCGTAGCTTGATGTGGTGGAACCAAGTCCCATGTTTGATTGTTTTGAAGGGTAGAGAACTCTAGCTCCATGGCATGTCTCCAATCGGGGTCCTTGAGGGCTTGGGTGATGTTGGTAGGTTCGGTGTGAGGCTGTAAGGTGACGTGGAGATTGAGTTTGGTAACCGGTTTATGAATCCCATGCATGGATCGAGTGACCGGTCGATGAGGTGGTGATGGTGGCTCATCAGGTTCTTGAGTAGAGGCAGAAGATGATGAAGAGGAGTGTATGGGGCTGGAGTTCAATCCATTATCGGTGTTAGAGTTAGGGTTTGATGGCGCAAGGGGTGTGGTAGGGGGGAGAGATTGGTGTTAGGGTTTGGTGGTGGATTTCTTGGTGAAGAAGAGAGCAGCAGAAGGGACATTGTAGTAGTAGGGGATGCGTCTGTCGTGGTTAGGGTTTACATGGATGAGCGTGATTGTTGAAGAAGAGGAAAGACATGTTCGTTGAAGGTCACGTGACGCGATGTGAAGATCTTGTAGGAGTCGAGCTCTAGGCAGAGATATGCGCTCTGGGTGTTGGAGTAACCCACGAACACACAGGGTTTAGATTTGGGCTCAAGTTTATGGTGGGTGTAGGGTTTAACCCACGGGTAACATAGGCATCCGAAATTTTTGAGTTTGTGGTAATTGGGATGGGCTTGGAAGAGTGTTAGGTAGGGTGAGGAATTATTGGCGGTGGGCATTTTGTTAATAAGGTATACTGCTGTGTTTAGAGCTAGTGGCCATAGAGTTGTCGGTAGCCCCGAGTAGGAGAGAAGAGTGAAACCTGTCTCAACAATGTGGCGATGGCGCCTCTCGGCGTAGCCATTGTGGTGTATGTGGTGGTGTCGTGAGGTGTGTGATTTCGGATTCTGTCAAGAAGGAAACCATTCCAATATACTCACCGCCATTATCCGAATAGAGTGTTTTAGTTTTGGTGGAGAAAAAGTTTTCAACTGGGGCTTTAAACCGAATGAATGTTTGTTTGGTTTCGGATTTATGTTTGAGAGGGTAGAGCCAAACATATTTTGTGTAATGATCAACAAAGATAACATAATATCGAAATCCATTGAATGAAGTAATAGGGGAACTCCATACATCAGAGAAGATGACTTCTAAAGGGAAACTAGATAAAATAGAAGAAGTATAAAAAGGTAACTTATGGCTCTTGTGAATGGAGCACGAGTTACAAAAATCAAAGATAGTGCTAGACCTAGGTAAGTGTAAACTGTCTTGAATAAGCTTGAGAATGTGAGGTGCTGGATGACCTCGCTTGTGATGCCACTAGGAAACCGTATGAAGAGAAGAAGAGTGGACTGTGGGTGAAGACGTTGGTGGACAGAAATATACCCCATCTAGACAAAGACCTCTAAGGATTACCGCCCCGGTTTGAAGATCCTTCACAAGAAAAGAATCGGATAAGAAATCAATGGAGATGTTGTTTTGAGAAAGAAGTTGAGACACTGAAATAATGTTTTTGGAAATTTGTGGGACATGAAGAACATTTTTTAAGAAAAAGGTTTTGGAAGGGGTATGAAGTTGGAAAGAACCGACGTGAGTAATTGAAAGTGGCTTACCATCACCAATAAGAAGAGAATCCGGACCTTCATAGGGGTAATGAAGGCTTAGGTTTTGAAGATCATTCGTAACGTGGTGTGACGTGCCACTATCCAAGAGCCAAGTGTGTTGTGGATGAGAGGCGTCTGTGGCGATGTTGGCCTGTGGAGGGGGACGAGGAGAGAACGGCCGTTGTTGAGTTGGTGGCTGGAGATTTGGGGCAACTTGGCGAAAGGTTGGACAGTGGGCAATCACATGGCCTTGTGTACCGCACCATTGGCAACGCCCAAGGAAAGGACGTGCCCCGTTTTGAGAGGAGGGAGGATTGGGATTGGGATTAGGGTTTGGGTTAGGGATGGGGTTTAACGAGTTTGGTATGTGGTGTGCTGATATGGAGCATAGAGGCGTGGAGAGGACTGCATGGCGGGTGGGAAACCTGGCGGAGGAGTAGGGTTTGGGTGAGAGAAGCCTTGAGGCATAGGTACCTGCGAAGGAAATCTCGAGCGTGACCTTGTGCGAGGATGAGCCTGCATGGTCATTGCAGTAGCTGGGGTATTAGAGGAGTCCCCAGATTCAGTCTTGAGTTGGAGCTCTCGCATGATGAGTTTCTCGTGGAGATCCTCAAACGAGATGATTGTCTCTTGGGCTCGAACACCGTCAATGACAGGCTGATATGAATCATCCAAGCCACGAAGGAGTCAATCACATCCTCGGGATCTTGGGGTTTGCCAAGAGAGGCTAACACATCCGTATGTTTCCGAATGAGTTGCATATACTCTTGGATGGTGGTGGTCCCTTTCTTGATGTTGCGAAGCTTGTCCTTGACTTGTTGAATGTTCCCCCTTGAGGGTTTAGCATAGGTATCCTCCAAAATCTTCCAAGCCGCCTGTGTTGTTGCAGCCTGAGTGATTAAAGGAGCGACATTGGTTGAGAGGGTAGTAATAAGAGTACCAAATAATAGGCGATCTTGTCTTTCCCATGTAGTAAAGGCTGAATTTGGTGTGGTAATAGTAGCATCAAGAACATTCGCAAGAGTTTTGGTTGGAGGAGGATAGCTTCCATCTAAAAATTTAAATAAGCCATAGCCTTGAAGAATAGACTTAATTTGAACTTTCCAAGTTATGTAATTGGTGGAGGTAAGCTTTATGGCATTATGGAATTGAACTACAGTAAACGGACGTGTAGGTTCAACATCATTAGGAATTGTAAGATTGGAGGGGTTGGCCATGAGAATTTACGGTTAAAGGTTTTAGGAGAAAAAGAGGTTACGAAAACAAATTTGGATTTGGGATCAAGGCTCAGATACCATGTTGAATATGAGGAATTGATAATTGTATTGATGAGGGGAGAACCCCTTATCAAGAAAAGTACAACCATATCTTGCGTTCTAAGATATAAGATATAAGAATCATAAAATAAGACTATCTATAACTAGAGATATAATCTATCTATAACACTTAGCTAAATATCCTTAGCATGCCCCCTCAAGCAGGACGTCGGTGAACAAAGTCCTAGCTTGGAAATAAGAAGAGAAAAGTAAGCCTTTGCTAATGGTTTTGTAAGTGCATCCGCAAGCTGATCATGAGTAGATATGTGTGCCACCCGAAAATGACCAAGCTGAACATATTGACGAACAAAATGAAACACAAGTGCAACATGCTTCATCCGAGAATGGAACACTGGATTGGCACTCAACTGCTTTGTGCCCATATTATCACAATAAATTGTCGGTTGATGGGAAAGTTGTATGCCCAACTCATGTAGAACAGACATGACCCACAAGAGCTCGCATCTAGAGTCTGCAAGTGCTCGGTATTCTGCTTTAGTGGAGGACCGAGCCACAGTTTGTTGTTTCCGAGAGCTCCAAGAGAGTGCAGTTCAACCAAGAAAGACGACGTAACCAGTTGTAGAGATGTAAACTGTAATATCCGCAAATTCTATAAAATGGATTATGAAAATCTCCTTATTTTTATGACTCAATTTTGTCTTTGGAACGACAAGAGAAAGAGCAATGGTCACCCGATTAACCGAATAGCGTTGGATAACGCTAAACAGATACCTTAACTTCAAAAATTCATAAAACCTTCTTTAGAGCTTGGAATCGAGTACTTCCAACGCCTAATGGTAGATAAAGGAGTCTAGTTTCATCCCTCAAAATTTGAGGCAATTCCGATAAGTATCCAAAAAGTTATGCCAATTTTACCGAGACGTTGCCCAGTTCCCAAAAGGCAGCGACAGCCGCCAAAATGGCAGTGCCCGCCGCTTTGCTGCAGACGCAAGTGGCTCGACAAACACTTATATTGTGGGCGCCGTGGTTTTGAGGTCTGTTGTAATATTGCTTGGACAGCAATCCTAACACCTTTTGGACAATGTCAACTATGCAATTGTCAACCCTTTTTGGATTGTTAGGCTATATGTCAACTCTTTTTGGATTGCTAGAGAGGGTTGAGCACTATAAATAGGGGTGTGTTGGTGAAGGAAGAACACACACAAATCTCTCCTCTCTCCCTCTGAAACCTCTTCTATTACAAAGTTCAAGTGTTCTTCTTGCTAATGTTGGCAAAAGCTCATCGAAAGGTGGCCGGAGTCAATCGGAGGAAGCTTGCAAAATCACGTCGTCGACACACACGCAGGCAGCGACCGCCGCCAAGGGGGCAGCACCCGCCGCCAGTGTCCTTGCTTGCGTTTTGTCCCGGGCCGTTGCCTAGCCGCTGCTCGGGCCGTGCCTTGCCTTTGCCTTGCGTCTTGCCTTACCTTAGGCCTCGTCTAGGGCCTTGCTAGCCTCGACTCCACGCCTCGATTAGCATTTTTTAAGATTGTCTTAAGGCAAGTGGATGGTTCTTCGTTTCCTTACTCAATAATCGTGAAATTGCTTTCCGTTATCAAAATAATCGTTGGGAACAAACTTGTTTGCTGATAATTTGATTAGGATTATTATGCTTAGAATTAAGAGAAATTTGTCGGAAACCACCCGTATGATAGGCCATATTTCGCTAAACCACCCTTTTGTTTCGATATTATTTTGAACCACCTCTATGATACACTCCGTTAACAATAAACCACCCTATCCCATTTTCCGTCAAAAAACCGTCCAAGGCGCGTGGACACGTGGCATTTCTTTATTTTCTCTTTTCTTATACCAATTTAATAACTTAACTTCTCAAAAAAAAATTAATAACTTAAAAAACATACCATGATAATTGCATTCAACATTCTCAAACAAGCTGAGCTCATCATTAAACGTATGAATTATGAAATGCATAATCAAAATTTGACTCGTATTCTGATCGCATGAATATACAAATAGATTTAACACTACTGTCTCCCATTGCAATCAGCATTAGCAATTCAGCAAAGATGAGCCAACTCATGAACAAGACCATAAAACTGAAGCTATACAGTGTTGTGCCATTAAAGCACATAGTGTAAATCACAAGCTTCAATTCCTTCCTCAAGCTGAATTCCCCAAAACAGAGCAACAAAGAAGAAACCTACCTCACCATATCATGACTGAAACGGACTAGCGTTCATCTTCATCTGAGGGAGATCTTACAGCTTGAACTCAGAGAGAAAAATTGGGATCCTTAAAGCCAACAACAAATTGAGCACATCAACAGCCCCCAAAATCTCACCAAGAATGCTCCTCCTCAGGCGATTGGCGTCCACCACAACGCAGCTGAGCTCATGGACAGCCTCCATCACCTTCTTCCCGACCTCTCCGTCGCCGTCCTTGCTCCTGCCACGGCGCTCCCGCTGAGCGGACCACCAGCCGACGGCGACCTCGTCGATGAGCCCGGCCTGAGCGTCCCTCGCACGCGCAGCCAGCGAGGGTACCATGAGCCTCAGCCCGCACTCGATCTACTCAATCCGGCAAGTTAGGGTTTCGCCAGGCGTCGCGGCTGTCCAGGAGCTTGAAATCTTCGGCGATCGGGGCGAGATTGGTGGATTTGGAGGCCTCGTCGTCGGATTCAAGAAAGGATCGGAGGAGGCTGGTGAAGATCTTGAGGTGGAAGTCGTCGACGAAGAGGAACGACGTCTCGAGAGGGCTTCGCCAGTCGGGGAAGAGGATCTGGGAGACGTCGTCGGCGGCGGCGAGATCTAGGGTGGAGAAGTAGGACTGGAAGTGGTTGTGGAGGATGGGCTGGAGGGCGACATGGTTGGACATCGAGGAGATCGTCGGCGGCGGAGGAGGGTTTCAAGCCGCTATAATAAGTTCAATAAAATCGTTTTTTTTGTGTTTTTTTTTAGTTGTAAAAATGGTATAAGAAAAGGGAAAATAAAGAAATGCCACGTGTCTACGCGCCTTGGACGGTTTTTTGACGGAAAATGGGATGGGGTGGTGATTTGTTAACGGAGGGTATCATAGAGGTGGTTCAAAATAATATCGAAACAAAAGGGTGGTTTAGCGAAATATGGCCTATTATACGGGTGGTTTCCGGCAAATTTCTCTAGAATTAATGACCATTGTTTTTAATATCGCACGCGCTAGTACATGGACTTAGGACCCTTGATGTGTGGCCTCTGATTGTTTCAAGTCTCTTTTCGAGACTTTGTTGTGGACTAGTCTAACGCTAGGAATGCGAGAGTAGACTCTCGTCATTTCTTAATAACTCATGCTACGAGGTGTAGTTAGTGCATGCTCGTAATAATAAGGTCATATGACTAATGCTCGTTCCTTATGATGGGCTATAGCACTCTAGCTAAGTGCTCAGGGGACGCTTGCTTTCCCTGTTAATCCATGGCCAAGCTCCGATGAGCCGTCACCTAAAATTCGCTAATTAAATTGTTTGTTTTATGATCTAATAAGATAAGTACCCAATGCACACTAATCAATGAACGAGGATGGTTAGTACAACTTGGAAAACCATCCTAGCTCCCGGCTTTGAAAGATTCTATTTTCCACTCCGGACATGCACAACACGTATGCTATGAGGGTGGTTATAGATCTGATTAGTCGACGGATGCTTTTTCACTGTTGCTTGAATTAACAAAGTTCCCAACAAATCCGAAACACACATCTTTTCTAGGTGCTACTTCCATGTAGTATCCTACTTCCGAGAAATCTCATTTATCATAAACCTCACACCTCATAAAGCCTCAAGCTACAATTGTCGTTTTCTGTTGAGCCGTGCTCGTCTAAAAGCCTATCGCTCAAAGTTCCATATGCGTTCCGTATCAAAGAACCCTTGACTATTGGGCATCAGCCGGTTTTCGATTGGTCTGTGATGCCCTCATGTCTAAACCTTTCTAAGAACCGAATCCTATTCTACCACTTGCTGAGTCTCGCGTTAGACTAACATCCCTTCTTTCTTTCCCAACTTTGTTGGCTGATATTTCCTGTCTTTTATGGAAATATCAGATAGAAAAGGGAAGGTTGTTCAGAAGGAGGCCGAAGATATCAGGATCTGCAGGAAGGAAGGAAGGAAGGAAGGAAGAAATCTTTAAAACGTCTTTTATTTTGAGCATAATTACGGGTCACACATGCTTTTATATTTTAAGAAATATCTTTTAAATTTCGCTCAACTCTTTTAAATGATTATTGTAACCTTACGGGAGGTTTATCCCACTTGTAATCCGATTTATATTAATAAAATGAAGTTGGTTATTCTCAAATCATCTTTAAGTTAACTTTTTAGCCTTGGGTGACTTCGGACGGTGAAATCCGAGGTCACTGGCGGTAATACCCTTTTGGCACGTTTTAAAATATTTTGTTTACTTTATGGTTTCCACATGCTTTCGTCTCTCTCCGAGACTTGTATTTCTGCTGCAAACTCTTTCTCCTGCATTATCAAAGAAGTAAGGACATATGAGCCTTTGTAACCTGATTCATCTTTTGTTATAAATATATGATTTGGTTTTGTTATTATCGTGTTATTTTACCCAAGCCTTAAACGGCTTCGGACCGTGAAATCCGATGTCGTTGGCGGTAAACCCTTATGCTTATGAAATTGGGGTGTTACATAATCATCCTTGTCGCCCGCCCAATCAGCATCCGAAAACACATGTAAACGAGCAGGGTTGTTAGAATGGATCACAATTCCGTGATGGGCCGTACCTTTTAAGTAACGTAACACACGTTTGACTGCACACCAATGGGCTGTTGTTGGTGCTTGCATGAATTGAGATAATCTGTTTACCGTGAAACTGATATCAGGCCTTGTTAAGGAAAGGTACTGCAAACTGCGTACTACCATAAGATAGTCCGATGCCGAAGGCAATGTGTCACCAACTGATTTTTGAAGAGAGGTAGAGGGACACATTAGTGTAGAGGTCGGGTGTGCATCTTGCATGTGAACTTTGTGGAGAAGATCCATGATATATTTATGTTGATTTAGGAACAGTACATGAGAGTGTCGAGTGACTTGAACACCAAGAAAGTATGAAAGAGAACCTAGGTCTTTAAGAGAGAACCTGGACGAGAGTTTGTTGATGAGGCGTTGAAGAGCATCAGTGTTACTACCTGTGATGATTATATCATCGACATACACAAGAAGGTATAATGTAACACCCTTGTGTTTGTAGATGAATAAGGATGAGTCTGCAATAGAGTTGAAGAAGCCCAGTTGTGGAAGATAAGAGCGGAGCTCGGTGTACCAAGCCCTAGGGGCTTGTTTGAGTGCGCAAATAGCCTTTTTGAGCTTGCATACATATGATGGAAGTTGCTTGTCGATGAAGCCTGTCGGTTGCTCCATGCAAACATCTTTGGTGAGAGTACCTTGGAGGAAAGCGTTGTTCACGTCGAGTTGTCGAAGCGACCACCCGGAGCTGACTGCAATGGAAAGCATTGTACGGATTGTGACCGGTTTTACAACCGGACTGAAAGTTTCAGTGAAGTCACAACCCGGTCGTTGATGGAACCCCTTGGCGACAAGGCGAGCTTTGTACTTGTCTAACGAGCCATCAGCATGGTATTTTACTCGGAAGACCCACTTGCATCCAACTACATTCGTAGCTTGATTTGGTGGAACCAAGTCCCATGTTTGATTGTTTTGAAGGGTAGAGAACTCTAGCTCCATGGCATGTCTCCAATCGGGGTCCTTGAGGGCTTAGGTGATGTTGGTAGGTTCGGTGTGAGGCTGTAAGGTGACGTGGAGATTGAGTTTGGTAACCGGTTTATGAATCCCATGCATGGATCGAGTGACCGGTCGATGAGGTGGTGATGGTTGCTCATCAGGTTCTTGAGTAGAGGCAGAAGATGATGAAGAGGAGTGTATGGGGCTGGAGTTCAATCCATTATCGGTGTTAGAGTTAGGGTTTGATGGCGCAAGGGGTGTGGTAGGGGGGAGAGATTGGTGTTAGGGTTTGGTGGTGGATTTCTTGGTGAAGAAGAGAGCAGCAGAAGGGACATTGTAGTAGTAGGGGATGCGTCTGTCGTGGTTAGGGTTTGCATGGATTAGCGTGATTGTTGAAGAAGAGGAAAGACATGTTCGTTGAAGGTCACGTGACGCGATGTGAAGATCTTGTAGGAATCGAGCTCTACGCAGAGATATGCGCTTTGAGTGTTGGAGTAACCCACGAACACACAGGGTTTAGATTTGGGCTCAAGTTTATGGTGGGTGTAGGGTTTAAGCCACGGGTAACATAGGCATCCGAAATTTTTGAGTTTGTGGTAATTGGGATGGGCTTGGAAGAGTGTTAGGTAGGGTGAGGAATTATTAAGAGTGGCGGTGGGCATTTTGTTAATAAGGTATACTGCTGTGTTTAGAGCTAGTGGCCATAGAGTTGTCGGTAGCCCCGAGTAGGAGAGAAGAGTGAAACCTGTCTCAACAATGTGGCGATGGCGCCTCTCGGCGTAGCCATTGTGTTGTGGTGTATATGGTGGTGTCGTGAGGTGTGTGATTCCGGATTCTGCCAAGAAGGAAAACATTCCAATATACTCACCGCCATTATCCGAATAGAGTGTTTTGGTTTTGGTGGAGAAAAAGTTTTCAACTGGGGCTTTAAACCGAATGAATGTTTGTTTGGTTTCGGATTTATGTTTGAGAGGGTAGAGCCAAACATATTTTGTGTAATGATCAACAAAGATAACATAATATCGAAATCCATTGAATGAAGTAATAGGGGAACTCCATACATCAGAGAAGATGACTTCTAAAGGGAAACTAGATAAAATAGAAGAAGTATAAAAAGGTAACTTATGGCTCTTGTGAATGGAGCACGAGTTACAAAAATCAAAGATAGTGCTAGACCTAGGTAAGTGTAAACTGTCTTGAATAAGCTTTAGAATGTGAGGTGCTGGATGACCTAGCTTGTGATGCCAAGAGGAAACCGTATGAAGAGAAGAAGAGTGGACTGTGGGTGAAGACGTTGGTGGCCAGAAATATACCCCATCTAGACAAAGACCTCTAAGGATTACCGCCCCGGTTTGAAGATCCTTCACAAGAAAAGAATCGGATAAGAAATCAATGGAGATGTTGTTTTGAGAAAGAAGTTGAGACACTGAAATAATGTTTTTGGAAATTTGTGGGACATGAAGAACATTTTTTAAGAAAAAGGTTTTGGAAGGGGTATGAAGTTGGAAAGAACCGACGTGAGTAATTGAAAGTGGCTTACCATCACCAATAAGAAGAGAATCCGGACCTTCATAGGGGTAATGGAGGCTTAAGTTTTGAAGATCATTCGTAACATGGTGTGACGTGCCACTATCCAAGAGCCAAGTGTGTTGTGGATGAGAGGCGTCTGTGGCGATGTTGGCCTGTGGAGGGGGACGAGGAGAGAACGGCCGTTGTTGAGTTGGTGGCTGGAGATTTGGGGCAACTTGGCGAAAGGTTGGACAGTGGGCAATCACATGGCCTTGTGTACCGCACCATTGGCAACGCCCAAGGAAAGGACGTGCCCCGTTTTGAGAGGAGGTTGGATTGGGATTGGGATTAGGGTTTGGGTTAGGGATGGGGGTTTATCGAGTTTGGTATGTGGTGTGCTGATATGGAGCATAGAGGCGTGGAGAGGACTGCATGGCGGGTGGGAAACCTGGCGGAGGAGTAGGGTTTGGGTGAGAGAAGCCTTGAGGCATAGGTGCCAGCGAAGGAAATCTCGAGCGTGACCTTGTGCGAGGCTGAGCCTGCATGGTCATTGCAGTAGCTGGGGTATTAGAGGAGTCCCCAGATTCAGTCTTGAGTTGGAGTTCTCGCATGATGAGTTTCTCGTGGAGATCCTCAAACGAGATGATTGTCTCTTGGGCTCGAACACCGTCAATGACAGGCTGATATGAATCATCCAAGCCACGAAGGAGTCAATCACATCCTCGGGATCTTGGGGTTTGCCAAGAGAGGCTAACACATCCGTATGTTCCCGAATAAGTTGCATATACTCTTGGATGGTGGAGGTCCCTTTCTTGATGTTGCGAAGCTTGTCCTTGACTTGTTGGATGTTCCCCCTTGAGGGTTTAGCATAGGTATCCTCCAAAATCTTCCAAGCCGCCTGTGTTGTTGCAGCATGATTGATTAAAGGAGCGACATTGGTTGAGAGGGTAGTAATAAGAGCACCAAATAATAGGCGATCTTGTCTTTCCCATGTAGTAAAGGCTGGATTTGGTGTGGTAATAGTAGCATCAAGAACATTCGCACGAGTTTTGGGTGGAGGAGGATAGCTTCCATCTAAAAATTAAATAAGCCATAGCCTTGAAGAATAGACTTAATTTGAGCTTTCCAAGTTATGTAATTGCTGGAGGTAAGCTTTATGGCATTATGGAATTGAACTACAGTAAACGGACGTGTAGGTTCGACATCATTAGGAATTGTAAGATTGGAGGGGTTGGCCATGAGAATTTACGGTTAAAGGTTTTGGGAGAAAAAGAGGTTACGAAAAAAATTTTTGAATTTGGGATCAAGGCTCAGATACCATGTTGAATATGAGGAATTGATAATTGTATTGATGAGGGGAGAACCCCTTATCAAGAAAAGTACAACCATATCTTGCGTTCTAAGATATAAGATATACGAATCATAAAATAAGACTATCTATAACTAGACATATAATCTATCTATAACACTTAGCTAAATATGCTTAACATACTGTTCAGTTCGATTTAAGATGTTCACAAATTTCGGTTTTCTTTTCGGTTTTTTTTTTCAATTCTAGTCAATTTTTCAAAGGAAAACCGTGTACATATCCCGAATTGAAAAAACAGCTGAGGTGAACTAATCAAAAACTTCTTCTGTCGATAATAAAATTCTGTTTATTGCTATTTAAACCTCTTCTACCCATAATTGATTTTTATCCGTTCCGTCTTGGATCAATGCTCAGTCCTACATTTTCCTCTGATTCTTATCCATGTGAATCATTTACTATTAAAAGCTAAGAGTCTATCTAATCCTACTGAAATAGAGAATTTAAACACTATACAAGATAATTAATATCAACAAAAAACAGATTATTCTTAGTACTCAGCCATAAGTTGGAACATGATCGATAATCATGAATACCAATTTCCTAAGAAGAAAAGAGAGTTATTTCTTTCCTAAAGCCTTGGTGAAGATATCGCTTGGTTTTTCAAAAGAATAAAGATTAGATGATTTGACTAAGCTAGTCTAAATAAGATCACATGAAAAATGGCAATTAATTTTCATATGTTTCATCCTCTTATGAAAGAAAAGATTTGCATCAATAGGAGTTTTATAGGATTGAATGACAAACTCACGGAGTCACGGAGATCGCAAAAAATGAATTGCACCAAATTAGCTCACAACAAGCCACCAAGCTCGTCCCAAAGGCAAGTGTAGGGTAGGCGCCCATGGTTTTTAGGGTGCCCAAAATGTTTAAAATATAGGACTATTAAACGAGTAAAGATAAATATAAGAATACAAGTTAGCCTAGTTGATTAGTATTCATACTCCTTTTTAAAAGGTTTTGGGTTCAAATCACAACTCATCTACTTTAATTAAAATGTATAAGCCCCATTTAGTTTTAATAATTTTGTTTATTAATCTTTATTGATTCATTAGTCATATTATATTTTTATTTCCAAGGAGTCTTGTTTGTAAAAAAAATATTTATTGATTATTTTAGTATGATAAGAATGTGTAGTTGTGTACTATATGACTTTCAAAAAACACTATTATTGTAATTCAAGTAATACGAAGTAATTAAGTTCATTTTTGGTGAATTGTTACCATGTTTTAAAAATATTTCCTACTTTATATTATAATAAGTAAAAATATTAATGTATAAACAATTCTAAAAGTGCGGGTTCAGGTTGTGTGTGGGTTTTGGTCAATTGGGGTACAAGTTAAGGCGAGTCAGATGTTGACAAGTTATTGTGCAGGTTTAGATCAACCTAACAGATCAAGAATTTGAACTTTTAATGATTATTTAACTAATACTATGATTAAATAATAATAAAATATTATTTTTTATACTTTACCATACGCTTAACTTTTAGTCTCTTTAAGTGCATTCATGTTAGAGCATTCCTACTCATGCTTCCCAAATTTACCATAAACTCACCAAATATCAATATATTACTATTATTTTTTCTTCCACATCATTCATGATCCCCCTTATTTTTTTCCTTACCAATAGTGAACTCCATGATCCCATCTTTTACGTTTCTAATTTCAACAACATTTACCTAGCATATCCCGCAAGGCGCAGGATCTGGGGGATCAAGAAGGGGGCACTTTAGACCTAGATGGAATGCGCCTGATAAGACCCAGGAAGCCAAATTAACCTCTAAAAACTACAAGAAGCCTACAAATCACAACAAAAGAAAGAAGAAAAACTAGCAAACAATATTGATTTTTATTTCTTCTACCAAAATTTCAAATATATCCTCAATTTTTATTATTATATATAATCATGTATGTTAATAAATATATTTATTTATTTATTTTAATAAATTATATATTTAATTAGTTTAATAAAATTTATAACATTTTCTTAATTTGTTTATTTAATTTGTATTTATTATTCTTAAATACATAATTTCCTATTAAATGTAATTTTGAATAAGGGATAATCACATTCATTATTGAAAATGATAGAAAGCAATATATGTGAAACAAACGAGACAATCACTTCATTACTTGAACACACAAATTAATAAAATGAAACATGTGAAATAAAGTACATAAAAAAAAAAGTAATAACAAGATACGTAAAAACCTTCGAACAAAGTACACGAAACAAATTAGCGAAAATGAAAGATAAATCACACATCATTAATTTTGGTGTTTTTTGTTCTTAAACCAAGTAAAAATTTCATAATTAATTCAAGAATGAATAAAAAATAAAAAACTAATATGTGTGGATATTTGAAGGAACATTATTAGATTTGGTGTTATTTTTTAAAATAGAAAAATGAATAATGCCAAAAAAACACATAATATGTGCATATATAACCTAAAATGACCAAGAAAAATATATTTAATTTTCTAAGAATTCAAATATATTTAATATTGGACTCTACATATAGAGAAAAAAAATATGAACTTTGACATAAATTATAATTTTTTTAATTATTTAAATTATGCTCAAATTAGTCATTAAAAAATTGTTATTTTAATTCCAATTAATATTAAATCCTACCTACTAAACATGTGACATGTGATACTCTTTTTCATGAAAAAAAAAATACTGCTCAAATAATCCTCATATTTTAATTCTCTCTCTCTCTCTCTCTCCGTACCAAGACATGGTATTCAACCGATTTGATTCATTCAAAAACCAAGTCCCCCCCCCCCCCCCCCCCCCTTTTTTTGCTTGATTTTGCCAATGATCCCTTCAATGGGGTGCCCTTAGGAGAAACACATCTAGATATCTTATCAATTAAATACTAACTTATTAAGCCAAGGACTATCCCTGCTTTCCAAATGAAAGCCATTAGAGACTCTCTCATAAAAAAGTATTTTATTTTTATTTTTCTTATTTGTTGATAGACTTTGTGAGAAACCCCACTGGAGATGTCCTTAAGGTTCTCACACCTGTAGATTTTCACTTGTAGATTTTCAGCATCAGCTTTGGCCGGCCTCAGCAGCGGCCAACTCCAACTATCTCTGGCAAATCACAGTGGCAGGTCTTCATCATAACGAAGGTGGGAGATCTACCTAACGTCCCAATGCATGCCGATAGTCTGCTCCTCTTTGAACTCATAAACTCCATGTTGAATCATCACCTTTCTCACCAACTCAAGGTAGAGAAGAGAATGCTTCTTGTTTGTGCACTTCCCCATGTGCTCTAGGATGACCCGGCCCAAGTTTATGGGCTGCCTCTTGAGGAATGCGTCCAAAAGTATAATGTCAGCCACTTGAACAATCAACTTCTTCTCCTAGTTGGGATGATCATTCTCACCAAGAAGTGGTGAGCAAGTGCCCCCGTCCTTGAAAGGACGTATGCCCCATGATCAGGAGTGGCCGGGTTCTTTCCATTGAAGAGATGAGCAACAATCTCTTCCTGATCAAATTGTCCGAAGCTTTTGCTGAGGACGTCATGTAGAGCTTCCGGAGGGAGAGAGGGAGATTAAGCATCTTGCGGACTATGCCCTTAGCTATAGAGAACGGCACATCATTGAGTGTGAACGTCCTTTGAGGCTTCCCATTGAGCCGAGTCACTTCAAACCTAGAGTAAAACAACTTCATCTGTTCCGGGTCCCCATATGCAAGGTGGGCGCCCAGGTGGTTCCAACTCTGGAATTCTAGTAGCTCTAAGAACTCCTCTCCTTCAAAAATTCAGCGGAGAAGACAAGCGGTCCCAAAATCTTCTCTTTCTTGTCCTTTGACCGATTTCCCTTCCCTTTCTTTTGGTGGTCCTCACCACCTTCTTCATCTCCTTCTTGAGGATCAGCGTCCTCATGAGATTGTCCTTCCTCTTGAGGGTGAGAGGACTCGCCGACTTCCTCAGTGGGATCTCCGGTCTGCTCAATGTGAACTGGTGCAGCGGGAGGAGGAGATTTTCTTAGGGACTCATGAGGAACCTCCGCATGGAGCATTCCTTGCACGTGTACTCCCTCCTCGATTTCAATTGGAGGAGGAGGAGTAGGAGAACGGGACTTGGCCGGAGGGGGAAGCTTGATGGGGGACGGCTCAGAGATGTCAATGATTTCTGGAGCAAAGTTGATGCGTCCTTACCCCTTGTGGTTGATAAGAACATGAATGTCCCGATTGAGATCATAGGCATAAGTGTGTTTCTCTTGCTTGAATGATGGAAGATGAAGTAGTAATCGATGCGGAAGCGATTTGATGATGTTCGAACTAGGGCGAACAAAGGTTTGATGCAACGTATTCCGGGAAGAAGGAGAAACTCAACATTACTTTAGGGAAATTTAATATTGCATAAAAACTCATGAAGAACGATTACAATGTTTATATAGGTGGAATTTCGGCCCCCGAGGTCTCTAATCTATGAAAGAAACAATCTAGCAAATCATATCTCATCTTATGGAAAGGTAGAGATATGATTTGTTACAAAAAATCCTAAAATAAAAATATGGAATAAAAAGGAAACAAACTATCTATCTTTAAGTCAAGTAACTATCATAAAATAATAACTTGACTTAAAATTAAAAAAATCTATTTAAGGATAGACGGTACGAAGGAATTTGTAACCGAAACTCGGGCTCTCGTCCAGGGGTGGTCGTTGGCGACCAAGTGGAGGTCGGGGCCGACCATGATAGGTCGAGGTCGACCTAGGGGAGGTCGGGGACGACCTTTCTGGAGGCATGGCCTAGCTTGCTGAGGTAGGGTCCGAGCTCAGCTGGGTAGAAACGCTTACCCACCTCGTGACGTCCAAAGAGCCATGTGATTAATTGGGAGACTCAGGCCACTAAAGATTGGGTGGCTTGGGCGATACTCTTGGCTCGACTCCTTGTGATAGGACCCTTGGACTTGAGTTGGAGAGCGTCTTCTTCTTCTATGGCCGACATAGTAGGCAAGGGCGCATCAAACGTCCTTAGCCGGGACCTGCTTTGACTGATCCTTGTCACATATGGCAGATTTTTGGCCAAATCTGCAGCCATCTCTGATTCAAGCGGGTTGTCCCTTGGCCTGGGAGACTTGGTTGTAGTGGTTTCCTCAGATTGCTGAGGTAGGGGAAGAACCACAATGGCTTTTGAGGTGTAGGAGGCAGCTGAGGACGGCGCTTTTGGGTGAGCAATTTTAACCTTCTTCACAAAAGGAGTCGCGTCTTTTAGGGCAGAAGCGACGTCCTTTGCCCTTTCCTCCTTTTCTATGACGACCTCGGCCAAGCGTATGGCCGCCATCTCTTTGTCGGTCACCCCTTCAATTTTGGTTGAAGTCTTCAGTCTTCTCTTAGGAGTGGGAGGGAGAGACAAGGGATGAGGGGTAGGGATGGAGATTTTGGATTTTTGGGCCTTAGAGGGTTTAGGAGGAGGAGGGAGAGATTTGGAAGGGCTTTTTCTTTTGGAGGGGACGGTGGCGACTGGTTTAACAAGAAACTCAAAGAGAGAGGTGAGAACTTTTACTAGCTCGTCAACTGTTCATCCGAACTCACTCCCAATTATAGAAGGTCCCATGAAGGGAGGGTTTTTATAGCCGGTTTCCTCAAGGCGAGGACTGACGTAGGTTTGCATGAAGTAGTTCAGAACCCTTTGTTGGTCAATAGGGAAATTATGGATGATGACCCTATGACAGATGTTGGCAAGGGTTTTTGGTTCTCTCAAGAGCCAGTCCTCAATAAGAGGATTTAGCTTGGGACGACGAGTGGCAGGTTGGAAGAAGGGTTAGGTGACAGAAGATGATTGAGGGACGGTCTTGGCAGTTTTTTGAGTTGGCTTTTTGGAGGTGCCGGACTTGATTTTTCAAGGTTTTCTTTGCCGGATTCTCCACCAGGTTTAGCTTTTTCATCAGAGTGGAGGGGTTTTGGGGTCTCTTTGGTGCCATTTTATAGAGAGAGGTGAGAGCGTTTTAGAGAGAGGGAAGAGCTTTGCTGAAAATGGGTAGATTTTGAGAATGCGAAAGTGGAAAACGGATTGCATCAGGTGTGTGTGTATATATAGGAAAACACGGGGGCTAGGACGGGTAGGGGTACAGTGGTCATTTGTCCTCTTCCGCTCAATTCCCTACACGTGGAATACTTAGCCCTTAAGCAATGATTTCGGTGGACATAAACAACTGTCTTCCATATCTTCCTAACGAATCTTTTAAAAAATGGTTCAACTTCCCCAATTCTCGCAACTAATCAACTGCCTTTCAAAATATAAATACCCAACCTTGGAACTCTGACCCTACGTCCTTACCCTGAATTGACTTGGCACTAGAAGCAACAACACTAGCGTCCTTATAATCACTTAGAAACAATTTAAAAACCAAGCAAGTACGTCCCGTACAGAGAAACACAATGAACGCTCATAGGACGTGTTTGCTTGATTCTCGGCAAGGCTAAGCTTAGAGCTCCTATCATTTCAGCTTATAATGAGGGTTGGGTGATCAGGATACTCTTGAGATCAAAAGACAAGTGAAATGAAGTTCAATGCAATGCAAACAAGATGTCTTAGAATAGCGTCCCTACAAAGATGATCTTCATGCATACAAATCCTAACACATTCTTTCTACTAAACATAGCCAATCATAGAGGGAATAGTAGAACGGGACTTGTTTAATTAAAAGTTATCATCCCTAAAAGCAACCTGAGATGCTCAAAGGGATGTCTATCAAGTGCTTTAGTGAAAATATCAGCTAGTTGATCCCCAGTCCTAACATGTTCCGCACTTATCAATATTAGTTTTACATTATCACGCAAGAAATGATACCTTATGTGAATATGCTTAGTAAGAGAATGATGAAGAGGATTTTTGGCAATGTTTATGACACTAGTATTATCACACGTGATAGGGATAGTGCCAAGGGACGTACCATAGTCTTCCAGTTGGTACTTGATCCATAAAACTTGACAGCAGCACGAAGTAGCAACAACGTATGAGCTTTCGCAGTAGATAACGCTTGGAAATTTTGCTTCTTGGATTCCCATGATACAAGGCAAGAGCCTAGGAACTGAGCTATTCTTGAATTGTTCTTTCTATCCACTACATGACCTGCATAATCAGCATCCGATTACCCTACAAGGAGGGACGCCTTCTTTCGATACCAAAGGCACAAATCATCACGTCCCTTAAGGTACCTGAAAATTCTTTTCACTTCTTTCTAATGTGATTCTTTGGGGTTAGCTTGAAAACGAGCACATAGACATACAACAAACATAATGTCAGGTCTACTCGCAGTCAACAAACATAATGTCAGACATACAACAAAGTTCTTTTCACCAATTGTTGGATCGAGTTAGTAGTAAAGGACTAAAGAATCTCTTTGGAAGAGGGTCCTTATGCAACAGAATAAATATGAGTAGAGTAAATAGCAAATAACAGATAGATAAAGATGACACAAAATTTATAGGAGAACCCCACTAAGACCAACTAGTCCTTATGGGTAAACCTCTACCTCCGAGGAGGATTTTGAATGACTTCCTTAAACTTTTATAACGCGAGTCCTTACAGCTATTACACATGCAAATTTCACACATCCCTAAGTTACAAGAGTCCATCCTTATAACTTACAAGTGAAATTTCTTTAAGCCCTAGCTTTGTAACCTAACACGGTATAACTAGTACAATGGAATTCAAACCTCACGTGTGTCATAGTCCTTCGGAGACACAACCTTCTTTCTTTCTTTCTAGAAACAACAAATTCTTCTTGGTGGTGGACTTCCTTTTCCGATCTAGATCACTTTCTCACTTTGTTCTTGAGTTCTCTCTTGTATTCTTGAATGCTCTGAAGAGAGTACTCGGGAGAAGTCACATCGCATTGAATGACTTGGGCTTGTGTTTATAGGCGATGTGAAAGGGCTCCTATCCTAGGACCCTTTTTCCCTTGAGCGTCCTTAAAAATCTTTTGAGATCTTGTCGCTTCCCTTCATCTTTCAGATTTGTCTTCATACAAAAGTTAGCTCTTCCTTTGCTAGGGAGTTTCCACGTGGTCAGCTTGTGGATAGCGACGTCTTGAATGCTTGTACTCGTGTCTCTGACACAGGAAGCTTCCTTATGAGGACTACGACCGCAAGTGATGTCATCTTGTCAGACGGCCTTATTTGAATTCGAACTCTTGCAATTTGGCGTGCGTTCCTACTCGATAAGAGCGTTGTCCTAATCTTGTAAGAACTCCATTCTTGCTCACTTGATCATTGAAATACTGTGTGTCCCTATGCCTTAGGGACGCTAGTTCACTTTTGTCCTTTTTTACTTGAGGGCGTCCCTAGAACCTTTCTTGGGATAAATACTTGGACAAACATTAGATAGCGTTGAGTTTGTCATTATCAAAACTAGGGAGGGATATTGCTGTTTGGATACTAATGACTAGCGTCCTTAATCTCGTCCCAACAATTTCCTCCTTTTTGATGATGAAAAGCTCTTTAGACAATAAGCACAAAGTATAAAGCTTTGCATGAAATATAACACTTAAGCGTCCTTTGAAAAGGCTAGCATGCAAATCATTCAAGTGTTTCTCAATTCAGATTTATGTTAGCGTTGAGTTTGTCATTATCAAAACTAGGGACGGATATCGTTGTTTCGATATTAAGGACTTCAGTCATCAATACCATCCCAACAACGTCCATTTCGCATATGGCATTTTGAAGAAGGACGATAGCCTTGGCATTGTCTTCATGAGTTTGAACTCATCTGGTCCCCATGTCTTTTCATCGTTAGCATTGTTAGTTGAGACCTTGAAGTCACCATCTCTTATGACTTTCCAACACTGATAGTCCTGACTTCCGAACCAGTTGTCATTCTATTTCTCCATCGGTCATAGTTCCCATTAACCAAGTGCAGAGGCTTATTGTCGCTATTACCGATTGGTTCCATGTCTGTCATGATTACCTGCAAACTACTAAGGATCAAGAGTGCCTGCTTTGATATCAATTGTTGGATCGTTTGTAGTTAAAAGGACTAAGGACGCTTCTTAGGGAAGGCGTCCTTATGTAGCGGAATAATAAAGCAGAGTATAAATGCAGAGACATAACAAATAAGGACGACACAGAATTTATAAAGGAACCCCACTTAGACCACCTAGTCTACATGGGGCCGGTAAACTTCTACCTCCGAGGAGGATTTTGAATGACTTCCTTATACTCTTATTACGTGAGTCCTTACAGCTATTACACAGGCAAATTTCATACTTCCCTAAGCTACAAGATTCCGCCCCTATAGCTTACAAGTGAAATTTCTCTAAGCCTTATCTTTGTAACCTAACACGATACAAAAGTACATAAAGAACTCAGACGTCTCATGTTTCGCAGTCCTTTGGAAACACAATACTATCTTTCTTGCAAACATATTTGATTTGTTGGTGGACTTCTTCTTTCGGTCTAACTCACTCTCTCACTTTGTTCTTGAACTCGTTCTTGTGTTCTTGAATGCTTTGTAAAGAGAAGAAAGAAGTCACATCGCATTGAATGCTTTTGACTTGTGGTCTAGCTCAGTCTCTCACTTTACCTTGTGTGTCCTCAAAGATCTTCTGTAGATCTTGTTGCTTCCTTCCAATGTTGTACTTCCGCGAAAGTTTGTCTCCACATGAAAGCCAGCTCTTCCTTTTGCTGGGAAGCTTCCACATGGTCCTTGAGATGAACATGTCAAAAGCAACGTCGTGGAAGCTTGCATTTTTTTCTTTGGCACATGAAGCTTCTGAGGACTGCGGCTGCGAATGATGTCACCTTTTTCGGGCAGCCTTAACCTTGTTTGAATTTGAACATTGGCGATTTGACGCGCGTTCCTACTCGATAAGGACGGTCTCCTTATCTCGGAGGAACCTCGTTCTTGTTCATTTGATTATTGAAGTCATGTATGTCCCTATGGCCTAGGGACGTTTGTTCACTTATTGTCCTTTTCACTTTAAGGGCGTCCCTGGAAGCTTTCCTGAGATAAACACTTGGACAAAACATTAGACAGCATTGAGGTTGTCAATATCAAAATTAACTAAGGACGGGGATCGTTGATTCGATATTAATGACTGGCGTCCTTACATCATCCCAACACGAATGAAAGACTATGAGAGACTCTCTCATAAAAAGAAGTATTTTTATTTTTGTTTTTCCTATTTGTTGATAGACTTTGTGAGAAACCCTACTAGAGATGCCCTTAAGTTCTCACACCCGTTGTACTTCAAATTGATTGAAAGCATGAATTAAATTTTAAAAAAATGTCAAATATTTATTTCTGCTATGAAAATTGAGAATACACTTTTTACTTTATATGCTTTCTAAAACCTTGAGGAAATATTTTTAGTTATCATAAGCATAAGGAATTTGAAATCAAGTAAATTACAATCTATTTAGTTAGTTTTTAAAAAAAAAATCCTTGCATTATATGTGAATGTTGAATAGTCAAATGCTACTTATATATGTTTACAACTCTGATCACAAGGAGAATCGAGAACCTCATAAGACAAGTGCAAGTTCGATCAACTCCCACTAGTCTCCTTAAGGTGAAGTATTCATAAAATCTTTGTAAATGTTGTTCAAGCTAACAAGCCTTTCTTTCCATAGTCTAAGACTCCATATACTCACCCCTATTTTCTAATGAATTCAATGAAAACAAGGAAAAATCCTATATCAAGCTTGTTATGGATGATGTTTTAAGATCCCAGTGTAAGCTTGGAGGGGAAGAAAATGTCGGCATATGGGGAATCTCAATTGCCTCTGAGCTACCTTCTAACATTTGTACCACCTTGCTCATTGAAGGCCTACTTGAGGGAACTGGTTGGATACACCACAAGCTAACCACTATCATCTTTCTCTTCAACTGGTTATCATTTTCATCTATAGCAATGCCAATTTCTACTTCCTGTCCACGCTCAAGCTGCTTATATATGTATTCAGGAAAATATAAATCACTTGAACTCTCTGCTTGAGTATTCGCTCTTACTCTACTTCCAATCACTTCCAAAACCATCATTCCGTAGCTGTAAACATCTTATTTGTGGGAAACGTCGCCAAAGGTTCTATTGAAAACCTCAGGGGCAATGTATCCAATGGTCCCTCTTGCTCCTGACATAGATATTTTGCTTTGCTTGTCCTGAGGAGTGAGCTTGGCAAGCCCAAAATCGGAAATCTTCGGACGAAACTCTTCGTCTAAGAGAATGTTATGGGGCTTGATGTCAAAGTGCAATATTCTTGTTTTACAACCTCGGTGCAAATACTCTAGTCCTCTTGCAATCCCAAGCACTATCTGAAATAAGGTCTCTAATGGTAGTGTTTGTTCAATATTAGCCTTGCCATGCCTGAACTTTTCAAGTGATCCGTTTGCCATGTATTCATACACAAGCGCCCTTTTGTGGCCCTCCAAACAAAAGCCTAAAAGAGTGACGATGTTCACATGATTAGTTCTACCGATGCTTACAACCTCATTGATGAATCCCTCTCCATCTCCTTTTGAATTCTTTAGCAGTTTCACTGCAACAAGACGACCATCGAGCAGCTTTCCTTTGTAAACTCCACCAAATCCTCCTTCGCCTAATTTTTCTGCCAAAGAATTTGTCATCTTCTTTATATCGGAGTATGTATATCTCTTAGGGGCAAAAGCAGAATAGTCTTTCAGAACATTCTCAAAATTCTTGTTATGCTCTAAGACCTTCCTTGTTGAAGGGATATTTGGGAAACACTTGATCTTTATTCTTTTCCGAAAAATAATTGCAACCAAGATGATAGCTGCTAATCCTGAAAATGCTGAAAGGAAAAAGTAAATGGATTTATATCCGACTACATCAGCCATTTTTTGCAAGTATGGGTCGAGAAAAATAAGAGCTTGGAAGAGAGAACTACCTATGCCAAGAATGATTTCCAAGTGTTGTCCTCCTACAATCAAAAAGGATCTAGAATCAGACTTGAATCTAGACTAGAGACTCACCAAATCAGAGGCAAATGATAACATGCACAACTTGTATTGTAAATTGAAACACAGTTTTGCAAACAGTTCTCCATTTTGTATATATATGAATTGACATGTACTATCGAGGATGGAAATTAAACTAACCATCATAGGGTACATGAGATTTAAAATCTCTCCAAATTAGTTCATTGTAAGACAAAGAAGAAGATAATTATATTTCCACATTTAACACTATCAGGACTTTGGTTTACATGTGCACGACTCATAACTTGAGTAAAGAAGTAAGAAGAAGATGAGATCTAAATACGAATATAATGTGGGGCCAAACTATATATACACCATATTCTAATATTCTACTAGCATAAGGCTTTTGTTTCGTGTAAAAGTATAATAGTTGATCCGGATCACGTTTGCATCATATTATGATTACATATGCTTCCTAAAGTAGCCAAAAACATGCGTGTATGTGTTTTTGGTGAAGACATATCAAGAATAGGAAGCCTAAGGTAGTTTTCCTTAACTTGTAATAATGCTATACTACTACTAGTACTAGTTGTATTTGAGCCGAAAGCATCATGTGAACCCAAATGAAGTACACAACCTACACTGGCGTCTTTGACCAGCGATGGTTAAACTTTGAAGTTCAGTGGCCTTCCATTTTGGAATATTCTATTGACAATTTTTTTCTAGTTAAGACTTTTGGGAAAAGATGTCAAATTTGGATGGACCGTATTTAGACGGGTGATGTATCAAGTTAATTTAACAACTTAACATATAAAGTTGGAAATCACCTTTAAACCCAAAAGTTTAAGTCAATGGGCAAAGTTTCATCTTTTCTTATATGTACTAGTAGAGTAGTACTAGTGAATTGTTCGTATCCTGCACGAGACATGACCGATAGTGTTTTCTTTTTACGTATAATCTAATTGATAAAACAATCTATAGTAAAATTGTTAGTATATAGATTATTGATAACATTTTTATATCCAAAACTATGATAATATTACCTAATAATAGTATGTAAAATAAATATAAGCAATGTAATATTATATTTAAAATATCTTGACATGGAATTAATATAATATAGAGATCATAAATATTATTTTGATATGAACATGTCTATGTGTAGAGGTAAAGATAATTATACTTTTTATTTTAAATAATTAAGATAGACATTATTTGCATATATATGGTTATTATAAAAAAATAATTATATTTTATATTATAAAATAATAAGAATATTGTATTCTCAAATATGATTAGTTTAATATTAAGCGGGACTAGATTAATGTGAGATCTCAAAAAGGGTCAACTTTAATATATAGTACAAATATTATTTTGATCGACTATGGATATACATATTATTTTGATATTTTAATATATATGAATATAGCAATTAGAATAAGATATTTAAAATTTATAATTGTAAAATTATCATGGATATAGAATTATTAAAATATAACTGATTTATAATTAATGTAATATGAATTGGGGTTGGAACTAACATGGAGCATCAAAAGGGCACAACTTTAATATCTATACTATGTATTAAAGTTGTGACTTTTCGAGCATTCATCTTAATTAATTCTGGTCACAACTTGTGTTTAAAAAATTTAATGTAAAAAATTAATTTTTTAAGTCTTCTTTATTCTAATCAATTGCTAATTGCCTATCTTTCTTTTATGTAATTTCTATCTTTTTCAACTATTTGCTTATTATTTTCGACGTATTTTAATCAATCTTTTTTTTGTCTCATAAGTTTATAACTTAAGTACCAAATATCTAATATATTCTACAAATATCCAAAATGTATATAAAACTAATTTGTGTTGTAATTCATTTATAAATTTTTTTGATCTATAAATCTACTATTAAATAATACAATTCAAAATATATTATTACTGATACAAGTTTATTTTGCTAAATTTTTATGTAAATAGGTTATAATTATCTTAATTTTTGATTTTTAACTTCATATAAAAAAATTATGTTGAATGAAATACTTCACTTGGGATTTCATATCATATCACATATGATTTTTTTAATTAATAAAAAGATATAGTTTTATTTATGATTTATCTTTAAGTCATACTATTATATAAATATAATTTTAAATTTACCTTTAATAACACATTTTAAATTTGCATTAACAAAATATTATAACGATTTCGGATAAAAAAAATAATGTCATATTTAATTATAATAATATTATTATTGTATATTCTCTTATCAATTAAATAATACGTGAAAAAAGATTATCCAATCGTGTCCTCTACAAGGTGCTGCCAATAAACTAGTATAGTACTCCGTATAAATTTAGAGCTCTTTGGCCGATGTGGGATATCACAAAAGAAGCAGCCTTCCAGTTGACTTCAAAAGAAGCAGCCTTTGAGGATCTCAGATCTGGATTGGTGCATCCCCTTGAAAATTATTTTGGGAGTGGACCAAGCAACACGTTTTGTGGGACATTTATCTATCTATCTATTACTATATACTAAAGTGGAAGCAAATTCCGCCACCATATTGCGCCACATCACCCCTTTTATTAAAATAATATATTTCATATAAATTTTTTGTCATCTATTAAATTGGAAAATCTATCTTTCTATTATTTAGAAAATTTATCTTTGGCTATGTATTAAATTGAAAATTTTATCTTTCTACTATTTAGAAATTTTATCTTTTATCCTCTATATAAATTGAATAGTAACGTGGACTAGTTATATTATTGGAAAATAATATATATACAAAAAATTTCTTACCATTAGTCTACGACTACGTACCATGAGATACTATATATTACATAAACGATATAATTTATAAGTGTAATCTATGTACATGAAATATTTATATAGTAAATGAATACCGTGTACAAAGTTATGGCTTTTACGGATTATTGCTTATTGTTTTTTTACGGCTCGTGCAATATATGTCCAACTTACCATTCAATATATGTAATATTTTTCTACTACTTATGTTAAATTTATATACATTGTAAAGATCTAATATATCATGTTAAAAATTTTAGCTAAGACATATATAATATCTAATATATTATATGGTATATTTATATCTATTAAATGTTATATTTTTATTAAATCTATTACTATATTCTAAAGTAGAAATAAATTACGTCATCATATTATGCCACATCACCCCTTATTTAAAAATAATCTTATCAATATTAGTTTTATCATAATATAATATATAATCATAATCTTATAAATATTTAATTAAAATATTAACTCTATCTTAAATTCCGTATCTTATTAAATATTCTCTATATTTTAAAATATAATACTATATTAATCCAAATGTTTATTTTAAATTATTTATTTATTTATATAAGTTAGCTTATACAATTTAAATCTCAATTTTATATCAGTTAATATATAAGATATAAATATTTGATAATATATGAGAAATATGTTACTTTATAATTTAAAAGATATGTGTCTTTTAAAAGAAATTAAACATATAATAATATTTGTAATTATTATAGTGAATTCATGTACAATATAATAAAAAACAAAAAAAACCCGTACAAGGTGCGGGTCATTTACTAGTATACTCTATATAGGAAGGGAAATTTGTGCAAGGGAAGACTTGGAATAGGGCTATTTTTTTCCGTTGAATTCGATAGAGGTGAAGACTTTGTAGTGACACTAGATAAAAAATAAAAAAAAGACTACCATATGAATTTAGGTATGATAGGTTAACTTTGTGAAATCCACAATCATACATCTATGTTTGCTGTATACCAGCCTCCAGCTTGGTGTATACAAATTGACCTTGAAAACATCGATCAATTTATTTTTACAAGCTATAACTGATGGAAAGAGAGGTAACGAAGACTTACCTTTGGTGGGTGGATAGCAAGAACCCGTGTGATCCCTATCAGGACAGAAGCACCAAAACTCTTGGGTGGTATCACCGAGCCCGCACCTTCCACCGCTGTTCTGGCATTGACTGCAGTTATTGGCGTGGTACTCCAAAACGAGCCCCTTCCTCAGAAGCCCTTCCATCCCTCCTAATCCACTTGCGGTGCCGTCGTACTCGTATGGTTCCGCAACTATTCCATTGCAACTCCCACGGAAGTCCTCTTCCTCCACAGCAAACAGAGTGTGCGTCTGAGCCTCCTCCTTGCACTTGATCCTTGTGTAAGAGCTGTTGCTGCTGCAATTCTTTGTGCTTCTTACTAGGATAGCTGAACTTGCTGTCTGGGCCGAAGGTGAGATTATGAACCGACGACGAGCTGAGGCACCCGAACACGGAGCCTGAGAAAGCCGAGTTGGTGATGCTCACTGCCAGATCCTCATAGCTGATACTGTTGACGACATAGCCATCACCAGAAACGTCGTCGATGATCGCCTGCTTTTGCAGGTTGCAGGACACTTCAAAGCCTTGGGAGCCACAGAAGGAAGGTACGTTGTTTTTGTGGGACATAGAAAGGATAACTGATGCTAAGGTTTCCACATTCAAACGGTTTGCAGGCTTCGTAGTTTGGGTTTATTGTGGAAAGGGATTTCTGTACGAGGAGGAGAAGGGTTACAAAGGGGAGGAGATGGAAGCTGCATGCTTCTTTTGGCTTCATTTTATGAATTGGTTGGGTCCGATTTAATTATGTTCTGATGAACAAGTGTGGAGGCATGAGATGTGAATCATATGCAAGTTCTATATAACTAGTCTATCTCATTCGCTGGCTTCCACTTGGCTTCAACGTATTTACCAAGTTGAAGATCGATCACCCATTTTTCTCAATCAAGGAAGGATACGGAGGCGTGCAATTGTCTTAGTGATGGGCCAAATTTTTCTCAATCAAGGAAGGATACGGAGGCCTGCAATTGGTTGATCATCATAATATTAAATTATTATTTTTTCTCTTTTTTTAAGGTAGTTAGATTTTTAAATGAAACTTTAATTTGTACACATGGTAAAGGAGATGGAAAGAACAAAACCAATTTTGATCTCTATGGTGACCGGCCTTCCCCATTTTCCTCCCTTTTATTATTTTTTTATTAACTTTTAGAAGTGATGGCCAAGTTTTGGCTCACCACTGAGAATACTTTTCGTTATTAGACTTAAAAATAGTTATAACCCGAGCCTTGTCCAGGGATTTTTCAAGTAAAACTTTAAATATATTATTTTATATATGATTTAAGTATCATAAATTAAATATATAATTAATTTGAATCGGATAAGTATTATAAAAAGAGAAAAATCTCACAATAATCCTCTTTTCAATTATCAATTCCAAAAATATACCCCTATCTAATACTATTTCCAAAATTATATCTTTTAATTGGAAATACAAAAATACCCTTATTAATTAAGCAAACCCATCAATTAAAGAACTCTCTCATCCAAAATACGTATTTCAGAGAAGTCTTCCAACGCTTTCCGGCGACTACGAACGCACCACCAACGACTCCGATAAGGTATGTATTGTACTTCCTCATCAACTAGGGTTACTTAAATAAACTAGACTAAATCTACATAAATCTTATCTACATACATTTAGTGTAACAATTTAACCTACATAAATTATTCTATATAAAATTTAATGTAACAAGATCCTAGTAAATATTATGTAACAGAATCTTAACAACTCTAATTTACATAAAATTTAATCTACATAAAATTAATGTAACACATACACAAAATTAATCTACATAAATTATTGTAATACTTAAATAAACTAGACTAAATCTACATAAATCTTATCTACATACATTTAATGTAACAATTTAACCTACATAAATTATTCTACATAAAATTTAATGTAACAAGATCCTAGCAAATATTATGCAACAGAATCTTAACAACTTTGATTTACATAAAATCTAATCTACAAAATTTCTAATGTAACAAACCCTAGCACTATTAATGTAATATACCAAAGTTGCGAATTGCAGGTTTACGCAAATCGACCTAGGAGGTGGAGGGGTGGCCGGCGAGGGGCTGGTGCGGCCGGCGGGAGGGTGGTGGCCGGCATGAGGGTGGTGGCCGGCGTGAGGATGGTGGCCGGCGTGAGGATGGTGGCTGGAGGGAGGAAGGTGGCCGGCGGGAGGATGGTGGCCGACGTAGATCTGGGCAAGGCTATGGCGGCGGTAAGGATAAGACGGTAGGGCGGCGGCCGACGGTAGGGTGGCGGCCGGCGGGAGGATGGTGGCCGGTAGATGGAAGGTGGCTGACGGGAGGAAGATTGCAAGACGAAGAATTACGTAAAAACTGTAGAATGGAGGTTTCTAAATTTACGTAAATTGGTTGTAGAGGGCAATTTTGTCCAAATTTATGTAATAGGTTATTATTGTCCAATCTATTGTCTATGAGTATATTATTGGAATTCATTAATGAAAATAGGCTATTGGCATCTTTAACCCTTATATAAATTATAACATTTAGAATAAATTAAGTTTTTTATTTTACTGATATGAATCTATGTAAAACAAAATCGAATTTGATGGAGTGGGTCTAGTTGATCGTCTCATGTTTGTTTGATAGCTCTTTTAAATAGAAAATATAACATATTAATTTAAATATAATATATGAATACTACTTAATTAATGCCAGATTTCTAACTTTAAAATTGCATGTATAAATTAATATTTAAATATAATAGTGAACTATCTTCACTAATTGGTCTACCTAAATTTGGAAGAAACCGTAATGACTTGGCCTACCTAACCTATAAAATTAATGAAGTCAACCTATACCCGATCTCGAACCAAACCGACTGACCCAAACCCAACTAAACGAAACTTACAATGACTCCACCAATTGACATGTAAATTTTAACAACCGAATATATACTCAATCTGATTTCAAATGAACAATTAACCGAACCGACCTTATTATGAATATGCTCTCTACATATAACATCCCAAACGTTTACTCAATCCGAATTTGGAATGACTGTTGGATCGTAAGTCTTAGAATGGGTGTCCTTAATAAAGTTAAGGGCGTCCTTAAGTGCAGCGGAAATAAAGACTTAAGCGGTAATTCAAATAAGATAAAGGACTCAGGGATTTATAGAGGAACCCCGGCCCACTAAGACCAACTAGTCTTATGGGTAAATGATATACACATTTATGTTGTGTATTTAGATGGGGTTTTAGCATGCTTTTAGTCTTGTTTTAGGTGCTAAAGTTGGAGTTTGAAGCGTTAAAGGAGGAAGAGCCGAGGTGTCCTGAAGACCACTTGAAGCTGGAATGAAGAAACGAAGAGAAAGTCGGTCTATGTCTGGCGGCGACCGCTGCCCCATAGGCGGCGACCGCTGCCTTTTACCGAGGCGATTTTCTACTTTAAACGCTGCGTTTTATTTTAGTGGCTTTTGGATATTGTTTTTGGTCCGGTTTTTATGTATTTTAGATAGATTGTTTTCTCCTATTTAAGGGTTTTTGAACCCTTTGTTTAGACCTAGTTTTTGAGTTTGGAATTATTTTGTGTTTTGGAGATCTATGGAGAACTAAGCCTCTTTGCTTAGACAGACAATTGAAGTGTTCGTTCTGATTCAGTTGTGAGATTTCTAATTCCTTATCGATTGCATGGATTTAATCTTTTCTCTTGCCTGAATTGCTATTGACTTGTTTCAATAATTTCTAGCCTGATCATCTAGGATTTATTGTTATTAGGTTATTGCTAGATTTAGAGTGTTTCTGGTTGAGCATCTCTAATTCATAAGTAGCAACTGCATCGTGCTAATATCTGGTTGTGTTAGTTATATGCATAAGAGAATCGATTTGCATTCTAGGGTAAAAGCTGGTTGTTTTATCTTAGTTTGTATCCAATTATATTCCTGTTGTTGAATGCTGCTAGTTAGATTGAATCTTGATAGTTTCATGATTATTTATCTAGTTAGGGTTAATAGTATCTGGTTGTGCTATTAATTACTTTTGAAAAGGAATTGGAATTTCCATTGCATAGATATTGAATGCAATCAATGATCAACTTGTCAAGCGAATGCGGATATTTGTTTGCCTAAGTGTTTCCAAATACTCATTGATAAACTCTCGAATTCTTATGCTTTGCATGTTAGTGTGTGAACAAAACCTAAAAACCCCCCTTTGTTACTTCTGTTTGACACATAATTCTCTGCTAAAGATAACTTGTCTCCCTGTGGAATCGACCCTTACTTGCTTTATACTTAGGTTTAAGTTAGTGTGGTATTCTTTGCATAATTATGGTTTAAAACGACTAAATCATCGTTATCAGTAAACCTCTACCTCCGAGGAGGATTTTCGAATAGCCGCCCTTATCTTATTTAGAGTGAGTCCTTATAGAGTACAGGCGAGCAATTACAATTCTCTGAGCTAAGTGTGCGTCCTTAGTCTCACTAATAACTTCTCCCTTTAGCCTAACACGTAACCTAACACTCGTTCCTATAAGGTAGCTAAACACTCACGTCTCTTACAATGCTTCGTGAGAGACAAACTATCTTTTCTAACTCTTTGTGATTTGTATTGGATTTGATGTGGTTGGACTTCTTCTTCTCTCGATTCAAGCTCACTTGATCTTCTTGATCTTCGTTCTTGAACTTGAATGCTTCGGGAGTGAGCTAAAGAGATCTTCTAAGTCCACACCGCTATGCATAACCCTTGAGGGGTATTTATAGCGGTAGTGGCTTTTGTCTTGTAGCGTCCTCTGAGTCTTCTGCAAGATCTGTCGTCTTCCTTCAACGGTGCGATTTGCATCTTGAGGAAGTCAACTCTGTCACCGCTTGGGAAGCCTCCGCGTGGTCAGGGGACCAGCGACTTCTTTGGAAGTATTTGCACTTGCCCGGACATAGGAAGCTTCCTTCTGGGGATTACGGCCGATTATGATGTAATCATATTGGGGCGGCCTTGATTTGAATTTGAACTTCTGCATATTTTAGGCGCGCGTCCCTAACCACAAGAAAGATATACATAACGTGGAATATATTAACATAAGGTATACAATTGAATTATAAAGAAAAGGTATACAATTGAAACACCTAATGAGTAAAATTACACACTACACGACAACAAAAAAGATATTTTAGATGTCAATGATAATTTTCATTTTTGAAAAACTTCAACGTGAAATATAGTAAGAAAAAATAGCAATGCGCACAAACTAATTAAGGAATCAAGCAAATAAGATGGATGAAGTTGAAATTATTAAATTATCTACATAAAATTCCAAAAGAAGAATCAAGTGAAAAGCATACATATCCAATATTTAAAAAATAAACAAATTTGTTGTAATATATTTAACATCAAATAACCACAAATAGAATGTATGAAGAAATGATACATCTTGAGAGAGAAGAGATATGGAGAAAAAAGTAGCAAGTAAAAATTGTAATTCTATATATTCTTAATAATTTTATTTTAACAATTGACATTTGAATCACCTCCAACTGTAACAACAAAGATGTTGAGATAATTAGGAAGATGTTAAGATAATTTTTACTTTTTTGACCAAAAAAAAAAGATAATTTTTAATTTTGCTAATTTTAAGATGCATTTCACTATTGAATAAACCAAATTTGAAAATGAAAGATTAGATTAAAATTTTATTTGATGTAAAAATTTAATTACTAAAAAAAGTCATACAAAATCATGACTTTAAGATCATATATCTACTATATGAGTATGAAATCTTTAAATCCAACTCAATTTTTTTATGATTTTTGTTGACAAAATCTTCAACTTGTCAAGATATATAAATCAAATCTCAAAAATATATTTAACAAGTTATTGAAATTCTTTAACAAATCATATTAATTTAAGTAAAGACTAACTACAATCTTTATTCCTTATCAACATTCAAAAGATCATTCTATTTTTTCGAATTTAAAGTCATATCTTTTGATCAATAAAGTATCTTATACTTTAAATTATCCTAAAATTTTGCTTCCTAAATAAGAGTTTATGATGTTGCATTCGTATTGAAAAATATATTAATTATGGCGGGTCCGGATCTGATAGGAATGAATATTACGGTAGGAAATATGCATGACTCACGGCCATTGGATGAGGAGAGATCAAGTGCTCAAGAAAAAAAAAAAGGAAAAAAAAACGGCACAGGCGAATTTTTCCCGTATTTTTCGAAAAAAACGCATACAGTGCGCGTCCAAACTTTGTTCAACTCTATGGCTGATTTGTGCAACCATATTTGTGCAACTCTAATGCTCATTTGTTCAATTCTATGGCCGATTTATGCAACCATATTTGTTCAACTCTATTCCTCATTTGTGTAACTCTACGGTCGATTTGTGCATCCATGTCATATTTTATAGCAATTATTTGTTTCGCTTTGACAATTTGTTCACATTTATGGTTAATTTGTTCATCAATATTTGTTCAACTCTATTGTCAATTTGTTCAACTCTATTGTCAATTTGTTCATCAATATTTGTTCAACTCTATTGCCAATTTATTCAACTCTATGGTCAATCTGTTCATCCATATTTGTTCAACTCTATTACCAATTTGTTGCGTCTGTTGAACTCGAGGAATCCGGTGCAATTGATGTACTAACAGCTGCAATTTCACAAGTGAGGATCTCAGATACCAAAAGGAGTAGATTGTGCTATGCCTCTCCTCCCATAAGCCAAATGCAGAAGCAGTTTTCAGTCAGTAGCCTCTGTGAAGCATTCTAATATGACAAGTATGGAGCTGACTTTGGTTGACACAACAACTGACCTTGATGTGCTCTCTCCCTTTCTTTGCTAATCAACATTTACGTATTCTAGAAACACTGTTTAGCGTTCTGATTGATATAATGTCGAGGGCGTACTTTAAGTAGCTGATTACTACCTAAGATGTATATATAGAGTTGCACTAATAATAGATCTGCTCGTGTTTAGCGAGCATGTTTTGAGGCTTCCCATTGTTTACTATAGATTATATATATACTCTTGAAATTGCAGAACTCTCTGGTCAGTTTGTTCAACTCTATGATCAATTTGTTCATCAATACGTCTGCAACTCTATTGCCAATTTGTTCATCCATATTTGTTCAACTATAATGCTAATTTGTTCAACTCTATTGTCAATTTGTTCAAGTCTATGGTCAATTTGTTCAACTCTATTGTCAATTTGTTCAACTCTATGGTCAATTTGTTCATCCATATTTTATAGCTTTGTTAAGCTCTATCGACGATTTGTTCATTCATATTTGGGGAGTATTACATTTTGACACGGTTTAACTTCTTGTTATGATTGTGGAATCAACACAACATGTACAAAAATTGCATATATACATTGGTCGAATCACACACACGAATGTGTCCATGTCATTCCACGCTCTCACCGCCAAGATATTTAATACTCCGTAGCATATATGCACCAATTCCGTTATTTGCCAGATTGAATAGAATTTCATTGAAAGATTCATGGATGAATAGAATTACATTGCACAAAATAAAAGGTCAGTTCATAAGCTTAAGGCATCATAAGCACCAAAGACACTCAAAAGCATACATCATAAAAAGTCCTACATCTTAAAATTAATGAGAGAACAAAAAAACACTTTTGGATGCATTTGGTTTACCATGGTCATCCAACTTTGTTCATATTGAATTTGAAGAGAAGCTTATATAACATTTGAATCGCAACAGTTTGCATATTTCCCTTAGCACTAGTCTTACAAACACAATGAAAAGATTCAAGCATACAATAGTGAAAAGATTTCAGTTGGCATCCAGCCTCCACATTGCTTAAAAGATCACAATCCAAATAGTCTATTGAAACTAGAAAGAATGAGAGTCAGATACATTAACTTATCATAGCAAGAGGGTTCCAAACACCAATAGTGCCATCGGGGAAACCACCAGCAATGAGGCCGAGGTTGAATTCCTCCGCATTAGATCCGCTCTTACCCCACGACAATCGATTAAAGCTCTCGGAGCTTGTACACTGGCCAATAAGAGGAAGCTCCTGATCATCTGACTGAAACTCAAACTCGAAGATGTCGAGAAATGCTGACAAGCTGAACGACATATCTACGGCGCCGGCCATCGTCCCCGCTGCCAAATACGACGAGTATGGCGATAGCGCCACTAACGCTGATCTACATCTGCTCACGCTCTTGACACACGCCATTGGCTTGTATGACGCCGTCTCTTCGCCGTCGATTTAGATCCGGACTCCACCAGATTGTGGTGGACTTCGATCCATCCCTTAATTCCAGATCTGAAAAGCGTCATCTCCAATTAGGGCGCAGATGCGGGGGATCGGCTCGAACTCGTCGAATCAGCAACGATCTGAAACTCCTTCGGCGAAATCGCCTTCAAAGAGTCGGTGCAGCCAGAGAATCCGCCGTCGTGAGTCTCCACCAAGTTGGAAGACAGCGCCTCGAGGCACCTCCTCGGGAGAAACACCAACTCCTCCGCCTCCGGCATCAACGACAGGGACGAGAGGAGAACGGAGGCAGAGAGATCGCGGTAGACGGCGACCACATGGGAGAAGTAGGATCGCGGTTTAAGCTCATGATCTCGGAGCGAGAGACGTCGGTGACGGCAGATTCTGTGGTGGAGGAAGGTGGGGAGGAGGAGGACGGCAGAGGAAGACGCCGTGTTGTCTTCGGAGGAAGAGGCGGAGCAATTGAGCTCTTGGCGTCGTCTTCGGAGGAAGGTGGGGAGATGGACGAAGAACCAGATCTGGGATCTGGTGTGTGAAATCACGCATTTTGTTTTGACACGTACGTGAAATTGATAGTAGCAATCTAGGAACAAGATTCATTCCTATTTCCTACCGTAAGACTCATTCTTACATGAGTCTTTCTCAATTATGGAAATAGAAACAATGTATTAACATTGAGAAAATTACTTATTAAGATATACAAAAGGAAGTAGAACAATTATTGTTATTTTTATTGAGATAGTGGGGATACATTACCAAAAAGAAATTGATTATTCCTACTAAAAAATAAATTGTAATTACAAAATGTGAAGGAATTTCTATAATGAGATGTGTGTTTTTTTAATATAATTATATATGATTGACATGTGTACATGACTTGGATAAATACATGTAACATGGATCAAATTATATGAAGTGACTTAATTAAAAAATAAATATTATATGACATGGTACAACAATAAGTTGACATGTGACAAAATCCTACGTAACACATCATCGAAACGACTTCAATTCTTACTACTTATATATATATATATAGATTAGGATGAGTGGTAAATAGGTTTTTTACTTTTTTAGGGTGAGCTTTGTTTAGAATGACCCTGGTCCATTGCCCATTCATCCATTTTCCCTATCTACACCCTGCTCGGTACGGTCGGTACCAGACGGTGAATATCTGTAAGTTCACCCATGGGATCAACCCATATTTTACAAAAACAAAAAAGGAAAATGAATGTGATCCCCGGTGGAGGGTATTGGTGGATGATACGCATCAAGATACAAATGAAACACATAAATGGAGTAGAAGGTGGTGGGCCTGCCCACATGGCATATCACCCAAATGTATATTTTTTTTAAATGCATAGAGAGTAATATGTATTGTTTATTTTTGGCTAAATTTTTAATTAATATATATTTTTTAAAATATACCATGATTTCATACTTCTTTTAATCTATCCATAAAGACCAATTTTGTATATATTTTTCTATTCTTGTACAAATTGTTAGTTATTGGGATGTATTGAATTAAACATATACATAATTGAACCTTTTAAAATAACTTGCTTTAAACATAAAAAATTATCATGTTTTTATATTTTTTAAAACAACCGCATGTTATTAACTTATTATTAAGTTACATCTATCTTATTTTAAATACGTTAAGTATTTTGAAACTTAAGTATATCTTACTATAAATATATTAAGTACTTTGAATATTAGATTTATCTATTTTGAAAGTTAGGTAGGTCAATTAGTTGAAAGTTAGGTAGGTCAACTAGTTGGTAAATAAATATGGGTTGGAAAGTGGGAAAGTGGAAAAGTGGATTTTAGGGGTTCGTTGATATTTAGGCTCCGTTTGGCACGAGTAGTGTAAGCTGGGACTGGGGAGTACTGAGTAGCGTAAGCTGGAACTGGCAGCTTGATTTTTGTGTCTAGTTGGGACTGAATTAGGTAGCGGAATCAGTAAAAAGTAGAAATGAGTGTTCGGGAATGGTAGTAGCGGGTTGAATAATATGGATAGTGTTATGACCAAAATGCCCTCAATTTTTACCAACAAATGCCCCGCTCGTGCAAGTCACGTGACCTCTTGCCTTTAGGTCCATCTACTAACCTAGGGCTCCATTCGTGCTTCACTCATCATCTCTCGCCGCTCTCCATCGCTCCCAACTAGGCTTGCGACTCCGTTTGGGCTCCGGCGACGACGAGCTAGTAAGGTAAGGATCCGAACTCGTCTTCCTTTACTCCGGCGTGAATCGTGATTTGCTTGAACTCATTCGTCTCCATTTTTACCAACTAAACTCGTGTTCCTCTTGCTTGGCAGAACTCGGCCTCGTGTTGGGAGAGGTTATAAGGTCAGAGCGCTCAAACAGTTCATTTGTCATCAGGTTAGAACCCCTTTTTGCTTCGATTTGTTCCAAGTGCGAAATTAGGGGTTTTGGTATATATGATGTGTGCGATTTTGGTATATATGAAATCATGAAAGTTGTGGATGTGTGCTTCATATGTCATGAAATTGATCTCTTATGGATGTGTGCTTGACCTCTGAAATTGATATGTAATGAAATTGCTTTGGATTTGTTGTTCGGTGCAACCCTATGAATGTCAGCATATGCGAATTAATTTGTTTGAGTGGTTGACTATAAAATTGTTGGTCGGTGCTTGACTTCTGAGTTGCCTTTTGAGTTGTTCGTGGGTGAATTCACTTTGTTGTGTGTTGTGTTACGTTGTAATGTTTGTCATTCTCTAAATTCACTTTGGATTGGGTTGGAGAAAGTGGAATGTCATCCCAGGGAACTGACAACATCGACGAACAGGGTATTGAAAAGACTGGTGTTTGGACTCCGGAAGAGGCCAAGGCACTTCTCAGTATATGCCAGGAGTATCACAAACAGAATGGGGTGGACACGCATTTCAATTGGAGTGAAATAGCCAAGAAGCTAGGGAAGGAATTTAAGAAGAAATTCAAAGGTCCAATTTGTAAAAATAAGTTTGCTTACATGAAGAAGACTTGGAGGTCTTGGAGTAAATTGCGTATGGATGAGACTGGTTTGGGCTGGGATCCTACTTTAGGAACGACAACAGCAATTGACGAGTGGTGGTTGAAGAAATTTAAGGTAAGGCAACGACCTCTTTGCTGTGATATCATTTTTGTGGGAATGGTGCTAATTGATGGCTCATATGTGACTGTGTGCAGGAAGACAAGGCTTATAGGCGATTCAAATCCAATCCACCTGACCTTGAGCTCAGCGAACTTTGGGACACCGTTTATGGGAGCATCGTGGCGACCGGTGTGCATTGTGTCTCTCCATGTATGGTTGTGCCAGACGTGACCCAAACCAGCCAAGTCGCAACCAGTGAAGCACCGTGTTTTACACTGGAGGAACTCGTGGGCATGAATGACAACTTGGACGAGAATGAGCTGCTTATGGATTTCAATGCGTCTTCTCAGCAGCTGATTCCTGATTATGCTTCACAGGACACCATGATTGTCTCCCGCAAGGACAGCCATAGTGAGACGAGCCACCGACCACAGAAAAAGAAGAAGAAGGGAGCCACCTTCCTTGAAGAGAAGCTGATCAACTGTGAGCTCAATACCGCACGTGCCCTCAGTCTCGCGGAAGCTGATTCGAAGAGCAACACAACAGTGGCGACGGATTCCAGTTTGAATGACGCCATGGATGTTATTGAGAGGATGGTGCAGGCTGGTTCACTGACAGAGTTGTCCAAACTGTGGTGCTATGCCGTAGATGAAGTGAATGATGAACAAAACCGTCGATTGTTCTTGGCCTCCAAGAGTGATGATTGTAGGCTTACATGGCTGCGTTACAAATTCAGGAAGGTCGACGGGAATGCTGGTGCAGATGAGGAGACGACCCTTGTTTGATTTTCCGACGTCTCGGTTGTTTAAGACGATGTGTTGAACTTTTGTTTAGGACCTTATGTGATGTACTTTTGTTTAACTCTGCTGTTGAGCCCTCGTTTGATTGACTTATGTTTAACTCTGTCATTAAACATTTGTTTAGGACCTTGTTATCTATTTGCATGCGTTATATTATATGATGGTATTTGTGTTACCTATTTGTTGCATATTCGAGTTATTGTTGTTCTAGGAAGTGACCTATTACTTTTGTTGTTGTGATTGGGTTGGAGACAACAAAATGCCTTCTAAATTATATCATTTATGTTGCACAGGTTAGGGAATATGAGCAGGGGGCCACTCACTCGAAGGAGCCGGCGTCAAAGGCTACTAGCTCTAATCACAGTTCTCCTGCAAACACAAGCCACCATAATATACAGCTACTACCTGAAATACATGAGGAAGATCCCGTGCTACACGTCGCCGATGACCGGTTACGTATGGATGATGGAATTCATGGAATCCCAATCCGAAGTAAGGTGCATCAATGCCTTCAGGATGGAGAGACATGTGCTTCGCCGTCTATGTGACGAGCTTCAATCCAAGTATGACCTTCGACCATCAAAGCATATGAGTGTCCTTGAAAAGGTGGGGCTATTTCTATACACCATTTCCTAGGGGGTCTCGAATAGGGTCATATGTGAGCGCTTCCAACGGTCAAGGGACACAGTCAATCGTGCCTTTCATGACATCCTCGATGCAATAACGGGTCGAAATAGTGGGTTCAACGGACTCGCCGGAGCCCTCTTAAGGCCACGGGATCCAAATTTCACTACGACTCCCGAGAGGGTATCTAAAGACCAATGTTATACATTGTTCAAGGTATGTTCAACTGCCACGTTATCGTTTGTTTTGAATATAAATCTTGTAGTAAGTAACTTGATCAAGTAATGAAGCTGCTGTTGTTGGTGTTGTTGTTACGATTCAGGATGTTATTGGATGCATCGATGGGACTCACATCACTTGTACCATTCCTCGAGCCGAACAATTACCATACCGAAATAGGAATGGGGTGACTTTGTTCAACATAATGGCGGTATGCGACTTCGAAATGCAGTTCATATTCATTTCAGCGGGATGGGAAGGGAGAGCACATGACGCTCGTGTTTCTGACTATGCCCTTAAGACGCCGGCCATGAACTTTCCGCATCCTCCACCAGGTAACATATTTGAATTTATCATTGCACTTCATTTGGGTCGTATAGTTTGATAAAGATATAGATTACGAGTTGCTTCATCCGATCATAGGACGCTACTATCTCGTCGACAAAAGCTACCCAGATAGGTTGGGGTATATGATGCCATATAGTAGGGTCAAGTACCACCAATCTCAATTTCAGAACGCGGTTCCGAAGGACGCCAAACAAGCATTCAACAAGGTCCACTCATCGCTCAGGGGTTGCATTGAAAGGTGCTTCGGAGTCCTTAAGAAACGGTTCCGGTCTCTCACACATATGGCCAGCTATGACATTCCGACGCAGATCGATATCATTATGACATGCTTTGCTATCCACAACTTCATTGTACGTTACATGATCGAGGACAACTACCTCGAGGATGAGTACGATAACCCGGACTTACCACCCCCTTGACGTCCGGAGCGAGCCCAAGACAACGCATCTGGCGGGATGAAGCACGTTAGGGATGCCATAGCTAACGAGATATGGAGTTCGAGGAGGTATTGGTAATGGAACTTCGGTCGACTTTCTCGTGTGTCAATTCATTGCTTATTGTTAACATTTATGTACGAATGTTTGCCTGGATGAAGACATTTTAGTCCTACTGTTGTTTCATGATTGTTCAGTTGTGCTTGCTTGGACTACAACAGTGGTGTGTTGTTTGGATATTTTGCAATTGAGTGTGGACTCTTATTTCATTTTCTTGTGCTTATTGTGACTTTCATGTTTCACCGTGTCAAAAACTAACCCGATTAATCTAGCTTATATTGTCAACACTTTCAAAAGAACAACATTACACAATCTAGTTCACAACAAGTTTAATCACCACAAAATTGCAGTGCTAACTAGATCTTTGAAAACTTCTTATAATGATTGACCATATGAAAACATCTTCTCGCCATGCATATTGCATAATCAACCCTTGAAGTTAACAACACCATAAGAGCATTAATAAACTTGACCATATATTTAACAGCCATTAATAAGCCTTGGTTTCCCATACGAAGTTTGATGACCATTACATAACTTCAAACGACCTTACATAACTTCAAACGACCATTACATAACTTCAAACGGACATTACACTACCCATAATAAACTTGCATAGTTACCACAAACGAGAACCCATTTATTTATAACTTCCATAGTTAGTGCACACCGATGCTAGTCTCCTTGGCTAAGCCTTGCTTGTCTCCCCCTTGCTAGTCTCCCCCTTGCTAGTATCCCCCTTGACCTGACTTCCGCGTGTTTCAATGCTAGCCGCCTTGGCTTCTATCTCGTCACCGTTAAGCATGCGCAGCTGCAAGAACACAAGATTAGTTGTAGAGGAATAAGTCAGTTCAGCTGAAATGTGCATGCCAATTTCAATGGGGCACTTACAGAACGCGGGGATATAAGGTGGCGGCAATGGGTGAGGCGCTGACCCTTGAAGTAGAAATCAATGGTTCCCTTCCTTACGCCATACTTCTTGCAGAACTTTTCGAACAGTTTGTTGAGCTTGACGTCCGATAACATGCGGAAATAAGACTTCCGCATATCCTACAGCATGGTAATGTGTTGGTTAACACGCGGAAATAAGCAGAGATGTGTATGTAAAATAAATTGATAGTAGAAGATCTAGGTTAGTGAAGATAACCTCTGCCACAATAGCAATCTCGACGTGGTTCTCGACCTCGCTGCGACCGCTCCCCTAGCTACCCTCACTTCCCTCGCTTCCACTGCTGTCATTGTGTGGGTCCATTCCGGTTTCTTGTCGCTTTGTTTTGTTTCCACTTCAGGCAATGCCCGAAAGTATGGAAGGAGGGTTGGCATTTATGGTGAGGAAGAGGAGTATGTGGTGTTTAAGGCAGTCAATGAAACTTTCTAGGCCTCATCAATAAGGCCTAGAAAGTAACCCCTACAGCCTGCAAATGCAGTGAAAGAAACATGCATGCATTGATAATAAGTACACGGTTGAAAATAAGCTATGCATCGATGGGACTCAACAATCAAAGAAGCAACAAATGCTTATTAATAAGGCCAAGCAAAAACGTAATAAAATGAAATAAGTTGCACCTTTTCCTGTTGAAATGAAAAGCTAATAAAAACTATACTATAAAATATAAAATATAATATAAAATACAATTAAACATATAATATGGATGGAAATCGGATGCCTCGTTAATTAACAATATATGGCTGGGACTGGGATTGGGGACTGGGGGACTGGGGAGCTATGCATTGGAGGTTGGGACATGCAAAGAATCGGATACATGATCACGAGTGAATAGTATTGGTCTAAATCACAAACAACGCAAGCAAAGCATTCAATGAGTACTGTAAGCTGCATACCGATCAACAAGAAACAAAGCAAGCAAAGCATTGAATGACTCAATTTTTGATAAACCTAAAACTAATGGGCTTACATATAATGGGGTTATATCCTTATAGAAATTGAACATCAGCTCCATGTCAAATATCCAAGAAATCAATCTACAAAAGAAAATTGTTGTAGTGAAAGATAAAACACCAAGCAATCAGTCATAACAAAAGATTGAGGGAAAGAGTGAAAAGGGATCAAAAACGGACATACACGTTTCTAAAGACCCTGAAAATCCTTGGACCGGACAACGTCTGTGTGAACATATTGGTGTTCCCTGTTTCAATCAAAACACTACACAAAGATATCAAGTAGAGGTAGGTGCACAAAAAAAGTAGTCCAAAAGTAGTCCACACATCAAGCCAGTCATTACAATATCTAGGATTACTACAATAGAAAAAGTACGAAAATGCAAGGTTCCATCAAAAACCAACGTCAGCGCAACTTAAACAGACCGCTACGACTACCCAAATAGTACAGATATCAGATGTCTAGGTGAATAACTTATGCTCAGTTGGAGTTATTGTCTCCAACTGGCCCTGCATTATCGATTGTGGTAGCAAAGTAGTTGTTGGCCATACGGGAGAACTCAACTGGATGATCTCCAAAGGCCTCTTGCCACAGGATAGTGGTGTCCCGATCAACACCAACCCCCTTCATTCTCTTCGCTTTATCCCCTACAGCCTGAACCAAATAAATAAGAAATGAGATACAACTTTGTGAATGACATAGAAGTTTGGGAATAATACCCTTACCTACACAGCACGTCCCCACCACGCGTCATCAGCTACAAGTAATCCCTTGTCGTTGTCCCAACCAAACTCCAGGCCACCTCTCGTCATGGATGTGAACGTACGCCATTGGAGTTTGTTATAGTCGACCCTGTTCTTGAGCATGTTCTTGTTCAACGCGTCCCCGGTCTGCAGCTGATAGGCGACAACCATCAACTCCCAGTTTGTATGAACATCAGGGCTGTAAAGCCTCCGTTGATCGCGGTAAACTGTGAGCAAAGCCTTGTTCCTCTCCAATGTCCATGGAATTGTAGCCATCTGAAACTCAACAATTACCATACAAATACCTTAGGTGATTTGAAACGATTGTTAGTATTATTTTTAGACTACTCAAAGGAAACGATTATAAGAACATTTACCTCAGTTATCCTGGATGTTTCACTTTGCTGAAATGCGTGACACTTTGCAGTGTTCGGATGTGTGCTTTTACAGAGAAAAAAGTGTCCAGAAATGAGAGGCCAAACCTACCCTCAAGTACATGTATTAAATGCCTACAGTTTTGGAAGGCCTCAAAAAAAATAACTCATAAATATTTCAACATGTACTGAATAGAATATCATATAAACTAATCCATGCATCATAAACTTTAATTCATCTAATAACTTAGTATTCAACAAAATTTCATATAAAGTAATCCATTCATCACAAACTTGCATTCATCAAATACATTATCATTCAACAACACTTCATATAAAGTAATCCATTCATCATAAAGTTGCATAAACTTGCATACATAAAACTGTCATTCTAATTAATCATACAACAACGTTAATAGTCAAATAGTTCACCACCAAGTTACATGAGCACATAATTCATCAAACACCATCACATCAGCAGAACACATAATCTATGCAAAGAGCAATTAAGACAATTAAACAATAGGAGCACAAATACCACCTGTTTGCATCTTTCAATGCAGCGTCTCGTTGGGCAACAATTTCCCTATTGCTTTGAGATAGCTGATCGATTGTGGAAGCATCTGCCTCGCTAACTGCCATACACCTCTCAACAGCTCCCCTCGCGTTAATGAGCTCCAACTCCAGCCTTAGTCTCGCAGTACAATTACTAGCAAGGGCCTCTTGCAGCTCCTGGGCACGACGCTGCAAAAACAGCACCTCATCCTCTTCATTCGGCTCCTCTGTCTCTTCCTGTGAAGCCCAAACAAATTTATATGTTACAACCAAAGTTACAAACAAATTTACAAGTAGTAAAGCAAATGCCTAAGTGCTTAAACAGTAAAGGAAAGTGATAGCTAGAGCAAATTAAAGCAAATTCATAAGTGCATAAATAATATAGGAACTTCATGAGTTACCTTAGTTGAGTATCTACAATAACCAAGAACATCTGGACTTGGGATTCCATCCGAATCAGAGAAGGAATCTTGAGAGACCATTATACACCTACATAAGAGCAATGGAAATCATCAAACATAACATACTTTTCAACCAAGAACTTCATGATCATTAGAAAACAACAAAAGAAGCAAAGACCAAATTTAACTTAATGGTAGCTGAAACAATCAAAGTTCATCAAAGACCAAAATAGCAAACAACAAAGCAGAAGGCAATTTGATAGCAAACAACAAAACAGGTCCATTCAATCATGCACCAGAAGAAGGGAAAAAAAATAGATGAAATAAACCTATTACATGAGGTCACAGATTTCAAAAGGGATGTGACATCTGGGTTGAGATCAAGCAAATTACCAAAACAATTCAGAACTAACCAAAAAGCATATCATCAAATCCATTTAAAGTAAACCAACACAAGTGTTTCCGTTGGTTTACTTCAACAAAAACCATATCACCAAAAAGCATATCATCAAATCTCATGAAATCAATTTGAAGTAAACCAACAAAAGCTTTTCTGAGTTGCATCAAATCCGTTTGAAGTGACCAAAATCATATCATCAAATCAAACTCCTGCTCCACAACACAAACAAAAACAGTGTGCATATCATCAAATCCAACTCCAGAACAAAAACAAAAACAATGTGCATATCATGAAATCCAACTCCACACCAGAAACAAAAACAATGTGGAACTCAGTTTGCATATCATCAAAAGTAACCAAAAAACAATGTGCATATCATCAAAACTAACCACAAACATATCATCAAACTCAGTTGCATCATATCATCAAAACTAACCAAAACCAAAAAAAAATGTGAAGTAGACAAACTCAATTCCATGGATGGTACACCACAACGATAACAAACCCTAACATGATGAAATCCATATTCCTGTGTTTACATTGCCGAATATCATGAAACAAACTCAGTTGCATCATATTCCAGTGTTTACATTGCCGAATATCATGAAATTAGGGTTTCATATCCAAACTAATATAATTTTACAGAATATCATCAAATCCACAACATATCATCAAATTAGGGTTTCAAATCCCTCAAACATAATGAAATCCACACTTAGAGCAGTACCTTAGGAAGACTAAACCTTGCTCCGAATCCAACTTGCTTCACAGCAACCAGCCCTAATCGAAGACAAATCTGCAACAATTAACAAGCATGTTGTAATTCAATCGAAAGCCCAAAGAAATCGAGTATGAGAACTGAATATAACCCAACCTTGCTCCAAATCCAAAGCCAGAACTGAATATAACCTAAACGAAGAAAAATCTGCAACAAAACCGATGGGAAATCGAATTTGAGACGACAAGGACAAGGAACCGATTATGTTAATGATTTCGGAGCAACGAACCCTAATCAAAGTAAGATATTGTACTTTTGAGCAAGATTCACCGCCGGTCGTCTCGCCTCGCCCAAATCGCCGCACTCAAAGAAACCCTAACCAAGACAAATTTGCAACAAAACCGAAGGGAAATCGAATGTGAAACGAACTGGAACAGATTATGAGAAAAGAATCGGAGCAACGAACCCTAATCGAGTACCTTGAGCAAGAATCGCCACCGTTCGCCTTGCCTCGCCCAAAATCACCGCTTGAAGTTGATGAGATAGGGGACGGGGGTATTGGGGGTATTGGGGGTGAATTTCACGGGGTGGTAACGTAGCCCGCGAGCATAAAACGCTTGCCATCTGGGGGGAAGCGTACCAATCCGGAGCGTGTCTTGCTCCAAAAAACGCGCCCGCTGGGAAACCCGCTCCGAAGCCGAACAGTCCTCGCCCCTAGCGTGTTGCCTAATATTACACTCCAGCTACTTTGGTACGCCAATCCCGAACGGAGCCTTAAGTGGATATCACAAAATCAAATAGAAGGATCGAGTATGAGATGACGTGGAGGAGAAAGATAAAATGGTGGATTTTTGGATATTAGGGTATCATGGATTTTTATGGGAGATGGAGATGATCAGGGCGGATATTCATGGACTGCTCAGGAATTTTCAGAGTTGTTCTATTTCGCATGTTTCTAGAGAGGCGAATACTATTGCTGACTATATCGCCAACTCTTTCTGTTGTGGTTCGACTGTGCCTGTTGGTTCTAATTTAAGTCTTCTGGACCTCATAATTTAAGTCTTCTGGACCTCATCCGTAAGGATGCTCTACAATAGTGCCTCTCTTCTTGTAAAAGGCCTAGTCTAATTTCTTTCCGTATAAAAAAAAAAAAAACAAAAACAAAAAAAAGGATGCAAATTCGATTTCGTAACTACTCATCCTGCTCAAAGCCTGTTCGGTATAGCAGAGGGGCAAGCGCAGATCGATCTTCCACTCGTCTCCTTCACAATTCGATCGCCTCCAGTTATAATCCTAGAGTTCAAATTAGGGCTTCCTCTCTCAATCACCCAACACTCTTCCTCCAAACGCCTCTCTCGCCCCTTCCCATGACCGCCAAATCCAGAAACTTCCGGCGCCGTGGCGGCGACAACGCCGACGAAAACGAGCAAGATTCCACCGCTAACAGAACCTCCGCCTCCGCAGCCGCCCCATCCTCCAAGCCCAAGAAGCCCCAGCAGAAGCTCCTCAGCTTCGCCGACGACGAAGACGCCGACGCCGACGCTCTCCCGCCCCCTCCCTCCCGCTCCAAGCCCTCTCGCGTTCCCAAGCCCTCCCCCGCCGGCGGCCACCACCGGATCACCTCGGCCAAGGACCGCCTCGCCCCGTCCTCCTCTTCCGCCGCCCCTTCCGCTTCCTTCCTCTCCAACGTCCAGCCTCAGGCCGGCCAATACACCAAGGAAGCGCTCCTCGAGCTTCAAAGAAACACCAAGACTCTCCGTCCCCAACAGTCCGACCGAAAGCCTCCCTCACCGGAGCCCGTGGTCGTTCTCAAGGGCTTGTTGAAGCCCCCGGTCAAGAGGGACGAGGATGGTGAAGATTCGGACGAGGACGAAGAAGCGGAGAGGGATAAAGACGATGCGGAGAGGAGGCTAGGGTTGATGGGAATCGGCCGAGGTATCCCCGATCAGGCCACGATTAACGCCATCAAGGCCAAGAAGGAGCGTGCTCGGCAGTCGCGGGCGGCGGCTCCTGATTTCATAGCGCTGGATTCGGGGAGCAATCACGGCGAAGCCGAGGGGATTAGTGATGAGGAGCCTGAGTTTCGGTCCAGGATTGCAATGTTTGGGGACAGGAAGGAAGGTTCTAGGAAGGGAGTGTTTGAAGACGTGGACGAGCAGGTTACTCCGGTTTTGCCGCGTTCAGCTCGTGCCGGAGACGCAATATCTGAGGTTGTGGTGGAAGATGAGGAAGATGAGGAAGAGAGGAAGTGGGAGGAGGAGCAGTTCAGGAAGGGGGTGGGCAAGAGGATTGATGATGGAGGAGCTGCTAATGGTGCTAGGGTGGTGCAGCCTGTCCAGAGGCAGGTTTATGGTGGTGCTGTGGCCGGTCCACCACCGCCGCCTCCGGCTCCTCACTCTGCGGTTTCTATTGGGCCGGTTAGGGCTCCGAGCATTGGAGGTGCAATGGCTTCAGAAGTCATGTCAATTGCTCAACAGGCTGATGTTGCGAAGAGGGCTCTGCAGGATAGCCTTCTGAGACTCAAGGTATGCATATTTTAAATGAAGATTCTTTGTTTTAGAATATTAATCTGCCGCACCTTCGAATTCGTGCTATGTGGTATGTGTTTTTTAAGAAAAGGGCTGAATAAGTTTGTAGGAATACGTGTTGTGGAATTTCTGTTACAGGCTTTAGTATAATCTTGGGTTTCCCTGGAGAAATTGTTATGTTCTATGGCCTTTGGCTGGTAGTTCTTGTTTAATCTATGCTAATAGATGCTTTAATTGTCTGGGGAAAGAACTGATAGAGTCTCTCTGTTGGGTGATCATGATTGTTTAATGTATGCTAATCGATGCTTTAATTATATGTGGAGATGGGCAACTGAGCAAAGAACAGATAGTGTTTCTCTGTTGTGATTTGAGCAAAGTAATAATGGTGAACGCATGAACCTGTTAGTTGGACAACTTTCCAACGTAGCGTTGATGTCCACTAATAAAATGATAGATTTGGAGGAATGCTATTTTGCATTTGGTTACACATGGAAAGGGCAGTGTACTTGTTGCCTACTATATAGTTGAAATAGTTTGTAGATTCTATTAATGCGAGTAAGCAGTCAAATTTACCATGAAGGTGTTGCTCTAGCTGCTCGGATATGTCAGTGATCAGCTTATCTTCAATTTTCAAATATGCAGTGTGAATCTACAATTAAAATAGCTTTTGTTGGCTGCTATCTGTATTCTGTTAGGATAATGGGATTTCCAAAATTCTGATATTCCCATTTCTAATCTATTCTGCTTCTTTGTGTCAGGAATCTCATGGGAAAACCATGATGACATTGACTCAAATGGACGAGAATTTATCTGCTTCACTGTCAAACATCACTACACTAGAACAATCTCTATCCGCCGCTGGTGAGAAGTTCATCTTTATGCAAAAGCTTCGTGACTTTGTTTCTGTTATCTGTGACTTTTTACAGGTATGCTTTTATTGATTCAGCTGCACCTATTTATGTATATTTCTACCTCTTAAATAGTTGATTGTTATATAAAATTGTTGATCCCTTTTTCTAAGTTTGTGCATCTCTCTCTTCTTTTATGTAAACTACAACTGATTTACGTGCTCCGGAACTGAGGCTTAGTTGCTCTCGTGATGTGATGAGTTGAAAAATAAAAGAAGCCAAAGGTTGTAGAAAAATGGCTCTAGTCTTCCTTTTTGTTAAGTTGACTGAAGAATGTCCTAATGCTTCTTCATAGCTAAGTGAGTTGGGCCCCTTGTTATTAGTGCAAGTATTAGGTTGAGAATTTATGTGCTATTCTGGTTAGTTTTGTCCCTTGATAGTTAAGTTTGTCTTAACTGCAGCCTATGCAAAAGTGTAAATTCTTCTCCAAATGATTGTCAACCTTTGTTTCAACCAAACTTGACAAAACCATCATGCTACCACCACTTGCATCGCATTCTCACTGGCTTGACACTGGTGCTTTGGAAAAAAAGCATCTGAAATAGCCTTTTCACACCTTTCTAGTAAAGAATGTAATGATTGGAAGTTGTGGCTTGTAAACTTGACTTCAGTTTTTGGGGTTTTGAGGGAAGTGATAAAGTGGGGTAGGGTTGAGACTTAAATCTCTTGGCAGTGTATATATTTTTCACTCTGATGTTTACTTGTTTGAAATTCTTATTGACATGGCATGTTTAACTTTTATGAAATTGACCTGAATGTGCTGCTTCATATGTGAATGAATGATTTACACTCTTTTTTTTTAATCTAGGGTTATTGAATTGATAGAAGTTGTGCTTTGGATACATGGTTAAGTGATGTTTAAGATTTAATGCATTATATTTGAGAATCCAAATGGGCTCTGAGTCACTTGATTTTTTTATATAGGGAAGCCTTGTCTCCTGATTGTTTTGAGCATAATGATGTTTTGAATGTTTTGAGTTTGTGATGGTGGTTGGGAAAGCCTCATTATGCATTATGTATATATTATTTCTGCACATGCAATGCTTGGAGCAAAGACAAGATAACATCATGTATTTTTCCGTGTATATGGATTGCTCCCCATAGACATTGTTCCGTTTACCTTATTTATCTTGTATCTTTCGTGTCTTCTTGTATTACTGTCATTAGAACTCATATTGATTGGTTTATGCAACCTCTTTTCAGCATAAGGCTCCTTATATAGAGGAACTTGAAGACCAGATGCAGCAACTTCATAAAGAACGAGCCTCAGCTGTGTTGGAAAGAAGGACTGCTGATAATCATGATGAAATGGTAGAAGCAGAAGCAGCTGTAAGTGCAGCCATGTCAGTTTTCAACAAAAGTGGCTCCGGTGTAGCAACAACTAGAGCTGCCTCTGCTGCTGCACAGGTTGCTATTGATGCTCTGAAGAATCAAACGCTTCCTATACAGTTAGATGAAATGGGTAGAGATTTAAACCTTCAGAAGAGAATGGACATGGCACGAAGAGCTGAGGCTAGACAACGGAGGAAAGCTCTATCAGATAGTAAGAGGATGTCATCTATTGCGAATGGCACATCCTATCAAAGAATTGATGGTGAATCAAGCACGGATGAGAGTGATAGTGAGAATGATCCCTATAAGTCGCATCGTAATTTGTTGCTTCAGACAGCTGGTCAAGTTTTCAGTGATGCTTCTGAGGAATATTCTCAGCTTTCTACTGTTCAAGAAACATTTAATAAATGGAAGAAAGAATACCTACGGAGCTATAATGATGCTTATATGGCACTAAGTGCCCCAACAATCTTCTCTCCTTATGTGAGATTAGAGTTTCTAAAATGGGATCCTCTTCATGAATATGTCGATTTCAGTGACATGAAATGGTACGTAATTACAAGCTTTATTCTGCTCAATGTTCATTTTCTGTATAAATGGTTGTTTGAAATTATCTTTTGTTTCCGGTCTGATTCCTTTGTCCTTCATGAAGATCTTCATTCTTTCTTTATCGGTCCTATCTGTCCTTGAGTTTGTCTTGTAGCCAATATAATCCCACAATTAGATTTTTTTTCTTTCTTTCTCGATGCTACTTTTTATGTCTCGAAATTGGATTGACAATTGGATTGATGTTCTTAGTTTGCAGGCACATCATCTTGAAAGTAATAACTAGGCTGTTTATTAGAATTCTTATCTTTTTTGCATGATGAAAAATTTACCAAACGAGTTACAAAACAGGAACTGTAAGTTAACAGCTTTTATGAATGCTTTGATACTTATATTTAGTTGTGACCTTTTTTTGATACCTTTTCTTTTTGTTTTCTTATGTGGGCTTCTTGAATGTGTAGGCATTCAGTTCTATTTGACTATGGAAGACCAGAAGACGGAAGCGACCCAGATGATGCTGATGCCAATCTTGTCCCTGGATTAGTGGAGAAAGTTGCAATTCCAATATTACATTATGAAATTACTCATTGCTGGGATGTTCTAAGCTCAAGAGAGACAAAAAATGCTGTTCTTGCCACAGTATTGGTTGCCGAATACGTGTCTTCTGAGGCTCTAAAGAAACTAGTGACTGCTATTCGTGATCGTCTAGCTGATGCCGTTGCTGATCTTGTGGTATAGTTTGTAGTATCTATATGCCTAAGTTCATATATAACTCTGAATTTCTTTCTGTACAGAATTATGAAACGCGATGCTTATGTTGTTTCTCTCTCATCCTAGGTCCCAACATGGAGTACTGTTGTCTTGAAAGCCGTACCAAATGCAGCCAGATTGACTGCATATCGATTTGGTGTGGCGGTTCGTCTTTTGAGGAATGTTTGCTTATGGAAAGAGATACTTGCCCTACCTGTTCTAGAGAAGCTCACGTTGGATGAACTCCTGGCAGGAAGAATTCTTCCTCACATTCGCTCCATTACTGCAGATATCCATGATGCAATCAGCAGAACTGAAAGAGTTGTAGATTCATTGTCTGGGGTTTGGGCTGGCCAAAGTGTAACTGGATCTCGCAGGTATTACCAACTTTTGAATTTATGTTACTGAAACAAACACAGAAAGATTAGCACTCTCTTGAAAAGAATTAACTTTTTATGGAGTAAGTTATAAGTCGGGTCAAGTAAAAACTTAATACAAAAGCAGCAAATCTTCTTATGATAAGTCATCTTGTATGGGAATTTACTTTTTGATCCTCGTGTGTAATCTGGGTCAATTTTACGTGTTCAGCAGGATGTACTTATTTTGAATGTATACTTATGAATAGGTAGTTACACAACAGAATCGCCACATGAATACCTATATAATTGTGATGATTTTTAGAAGTTATAAGTAATTATATCTTTTAAATGTGGTTAATACAAAATAAGTACTTGTTTTTACAAAAAAAAAAGTCATCCCAGACAAACGGTTCAATATGAACTCTGAGAACACATGGGGTTTGTTGTGACGCATCTTCTACCTTACAGATGTAGCTGAAGGGTGGAAATGGGTAATATTGGATACATTGCTTGATTAATGATGTGATTTTAATCATTTTTATCAATCAATTGCTTATGGTTCAGTCGCCTTGTTCATATGTCAATATGCCTTCATGTCTTCTGATGTTTGTCTTTCTATGCAATTTGTCACCTAGCAAGTTCTATTATAAGTTGGTTGATCACACATTGATTCAATTTGTGAATACTTTTCTTGACAATTCGGGTGCGTGTCTTCTTTGCAGCAACAAGTTGCAGCCGCTGGTAGATCATATATTGATCCTAGTAAAACTATTGGAGAGGAGACGAGCATCTGGTGTCAGTGAAGGTGAAACCCTAGAGCTTGCTCATCGGCTGAAGAAGATGCTGAAGGATCTAAACGAGTATGACCATGCCAGAGCATTATTGAGGACATTCCACATCAAGGAGGCTGTCTGAAGTTTGAAGAATGAACAACCTTTTTGCAATTACTACCCACACCAATTGTGAGGCTTTTTGAGTAGTTGTCATTGACACCAAACAACCATCAGCTTTACAAGTCTGGTCTGTTTTCCTTCTAGCTTTAGATGATGAAAACACTATTTTTTTTTTCCAACGGGAAACCTAGGCTGCAATGATGATGATGATGATGATGATGATGATGATGATTGATGAGGCTTTGTGATCGATGTTTATGTTTCGTTAATGTAGGCTATGAAGTTTGAATTCGTCTTTGTCGGGGTTATGGCAGTTCACATGTAGGGTTGAAATGTGTAAATCAAAACATATGGTTTGTTGAGTATGAAACCATATTTTGAGCTCCACCTAGACAGGGCAAATTGAGCGGACCTTTCTATGATGCAAATCATGCAATAGATTTTGCATATGAAAACGCTTGTAGTTGTTTTTGTTTCTATTTGACAAATTTTTTCATAGCTCACAAAAATTATCAACCAAGAGAGGACCCGGTTCATGCCTTTAGATTATTTATTAGCTCGGTTTGCTTGCTAGCTATGTGAGACTATATAAATTGTTAATGGTTATATTTCTGTTTTGTTTGATAGCTTTGTTGCTTCACTAGTCATCTTGGTTTTGTGACCCTAATCGTTGAGACATCTTTCCATCCAAGTAATGAATGTACAAGATTGACCTCGCTTAGTTTGTATATTCTTCAGGCCTTGCTACACTTCATGTACAAAAGTACTTTTTTGAAAAAAGTAGTGTTTTTTTACTTTGAAAGTTGTAAAAAGTAAAGGATTTGCACATATTTCAAGACTTAAAAACTATTTTTTCCTAAAAAATACTTCTATTGGCAAAGTGTAGCAAGGCCTATTCATTTGCTCTAGAGGATGCGGAACCGTCTAGTTGGTAGCTCCCGACTCCTTCCCCCATGGCGATTGCAGTGCGAAAAACTTGCCCCAAAATTACAAACCCTAGAAGAACAAAATCCCCCACAGTAATACCTTTCAGCCTTGTAATCCTGATTTTCGTTCACCAATACTCTTGTGGTCTCAAGGTCGAGGCCTCTGCTCGCTTGATTTGCCCTCATCAATGGCATGAAGGGCGCAGCTCGAACCCTAGAACCCGGAACCTTCAAAATCGAAAAGGAAAAAGGCTCAATCGTAGATGGAAGACTCCACCAAATGTCCTTTCTTGGATCCAAGTAAGAAGACGGTGGGTTGTGTTGCGGAAGTCAAAATCCACTGTCCTCAAGATGAGCTCTTGTCTGCGTAGAGGTGAAGTGGTCTCTTGCTGGGAGGTCTCTGAGGGGAGCGAGAAGGGGGGAATGGGAGATCGGGTCTCCAACAACATCCTCGCGCGAGGGGGCACCTCAATTCCATTCCTTGCTTTCGCAGATGACATGATCATTTTTAGCAAGGCAAACCAAAATGCATGTGATCAAGTAAAGCAAATAATTGAAGAATATTGTGCAATCTCAGGACAAAAAGTTAATTTCCATAAATTTACCTTACATCCTTCTAAATCAGTAGACAACCAAGGATGAATCAAAGTCCATCAAACATTGGGCATAACACAAATGTCCGACCTCGATAAATACCTAGGTTGTCCTATGATCAATGGCAAAGTTAGTAAAGAAACTTTTAGGGACGTTGTAGGTAATTCAAAAGCGCAACTAACCAAATGGAAAGCAAACGGCCTCTTCCAAGATGGGCGCTCTACCCTAATCCGATCAAACCTAACAGCGAAACCGAGTTATCTGATGTAAAGCTTTATGCTGCCCACCAGTATCCATAATGAGCTAGACCAAATAAATCGTTGTTTCCTATGGAATAAGGACCAAAATCACAAACCCCTAATCGGATGGGACAAAATATGCAAGCGAAAAGAATCTGGTGCTTAGGAATAGTTAAATCAGAACACATGAACAAAGCATTGCAGATGAAGCTACTTTGGAAAATAATTGCAGAGCCAAACAACATATGGGTGCGAATGGTTACAGAAAAGTACCTCAAAGACGACATCATCTTCACCTATAAAAAGCAAGCGAACACGTCGTGGCAATGGTTACAATTAATGAAACTTCGATTTGAGTTCTTTGAAGGGATGATTTGGAAAGTGGGTGACGGAGAAACCATCAACTTTTGGACGGATAATTGGGTGATCAATGAACCATTGAAAAATCATGCACTAAATCCAGACGATATAATCGAGGAAAGGAAGGTGAATAGTGTTATAACTGATGATAACAATTAGAATAGTGAAGAGATCAACCAAATTGTCCCACAAAATATAGTAGACAAAATCACTGCCATTCAAATACCAAAGAATCCCTTACGTGACCGCCTATACTGGGCTCCGAGTAAAAACGACTGGTTTTCGACAGCCTCTGCTATTAGTCTAGTAGCAAAGACAAATACACATAACCCGAGCCATAATAGTTGGATTTGGAAATTAGACATACCCCCGAAAGTCAAAAATTTTCTCTGGAAGATAGACATGAATGGGTTACCAACTAAGGATAGGTTACGAGCAAAACTTGTGGCAGTTCCCCAAGCCTGCATATTGTGCAACGGAGCAAATGAGGACATCGGACATCTGTTCGTGGATTGTCCACACACATAGTCCATTACCTAGCAACTTAACCCAATGATAGGGGAAGCAATACAAAATTATGATACCACAGACAAAACACCTAGAAACATAATAACATATATACACCAATTGATCGGTACAAAAATGTTCACGGAACTAGCCACTATATGGTGGTGCCTGTGGCATCAAAGGAATTTAGAGGTGTTTAAACAAGATCCCGATAATGTAATCACAAACATGCCCCAATATATCTGAAATCAAATCATTAACTGGAAAAGGTCAAAGAAATACACAAAAGATGAGGAAGCGGGGGAAAGAAATCTAAGCAAGCCAAAATGGAAAAATCAAAACGCAACATGGGAAAAAACAGAAAACGGATTCATGAAACTTAATTTTGATGGATCAAAATTGAATGATGAGTCAACTTCAACGGGATTTGTTTTAAGAAACCTAAAGCAGAAGTGATTGCCATGGGGGCTACGAAGTATGGTCATAACACAATTCTAATCACTGAAGCCCTCGGTCTACGAGATGGAGTCAGGAAAGCCAACCAACTTGGATTCAAAAATATAGAAATTGAAGGTGATAACTTGACGGTCATTGAAGCTACCAAGGGCACGAGGAAGTGTCCTTGGAAAATTGACTTACTGATCCCGGACATCTGGGTTTTCCTTCAAGGTTTCGAGTCAGTTAGGATCAAGCATGTGAATAGGTCCTTAATACCGCGGCTGATAAAATCGCGAAACTAGGCCACGATCTCCCTATTGATCACATTGAGAATCACCAAGAACTTAATGTTCTCATCCGAAAGGATGCTCCAGGTCGTCCCCCGTAAGAGGGACCCCTAATTCTTACCTTATCAAAAAAAAATTGCTCTAGAGCTTCAATTTGATTATTATTGTGCACCCTTACACATCACATGATATTAAAACATTGTCTATTTCTTTCAGCTAGAAGTCGACTCCTTTTCATGTACGATATCTCCTTTCATTCATAAAGTTTCCTTCTTTTGCGACCTATCAACTTGCTCGAGCTCCTGCATAACTAAATGACAACGATGTCATCCAACGACAAAGAATCTGGAACCGGCGTGAAAACCCTTTTGGAAGACGACCACAAGGTAAAGACAACGTTGATTCTTACTTGCTTTCTAATTTTGATGCCCCGGGTATGCAACTCATGTTTGCTCATTTTGATTGCGTAAACTTTCAGAGTTGGAGTAGAGGTATTAAGTTTGCCTTGGGTGCTAAAGTGAAGCTAGATTTTATCAATGGAGGCTTATTTAGGCTTGATAAGGGATCTAAGGATTTTCTCATATGGGAACTATGTGGCTATATGGTTATGAGATTGACATTGAATTCAATGGTTATTGAAATATCACACATTTATGTTCATATTTTATGCTTTTGAGCTATGGAATGAGCTTTAGGAGTTAAGTTCTCACTCAATGAATGATGCAATCCCAGTAGCAAAATCAAGGGCGTCTGAGTACCGCCAGTAGTTCGCTCGTCGTGTTGCTAGGGTCCACGATTGGCCAGATCATTGCCTCTTAGGGGTGTTTCTGATAGGCTTAAGGGGTGATTTGAAAACTGAAGTCCAAATTCAGAAACCTCGCACCGTCTTCCAGGCAGCCAGCCTTGCCTTGGAATACGAAGCCAAGTTCAGCCCAAGTCGAGTCCCCAAATCAACCACAAGCACCTACCGTCCCAACACTACCCCAAACCCCTATAATCGATCACCCATCTCCTCCTATATAGCCCCACACCCTACCTACCCCACAAACCACACCACACCAGCCATGAAACCGCCGGCCAGCTAACCACCCCAAAACCGGTCATGGGAGAATGAACGACAAATTCGGAGGGAGAAAGGGATCTGTTACAAGTGTGGCGAAAGGTTCTCTTCTGGCCATGTGTTCAAACCTACTTTCTCCAACATGGAATCTGCCGGGGAGATAGACGACACTCCCGTCTATGCCGACGAAGAAGAATGTCAGCTTTATGAGGCGCTCGCAAGTGATGATCAGGCCGAGATATCGTTCCACCAAATCTCAGGTCAGATCAATACCTCTACCATGAAGCTGCAGGGGAAGGTGAATGATCGCACCGTTCTAATCCTAGTTGACAGTGGCTCCACCCACAATTTAATGAACCAATAACAGGTAACTAAAAATCTAGGAAGAATCATGATGCTCTTGCTATTCACATAGCCATGAATTCGAGACAAACATGGGTTATGAAGGGAACTATAAGGGTTATGGAGGCAATCCGAATTATGCTCAAGTTGATGTGGGTAGAATTCAACAAAAAAAGAGAGCTTGCAAGAGATTCCAGTCTAGATTTCAAACAAAACTAAGTATGATAAAAAAAACAAAAAAAAGTGCCTATTGCCAAGAGAATGGGCATATTAATGAACCTTGTTTCAAGTTGGTTGAATACCTTGAATGGTGGATGACTCGGCTAAAGTCGTTGTGCCAAAATCAAAGATAAAACCCAAACCTGCAACACACAAAAGTATAGTAAGCAAGTACGAGGTCGAACCCAAAAGAATCAGTTTCTTAATCTAATGTAAGTGGTTTTCATGCAAAGTAATCAAAAGGGGGTTTGAGAGATGTTTCAATCAAAGTTAGCAAGTAGAGTTCATTCAATCAATTCCACTTTATTAATCCGTTGATCATGAATTCATCCACTTCTTTGTATGCCTAGGTCAATTCCAATCCCGATCATAAACAATCGCAAGTCCATGGTCCAAGCAATTCTATAACCCTAGTCAAGGATGCTTAACCTAGAATTAGCATAGAGAACAAGGATATTAGGAAATCAAATCATTCAATCAAGCTACGAGTCTCATGCACAATTAAACCATTGAATACTCTTTCCTAAACTAGTCCACGGTCCTAGAATAGAGTTGTTTTGAGAATAGGAAAGATGCATAGACAACAACCAATCCTAATTCAAACAATAAATCTAAGATAATTAAACAAGTTGATCAGGCTCATATAATCAAACAGAGATCATGGGATGAAGCACAAGAGTATCAATAAAGACCTAGGGATAAAGAAGTTACCAGAATTTCACAACCACTACAAGAAAATCCAACTTTATCCACACTTGAAATTGTACTAAGTACCCACATCTTTATTAAAAGTATAGCTAAAACCAATAGTTTTAAGTGTTTGACTCCACTGTGGCTAAATGGAGTGCGGAAATTAAAATAACACTTAAAAGTATGGAAAAAACCCACACTCATGTCTATGGTTATTAACTACAAAAGTTACTGTTGCCATTAGTGTGGGATAATTCTACATCCACATTCAAGTTATACGTACACAATGATCACATATACACTTTTTAGTGTGGCAATTAGTGTGGAAGATCTCCACACCACTTCCACACACCCATCTAATTGTATTTAATAGTAATAAATAGTCATAAAATAATAATTCTAATTATGTGTATTATTATACAATTATTCAAGAACTAATTTGAATTTCATATTTTTTTAATTTAATTAAATCAAATGACAATATATAATACATTGATCTAAACCAACATGCATTATCAAAATTTATACAAATATTCAAATTCCAACGAAGTACTTCATAAAAACACAAATTGCAACAGTCTGACTTGAATGACCAAAGGGAAACCTACGTACAGCTAGAGAAAGCACTTAGAGTTCCAACAAAATACTTCATAAAATACCTACGTGCTAAACATGAAGGAAAACGACACTTAGAATGCAACCCACACTTTAGAGAAATCATTGAAATACTATCCTACTCGAGCCCACTTAAATCTCCCATATTATACCCTGAAGGTATAGTGAAATTCATCGGAGGGATCGACACACCAGGGAAAGTTGTCGGATGTCCAGTTGAGTTCAATAATGCCATGAATGATGACTCGGGTTGTTGAGACGGCTCTGCATACGTTTGAGCAAGTGCTTGCGTTTGTTGAATTTGGGCTCGTTGCTTTTGTGCAAACACCTTTTGCTGTCGGGCTTGGATTTGTTGAAGTTCAGTTGCAACCGATCTCCGAACATCCTCCTCAATCGATTTTCTAACTTCATCCTCAATCGACTTTCGAACATCCTCCTCTATTGACTTCTTGAAATCCTCAAGCTGGTTGTTGTCCAGAAACACCTTTCTTTGTGAAGAAGATCCATGAGCCGCTGGATTACGATAGTCCCGAACTGGTTTGTTGAGGGATCCTTGGGCAAATAATTTTCCTTTGCCATTTCCAGCCGCTATAGCCCATAGACGACGTGCATCTTCGTTGGTCATTTCTTCAGGATGTGTCTCCTTGAATTGATTGCATAAACGAACGTAATGATCCTGAAACAAACAGACTTTGTATTCAAAGTATACTAATCAAGTATAAATTACTCAAAAGTAGTAACTTAACCAATGGAAAAAAAAAATCAGAATTGAGCAGAGAAACAAAACACAAATTGAGCTATTAACTGGATGGGTGCTTCACCTATTCAGTCCACAAGGGTGAATCTAACTTTACTAGTGCGTGATTTGCAACTCAGCAAAACAAGTCTCATCTTGATCATATGATGTAAATAAACTTTATATATCACAACTTTCCTTTATATATTACCGATCACTTATAATATTCAACTAGCTAGCAAGGAAAATCCATACGGCCAGGACTATATGAATTCCACACAAACACTAAACTTGTACTACTTTTCATTTGTATTAATTACAAAAGTGACAAACATAAAGTGTCATGTGGATAAAGATAAACTGGTTTTAAGATAAAGTGATAAACACAAAGTGTCATGTGGATAAAAATATTATTCGTACTCCAAAGATAAACGGCCAAGACTATATTCGTACTCACTTATAATATCACAATTTAAATGATTCATCATGCATGTGTATTACCAAATGACAACAGAAAGTGTATAACAATTAAAGAGAAACCTACTATTATAGCTTGAGGCTTAGGACCAGTCCACTCCCCGGTTTTTTTCTTGCGACACGTTGCTTTGATGAGCTCTTCCTGAGTCATCCTTCTCCCGGTTTTCTTCTCCTGCGTGTTACAAGAATCACAATATAAGAATCATTCATAACAAGCATATATGGTAATATATAGTAAAGCACTTTCAAAATCAGCTTACAAAATCAAATTGGATATCATTAGTATTTTTAGATCCTCCCGTAAAGACTGATTTTTGACAAGCTCTATGCATTTGGTTGGCCTCACTTAACTTCTTCCACTCATCGGTATCCCATTCTGCCATAATTTCATCCCAATGAGCTCTTTTAACAAAAGGGGGTTTTGTTCCCTTTTTTCTTCCACGACGAAGAGTATAGCGAAGATGTTCGCTACACTTACGCCCCCAATTCCACCTTACTTTGTGAGCATTTTTGTCTTTCCAAAAAAATTCAGTCTGCACCACAATCGTGAATTTTAAGAAAATATATAGCATTTTCACAAGAAATCAGCTTGAAATTACACACTAAGAAACATTCCAAAAATTGCAAAAAAATAATTCTTACTAATAAAAATCAGATAAGTTGAAGTAATTCACAATCAATCCACAACAAGCATATGAGGATAAGCACATTGAACCCACACAAAAACTCCATTGGAAACGAGATAGCAACTCTACAATGTGAGTTAACAATACAGGGAAGTAGAGTTGCTTAAAATATGAGGTCATAGCTTAATCAGATGATAAGAAAAAACATGAGGTCATAGCTTAATGATAAGAAAAAAACATGAGGTCATAGCTTAATCAACGTGAGGCACCAATGTGCTTAATATTGTATATCCACAACAAGCTATTTTTTGTAGTAATTCACGATCAATCCACAACAAGCTATGACCTCAACGTGAGTTAACAAGACAGCAGCTCTAGAATATTTTTTCTTACAACATGAGGTCATAGCTTAATCAGATGATAAGAAAAAAAATTGCTTAAAATATTGAGACACCAGGAAATTACATTTAGGTTGATTGAGACACCACAAAATTAAATTAATCTAGATTTAGAGAGAGATGGTCTTTTCTGAACTTCTGCAATTTCTGAACTTCTACCACTAAATATGATATCAATTTTTAGGAAATTAAATTTAGGTTGATTGAGACACCACGAAATATTGATCAATTTAGATTAATATTATAAGCTCACACAAGCAAATAGAGTATAACTAATCAGATGATAAGAAAAAAAAATTCTCACACAACAAACACTGTAATATATCAAGGTAGTATACTAGCTCATTTAATTTCACAAAAGCATAATAAGGAAGCACTGACCGCAAATTCATCAAACCATAAATCCTTTGTGGTAGTGGGAACTTTATTCCAACAACTCCATGGCCCATTGTAATGAGCTTCCATATGAGAATAAGCAGCAGGCAGTACGTCCTTAGTATATGGGAACCTAACAGTAAACCATGAATGTTATGCTACAGCAGAAAGTGATTAATTTTATGAGCAAAATGAACCCAAAGTCAGACATAACACTTACGTCAATCCAGTTGGCCGAACTCTGCGTCTGCCTTTATCATCCTCCTCTTCACCACCTGATGTATCAGACTCTCCATCGACAAATGGAAAGTCAACACCGTAATCCACGTCTTGAGATTGAGCTTCAACCTCTTGGGTGTTTGTTTCTTCTTCGCCACTATGACGCACAACTTGACCGTCATTCTCTTGGCCAGTAGTCTCATCTTGGCTCAAAAGTTGTCCCTCCCTTATAGAGCCACTAGATATCACACCATCGTTGTTAGTTTCACCAAAAGCCATGGTAGAAATTGAATGAGAATTGAGCAGAGCTAGAGTTTTGAGTTCATATGAGTTAACAAATGAACAAGCAAAAACCTCTCAACTGCCCAGCCTTCTATTTACGTAGGCTTGAATGGAAATGAAAGAAGTAAAAAAAAATGTGAACGTGATGTAAATTAAGGAGGAACAAAAATAAAACAAAAAAAATGTAGAAATAAAAAAGTGGAACGTGATGAATCTGATGATGTAACTACTGGTGGAAACATTTTGGGTTCAGTTTCAAATTTGGAGCCTGAAGTTTTAAATTGTGAAAATAAAATTAAAACCCATGTATTTTGGAGCTTTAAGTGCCAATTTTGTTTAGATTTGCTAAATTTCAGCAAAGTGAACGTTAAGAATTGTGAAAATAATCTTTTCTGTTTTTTGAAAAGTGAACGTTAAGAATTGATCTATCAAATACAATATATAAACAACACAATGGCAAACACAATTATCACAATTATCAACTCATAGACTAGGAAAAATTGAATAACACAACGGGTAAAGATAGAGTTCAGTAGAAAACCAAAGGACAAAAGCAAAATTGAAGAAGTGCCTTGAAGGTAGAGAGGAAGGACCTTCTAGAGACCATCAATTGCTGCAGAGCTCCATCCCACACACCAGGTAGCAAAACCTTCAACTTATCACATGCATTACTCGTATTTTAATTAAACCGAAATTGACCTTCAATTACATGATGTATTGACAAAAGATTGTAGTTTGATTACCTGGAGGAGCGCGATCGAATTGTTGTTGCAACCGGCGAGGAAGAAGCAACAGAGAAGAGGAGAGTTGAAAGAGCTAGAAGGCGAGGGTTTTTTTGTTCGGTCGAGAGAAGCCCAACTCAAATTAGGTCTGATATTAATTTTTTTTGGTCTAAGTTAGGTCTGCTCCAGTGCAATCATGAATGCTTTTCTTTTATCTTTTCACATGCTCCTATGGCCTAGCTATCATGATTGCTATTTTATTTTATCTTCTCGTTTTTTGATCAGCTTATTTTATCTTCTCTGTATCATGTACGCATGCTTGGTCTAGTCTTATCATGATTGCTTTTTGCTTTTATTTATTTTACTTTTTTGTATATCTTGAACTCATCCGTATAAATGATTTTCTTTAGATTCCTTTAGTGCTATGTACATTAGAAAATGACACCAAATCAAATTTATATTCCCATATTTCAACCAAAAATAAATACATTTATATTACTATTTTGGACAGCCTGTATTAATCCTTCGTCGTTCATAAATGTAATTAATTACATGTGATTAATATAGTTTGTAATTTACCCCTACTCTACTCTACCGTAGCCATGTATACTATTTTACACAACCACTCTACTATAGGCTAGTCAAATCACACTACTAAATTTAATAATCAAAATATATATATATATATATATAATTTTCAATAGGGTTTACTTTTATGGTTGTAGTTGTTCACGGTAGGATTTCAATATTATTGTGTTTGACATTAAACCTTGATCTTAATTTATAAAATATTTACATAGCTAACTTAATTATCCATTACATTAATTACTATTTGGAGAAAATTAGTAAGTGTATTAAGAAGATTAAAATATTTTGAACAAAAAAAAGAAGAAACTAAAATATGTTAAATTATACGATTATGATTTTTTTTTTTTGATTGCGGAGCTACTAGCTCGAACAAGCCAAAATTAGGCCCCCTTTTAGTTACAAGGAAAGCCTAAATCATCGCGACGGATGATCTTTAAGAATTCAAACAGCGAGGGATGTTGACTCAGCAAGCACCTCGACTGCGGTACAAACAAATCTGAAAAATTAACGGACGAAGAATGAAAAGGAATGGCTGCAGAGAGTATTTGAAGGTTGACGTTTCTTCTTGCCAGGAAATCAGCAGCAACATTAGATTCCCTGAAACAATGATAAAAAATAACAGAGGGGATAACTGAAATAATATTTCTAATGTCTTCTATAATCAAATAGAGTTCCCAAGGAATTTTCCACAGACGATTTAAAGAATTAATAACAATCAAATTGTCACCTTCAATTATGAGGTTCTGAATGTGGGCAACATCAATGTTCCTAAGGGCATGTAGTAGTGCAGAAGCTTCTGCTTTCACTATTGTCATGGAAGGTAGCTGTTGTCGGCCAATAGATCGAATGAAACCATTGTGATCTCGTAGAACGAAACCAGCATGAGTCGTTCCTGTTTTGAGTCTGGAAGCATCAAAGTTAAGCTTGTACCAATGTAGAGGTGGTTTTTTCCAAACTGTATGATTTTTCCTTTTGGGCTTGTTCGATAAAATTGGTTTTGAAATCCCACAACCTTCCCAAGCAAGCGCCCCGGAGAAGGCCATATCTGAGAGTAATTTTTTGGGGTTGATTCTGGTTGGGTCAAAAATTTTTGCATTCCTGTGAGCCCAAAGAGACCACCAAAGGAAAGCATATACGATTATGATTTTACTAAAAGGTGTACATGAGGAGGTCGGTAGAAGTGGGGCCTATACATAATACATATATGGTCGTGAAGGGATAAATAAAGTTAAAACAAGGGCATGGGTTTATGTGGAGTAATTGTGGACATCGAACTGAGCTTAGATACTTTCATCATGATTATAATAATATTAACCTATATGTTTATATATATGAAGTGAGCCCATGTCAACTAAAAGGCCGAAGTGTACTTATTATGTTCAAAGTCTAAATTATTGTTAGTTATATATATTTTTTTCATAATTAATATAATTTTGGGTTTAATATATTAGTGTATAAATATCGCGTAATACAAGTAACGTATTTGACTGTCTACCAAATAGGTGATGGATCGAAGGTGGATGTATAATAGGTTGTTGCCTAATTTTGGTGGAGTAAGCGACGACTTTTTAAAAGGAGTTCGTCAATTTATGGAATTTGCATTATCACATGCCGGTGGAGATGAAATACGTTGTCCTTGTCAAGAATGTGCTAACAGAAAGTTCCAAAGTCCTGACACTATTAGACAACACTTGTATAAAAAAGGTTTTATGTCAAACTACTTCAGGTGGATTTGTCACGGGGAACCATATGTGAAGCCATTGCCTTCTGAACCTCCAACAACACCTCATAGTCAAAATTTTCCATCCAGGACAGATCCCAATTCTTTAGTCCACCTCGCCAGATAGATTCTGATGAGCATGACACAAGTTTTGTTCCCGATCACAATAGTTCCTTCAATGATGAGCCAACGCCCAATGCCACCAGTGGAAATAACCCATCTAGTGATATTCCGACACATGAAAGCAACACAAATGCTCATAGAGACTCAACAGAGAACTTTTGGGACGCTTTGGAAGCAGCCGATGAACCGTTGTGGACCGATTGTGAAGCATCTGTGTTGTCTGCAGTCTCTGAGCTATTGAGGATCAAATCAGAGTTCAATATGTCTGAAAAGTGTTATAGTAAAATTTGTCAATGGGCAGGAAGGTGCATGCCGCGAGATCATAAATTGCCTACTGATTACTATCATTCTAAAAAGCTTGTCCGAGATTTGGGATTGCCACTAGATAAGATTGATATATGTCCACAAGGCTGTATGTTATATTGGAAGGGAGATATTGCCTTGAAGTCATGTAGATTTTGCAATCATGATAGATACAAGTCCATCAAAGGTGTCAAGTCTGTTCCTCATAAGAAATTACGATATCTGCCTTTGATTCCAAGATTGCAGAGATTATATGCATCAACTGTTACTGCAGAGCACATGAGGTGGCATCATGAGCATCAACCTGATGAGGGAATTATGAGTCACCCTTGCCATAGTGAAGCATGGCGACATTTTGACAATATGTATCCTGATTTTGCATCTGAACCACGTAATGTTTGTTTGGCATTGGCTGCAGATGGTTTTACTCCTTTTGGTCAATCAGGATCAGTCTATTCATGTTGGCCAGTTATTATGAGCCCTTATAACCTTCCACCCTCAATGTGTTTGAAAACCCCTTACATGTTTTTGAACATGGTAGTACCTGGTCCAAAAAATCCAAAGAAGCTAATAGACGTTTGTCTACAGCCATTAGTTGAGGAGTTGAAGTTGTTGTGGACAGAAGGGGTGCAAACACGAGATGTCTCTATAGGGGATTCTTTTCAAATGAGAGCTGCCTTAATGTGGACGATTAATGATTTTCCGGCGTATGGAATGTTGTCTGGTTGGAGTACAAGTGGCTTAATGGCTTGCCCTGATTGCATGAAAAATACAAAATCATTCTGGTTGAAACATTGTCAAAAGTGCTCTTGGTTTGATGACCATCGGAGATTTTTGGATATTGGGCATTCATATAGAAAAGATAAGAAGGCATTTTTCAAGAATCGCAAGGAGACATCTTTTGCTCCTCAACGTTTGACAGGTGTAGAGCTTTGGAACTGCGTGAAGGACCTGCCAACTATGATTCAAAACCCGGATGCAAAAATTGAAGGGTACAGGAAACATCACAAGTGGACTATGCAACCTGTCTGGTGGCAACTTCCTTACTGGAAGACATTATTGATCCGTCATAATCTTGATGTCATGCACATAGAGAAAAATGTGTTTGATAACACATTTAACACGGTAATGGACATCAAGGGGAAGTCAAAGGATATGTTGAATGCTCGAAAAGATCTAAAGTTGTACTGTGATCGTCCAGGATTAGAAGTGGATGAATCTCATGTTGGTCCTATACCGAAAGCTAATTATGCACTCACTCGGGTTCAGGCAAGAAAAATTTGTGATTGGGTAAAAGACTTAAAATTTCCAGATGGTTATGCTTCTAACATTGGTCGATGTGTCCAAGTAGATGATTGCAAGTTGATCGGAATGAAAAGCCATGACTGCCATGTATTTATGCAAAGATTGCTTCCGATTGCTTTTAGGGAGATGCTACCTAAGTCAGTATGGGGTGCTATTACTGAATTAAGTCGGTTTTTCTGCTCATTATGTTCGTCATCCATATCAGTGGTAAATATGCAAGAATTGGAGCATGCAATTCCTTTGATTATATGTGAATTGGAGAGGATATTCCCACCATCCTTTTTTGATTCAATGGAACATTTGCTAGTGCACTTGCCATTTGAAGCAAAAATTGGAGGACCGGTTCAATATCGTTGGATGTATCCATTTGAGAGGTAACAAATCTTATTAAAATTACAAGTATTTAACATAGATTATCTTTGTTTTATATTTTCATCAATAATTAAGTATTGTAGGTTTTTGCATCACTTGAAGAAAAAAGTTGGCAATAAAGCGCGTGTTGATGCTTCCATCTGCTCCTCGTATCTTGTTGAGGAAATGTCGACGTTCTCTGAGCACTACTTCAAACGTCAAGTTTCAAGTAAAAGGAGGAGACATCAACAAAATGATGATGTGGAACCATCCGATAATATCATATCTTGTTCCATATTTAACTATCCTGGCCGAGGATTTGGGACGTCAACATCCCGATGGCTTACTGAAGACGAAGATGAGAAGCATGCAATTGAGACGTTTATTTTGATGAATTGCGATGAAGTGGATTTTTACCACAAGTAAGTATAATAGAAAAGCATATTTCAGATTTCAAATGTTATTATACGTATCCAAATCTAACATATTATAATGATATGAAATATTTCAGTTTGTTTTCGGAACAAGTTGGTGGGGCAACTGATAAAAATTTTGAAGATGACTTTGCTCCGTGGTTTTACTCATATGTAAGTGTATTGTTTATTATTACTTTTATTTTATAATTATTTTGATATAATATATTGATTGACAAAAATCTAAATTAAAGTTTGATGAAATATTTTATAACTAATTTGAGATAATATACATTATTGACCAGGTTGCAGATGCAAGAAACAATGTGACAGATGCATTGATAAGGAATTTATCAAGGGGTCCAAAGGCAAAAGTAGTATCATGGACAGCGTATGTCGTTAACGGATATACTTTTCATACTTTGCAAAGAGGAGAAGATAAAGCAACAATGAATAGTGGAGTTTGTGTGATAGGAAAAAACTCGGAAGGGTTCGAAGTTGAGTATTATGGCCTTCTTGAAGATATAATACAAGTCCAATATCCCGGTGTTCCGAGAAATGAAGTTGTCCTTTTCAAGTGTCGTTGGTTTGATCCAAAAAAAGGTATGAACATCAACAAACAGTACGATCTCGTTGAGGTGCATCAGAAACGGTGGTATAGGTCGAAGGATCCGTTTATCTTAGCACAACAAGCAAGACAAGTTTACTATGCACCTTACCCTGGAGCAACCCGAGAATGTGCAGAATGGTGGGCCGTATGTAAAACAAAAGCTCGAAGCACAATTGAGCAGAAGTGGACAACAATTGAGGAAGCTTACCAGCCTGAAGAAACCGTTGAAGTGCCCGTAGTTGATGAAAGTGACATAATATTAGAAAATTTGTCGGGTTCGGGTGGGGAAACCGTATTAGTGAATGATGTATCTGATGATGATGTTGAGAGCACTGATGAAATTGATACAGTACTTATGGGCTCTAGTTCGGAAGAAGAAGAAGAAGAAGACAATGAGGATAGAGAAGGATACGAAGATGTTTATGTCGTAGTTAGTGAAGAGGATGATGATTAGTTTTTTATGTTATTTTAATGGTTGTTTAAAACATTCTATAATAAAAATTGTGACAATTTTATAAGTAAATATCTTAATGACGCTTTAAAATAAAATATATTGTATTTTATATTATAATTCAATTAACTATTTAGTATGTTAATCACATATGACGATATTTTTGTAAAGAAATTTTGTTTGTTACGTATATGGCAAGTAATTCTCTTCAAATGTCATGGGATTTAATATTTAGATATTGAGAAATTTGTATCCTAAACGATTTATAAAATTTCACTAGCAAAGTTTCTTATGACTTGTGCGGATTTATAAACTTTTATACATAATAATATCAATCAAATACTTAAATTATATAATATTATATATTAAACAATTAAATATATTACATTAAGAAATGTTATATAGTGATTTGATTTTTTTAGTAGTGATAAATTTAAATATAATATTTGTGTTATAGATATTATAATATATTGTGCGTGTTTATTTTTACATTATATGGAAATAATTAATGTTACTATAATTATTTCTTCATTTAAAATGATATATATTGCGTAATCATATTTAAATAATGAAAGGTATTAATATAAATAATTAATATAGATGATAAGGTGAGTAATTTAGATTAGCAAAGGATAAAGTGAACAATTTACATTAGGAAGTAAATCAATTATCACGCAAAAGTTTTGCCTAAAATCACGAAATATTATTGAATCACAATACTCTTTTTATGGGAAAAAGATGACATAATTATCCAAACATAAAAGTTGGTGATATAATTGCATTTCCAAAATATAATAAAATTTTAGTTGAATACTTAAAGGGGATCTATAGGCTAACAAATTCTCAACGAATGTTTAAAAAAATTCTTAAACAATTAATTAGAAGATAATCACGTTCATATTTTGATAAACATACAACTTCATAAAAATCATATACTCACGGAATCATCTAGGATTTCCTCGAAAAATTCGTTATTAAGGATGTTTGGATCATTTTTCTTAAAAAATGATATAATATTTTATACGGATAATAATAATAACATTGTTTTGTATATATATAATAAATCATGGATAACAGCTATACAATCAATCAATATATATCAATTTCACAACTTCATAACAAAGCTTCCTTGATTGAATAAACTCCAAGGGAGATTAGTTCTCCATTGCCAAGAAAGCACAAATCTTTATTGGAATAGTAGTATGCTAATGATAACAATGAATCCTCCAAAACCTAGAAAAGGTTCCCCTTAAATAGCCCAAAGAACAAGCTCTTCGAGATAGATAAGAAAGGAAACGAAAAGATAAGAAAGGAAACAAGAGAAAAGACAGGATTTCGTCCGTCTCGAATCCGGCATGCACCGCGAACGCGCCGCCTTGGCCGCGCCCGCGGCGGTCTTCACTTGGCTTTTGCTGAGTCAGCTGCTACCGCGACCGCGTCACCGACAACGCGACCGCGGCCTTCATGGGCCTTCATGGATGTCGCCTTACGCCACCGCGACCGCGTCATAGACAACGCGACCGCGGCCTTCATGTAGTGGCGAACTCTTCAGTTAAGCTCTATGAACTCTTGATTCTTCATAACTTGTGTCTTCGGTCTTCATATTACAACATCGCTCAAATCTAACCTAAACACTCTTAATAACATCTCAAAATCTAAGAGTTACCCAATACAAAATAGCCTGTATCAGTGGAAAAGGCCGAAATACATTTAATGAAATAAAAAAAAACAATAACCAATAGGAAATAGAGATGGAAAATAAAATAAAAAATATCAAATCTTCTAATTCAGTAATTTATTTTAAGAGATATGACAGATCTGGAAAGTTCTCACCGACGACATCTCCGACGACTAATGTCTTGCCACCCACCGATGTCATTGACTTTGAGTTCTTCACGTCACCCTCCTCTCCACCTAATGTACATCCTCGCCCTCCTCGCTCGTTGGTCTGATCATATACTCCCGTCAGAATTTTGTGTAGAATAGCTCAATTCTTCCGATCTGGTAAAATAAAGGAGGTTGAAAGACGAAAAAACAAAAAGATACGAAACAAAAGAAAAAGAAAAAAGAGAGACTATTGTTGTCAAGTTCAACATCCAAGGACCCAATAAGATTTGAATGTTAAATTTAGGTATCAAATTGGCAAAGTCGAAAGTTCAAGGTCTTAAATGGTTATTGCTCAAGTTTAGAGGTTTGTATATGTAAGAATTCTCATAAAAATTATCGACCTAGGACCCAATAGGTCGTTGATTACAAAGTTTTGAGGCCAAAATGGCAAAGTTGAAAATTGAGGGTCTAAAATGACTATTCGTTGCAAGTTTAGGGATCTCTGTATATATTTCTCCGGTGGAAAAGTTTTAAGAACTTAGCTACCAGGGAAGATGATGCCACATGTTCAAGGCACGAATTGGTATACTCCTCTTGACACAAATGAGAAAAAGGGGAATTAGGTTGATCTAGAGATTACTACTAGAATATTGTCATATTTCCACTAGGGGTGCTCAACGGGTCGGGTCGTCCGCGACCCGACCCGCACTTAACGGGTCGGGTCGCAGGTCAAGTTTTTTTAAGTTTGCGGGTCGCGGGTCGGGTCGGGTTTAACCCGCGGGTTTGCGGGTCGACCCGCGACCCATTACATTTTAAAAATATATATATTTATTCTTTTATTAGTATTAAAATGTATATTTAAGAAAAAATATATGTTTTGATACTAATATTTATTAATTTATTAGTATTAAAATGTATTTTTACGAAAAAATATATGTTTTGATACTAATATTTATTGTTTTATTAGTATTAAAATGTATTTTACGAAAAAATATATATCTTTTAATAATTTTACTATTATTAAAATATATATATTTTTGAAAAATTCACCATATTTGGGATCGATCTACAATTTATTTTCGAATTATATAAAAAATACCAGTTTGACCAAGTCAAACGGGCCAACGGATCAACCCGCGATCCGACCCGCAAACCCGCGGGTCGAGTCGCGGGTCACTTCTTGAATTTTTGCGGGTCGCGGGTCGGACCGCAACCCGCACTTCGGGCCGCGGGTCAACCCAACCCGTTGAACACCCCTATATTCCACAACTCAAAACTCGTGTGAAGTACCGTGCAGGTTAATTTTCCACAGTTTGGGACGTAAAAAAGTGAGTTGCACAGTTTCGACCATGAAAACATATGAAGAAAATAATATTTATTAAAAGTTTTCTATTCTCTATAGTAGAATGCATGGATGGGTTACTTTTGCATGACTAAGGAAATGAGTAAAAGTTTGCACGATAATTTATACTAAAAAAAAAAACGACTTGGTATATGTACGGTGTAGCTTATTCTAACAGGAGTTTTACCCATTTACTAAGACAACTCAAGGCTAAGAATCTCAGCTAAATGGAAGTCATATCCCGTAGTGCTTAATTATTTTGAGCCTTGAAAACATATACAAACTCACATGCTCACCTTGTATATATACATGCATAAAGAAGCTCACAATTTTTCTAGTTAGTTTTTTCCCATTTGAATCTTCTCTTCATCTCTTCTATTTCAAAGGTACGCATGCAATATAAGTTATATTATTTTATAATTATTATTAATTAGCTCTACTCATTTTTCTAATTGTTATTAATTAAATATTTGTTTTGGTATGATGTTATTAATTAATTTCATTGATCTCTTGTAGATCATGGTATGAAGAAGCTCACAATTGCTCTAGTTAGTTTCTTTCCTATTTGAATCTTCTCCTAATCACTTCTATTTCAAAGGTACCCTTGAAAATAAGTGATATTATTTTATAAGTGTTATAAAGTAATTCTACTTGTCTTTCACTTCAAATATAAATTATGTACTATTATTTCATACATATTACTAATTAGTTACTAATATGTATTTTAGTTTTCTTCAAGTCAAATTAATTATTCTTCCAAATCTGTTAGTGATTATATATGAAGTCAACCACCTAAAACAACCCGTAAGATACACCATATTCTACTTAACAACCCCAAATATGACTATTTATTTTGAACCACCCATAAAATATGTTCCGTTTGCAAATCGCCACCTAGAGTTAGTTCTTTTCTTGAACAATCAATCCTTTCAAGCTAACTTTTGTTAATTACTATAAGTTTTTTTTTTCTAATGCGTGTTTAAGTTTCTCTTGTTATGGATTAGTTAATTAAAAAAATATTTATTAGTAACATAAAAACTTCTTTCAAACAGAGATATACTCTCAAGATTAAGTAATTAGTGTAGTCTCTTCTTTAATGTAGTTTATTTTTAATGCCACTCTAAAAGAAAAAAAAGATGATGCAATTCTAGAAATATTTGCATGTGTTTTTTTAATAAAATGATAGCCAATTTTGTATATATTAATTTTTACATTTAGGCATTTCATAAATATATTATCATAAATATATATTTTAACATCTTATTATATCATTTCGAGATTTTTGATAAGTTTGCAGAACGTCAAATTCAATCTTAATGGACCGGAGTTGGATGTATTATAACAACCTCGATACAAATGGTGGTTGGAGTGATGAATTCTAGGTGGGGTCAATACATTTATAAATTTTGCATTATCAAATGCAACTGGAAGTGAGATTCAGTGTCCATGCTTTGTTTGTGCTAATTAGTGGTACCTAGATCCAGAAACTTTCAAGGAGCATTTGTATCGAAAAGGCTTCACACAAGGTTACATCAATTGGATATGTTGTGGAGAGTCTTGTTTTGAACCCTCTTAGAGCTCTATTCCAACCACCTCTTATGGCATTAATTATTTCCCAATGAGACAAGAATATAACAATTTAAATCCCCAACAAAGGATGGTTTTTGATGTAGTTGGTCCTAAATTTATTCCATTTGGGCCAAAAATAGCAAATCTACTCCAACTCAATTTACCAATGATAGTTCCTCATCGAGTAATCCTTATATCGACCCCAATACAACTAGCATTCATGAAGAAACGACAAATGCTAGTTGGGATGAGCAAATAGCTTATTAGAGAAATTCTATAATGTTCTATGCTAGTTGTGAAGAGGAAACACAATTGTCTTTTATTTCAAGGTTACTTGCAATCAAATATGAGTTCAACATGTCTGAAAACAGTTACAACAAGATTTGCGCGTGGGTAGCATCAAGATCATACATTTGCTAGTGATTACTATCAGACAAACAAGATCGTAAAAGGATTAGGATTGCCATTAGAAAAGATTGATATGTGTCCAAAAAGATGGCTGTTATATTGGAAGGATGATGATGAGCTACAATCTTGCAAATTTTTTAATCGAGAGAGCTATAAGTGCAAAACAGAGAATACAAATGTCCCAATTAGGCAATTGCATTATTTGCCTTTAATGTCTAAATTGCAATGATTATATGCATCAACTAATATGAGGTGGCATAATAAACATGTGCCTAATAAAGATGGGATGATGTCTCACCCTTCTCATAGTGAAGCTTGGAAACATTTGAATAGAACATATCCAAACTTTGCATCTATGACGCATAATGTTCATCTAGCCTTACGTTCAGATGTTTTTCTCCATTTGGTAAATCTGGAAGAAAGTATTCGTGTTGGCCAATAATTGTGACTCCATACAATCTCCCGACATCAATGTGCTTAAAGACTCCTTCTATGTTTTTGTCTATGATCATTCTAGGTTCACACAATCCAAAAAAGTTATTAGACATTTGTCTTCAACCACTAATCGAAGAACTGAAGTTGTTGTGGACACAAGGTGTGCCAACTTTTGATATATCCAAAAGGTGAGTACTTTCTTATGGGAGCTATTTTGCTATGAACAATCAATGATTTACATCCTTATGGAATGTTATCTTGTTGGAGTGCTGCTGGATTGATGGCTTGCCCGTATTGTATGGAAGACATTGAAACCTTTTGGTTGACATATAATACAAAGTCATCATGGTTTGATGTTCACAAAAGATTCACAAATTTTGATCATGCATTTAGAAGAGATAAAAAGTCATTTTGCAAATTACATCGTGATCGAGATGAAAGGTCCTCCTCGTTGTTTGACAACAGATGAGATTTGGGACCGAGTAAAAAGATTTTTCAACTATGTGGAGGACCCTCATTCTAAAATTGAAGGGTATATTAAACTTCATAAGTGGACAAAACAGAGCATATTCTAACAGCTGCCTTATTGGAAGACGAATTTACTTCATCATAACCTTGATGTTATGCACATTGAAAAACACGTTTTTGATAATGTTTTCAATACAATAATGGATATCGTGGGGAATTCCAAAGACACGTTAAATGCACGTAACAACATCAAATTATATTGTGAACGTCCAAAGCTTGCTATTGATGAAGATTATTTGTTCCAAAACCCAAAGCAATTTATACGGTCACAAGAGAGCAAAGAAAACAAATTTGTGATTGGATCACAACTTTGAAATTTCCAGATGGATATGTTTCTAACGTTCGGCGATGTGTTCAAATGGATTACTACAGGTTTATTGGGATGAAGAGTCATGATTGTCATATATTTATGTAAAGATTGATTCGAATTGCTTTCAAAGAAATATTGCTAGAATCTGTTTGGGGGCCTCTACCTTATGGAATTGAGTCAGTTTTTTTAATCTTTATGCTCACCGACATTGTCAGTTGCACATATGGAAGAATTATAAATGACATTTCCTTTGATCTTATGCAAGCTAGAGAGAATTTCCCGCCCTTCATTATTTGATTCCATGGAACATTTATTGGTTCACTTGCTATTCGAGGCAAAAGTTGCGAAACCAGTTCAATATCGTTGGATGTATCCATTCGAGAGATGATAATTTTTTTCATTGCATTTTATGTATATGTAATACAATCTTAAAGTATTTTAAAATGCTTACATTATATTTTTTAATTTTTGAGGTTTATGTGTAACTTTAAGGAAAAACTAAGCAATCCAAAACATATTGAAGCATCAATTTGTTCAAGATATATCAACGAGGAAATAACAACATTTGACACACATTACTTTGAATCTAAAGATTCATCTTGGAGAAAGATACCCAAAAAAAATGGTGATGGAATATCCAAAACCGTTGACTCATCTTGCTCAATCTTTTTGTTATCGTGGTCGAGGGCTTGGCAAATCAAGAACGAGGTGGTTAGATTCACATGATGAATTACATGCAATTGAGGCATATATCTTGAGAAATGGTGATAAATTAAGTTGAAGATTATGTAGTACGTTATCTGCGGATATACCTTTCACACTTTGAAAAGAGAAGAAGGCAAAACCACTATGAATAGTGGTGTTTGGGTTATAGGGTCAATTTATAGTGATAATCCGATTATTATGGCCTTTTGGAAGAGATAATACAAGTGGAGTATCCTTGCTCTCCTCCAAGACAAATTGTCCTTTTCAAATGTCGTTGGTTTAACCCAATTGACGACATGTATATACATCGTAAATATGACTTTGTAGATGTTAATCATAAGCGTATGTATAGAGAGAATGACCTATTTATTTTTACACAACAAGCTATCCAGGTTTATTATGCACCATATTCCGGTGCAAGGCGAGACCGTGCTAATTGGTGGGCAACATCTAAGATAAAAGCTCGAAGCACAATTGAACAAAGATGGACAAACATTGAAGAAGCTTATCAACCAGAGAGAACATTTATGGCACCAACAATCGGTGATATACTTCTAGAAAATTTACTAGATCCAAGTGGAGTCCTTGTTTTTGTTGATGATGAGTCTACTAGTAATGATGCATCTGAAAATACAAAAGATGAAAATGATTTGGGAGGCTGATATGAGGATGAAAGTGATGATCAAGACTAATTCATGGTCTTCTTGTGATGATATACACTAATTCACGATCTTCATGTATTTTGAGTGGAATGTGTTTTATTAGCTTTTTTTCAAGAGCAATTGATAATGAAAATCCCAATATCCTGTTATGCTTTTCTCAAATACTAGGTATATTATTTGTCCAATTCATTTTGGATTATTTTTCCTTAAATATTTTAGCAGAAGAATGTATAATGGTAGAGTTGTGACAACTCAACCTATGCCATAAAGTTAAACCAAGCTCGTCGACACCCCCGTCACCCGCGAGATCATCCTCGGCACCACCAAGCGGACCTTCTACAAGCAGTTCGTCGTCGGCGAGGTCGTCGTAGAGATGGGTAAGGCCGTCCAGAGCATCTGGAGCTCCGACCTCCGCTCCATGATCATCTACGAACTCGAGCACGCCCACGACAATGCCTCCTGTGACGTGAATTTCGAGGCGTTTATGAAAATGGTTGAATCCACCCCAAACCCTCCCCCCTTCCTTAGTAATCCTCTCATTCCTTCTCCGGTTTATTATTTTTAGTATTATTATTACTACCCCCGTTTGTGTTTAGATTCCTTCCATTCAAAAATTCCGAAAGATTCATTTAACCTTCATTACGAAATATTATATTTTATTACTATTACTATTTTTTATTCCAATATCATGTGCCTATGAAATCTGTTTGTGTTCTTGATGCTTCGAGAGTACTTGGACTATAATAAGGGCGTGTGATATGGGAATCGTTCGTCACCACGTGTGAGATGGGACCCATTTGGGAAAATCCGGCGAGGACTAGGCGTCGGAGGAGTTTGTTAAACGGAAAAGAGACCCACGGTTTCTACAGAGACCGGAGGGAATTCCTGCTGGATTAAACGCGGAGTCCATTTCGGGATCCATGATGGACGGAGATGGAAAGGAATAGGAGTTCGGGTTTTTGATCGTGATTGAGAAAAACAGAGAAAAACAAAGGACGTCCTGGAAATTTACAGATGGATATGTTTCTAACATTAGACGATGTGTTCAAATGGATTACTACAGGCTTGTTAGGATGAAGAGTCATGATTGTCTTATATTTATGCAAATATTGATTTGAATTGCTTTCAAAGAAATATTGCTAGAGTCTGTTTGGGGGCCTCTTATGGAATGAAGTCAGTTTTTTTAATCCTTATGCTCACATACATTATCAGTGCACATATGGAAGAATTATAAATGGCAATTCCTTTGACTTTATGCAAGCTAGAGAGAATTTTCCCCCCTTTTCATTATTTCATTCCATGGAACATTAATTTGTTCACTTGCTATTCGAGGCAAAAGTTGCGGGACAAGTTCAATATCGTTGGATGTATCCATTCGAGAGGTGATAATTTTTTCATTGCATTTTATGTATATGTAATACAATCTTAAATTATGTTAAAATGCTTGCATGATATCTATTACTTTTTCAAGTTTACGCATAACTTGAAGAAAAACTGAGCAATCCAAAACATATTGAAGCTTCAATTTGTCCAAGATATATCAACGAGAAAATAACATCGTTTGACACACATTACTTTGAATCTAAAGATTCATCTTGAAGAAAGAAACCTAAAAAAATGTTGATGGAATATCCAAAACCGTTGACTCATCTTGCTCAATTTTTTATTATCGTGGTAGAGGGCTTGACAAATCAAGAAAGAGGTGGCTGGATTCACATGATGAATTGCATGCAATTGAGGCATGTATTTAAGAAATACTAATAAAGTTGAAGATTATGTAGTACTTTAATTGTGAATATAAATTGAGCAACTTTTGATTACTAGAAAATTTTAATTATTTAATGGTTATTAAACATAACTTTGCATAGAATTATTTAATCAATTTGGTGGTGTTGATGATAGTAGCTTTGATGCTAATTTCATTCATTAGTCCAAATCGTATGTAAGTAATTTATTTAAATTTTCATATAATTCATTGTGGCTTTTAATAATTAAGTAAATATATATATTTGAAGAAGTTAGAGATCTTAGTAACAATGTCAATGATGAAATCGTGCAAAGTTTAACATGGGGCCCAAAGAAGGAGGCACTAGCAAAATTAGTGTTCATATATCTGAATTAATATGTTATTTGGTGGATTATTTAATGAAATTTATATAGGTTATAACATGACTGACATATTATATAAATGGATATACCTTTCACACTTTGAAAAGAGGAGAAGGTTCACACTTTGAAAAGAGAAGGCAAAACCACTACGAATAGTGGTGTTTGAGTTATAGGGTCAATCTATATAAATTGATGGCATAGTGGTGGTGATAACGAATCCGATTATTATGGCCTTTTGGAAGAGAAAACACAAGTGGAGTATCCTTGCTCTCCTCCACGACAAATTGTCATTTTCAAATGACGTTGTTTTAAGCCAATTGATGGCATGTATATACACCGTAAATATGACTTTGTGGAGGTTAATCATAAGCAGATGTATAGAGGGAATGACCTATTTATTTTTGCACAACAAGCTATCCGGCTTTATTATGCACCCTATCCCGGTGCAAGGTGAGACCGTTCTAATTGGTGTGCAACATGTAAGATAAAAGCTCGAAGTACAATTGAACAAAGATGGACAAACATTGAAGAAGCTTATCAACCAGAGAGAACGGTTATGGAACCAACAAACGGTGATATACTTCTAGAAAATTTACTAGATCCAACTGGAGGCCTTGTTTTTGTTGATGATGAGTCTGCTAGTAATGATGCATCCAAAATACAAAAGATGAAAATGATTCGGGAGGCTTATACGAGGATGTAATTGAAGATCAAGACTAATTCATGGTCTATGTGTGATGCTCAGCACTAATTCACGATCTTTATGTATTTGTTTAAGTGGAATGTGTTTTATTAGTTTTTTTAAAGAGCAATTGATAATGGAAATCCCAATATCTTGTTATGCTTTTCTCAAATACCAGGTATATTATTTGTCCAATTCATTTTGGATTATTTTGCCTTAAATGTTTTTAGCAGAAGAATGTATAATGGTAGAGCTGTGATAACTCAACCTATCCCGTAAAGCTGAACCAAGCTTGTCGAGACCCCCATCACCCGCGAGAACTTCTACGAGCAGTTCATCGCCGGCGAGGACGTCCCCGAGATGGTTAGGACTGTTCGGAGTATCTGGAGCTCCGGCCCCCGCTCCATGAATGAAATTTTAGTGGGAACACAAAATATATTAAGCGGGGGGGGGTAAAAAATTGTCCGCCGTAGTTTGTAAAGTGGATTCCTGTTGTACCATGAAACAAAAAGAACCATTTGTATTCTTCTATTCTTTTTGTCTTTCTAAGAAACCCTTTTATCAGAAAACCCTTCAATTCCATTGCTCTCATTTCGATCGGTGATGACGAGTTTATCTCAGAGAACGATCTTTCGTTCCAACTCTCATGGCATGCAAAATTTAAGCCAAGGGTAGCCTAACGGGAGTCATTCCAGATCGTCATCTATCGGTGACTTCAACCACTCTTTTGAACCACAGCCCCAAGCCTCCCATATTCGAGATGAAGACTCCTCGTCAAGTGGTGCTAGGCCGATTTCCGCCTCTCCTCATACTATAGATGGTGTTTCCCAAATCGATTTAGGTGATGACTTAATGGGAGTTGAACCCAATAACGACTTTTTGGAGGATGAGGAGTTTGACCAACAGTCCGGGTTGCCCGTGACCCAGAATGATCCGATCCATAAATTACGGGTCGGGTCATGGGTAAAAAATTTTGCATTTACGGGTTCCAAGTCGGTTTACGAGTCGAACGGTAAACCCGACTTTTTTGCTTCCATCGAAGTTCGACCTCAGTCACCTCACCGAACAACTCAACAACAACAACAACAACCCTACTCGGTGTCGCTCTTCTTTACCTTCAAGGCTTCAACCCTACTCGGCGTCGACGTCCCTAGTGGTGGCGGCCTGACCCCAAGTCCCCGACATCCTTGTGTCCCGAGCCCAATCAGCACAGCTCTCTCGTAATCTGCCTTTGCTCGAGTCCCGCAATCCACCTTTGCTCGAATCCACGATGTTCCGACCCCTAGATTTTCTCTCTGCTAGTCGTAGCTCTTCATCCGCAGTTTAGTTTTTGTTCGTGGCTCTGATTTTTAGTTGGGAGTGGCCATGAATGGCGGAGAAGGAGGAGGAGGAGAAGAACAAGCTAGGGTGGGAATGGAGGTGGAGAGAGAGAGAGAGAGAGAGAGAGAGAGAGAGAGAGAGAGAGAGAGAGATCGGTGTTCATGTGGGGGTACTTGCTGGGGGCGCTTCCGTAGAGGACGTGATCGGTCCGGATTGGGGGTCAAAATTCAAATGAAAACCGAACCCCGTAGTAGCACAAGGTAGGCTGTCGAACGCTCGGGAGTTCGTTCGTTGAGTGTTGAGTGCACCAAAAAAGACTTAAAATAGGAAAAGAAAGGGTAAAACAAGGAAAATCAAAGGAAACAACTCGGGACCGACATGGGTCACTTCGGCCCGAGAAGGATCGACGTAGGTTTTGCACGGGATCGACACAGATTGAAGTCGGGCCCGAGGTCTGGGAATTTCGGACTAGGCAATAGGAGAGATCGGTCTTGGGTTTTTGGGTTCCTTCCCTAACTAGATGTGGGTAATTCCACCCCAATTCAGCCAATAAGTGTTGATCCTCGTAGGATCGAGGTTGTTTGCCTTCGATCCCGCCACTCTACATATCGACCCTAGGGAATTTTACCTCCCATTTCGATACAAGTTCAAGTTATAGGCAAAAGATTGCTTTCACTCACTCTTGCCAATCACAAGCCCTTAATCCCTTGCTTTCACAAGAGATTGTAGCTCTATGTAGAGAGGATTCCTAGATCAAGCACTCAAGGCTATGGAATTGGGGGTTCACACCCAAACCTAGTTAGGGGTTTCCCCCATAGCCCAAGACTATGGAATCTACTCCATAAGGCTAGAGTAAAAAGCAATCAAAAGACAAAGCAAACAAATCTCAATCATCAAACTCAAATCAAAGCCAAATCTCATTCAAAGCAAAGGGAATTCACAAGATCCAAACTCAAATCCACAAATTGCAAATCAAAACAAGTTCAAACTCACAAATCCTTCCTACATCTAGCTATGCTCCACCGAATTCTCCTCTTCTGCTCCTCTCCTTTCTTCCTCCTTGCTCTCCAAGTCTTCCTTGAGCCTTTGAGAGTGATTAGATGTGTGTAAGCTTCCTCTTCCTTCTATAATTATCTTCTCTCCTTTTAATTAGGGGCCAAGAATACCCAAATTAGAAGAAGGGCAAAAGTGGTAGATCACATTTGTATGCCTTGGTGCCCAATATACACTTCGCCGACTTGGACCGACACGGAGCAACCTCGGGCCCGACTTGCCACACCTCGGTCCGGGTCTCCATGAGTCGATCTCGGGCCCGAGTTGCTGGGCACCTCGATCCTGGTCTCGGTCCTCTTCTCTTTTTGGCTTTTCTCAAGCTCCTCTTTATTGATCGCTTGGCTCTTCCGCTCCTTTGCGCTCATGCCTTGCTCCTCCTTGGGGACTCCTTCCGAAACTTCCTCAAATCATGCCAAATTACCTACAAAATGCAACAAATTCGCATAGTCTCCGAATCTCATAGAAAATTGGAATCTAAGCTAAAAAGGAACAAAACTAGCAAAGAATGGAACCAAAGACACATATTTACAAGTGAAAATGACTACTAAAACACCACCAAAATGAGAGACATCAGGACGCCATTGCAATCTCCAGTGATTATGAAGTTTCTTCCGTCAATTGGAAGATGGAGAGATGTTTGTGGCCCGTTTGACCCGTTTCAAGAAATAATGTCAAGAAAAGAAGTTTGAACACTTGACCCCGTTGTAGTTGTTCTAACAAATGTAGTTGACGGCCGGTCTTGCGTTGTTATATTTGACCTACATTTTTTTAATGATGTATTATTTCCTTTATAACGATGTGTTTAAGCCGAGTAAATATTTATAGGATTGGATATCTTCCTTAAGGATATGCTAATTGCTTTGTCAATAAAATCTTATAATAAAATTATGAAAAAATAACTTATAATTAATATACTATTCAATTAAATGGGTAAAATTGATAAGATTATGATCTATACATAATGACTTAAATAAATATTTATAAAACAATAATCAATTGAGATAGATCTGTTTATTAATTGAATGGATATATAAAATAGAGATTTATACATTAGGATAAATTCATTGATTTAGAAACTCAAAATATAATATAGAAATAATATTTTAAGCAAAATTCCTTTTGGTGCCCGTGAGTTTTTGTCTTGTCCTTTTGGTGTCCTACAAAAAACTTTATCCCCTTTGGTACCTTTCGGGTTTTGACTTTCCTATTAATGGCCATCTTAGGTTGAAATTGATTGAATTTAAGTGTGTAATTGTATTCCTTAGACTTAAATTAGTAAGATTCGATGCTAAAACCACAAGAATTCATAACCGAACCATCTCAATTTGAATTTCTAAACTTTATTTCAAATAACCCATAAAATGGAGAAATTGTTTTAAATTAAAATTGGCATGCTTCGATTATGGATTTAAGTGTTTTTGGACTTGAATCATACTAGTTTAAGGGTACAAAACACAATTATAAGTTTGACTTTAATCAATTTCAACCTAAGTTCGACATTAATAGGAAAAGTTAAAATCTTAAGAGTACCAAAAGGAATAAGTTTTTTCTTAAAATATCAAAAGGAAAAGGCAAAAACTCAATGTCACCTAAATGAATTTTCCATATTTTAATTTAGTTTATACTCTATATAAGATTAAGATTATATATTATGATAAAAATAAGATTTAATAAGATAGTTTTTAATAAGAGGGTAATGTGGCGTAATATGGTAGTAAAACTTGCTTCCACTTTAAATATATAGATAAATAGATAAATTTCTTTTCATAAGATTTTATTTTATGTTGTTTTGAGTAGATTTTATTTTATCTTCTTTTTGGCTAGAATGGATAGATTTACTTATATGTATAAATAAAGTGACTCTAATTATAAAATATAGAAGGATTTAAATATGTAGCAACATATGCATACCCTAATAAGTCATTTATTACCAAATGTATAAAATTAGGTGCATAGTAAAAACTCCTCACCTACTCGAAGACTATCATCAGTTGAAGATTGTCATCACTCGAAGAGTGTCATCACTTAACAATTGTCATCACTTGATAACTTTCATGGAACTTCCCTCGATTCATTGTCATCACTTGATAAAAGTGTTGACACTCTAATTGTTATCACTTTATCACTCGATTCACTGTCATCACTCGATGACAATGATAACACTCATCGAGTGATGACAATACTCAATCACTCAATTCATTGTCATCACTCGATAAAAGTGATGACGCTCCGATTGTCATCACTCGATAAAAGTGATGACGCTCCGATTGTCATCACTCGATAAAAGTGATGACACTCCGATTGTCATCACTCGATAAAAGTGATGACACTCTGATTGTCATCAGTCTATCACTCGATTCACTATCATCACTTGATGACAACAATGACACTCCTTACAACATTTAGTGAATGTCATCACTTAGTGATTGTCATTACTCGAATATTATCATTAACTGTCGTCACTAGATTTAGTGTCATCACCTGGTGAAGTTTGATAACGCTAATTTTCTCATCAGTCATCATCGAGGACACTTATTTTGCCACTATGAAATGACACTTATTTTTGTCATCTTGAGTGTCATGAAGTCTGATTTATTACACTCGTTTATCATCACAAGTGTTATCATCTAATGTTATTATATAAACATGTCATCGTATAAAAATTTGTCATCCTTATATAAACATGACATCTTATTATAAAAAAAACTATCATCAAAGTATTAAAAAGCTTTTATCACCAAATATCATCACCATATAGGCCATATTTCATCAAATTTCATCATTATAAAATAAGGGGAGAGAGGGAGGAACATTTCACATCAAAACTACTTAGAAATCTAAAACCCAAGGGAAAAAAAACAGGCAAAAGCAGAGAAGAAACCAAAGCCATACAAGGGCTCTAACACCCTTTTCATTCTAATGCACATTGCACATAGAAAATATGAGAGCCATGATGCATGATCGAAGGCCAAGCTTCCACTTGCATGCTCATGCCTCTTGAAAATCAAGAAAGACACTCAACAATCAGAATGCAAGGGTAATCTTCTCTAAACAAGGAACAAACCCAAACTAACCTAACCCAACCACCCATAATAGAGAAGGGAGAAGAACCAAAAAAGAGAAAGAATTAAAGCTTCAACTTGACTATAAACCTCATCTTGCACTCGGAAATGATCAACAAAGAGCATACATTGGCATTAGGAGGAACATGATTGAAAATAACATCATTCATCAGCCTCCATGTATAGTAAATGATGCCTAGAAAAACAAGCTTAGGCTCCGTTCGGTTCGGGGCTGAAATGGGCTTAATGGAGCTTAATGGAGCTTAATGGGAATTTCTAAGCCCATAAATGGTGTTCGGTGTCTTGGGCTGAAATGGGAGCTTAAGTGGGCCCGTGTAGCTTAATGAAGTTGAGAAAAGCCCCATTTTTACAAGCTCCTATGAGGAGCTCTTTGGAGCTGAACTCGGGTCCGGAGGCACAAATTAGCCCCGGTACCCTCGCCTTCCCATTTCTCCTCCTTCCCATTTCTGGCCTCCCTCGTCGGTCTCTCGCATTTCTCCGACCTTCGTTCTCATCGGTCTCTCGCATTTCTCCGACCTTCGTTCTCGTCGGTCTCTCGCATTTCTCCGACCTTCGTTTTCGTCGATCTCCCTTCATCTCCGAGACGTTCTCGTCCATTAATCACAAAGAGCAGAACGGCGGAACAACAAATCTAGGGTTGGAGAACCCAGATGAGAGGAAATCCAAAAGGGGGGAAATGAGAGGTGGCCAGATGGTTTTGATAAAGCTGATGAGGAGCCTGATTGTTTTGATAAAGTTGTTGGCTTGACGGACGAGGTATTGTCATTGGCTGCTAACATTGAGACCTGGTTGGACTTTCCTATCGAGGAAGAAGATGATTTATACGGTAGCCATTGCCAATCTTCATCATATTGCAATTCCATGTTTTCTCTAGAGTATTGACTTTTGATGAAGGTTGTTTAATTAAGAGTGATGCCTGATTCTCGTGAATGTTAGAAAGCAGTTGAAACTAGCAATTCCCTGGTGCAAATGGATGCAGTTGAAACTAGCAATTCAACTACTACTTATCTTCTTTGTTCAGATTTTGAAACTAGCAATTCAACTACTACCTGTCTTCTTTGTTCAGATTTTGACTTGTCAGACTCCCAAAAGGAGCATGTCGTAGCCATCGAATCCATTCTCCGACCATTCTTTGCCCTGTTGTTGTAGTTTCTTTCAAAGGGGAAACAGGGAAAATAGTGGGGATTCTTGGAATTGACTTCTCTCAATAAGAACAAACGATCGAAGAGAAAGAGATTATACCCTTTTTGGTCTTTTGATCTAAATATGTAAGCCCTTTATAGTCATTTTACAAACCAATCTGTTTTCCTTAACTTGTCTTACCGAACACTTGTAATAATATCAGCTTGTGAATTCAGTTTCAGCTTCTATTATAATTCAGCTATTTTTTTCAGTTTTCAGCTAGTCTATCCGATCGGAGCCTTAGATTGAAAAATATTATTCTTTCTAGAAGCAGAAGCTACAAACTACCTCCACTAATCCTTCAGATTTGACATCCTGACTGAAATGCCTATCCAATTCCAAACAACATCAGCTACACTTTTGATGAACGGACAACTAAACCATAAGTGCTCTTCATCTTCTTCAACTTGACAACAAAGCACACAATTAGGATTTTGAATAATCCCCCATTTATACAGTTTGTTGGTTGTATGAAGTCTCTTAAGAGTAGCTAAGCAAGCATTGAAAGCCCATTTTCTCGACTGAATTCCCTTCCAAATCAAGTTGCAACACTTTATCCTAAGAGAATGGTGTCTTAGAGACTTATAGACAAAATTATAGTCCATTCTACCATCAGCTTTGGTAATAATCTGAAAATTCTGCACAAAATCAATATTCTGACTTTCAAGCCCTCCATAAGCTCATTCCTTGCTTTAAGAATTGACTTTCACACCCAAGAATCAAAGCTAGACACTTCTTTGTACCAAAAATTAACTCTTTTCAACACATTCATCCTAACCCAATCAGTCCACAAATTACCTCTTATCATCACATTATCAAAACCCAGCTTGAAAATAAGAGTTTTATTCCGGCCAAGAAGCTCTTTGAAGTTTAATCCTCCTTCATCATCCGGTTTAGAAACCTTAGACCAAGCAACTAAACTTCTCTTACTCATAGCTAAACCAGACTATAAAAAAGATCGGCATAATCTTTCAATTTTCTTAACAACAACATTAGGGAGGATAAGCACTTACATCCAAAAAGAGAGAATATACTCATGCATCGACTTAATAACCTAAACCTTCCCTGCATTTCACAACTTAGTCATTATGCTCTTCGTTTGAACCATGGCAGTTATCCTATTAATGAGAGGAGAGTATTCACCAATTTTCAATCTTCTAGTATGAAGAGGCAGCCCTAGGTAACGGATGGGAAAAGCACCCATAGCAATTCCTAGAATTGAACTTAGTACCTCCTTCATTGTTGAACTAAACCCTCCAAAAAAAGACTTTACTCTTGGCTGGATTGGCATTAAGCCCATATTCACTCCCAACTTTAGTGAAACACTGTCGAATAATTTGGTGAGAGCTTCTATTAGGCTTATAGAACACTAGTAAGTAATCAACAAAAGCAATATTAGTCAACCCAATCTGCTTGCATTTAGCTAGGTTGATGTTTGAAACCTTTCTTTCTACTAGCAATATCCATTTTCCTTGCAAACATCTCCATGACTAGAACAGAACAGAATGGAGAGAAAGGATCTCCTTGAGCCCTCTTTTCCTTGGAAAGAACCCTTTTTCTTCTCCATTAATGATGATAGAGAACCATAAAGTGCTAACACATTGCATGATCCACCTAATGAGCTGATCATGATACTACAGAAATTTCAAAGCCTTTTGCAAACAATCCCATCTGACACAATCATAAGCATTTTGTGAATCCACTTGTAACATACGTCTAGAAGAAACTCCTTTTCTCTCACATATGCCTTAGTTAATTCCTGAGCAATTGTAATGTTATAAGTAATTGATCTTCCCGGTATAAACGCTCCCTGACTTCTAGAAATAGTACAATCTAGCAGAGGTCTCATCTTTTGAACAAGAACTTTAGAAATAGCTTTGAGCATTGTGTTGCAATAAGAGATATGCATGAATTCTTTAATGGAGAAAGACTTATCAATTTTAGGGATAATACTCAGAATCTTAATTGATACAAGTGAATGCAATGTTAGTACTAAAAAGGAGAAATGAGAAAAGTTATACCAAAAGTATGATACATTGATCAGGGAATAGCTAATCAAATTGATTACTAATTCACAAGAAACGAGCTCTACCACGAATGCATATCTAATGGATACCATATCTAGGTTTAATCAATTTCTTCAATTTGTAGGTTTACTTAACTATAAGCTCAAGTCAATTTCTTCAATTGTCGACCATTGTTACAAAAGTGTCGAGGAAATCTAGACTTAATTAAGCAATTGGAGACTTGTAAGCTAATGAAATCAGGTATAAATTCAAATCCAGAAACTAGATGAAAAAGTATGAGCAATAATGAAGTACTTACGGAACAAAATCACAAATCTGTATTTCCTCAATACTAAAATGAACAAACAAAGTCCAGATCTACAAGGATGTTGATGGAGAAAATAGATTTACCGGCGATGGATCCAATTCAGGATCCACTGCTCTCTCACGATTGCAAAGCGAGGTCGATCGTATTCATCTCCTCGGCCGTGTCAAGATCGATGAAGTCAGAATCTGCAATCTTTCATGACTTGTTGTCTTCATACTGATACTCATCTCCTTAGTGGTGATGGAGCGACAACGACTCTCCGTTGAAGAAGATCGACATGGTGGTGGCGATAGAGATTTACGGAGAGAGACTCGAAATCGGAAGGACTCGTCGAAGGAGGAAGGAGAGAGAGGTTGGACCGATGAGCGAGCGAAATCGACGAGGGAGAGATGGAGAGACTATGTGAGGGGTGAGAGAAAAGGAAAAAAAGCTCTTTAAATGTTTTGCTAATTACCAAAAACAATGAATCTATATCCAAACGCGTAAATACATGTACCATGACTGACGTAAGGTGCAAATCCCTATTTGGATAGATATTTTTGATGATTGAACATAAGTTACATTATTATATCATTGTGTAGAAATATTCTTTCCATTATTTTCATACTGTTGTTCTCTTAAAATATAACATTCTTAGGACCTGTTTGTTTTAAAAAAAAATGCAAAAGTAGCGGAATGATTGTTTGTTTCCGTTGCATAGTGTTTGGAGGCCGGTTACTTTTGTTTATTTGTGATTGAGTTAAAAAAGGGAATGAAAAATCAATTTTGTTTCCCCTCAAAACATGGGGAGTATCATTCCCTTTCATAGTTCCACACATGGCTCTATCCCACACTAGAACACTTGCCGGCCTCCGTCAGCCTCGCCGTCGCTAGCCTCCGTCAGCCTCTCCGACTTACTCCGTTCTCTTACAAACTGTCGAACTCTCTCGCCCTCTCTATTCTGCCGTTCTCTCTCGCCCTTTCTCGTTCCCTCTCCATTGTTGTCGGCTCCCAACTTATTCATCCTCACCGCCATGGCCTTCGTCATCCTCAACTTCACTGGCCACCATTGCCGACGTCGTCATTGACCTTTGTCGTTCTTAGCACCGTCGCCGGTTTAAATCGATGAATAGTTTTGAAATTGAATTTTGTTGATAACCTTTCCTAGATCATACATATGAAATTGAGGATCCTAATTAGTAATTATAAACCGTAGATCTTAGATCTAAATTGAGATCCTAATTTGTAATTGGAAAACCCTAAAGTTTAGATATGAAATTGAAAGGAAATTGGGGGGAAATCTGACGATGAAATTCGTCCTTAGCACCGTCGTCGTCATTGGAAGATGGCAGCCAATCTCTCCTGTTTTATTGTTTCAACATTTGTCTCTTCGTTTAGCTCTGTATGAATTGATGGATTCAGATTTGGCCTTAAGTGCTAATTAATGAATGTTGTTGTTTATAAAACAAAAAGAGTGCGCGCCAACTATCTAGTTTACGTTTCCGGTAAACTAGTTCGTATAACCAAACAATTCTACCCCAATAACGGTATTTGATTCCTTTCTTAAGAGTGCATTACGTTTACGTATGCGTTTCCGCTTGTGTAACCAAACGGCCCCTTATTCTTATTTGATAAAACCAAGAAAATAAAGAGAGATAACTCATAACGTACGTATGATTGCGTAACGCACAAGGATTTTACCTTGCTCAGCCTCATGACTCATGCAAGCCTACTCACAAAGTCTCACAGCCCCTCTTAACGGGGCCCACCTGACGAGAGACCTCAAAATTTACGATATTGCCACGGAGGGAGCAACATGAGTAACTTTTCTCCTCTCCCCCTCCCTCTCCAGTTTTAGATTTTCTCTTTCTTCATCCCCACCGCCTTCAGCATTCTCACTCCGATTCAATTCTGCACTCCTAGTATCAATTCCCTCTCGAATTCCCCAACGTTCTTCGATTCTCCTTCTCCCTGATTGCTTCCCTTCGTCCTCCGGCGTTGGTTGGAGATTATCGGAGTGTTGAATTTAGGGTTTATTATGCGTTTTTGGCCCGGTTGAAGCAGGGAGGCAGGGGCTCTGAGATTTCCTAGGGTTTCTGTTGCATTGCTGATGGCCCCGACGCGTAAGAGAGGAGCGAACAACAAAGCGAGTTCGGGCACCGAGTTGAGATTAGGTGATCTCGTTCTCGCTAAGGTTAAGGGATTCCCGGCTTGGCCTGCTAAGGTAATTTTTTGCTTCTCTCTTTGCGATTTCGTTTCGTTATCGTCCTTTTTTTGTTTGCTTTTCGTGAATTTCCAGACGAACACCGATTTGTGGAGTCCAAGGGGGTGCTTTTTGCGAGGATAGGGTTTGGAGGGTGTTCTTTGGGCGTGAAAGGGTGGAATTAGGGTTACGAGAAATATCAGTAGGTGCTTTTGAGTAGTCTACTGAATGGTTGAGTTAGTACTGAACTATTTGTTCTTGTTTTTAGTTGGCTTGTTTTGGTTGAAGGTGCGGTAGCTGGAATTGGGGATCTTGCCTATGTTAATGGATGTTGGCTTGTCGGTTGACCGTTTAATGGGATTGGGATCACTTGTTGATAAATGAGGGCAGGGCGAAGTCGAATCAAATTAATTGCTTATTTGGATTTGTATAAATGCTTTGTTGGTTGAACAATTTGATTGCTTTCAGTTGTAGCTGCGCGATTTTAGGCTTTTCCTGTTGTCGTGTTGTAGCTGCGCGATTTTAGGCTTTTTCTGTTGTCGTGTTGTTGCTGCGCAATTTTAGGCTTTTCCTGTTGTCGTGTTGTAGCTGCGCGATTTGATTGCTCGAATTGTCAAAAGTTTATTGCCTATTTTAGGTTTTTCCTATTGTCGTGTTGTAGCTCGTGATTCTTCTAGCTATATGAGTTTAATGATTGCTTCCAGTTCATATATAGGTATTTATACTTTGTAACAGAAGTTATGATGGTAATAGTTCAGTTTAGTTCTCTCCTATGTTTGCAGTTTGTTGGGTTAGAATAACTTCTCTCTCTCTTTCTTTAGTATTTTAGAGGTTACCGACTTACTTCTATGCCGAAACTTCGGTACTATGGTGCAAAGATATTTTGCAATAATTGCACATATTTTGTTGGATGTCAGTATCTTTACCTTCTTAGCACATTCTGAAGAAGATAATCAATGATTTCCCTTGAATAATGCTTTCTTGTTGCTGTACAATTTCCAGATAAGCAGGCCTGAAGAGTGGAAACGAACTCCTGATCCAAAGAAGTATTTTGTTCAGTTTTTTGGAACACAAGAAATGTAAGTATTTTGTTTTACATGCTACCGACAGTGAGAGCTCATTTTGTTTACCAGGAAAAAAGAACTCAATGACTTGATATGTATCTTTTATCCTATCCCTGGGTCGTCATATCTCAATTTCAGGTGCTATCAGACTATATGTTACTGCTAGTTGATTTTGACATGCTATATACACTTTTGATAATTTTTCTCTGTCTTCTCGTGTTTTGTTTATCTATTGCCGTAGTTACTCGAGAGTGGTTGTATTTAATTATTGGATACTGCTGCATTATGTCTATAAGTTTCACTAGGGCTCAACTGCTGAGCTTTGGAATCTATTGTGTAAGGGGTTGTTTTCCTTCCAGTTCACTTTTTCTAATGCAATTGGTCACTTTCTGTACATGGTGTTGTTTTCCTTCTGTTTTTATTTCCAATTCACTTGTACTTCCTAATCCTTTGTATAGCATCTTGGGAATGGGACATGAATCCTTTTTTCTAGTTGCTGAGAGTAGTTGCTTGTAAAGCTATTTGCATTAAGGGGTCTTAGAACATGCGGTGAATTGCTTTTTACCTCTCATGTCTGAGGTTGGATCATTGGCTTTCCAATGGCAATACTTGAACCAGTGTCGTATATCTTACACTTGTTTTTTGCTGTGGAGATTGATCTGACATGTTGGTTTAACACATTAACACGTACCATTTATAATTTCAGTTGAATTCTTGTGGAGAGGCTTCTCACAGCAATGCCCACATTTGAATGTTTGATTCAGTAACTTTGCACTTCTTGGAGATTAGGGACTATATGGTATATACAATTGGATAAGATTACATCTTCGTTCTTATAAAAGAAGGCTTTAGATGTAAGATACTAACAGAATATATGAGAGCAAAGAGCAATTGCCATTTATTTTCGCTTCTAAATTCTGGGATTTGTTCCACCTTTCTGAAAGCCTCATGCTCTATTATATATTGCTCTTTGCGTTCCTTGTGCTGTAAGTGTGCTGAATACTTGGATATCCCTTCAAATAATTATTATTGCATTATCTATACTCCTTTTTTACTTATCTTCTTACTACTTATCTGAATCTCTATTTTTAATTTTCTAGCCACATCTTGCTGACATATTATCCTATTTGCTTTCCAGAGCTTTTGTTGCTCCAGTTGATATCCAACCATTTACTACTGAGTTAAAGAAAAAGCTGCAAGCTAGGGCCAAAGGAAAAACAGTCAAGTTCTTTGCTCGAGCCTTGGAAGAAATATGTGAAGCTTTTGCAGAATCAGAAAGCAATCCTGATGTTTCTTCTGCTCTTGAGGGGATGGAATCAAGTGGGTTAGAAAATGATATTGGAGCTAATAGAGAAGTAGCCGGCAATGTATCTAGTCGCAGATCTTCTTTGGAGCGCTGTTCCACGATGCAAGAAGGGGCAGCTAGAAAGAACATATTCTGTGCCAATGATCTTGGATTCGGCAAGAAGGGAGTAGAAAAGTGTAGTTTGGCTAGTTCTCTCCAGTCTGATGATGAAACAAATGACGCTAAAAAAGATATGTCTGGGTGTAAGGATCACACGCAATCTGCAGGAACAAGTGTCAGTCCATACAGTGGTGGTGATCTTAGTGATGATCCGGTAAACCGTAAAAGAAATCTTTCTGACAAACAGAAAAGCTCAAATAATGTTAATAGGTCAAAGAGATTGGATCACAGTGGTGATAGTGGATATCTGAAAGATGGGATCCTTCATCCAGATAAGCATCCTAATGAGTATAAAGTGAACAAAGGGATGAACGGTAACAGATCTCATGATATAATGAAGATTTCGCGTGAAGATGCATTTTCCGGTTCCAAAGAGTACGGTGAGACCGTGCCTAAGAAACCAAAGAATATTAGTCATATGCGCTCTGAAAAAAGTCCTGTTGGAATTAGTGTGCGGTCAGATTCTTACAAGAAGAAGCCGATGGATCTGGTGAATGATGCTCAGAAGTGCTCTAGTCTTAAGAATGAAAAAAAGGATTCATTGACTTTGCATGCTTGTGATGGAGATTCGGAAAAAAGTTCTGAAATCAAAGGATCCATACATGTGAAGGCTGAAGATCATTCGCTTTCCAAGCCTCAGAAATGTTCTAATACATCTGATGTTCCTCTTGATGAAGCTGGTACATCTTCAGCAAAACGTCGTCATGGGAAAGTATTGAATTCTATGTCTGCTTCTATTGAACCTGCATCTGACGATAAGGGAAGCTCTTTCTCTTCATTTCGGAGAAGTGATGCCACAAAGAAACGTAGAGCTATTCGGTTGTGTGATGACGACGATGATGAAAATGAGGCTCCCAAAACTCCAATTCATGGCATTTCTGCCCGCAAATTGAATTCTTCTTCATCCATTCATGAATCTTTGCAGGCTAAGGTTCAGTTTCAGGGAAATCGTCTCATTAGCCAGACTGTGAAAGGTTCAAGTAGAAGTGGGGAAGCTCTTGTAAAGTTGAGTGTCCCTGCTAAATCACATGCTGATTCTAGTTCTGTTTCTATCTCAGAAGTTTTGAACAAATCTGAAAAGGTATCTCCACGTCCACTGGGATCAAACAAGCCAATGCATGGTAGTTCTATGGCGGAGTTTGTTTCTCCTAAGAAGTCGACTCCGTGTAGAACTTCTGCTGCTGACAAAAATTTGGAAGAGCAAAGTACTACTAAACATCAAGTTAAGGGTTCTGGAACTATTTCTCATAGTAAAGGTCAGACTATGACTTCTAAGGGCTTGAATCTTGCCTCTGATGGCTCAAATCACTTGCAAACACATGTTACTCTTAAGAAAAGTAGGCAGCTTTCTTCAATAGAGAAGACAAAAGTTGCTCCAAAGAGTCATGGGGAAGGTGATAATACTGTGAGTGGCAGGTGTGCATTTTTTATTTGATTTTTCTTTCTCCCTCTTTTGTTTATGTCTATTTTTGAATTTAGGTACTACAGATATCCTTCCACTAATTCAGATTCTTTAATCTGTTATTATAGGCTTGAAAATTTGAGAATTGACATGGGTAGTTCATCGGAGGATTCTAAAATGGATTCTGATTTGTCCATGAGGAATCTAATTGCAGCTGCTCAGGCCAAAAGAAAGCAGGCCCAACTGCAAAGTAATGGGGAGACAATAAGCCCTGCTTTTGAGCCCCGGTTTGTTTCTGGTGGTACTGGTAGTAAATTGATGCAAGTGGATGCCCAAGATCCCGTTCGTACAAGCTTTGCTTCTCCTCCTGGCCATGTTTCTCAGCTTGTATCACAAAATCAAGGAATTGAAGAACATCCTGATAAGACACCTGATGTGGGGCATCGTGGTGCTAGTGGTTCTCTTAGTGGGGGGACTGAGGCTGCTGTTGCCCGTGATGCTTTTGAAGGAATGATAGAGACATTGTCAAGGACAAAGGAAAGCATTGGCCGTGCAACCCGGCTTGCAGTGGACTGTGCAAAATATGGAATTGCCAATGAGGTTAGTAGAATGTGTCTTTACGTAATTCAAATCAATATTGCATTATGTATGTTGTAATCAGATGTGGTTTCCTGAAGAGTTCCTGAGTATATTCAACATCCTTTTTTAATTTCAGCACAAGTAAATTGTCTTAGCTATCTTAGCTTTAATTTTTTATTTTATATATCCCAACCTTTTGATTTCAAGATAATAAATAATTTTACGAACTAACAAATAGTAGTTATATCAAAGGAAAACTTTCCAACCTTCTTTAAGTTATACTGCAGAGAGTGCACCCTCTTCAAAATTGTCAAGAAACATAACAAGCCAAAAAAAAGGATCTTTGAAGTTGCTTTGTTGAATACTAATCAGGGCAAGAGAAACATATAAGGTCTACTTCCCACTTCAGTGGGTGCAAAAAATGATACAACAATGGCTGACGATGTGCATTATAAGCATGGTTAGAAGTTAGAACTATGCCCTTAGTGTAGCTGAGATTAGAATAAACCCTTCCCCAAATGCCACACTGCTTGTTCTATTTTATTGCACTAGACATCCTTGTACTTAAGGCTAGAATAAACAGCACAAGCCTTTGCCTCTTGCCTAGTTGTTACACATTTTACAGAGTTTTATGGACTTTGGATATGTTACTGAATGCTTGACTGCTTGCAGGTTGTGGATCTGCTCATTCGGAAATTAGAAAGTGAACCAAGTTTTCATCGCAAAGTGGACATTTTCTTTCTCGTGGACTCAATAACACAGTGTTCGCATAACCAGAAAGGTAATTGTGGAAGAATTATTCATTTGGGGTGAATACTCTGCTTATCTTTAGGTGTCACAAAAAAAGGTCCACAATTAGAGTTCTTTTCTACTGTGATTATTTTGGAAATAGAAATGCCAATAACTGCTAGAAAAACATACGGTGGACATCTTTGGTTGGGCTTTCTTGAGTATCCGTCTCTTTGGGTAATTTGTAGGTGTGTATTTTCTTACATAACCTGTTTAAATAACAATCATTATAACTCGATTGGAAAAATAACAGTTTTTATCTATATGTTTAAAAAACTGTATGGAGATTTCCTCTTTTCTGCCTCTGATGTAGCTGTCATTTTCCGGCCCCTATTTGTTCTTTCATTTTCGTTTCCATGCGACATATGCTACACATATTGCATATATTATTGATGAGACTGGAGTGATGTAAACAGCTTGACATTGTTCAGGTATTGCTGGGGCCTCTTATATTTCTGCAGTCCAAGCAGCACTGCCACGATTATTGGGTGCAGCGGCACCAGCTGGACCTAGTGCTAAAGAAAACCGTCGCCAATGTTTAAAGGTTTGCGGCTTTTCAAAGCTATTACGTTGTAAGTTCCTGTCATTGTTGATATGTACAAGTCAATATTTGTTTCTATGCATTTTTTAGGTCTTACGGCTGTGGCTCGAGAGGAAGATTCTACCCGAATCGCTTCTCAGGCGTTACATGGATGACATTGGAAAATCAAATGATGATATCAGCAGTGGGATCTCTTTTAGGCGCCCATCACGAGCAGAGAGATCTGTAGATGATCCAATTAGGGAAATGGAGGGGGACATGCTTGTTGATGAATATGGAAGGTTTGTGATTTGTCTTTGTTTGCTGCTTTATATTCACCTTACTGCCCACCGTTGTTTAGGTATAGTAAACTGTCCAATCTTTAGCAAAATATTAAAGGAGGTGAGCTGTTTGGAGTTGCAATTTAACTAGCAAAGAGAAGCTTGCAATCTACAGCTGGAAATTTTTGACTTGGCAAACGTCAGGTTGATTGTATAAGATCACGTAGAAGCATTAGCGTTTGAAGATGTTTTTCAGCTTCAAACCTATGCTCTGAGTCAAAGCATGCTACCTAATAATTTGACCCAGCTAATGACCCAATCCACCTAGGGTCCAACCTGTTGCCTAAATGCCTCGACTAGAGATTACCTGAATGTCTTTCACTAGTGGCTACCTCTATTCATATTTAATCCTGTACTTCATGAGCATATTATCTAAAATGATTCCATCTATGTTCTGATGAAGTCATTAAATGGATCAGAATATATCAGCTAGCAAAAAATGCCTTGCAGTTATTGTTTATATTTTTTTGCAGCAATGCAACCTTTCAGTTGCCTGGCTTTTTCTCTTCCCGAGCTTTTGTTGTTGATGATGAGGATGAAGAAGATATGCTGAGTACTCCATGTGTGGAACTGGCAGAAATTGCAAAAGAGGTGGAAGCATGTGCTGTGACTCCTAGTGAAAGACATCATCATATCTTAGAGGATGTTGATGTTGAGCTAGAAATGGAGGATGTTTCTGGACACGAGAAGGATGAAATTGCAGTATCCACAAGTTGGTCATCGGAGATAAATGAACATGTACAGAGCGTTGAGAGAGATGAAAACAATGCTAGACATATTGATTCTGGTCCCATGACGCCTGAAGGTTCTCCCCCATTGCCCCTTGAACCTCCTTCTCCAGTACCACCTTTACCTGCATCCCCACCTCCTCCACTCCCGCCATCATGTCCTCCGTCACCTCCACCTCCACCTCCGCCTCCACCTCCTCTACCTCCCACACAGCCAAATATGCCTTCTTTGCCAATTTCTGGCATTTCACCTCCTGTACATCCTCCATTACCACCTCAACTTTCGTTTCCTTCACAAGTGCCTGAAGAATTTCGTAGTATGCCAGTAAGTGCTCTCTATTTTATGTTTATGTTTTATAAGGAAAGTGATTAGGCCCTATAGCATATGAAATCACTGAGATATGCCTCCTGTTGGTGATGCTCCATTTTGTGCTCACGTAAAAAGTTTTGATGCAGGGAAACCAAATTATTCAAATGACTGGCAATACTCCTGAGAAATCTTCCTGTTTCATTTCTGCTGGTAATTCAGGCCTACAAAATCCTTCTAGTTCCATGTATGTAGTTGCACGTCCTGCTCAACCTAATCAGCAGTTTCAGCCCAGTCATTCAGCATTTTCCCAGGGGCCTTTCCATGTGGTACCACCCCATAATATCCAAACACCTGCCAATCATTTTCCTTACAATAAGCCTGCTGTTCAGCAACAATTGGACCATCCTCATCTACGTTCATATCCATCACCATCCTTAGGAGATAATCGAATGAGAATTATTGCTGATGATCATAGGAGGACATCAGGTGAATATAAGGCTGATAATCAACGTGCTATATGGATGAATGGTGGGAGAAATCCGTCTTCGTCAACTACAAGCTATGGTAAAAAAGGTAAATATCTATATTTCTAGGGACTTGGGGTCATTTGGCTTATTTGCAGATTGTTTGGATGGATTTATTGCGCTTCTTGTGAAGGATTTTGATTGTACATGTACGGGACCTGTCTTCCATCTCAGGAACTTGTTGCTTGTGCTTGATTTTTTGTCCTGTTGTGTGAAGGTACTGGAAATAGATGTCAAATATGACCCCTGTTCCAAGGCCTCTAGCTTTATTTGATGTATACTTATCTTTGTTCATACAGTTCCTTTCTACGGCCAAGAAATCTGGCCCCAACTCCCAATTCCTTTAAAACAACGTTCACTCTTATTATATAATATATCTTCCAGAATGTGATGATAGTTTGTACCTCTTGTAATGTCTTCATTATTCCTGTATGTGCCAAACAATTTGCCGAATAGATTTTGTGTGAGCCAAAGTACACCTTTGGCCGAAATATGATGCAAGCCAAGTTATCATATGCGTTGAACAACTCTATTTTCTGTGGGTGGGGGGCTTGAATGAGTTGTTAGTATGTTTTGTATAAAGCTTTCATAGTGAGGAACCTAGCTGTACTGGCTTGTATTGTCTTTGCACCTGCAGCAGGTTTATTTGGTGGTGTATGTAATTGAGGATGATTTTGGATTATGCACTCCAGCTGATATGTGTGGGATACTGGTGGTGGGCTAGTGTGATATTCTTTTAAACGTGTGACAGGCTATCATCGACCGCCTTCTGAAAGGCCGCCCTCCAATAACCCGGGATTCCAATACTCTGCTCCAAAGATAGTTGTGCAGGCTGGTGCTGCAATTCCTGGTAAAATTATAGGTGAAGTATCTTTTGATCTGGGCATTATTTGAGTATAACTATTGACAGAATAAATTGTTGCTTCCTCCAGGCCATGGAAACAGCCGTATGTTGCCATCAAGACCAGACATGTCAGCTCTCAACTCTTGGAGGCCTGCTTGATTTTTTTATTGGTAAGCGTAAAAGTGTCCCATTTAAATGTTTAGCTCAGAGAGATCCTCAGATAAAACAGATCAACAATATTTTTTGGTGAATGGAGGCAAACCTCATTGTAAATCAACTGCCAAGCACTTTGCACTCTTAAAGTGTATCTGAATGAAACCTGGTTCTGAACCCAACATTTCATTCACCAGTGTGAATACAGTGTTCATCTATTATGTTTTATATGCTTCTATGGAGTTCTTGATAAGACTGATTGTGTCTTAGACAAGCCATAAGGGCAGTTATATCTTTTCTTATCTGCCAATTGCATACCCAGTATAAATTGGTTTTTTGCAGTCATGATTATTGTTTGATCTGGCTACAGATCACATTGGAGAAATTACAAATCATCAACTAATAGATCCTAGAACTCCATTTTGTTCTGGGTTTCGTTTTCCGTAGTCCTGTCTTGGTTTATTTGTATCTGCATAACTGTCAATTTGCTACTTGTGTCAGTACTGGCAAAGTGGTGAAAGTGTGGGTACAATACAACGGGAACTTGTAAATTTTCTTAAAACTTATAACGAACTGAAGAATACAAAGCCGCCAATGGGCGCGAGTACCACCGGATATTTGGGGAGATCCTGCTGAGTGCTGACTGTTACATTTTTGTTTCGAAGATGACAATGCAAACTGCAGAAATTTGTCTTAAAATGTAAGTGTGTGCACATTGCTTAATTTTTTTTTGTCTCGCTTATGAAATTCTGTATCCATGACATGTGACTGTAAATTACGTTGATATTGCATACTGAGTTATACTGACATTTTGTGGCTTATGTTTTGACACTAATAAAAAAAACTCCTTTTTCGACACTGAATAAAAGAAAAGAAAACAATATGTAAATGGTGGGGGCGGTTTCTGTTGGTGGTCTCACTTTCAGAGTTACCTGGCGACATATCGTTGTTATATTATTTTTCATATAAACAATTAAACATCGATAATATCCCGATATCATATGCTGTATGTTGTAGTTTGTTATTATGGTTGTCTCTTGTTCGAATAATTTGTTTTTTACTTTGGGTTGAGTTTTAGTGAAAACTTTCCTCTACATGCACTTCATATTCATAAAGAAAAGCACAATGTTGTCGAAAAATGTATGTGTTATATATTTTGCTTCATTTAAAATTGTAGGCAAAAAATTTTTCGACTGTACATGTGTGAATGGATGGAGATGATTGAAAATAGAGAGAAAAAAATGTATGTGTTATTTATTTTTTAATTGCAAGTATATAAATATATTAAAAAGTTTATATTATCTTGAAAAATCATCCACCCAAAAATGTAAACCCTAAACCTTTTTCCCCAAAGTTTTCGATTCTCTATTGAAGACACCTCAATCTTAAATCTCCATCGAAGACAATCTCTCTAGAATCTTCAAATCTCCCTTTAAGGCAACAAAATTATTTGTTTGGGTGAATACAACATGTGGGATCACACACATTCATTGAACATGTCAAATATTTGTTCAAGTGAATGTTGATCTCTCTTATACTAATACTACAAGCAACAATGAACATCGATCTTTCAACGAAAAAGGCACATAAAGAAGGTAATCTCATAGTCTTAATTAATAAAATTTCAGGGTTAATGAAATTGAAAATTTGGTATTTTTGTTGAATTTTCTTTCTAATGTTTCGGAGTTATTCTCTGATGTTTGTTTGTCCCAATACTGATTTTGATTTTAGTTGGCTCAATAGATAGGAATAGGTTCATGTTCTATAGGTCTACATAATTGATCTTGTCATAACCTATTAGCTCAAATGGAAGAGCAATGTGCTATGAAACATTGATGTGGGTTCGAATCCCTCGTAGGTTACAAATTGTGCTTAGCAATCTCTCAAATCTTATTTGGGTTCTTGTATAACATGTTTAAGTTCATATATACCGTATGCTTCATGTCTATTTTGTTGAATATATGTATACGTGTTTTTCTATTCCCTGTATAATATAGGTTCATTCATTGTATGTGAACATATATCGACTCATAAGGTTTATCATATTACTTTGAGCAGGTTCATGTTTATGATTATTATTCATAGGTTCATAAAACACAAGAGCAATATGGGATAATTACAAAAAATTATTCGTTATACAACTATTTATTGGAAGCACCCGGTAAATCTTCTTCTCTTTGCAATCGAATTATCACACGATTACTGTTTTCATTAAAAACTCATCAAGTTTGTACTTTCACCCATTTTCATTGATAAATTCCTAAAATTAGTTGGTTTGTCCTCTCCTTCTCCCTCCTTGAGTTCAACATTAGCACCCCATTCAAAGCTCTTGTGTTAAAAGATTTTAGAGGGATGTGCAGAAAACCATATAAATACTCGAAACCTCCCTTATACAAAACTTCGCATAGATTCACCATCTATTTTCATTTCATTCTCAATTGGCCACCCGATCCCTATTTCGTCTGAATTTCCGTTAAGTATTGGTCATATGCTATTTTGCCCTAAATGTTTAGCAGAAATTACATCTTTTTTGTTGGGTTAAGGGGCATCTAAGCAAGGTATTGCTAAAAGAAGCCAATTTTCTTCATTTACCATTCAACTTTTGCCACATTTCCTCCATCTATTGTAATGTAAATCAATCATATGGATTGAGGCTCACCCCATTTACCCCATTCCCTCCATCTCCTAGAATATCTACATCCAAATTTAAACCTCGTTGCCTCCATCTCTTGCAACCATAATATTTTTCTCATTCATGGAAAAAGTTAGAGATATATATATACGTTCCTGTATACATTCATAATGTTTTCTATGTATCCATCAACTAATACGAATTGTCTTCGTAAGCATTTACCCACATTCTAGAAGTACATAAGTTATGCCTTCATAAGTCAACAACTACTATGATATTAAACGATTGACCCTATTAAACCCCAAAATACAAAATGTCAACCTTAAATACATTGTCTTCCAACACACACCACTAAATAGAAATGATTTAGCGACCAACATGTTGGACGCTAAAACACAAAATCTGGACCCTAAAAGCATTTGGCGACCAAATGTTGGTTGCTAATTTTGGACACTAAATGTCCGGTTGCTAAACTCATTAGCGACCAAGTCGTTGCTATATTTAGAATGCAGTCATTGAAATTGTAAGTTTATATGCGCCAAACATTAGAAATCAAAATAAAAAAGAGCTTTTATATACTTGTTATCATAAATCAAAGTTTTATTAATATATAATACTCCCTCCGTTTCAAAATACATGGCCTTTTAGACATTTTAGGTTGTTTCAAAATACATGACCATTTCATATTTTTTCCCTCTTCTTTCCGCATATGCCCCTCATGATTGCCTCTATAAATATGTTTTTTTCTTTTTGATAAAAAGCATGCATGACTTTTAGTTGGGATTATTATTATGGTACAATGGTAGTTTAGGTAATATGACAATTCCTTAATATACGTGAAATATTGAAAAGACCATGTATTTTGAAACGGAGGGAGTATTACATTTTTATAGATGAATAATTTTCAATATTTATATACATTTATACTAAATGCAATTCAAGATCTTTTTTTCAAATAGCATAACACAAGTTTATATGTTGTAAAATCATATTATATGTCACATGCAAATTTTTTTAATTGTATCTTATATATATTGCTATTTATTATAATAAAAGTAAGACTTTTTATCTTTTTAAATCAATCTCTTCCTCTTTCATTTTTTATGGAATCTATTAGTAAAATATTAAAAACTACATTATGATATTTATTACTATAAAGGGAGTATTTGAATACTCATTAAAATAAATCATAAACAACACAAAAGAAAAAGCAAAAGAAAAAATAAAACAAATGGATGATCATTTAGTAGACCTTGACAAACAAATTTTAAAGTAATATAGATAGAAGATATAGATGTTTATTTAAGTCTTAGATAGTTGTTTTGTTCATAATATATTTTGTTAGTAAGTAAAATGACACATTTAAAAGGTTAACATATAATTATAATTATAATTTCTCGCTCAACGTTATAATTGAATGAGAAATTACAACTGTTATCAACATATGAAGTTTTATAGTATAGAGATTTGTAGATATTCAGGGAGATGGAAAACAATATTGCAATAAAAAGAATTTTCAAGTACTAGATAAATTAAATATCGACTTAAATCTAGGCCATTCACAACAAGAAGAGGAAAAAAATGTCTAGATGTGTCTCTTATTTGGATGAACGTTCAAGTTGAGTTGAGTGTGACTTAGAGGAGTGTTATGACTTCTACTAGGACGCCTGTTGTAGACACCAATAATGCTTGGACACCTTTATCGGCATCCATCTCGACACAATCGACAAATAATTTTGTTGTGCCAACTTTTGTATCAAGTCGGTCTATATCAATCGGAGCAGATACCCCGACCTAATTCAAGACATAGAATAGAGGTTGTGGACCCTCAAGTATTCATGTGTATAGTGGCGAGCCTAACATCACATACCTTTTCGATTCACGAGATTCACCGATCGATCGTTGTATGCTGTGGTTTGTGGTGAGAGGGTTCGGGCATGAAATGTAGGGGAGAAATTTAAGCATTGTGATTGGTTAGTAGAAGCAAAAAATTTAATTTGAGCTTATTTTAGCTTGACAAATATTATATAATAGCAACTCAATGTAATATCTGCCAATTTTATAAAATGGATTATGGAATTCTACTTAGTTTTATGACTTAAGTTTGTCTTTGGAACGATAAGAGAAAGGGTAAAAGTCACCCGATTAACCGCGTAACGTTGGATAACGTTAAACGGAACCCTCAACTTCAAAAATTTACAAAACCTTAATTAGAGCTCGGAATCGAGTGACTCCAAAGCCTATTGGTAGATTGGTAGATAAAGGAATCTAGTTTCATCCCTTAAAATTTGAGGCAATTCCGACAAGTATCCAAAAAGTTATGCCAATTTTACCAAAACATTACCCAGTCTCGGGAGGGTAGCGACCGCCGCCACAAGGGCAGAGACCGCCGCCGGGCAGCGGCCGCCGCTATGAAACTGGCGGGCACCGCTTTGCTGTGACGTGATGCTTTTATTGTGGGCGCCATTGATCTCCAAGCAACACCATTGATTTTTGCAACGGTTTTGCTTGGAGATCAATCCTAACACCTTTACACAATGTCAACCTTGCTAATGTCAACCTCATTCGGATTATTAGGCTGAAAGTCAAGCTCATTTGGATCATTAGAGGATTGAGAATCCTATAAATAGGAGGTGAATGTGAAGGACAATTTTGCACCTCTCCCTTCTCTCTCTCACTCAAAATCCTCCACAATCTAAGACTAGAAGTGTTGCTCTATCTACTGTCGCAACCGGTTAATCGAGAGGTGGCCGGAATTGATCGGAGGAAGGCCAAGGAGTCGGCTCGTCGTCGCGGTTGCTGGTAGCGATCGCCGCCAAGGGGGCAGCGCCCGCTGCCAGGGCTCTTGCCTTGCGTCTTGTTTCGGGTCGTTCCTTACTTTTGCCTTGCGTTTTGCCTTGCCTTAGGCCTCATCTAGTGCCTTGCTAGCCTTGACTCCTCTCCTCGATTGGCGTTCTTAGGATCGTTCTAAGGCAAGTGGATGGTTCTCCTTTCCTCTTTACTCGATAATCGTGAAATTGCTTTTCATTATCAAATTAATTGTTGGGAACAACCTTGTTTGCTAATAATCGGATTAGGATTATTATGCTTAGAATTAATGACCATTGTTTTAAATATTGTACGCTAGCTAGTACATGGACTTAGGACCGTTGATGTGTGGCCTCTGATTGTTTCAAGCCTCTTTTTGAGACTTTGTTGTGGACTAGTTTAAGACTAGGAATGCGAGATTTAAGACTCTCGTTACGAGGTTTAATTAGTGCATGCTCGTAATATTAAGGTCATATGACTAATGCTCGTTCCTTAAGATGGGCTATAACACTCTAGCTAAGTGCTCAGGAGACGCTTGCTTTCCTGTTAATCTGTGGCCAAGCTCCGATGAGCCTTCACTTAAAATTCGTTAATTAAATTGCTCTGTTTTATGACCTAATAAGATAAGTGCCAATGCACATTAATTAATGAACGAGGATGGTTAGTACAACTTGGAAAACCATTCTAGCTCCCGACTTTGAAAGATTCTATTGACCACTCTGGACATGCACAACACGTATGCTATGAGGGTGGTTATAGATCCGATTAGTCGACGGAGGCTTTTTCACTGTTCCTTGAATTAATTAAGTTCCCAACAAATCCTAAACACATATCTTTCTTAGGTGCTACTTCCGAGAAATCTCATTTCTCATAAGCCTCACATCTTATAAAGCCTCAAGCTAAAGCTATCATTTTCTTTTGAGCCTTGCTCGTCTAAAAGCCTCTCGCTCAAAAAGCCATATGCATTCCGCATTAAAGAATCCTTGACCGTTGAGCATCAGCCGGTTTCCAATTGGTTTGTGATGCCCTCATGTCTAAACCTTTTTGAGAATCGAACCCTATCGTACCACTTGCTTAGTCTCGCGTTAGACTAACATCCCTTCTTTCTTTCCCAACTTTGTTGGTTGGTATTCCTTGCCTTTATAGGGATATTAGATAGGAAAGAGAAGGTTGTTCAGAAGGAAGCCAAAGACATCAAGATTTGCAGGAAGGAAGGAAGGAAGGAACAAAGAAGGTCTTCAAAACGTCTTCTGTTTTGACCATGTCTTTGGGTCCCACATGCTTTTACATTTTTATAAATGTCTTTTAAATTTCGCTGCAACATTGTTGGCTGGTATTCCTTGCCTTTATAGGGATATTAGATAGGAAAGGGAAGGCTGTTCAGAAGGAAGCCGAAGACATCAGGATCTGCAAGAAGGAAGGAAGGAAGGAACGAAGAAGGTCTTCAAAACGTCTTTTGATTTGACCATGTCTTTGGGTCTCACATGCTTTTACATTTTTAGAAATGTCTTTTAAATTCCGCTGCAACTCTTTTTAATGATTGTTGTACCCTTACATTATGTCTATCCCGCTTGTAATCCGATTTACATTAATGACATAGAGTTGATTATTCTCGAATCATATCGTTAAGTTGTTTTTTTAGCCTTGGGTGACTTTGGACGGTAAAGTCCGAGGTCACTGGCGGTAATACCCTTTGGCTTCAAGAAGGGGGTGTTACACTCAATTAAACATATACCTTAAATTTCACATGTTACATGTCGCAGTCGTTGTATAGATGTTCTTCGAGTCATTAAGATGCTCTCATGGAGATTTACTTGTTGCCGCCTATCGATTCTTTCGAGTAGGGTTGGCTTAACATTGCTAGGCAGAGTGGTCGTCTATCGTTAGGTGAGGTAAGTTGGGGGCAGATTGAGATGTTATTGGTTCAAGATTTCTTAGAGTGTTGCTATTCTGAGATGAACTCACTCCGCTTAGTAGGAGAGAGATGTCCATCATGCTTCATGATGTAGTAGATATTTTATCCCTTCATCTTGATGGTGTTCGAGTATGCAACATTGTATGTTACTCTTCTCATACGACCCTAATAGATCAGGTACTCTCTATTAGTGAAGACCATGCGTACCTATTGAGGGCCAAATCCGAGTCTATGCTTACTTTTGATATTTGTGGATATTACTCTCAACTACCGGCCAGTAAAGTTAGTACGTGAGTTCCATGTGATTTTGAGATGATGCTCGATTATGATATTGGTCCACGTTGCATGGCCATTATCTTTGACTTTATACTTACCAAAAACACATTGTTCTCTTAGAAGTCGACAAACTATATATGCCATTGGATTCTCCCCTATCTTGAGGACTCCGTCACAATCAGTAGCTTTTCTTGGTGGGATACGGTTCTAACGTACTTGTATCGAGAGTTAGGTATGAATCCTCAGAGTAGGATTAAAACCATGCCGGGTGCGATCGTACTTATACATGTATGTATTTGTTATAAGGTCACTTAATTGAGTACATATTAGCTACGTAAAGTTTGAACTTATAGCATTTGTATTTGTAGGACTAGATATAAAAGTACTTTCCTACCTTCCAAGACAATTCATCAGATGTGGCGTTGAGTCAGGCCGATCTGAGAGCCTCTAGGTAAGTGAGGCGAGTTTGAGGGACCGCGACTCGAAGAATTTAAAGGAGGTTCGAGCAGAAGTAGATGCTTATACGGAAAATAAGTTGAATTGGGGTCGGCCAATGGTATTTTGAGGCCCTGTTTTACAAATTAAGAGAGGCCCTAAAATAGCGTGAATAGCCATTCGATTCAAGAATATCTTTCTTACAGCAAAAACAACTCATCTTATACAAAACACTCCAAAGCTTTTAAGCATCAAAAGAGCAAACTTATGTCATATAAATAAGCATATCAAAGGTGTTAAGCTCTAAAGAGTCTTAACACTCACTTAAAGTGTATTATCCTTCTAACATTGTTGGAAATAAATTGTTCAATCAACTATCCATTATCAATTGTTTCCAAAAGATCCTTCTCGATCGATATCAAAGCTAATCCGTTCAGTCTCTCTTTTGTCATTATAGAGCGCAGGTAAGTTTTCACCAATTTCAGTTTTGAAAAACGCTTTCAGCCTAAGCAACAGTAGTAGGAATAGTCAGCAAGATTCTATACGCAATAGTGGCATTAGGAAAGAAAGCATCACGTTTTAATAACTTCAAAATGTCAATAGGCTGCCTAATTTCCTTAGGCATAATTTCTTGTAGTAATTTCAATTCCCCACGTAACTCATTTCCATCAATATCTAAATGCGACTACAAGGAATGCAACTTGTGAGAGACAAATAAGAAACCAAAAATATTTCCATACTCTTCGTATTGTTCAAACCTTCTAGTAAGTGAACCAATAATCTGATCAACAATAAACAAAAAATAATTAAGCTTAAGTAATTCTTGTGCTGATTTTACTACAGGTTCACTTAGGGTCTCATCAAATCGTTTTTTCCTTCTAATTTCATGCCTTGTTGGAAATATAGGATCAACATTCATTTCAATAGCAATCTCCTTAGTTGACTCTATAGTTATTTCATATCCAGATTCTCTATATGTTTTAATAAAGGAAATCAACTCCTTAATTTTTTTCAATGGAAACATTAATAAGTATATTCTTAGATTGTAAATCCATGCTAACCAAATTAACGACATACAATATCTCAAACCAAATGACAATAGACACTAAAAACTCAAAATAACCTATCTCATTTTCAACTAAGGATTTAGCCTCACTTCTTATTTAAGAATCATTATCATTTTTAGTAACTTGAAGTAAAGTTTCTCTCACTTTTCAAATCTAAAACCTTATAACTTTGACACTATCCACCCAAGTTTCCCAACAAGTACTAGACAATGAGTTAACCGTCAACCCTTTCATATTCTCTCTAAAGATGTGACACCTCTTAGTAAAATTTGCAAATATTGTATAAATACGTTGAACCATGCCAAAAACAATCCCTAGCTTTGCCACAAGCATTAGCCATGTCACATAATGCTAAATTAAGACTATGAGATGCCCATGATGTATGAAAAGCTCAAGGATTTACATTTAAATTCTTTTTTTCACTCCATGATGTTTACATTTCATATTTGATCCATTATCATAGCTTTGTCGTGGAATATTATCAATATCAAGACCAAGAGACTACAATCATTGTGAACAAGCCTTGTGCAATTGTATCATTCACCTCTAAAAATCCTAAAAATGATTCCTCAAGTCTAGGAATAGTAGAAGAACAATCCACATATCTTAAGATAAAAGACATTTGCTCTTGATGACTTATATCAAGAGTACAATCAAGGATCGCCGAAAAATACTTTGCTTGCTCTATCATTTTTATGATTTAGTTTTCAATGCAAGAAAAAAAAGTTAAATCATTTTCAACTTGATGACTAAGATATATAGTGAAAGTGAATCTCATTTTTCTAATCCGTTCAACATGCTCTTGAATAATGGGATCAAACTCGGCCAGCATTTCAATTAGATCTAAGAAATTTCCATTACTATATTCATAGATTTTTTCTTTACTACCTCAAAATGCAAAACTATGTTTTACAAGAAATTTCACCACTAAAGTAATTCTCACAAAGACTTTCCTCCAATGTTCTTTTTCTTTCTTAAGTAGTTTTTGACTCACTTTATCTATAGTTTAATTTGTTTTGAGTCTTAGACTTAGTTCATACCTTATAGTCATATTCTTAACATGCTCAGCACTTGTTTCATGCTCTTTAAGTCTAATGCCAAGATGTGACCAATCCCCAAAACCCTCATTTACTAGCTGACCTTTTACACCCCCTTCTTTGAAAATTTTACATCAAAAACAAAATACTTTGTCAAGGTCTTTTGAATAAACAAGCCAATCTCTATTGCATTTTTCTCCATTTGACAAGACTCAAGTATGTCTAGAGAATCCCAATTTGAATTGATAAACAAATCAAATATGGGAGTAGACTTAGTATTGGCATCATAATCATCATGAATATCATCACAATCAATATCCTCAACATGATCAGTATCATCACCCTCAATAATAACATCGTTACCATCAACATCATGAATCTGATTATGTAGAGAGATATTATCACCATTTCACCATGATTGGCATCAATATTAGCATCCAAAGAAACATTAACATCATTATCATTACGATTTATCTTCCATAGGAATACTAAAAACATTATTATCCTGATTTTCTAAAGAAACATTAGAATTGTCAATGTTGATTTTCCAAAGAAACTTGATATTCTTTTATCACAAATTTATCAAGAGCATCCTTTTGAAACTTAATTAACTCTTCAATTATTTCCTTCTTCTTATATGCATACCCACAAAGATATTTCCGAATCCCACAACTAGAAGATATAGCTTAATAAATATATAAAAAAAAGTAGAGATATCACCTTAAAGATGATCTGTAATTTTTTAAATCCTTGCAAAGTCACGGTTGGCATTTGCAATATAATATCCAATGCTCCAAATCTGCAATGATTATAATATATACATATATAAGAAATTATTGATGACTTGCATTTAGTGCATGCCTAGGATGCATTTTAGATCATGTTTAATTATGTTTTGATTTGTTTTTCTCTATTACAGGCTAGATTTTTAGTTGTTTTTAGTTTAGTCTTCTTGTTCGGACTCTACGCCTTATTATGTGCGTTTCAGGTAAGAGTTGAGGAGAGATGAGTGATGGGAGATCAAGAGGAGCTCAAGGAGCCATCATGATCGAAGCTCGAAAACGGAGTCAAGGAGAAGCCCAAAGAGACGCCAAACGAAGCAAGACGACGATGCAAGGAAGCGACCCCAGGGCATCCAGGCCCTGACCCAACCGGGTCCCAGCCCGGGTCAGCTCCCCTGCCCAAGACAGAACAAGGCCAGCCATCTATAGCCAGACCCTGCCGGGTCGCAGCCCTGTTTTGTGTGTGTGTTCCGTGTGCGGTTTCCAGCCTCCTACCCGGCCGGGGATGGGCCGGATAGTGGCCCGGGTCGCACGGCGGCGCCCCTCTTTGCCTCTTCTAGGTCTTTTCCTTAGGGTTGTACAAATACCTCTTCTTCTTCTTTAAAGAGAACGTCTTTTCCCCATTTTAGAACCTTTGTTCTTTCCCTAAAAGTGCTCTTTGTTTTGTGAAGAATTGGAGAAAGTGTTGGAGATTTTATTTCCTCTTTTCAATCAATTGAATGAAGTTTGGTATGGATTTCCTTCTCTTTTCTTCATTTCCCTGGTTTGCCATGCTTATCTAGATCCCCAAATCCTAGGGTTTGGGGAAGACTCAATGGATTCTAGGTAGGAACTGGTTTGCTTACATGAGTAGAGATTAAATTGAGGTTTGTTTCAATCCTATGTGTTTAATGCCAAATTTAATTTGATTATGAATTTGAGTCTTGTTGATGATTGAGACCAAGAGGTGAAATTGTCGATAGGAAACTAGGTGTGGGATTGGAGTTGAGAGACCCTCTCCCCACTAGAAAACTAGGATTGATGCTTGAGAGTTCCTTGAAATGAGAATTGATTTGGAATCCTCTTGAGGAAAACAATTACCGATAGAGGCCTTGAGTTGGATTGATCACTCATGCCACGATAGTGGATGAGCGTTTGAACCGACCCTAAACCCTATAGCACCCAAAGGGCCTAGTCCCGGGTTTTCAAGCCACGAGGGTGGATGGTTTACCGTATTCTAGGCACATTTGTTTGGTCCCATTAGGATTAGACAAAGAGATTAGGTAATTGTCTCCAAACCAAAGTTTGATAAAAAATCATACATGCTTGCAATGTGTTGCCTAGATTCATTGTGTGAGTATCAAAGCTCTAGGATTGCCTTTCTTCATTGATTTTTGCATCATCTTGTTGCTTGTTCTTTCTTGTTTGCTAGTTGTTAGTTTAAATTTCATCTATCATCCCATATTTGCTCTCTTTGTGCCTAGCTACAAGTTTGTTGGTTCAATCATTGCTACATAAGTCCCAGAGTTTGACACCTTGGTAATACTACAACCGAACCGTACACTTACGGTGTAGGTTTAGGGCCTATCAATTATCCACATATATTAAAACAGAAGAATGTAGAATACTGAAATTCAATTATTAAACATTACAAGGCTTTAGTCTACTTATGAAAAGTTGATCGATCAGGTCAATTGCATATCAACACAAATCAACATAAAAACAGAAAGCATATTTACTTGTTTAAGTCCATCTTAACATAAGAAAAATAAAAATCTGCATAAAAACGTGTTCCGTGCATATCAACAAAATGATTCTGCAGGCCAAAAAGCATATTTACTTGGTGATAAAAGGGTAGCACTTCCATCCTACTAAATAACTTCTTCCTTCACTAAACTTAAATGGCAAATGAATAAAATTATGGTTTCATTTGTGGAGCACTGAACACACTTGCATATATCAGAGAAGTACTCAAGTATTGATGCCGAATAAAAAGCAATTTCAAAGAGATTTAACCCATGCCCACTCATTCAATTAGAGAAGTATTGATGCTGAACAAAAATATTAAAGGAATTTAGTAAACTTACCAAGCAAGAAGTAGAGACATACCATACCACTAGTCTATTCAAGCTTCACCAAAAAATTATAAACCCATTCTGCAATTGGATTCAAGAATTAAATTGAAAAATAATTAAAGGAAAGGAACATCAATTTAATGAAAGACACTTAGACATATACCTTCCACCGATCTACAAATGTAATATGCCAATCCATAAATTTTATTTGCAAATGCGTATTGATTGAATTTGGAGGAAAAAGAACAAGATGAGACCGGAAGATGTATCTGAGAATGAGCATGATTTTATTTTGAGGGTAATAGAAATGAACGTTGTAGAAGAAACTCAAAGGTCGGAGGAGACGAGGAGTGATTATCAAAGCAATTTAATTTTGATCGAAATTTGGTAGAGTTGTAGATGCAGCGTGTTTTAATTGATGAGTTCCAAGAATAGTGTTCTAGAAGCGGGTTTTTCTTTTCATCAGAAGAAAGACTAGGTAATTTTTTTTTAAATTACTAAGATATGGGCTTGGACCTCAAAAAATATTAGGCCCTATAAAATTTGGAGGCCCTAAGTTGAATAATTGAAGGTTGTCTTGATTTGAAATTATTTTATCTAACATATGGAATACATGGGAAAGTGAAAGCTCAATAACGAACAAAAGATGACTCTGTTTAGGAGCCTTCTTGATTGCGACATCATTCAGGAGGAATACATGCTAAATCGTTTGCTCTGTAGCTCAGATTCATGTAAGACATTCCGCTAGCTCATATCTCTCCACCGACTTGTCACCAGGGAAAGGGATGTTTGGGCTATAAGGCTGAGTTCAATGAAGCGATATAGAGGGCCTATAACTAGTATGATCGACAATCCTACTCTATCTCACTTGTAACACCCCGTCTTTACACCGGGGCATTACTTGGTAGTAGACCTCACGAGGCGCTACCAAGCTAGTTTGACAACAGAACATTCGGATCTTGCAACACGGGCACGGCGAGAAAATATTGAAAAACATCCAACTTGTATCACGAAACAAAACTTTTACAAAACAATTCATGACCTCAAATCAATTATGAACTTCCCCAAACCCCAAGCACATCAACTAAGAACTTACGACATGAAACTATACAAGATAATTCAAACAATACCATAAATTAAAATAGCAACAACCCTTCCCAAAAACCCAAACCATTCTATGACACGTATCGCCGCTTCGCACCACCAAGTCCCTACACGAATACTTGGATACCTGCAGTCTGAAAAATAGTTCCCCGAGGGGTCAGCTACTATTCTAATCCAAGTCAGAAAACATACAGTACTAATAGAACGTTTCAAAACGAGTTTTCTAATGTCAGCAAACAAGTCCGCAATCACACGCATAGCTCTAGTCCAGTCCTAAGTCCAGTTAGTCACACACATTCAAATTCACTAGCAGAATCACAATAATAAATCCTCGTACACAAACATTCAAGAATCCACACATTCACACACACACACACACAATCCTAGGCGGGGTGTTAACGGCCTCCACCCACAGCACCCGCATCTAAGGCATCCTCCAGCCAATCCCTTTTCCACACACTTCCAACCCCTGGTCGAGCCCCTACTAGAGCACTCGCCAAAACATTTTTATAATTTTTGAAGGGGCTCTCCTTGCCATACGACCATGCCTCTAGAAGTCCCCTTCTCCTCGAAAATCCGAGAACAAGGCCGAACCGGTAGATGCCAACACACAATAAAACGCTTGAAAACTTTTCATACGATAAAATCCTTTTGAAAACAAGTTGCACACATAAACACATACGATCACACACACATATATATATAAATAAAATATTTTAGAAAAATAATACTTTAGGGACTAGTTCCCCAAAACCAATCCTACCAGCACAGCATGCAATCCAACAAGAATTGAATAGAACCACCTAGCCGAGCAAGTCGCAGAACGACTTACCTGTAAGACGAGGAAATTCTCTACGAACAAGGAGTAACAAGGCCCGAAAGAAATCGATCTCCTAAACATGATAATGAAAATATTAACATTTGCCTACTCGGATTAAGAAAACTGGAACCCGAAACAGACTCGACCAAAAACCCGACTTAACAACCCGGACGGAAACCCAAACCGACACAATAAAACCCGAGTAAATTAACCTACCAAAAAAAATAGAAAACAAGGACCCAAATTAATAGACCACCTAGCCTATGAGGACCCCCCGCCAGCTCACCCAAATTTACCCACGTCAAGCTGAACCCAAAATCCCTTAATTAAAACCACGTCTAAGTAAAAAGAAGACTACCCTTAACTAAATCTATACGTCCTTTTCTTTCAATGGCCCCCTCACAATCACTTCTGCCAACTCAATCTCCTCTTTCCCTTCTAACTATCTTTCCTATTTTTACCACAACCAAGACTTGGAAACCCACAGACCAAAACCCGACGCCCGCTACTGCCCACTCCCTGAAGCCCAGGCCAACGACACCTGATTCCGACTCCGACCTCACTCCCGGTCTCCAGTCCCAACACCGACAACCTCGTACCCGCCACCGCCGCCCTCGCCCGGACTCTAACTCCCTTGTCCTATCCCAACGCGACCCCGACAGCCCGACTCCGACCCACCAAGACCCACGCCAACGACGACCACCCAAACCGCCCCCGATCCGGACTCTGACTGAGACCCGCCCCCCTGGAACTCCGGCCCGACTTCTACCCACCAGCACCCTTGTTCGAGCCCGCCCGAAAGGAACCGAAAGAGAAGAAAAGAAAAGCTTACCGGCCAATGGATCGGCACACGTCCGGTGATACAAACACAGTGACGGCGAAATTTGGTTGACTCAAGAACGATATTAGGGCTCGGGTGAATGGCTAATTAAGAGCTTAAATAGGCTTTGTTAAGCTAATGATAAAATTGACTTAATTTGATAGATTTTTGGTTAATTCGCTTAGATTCATGGGCCACCACTTCGTCCCAAAATCTATCTAGTTGGATAGCCAATTTCCCAAACATTAAGTTTTATTAAAAATACTTTTAGTATGGCCAAAACACTAGTTTGAGGGTCACGAAACTAACCGAAACGGAATAAGATAGAGAAACCGAAACCGAATATTACATCCTACCCCTCTTAAGAAAAGTTTCGTCCCGAAACTTACACGAAGAAGGAATGGGAATTAGTGAAAATTCGAAAATGGAATCGACCTGAGACCCGAGATCTCACAACCTCTCCTCCTTAAAGAGGTTCGTCCCCGAACCTAATGCGAAACTAGGAATACTATCACAAGTACATGGTCAATAAATCAAACGAGCTTGGACACCTACGATTAAACTAGCTAGTCTTGTACCAAATGAGAGTCAAGCAAACATATCAACTAATATAATTATCTAGTCAGACAAAATATGAATAGTATAACTTAGCTAGCAAAACAAAATAGGAATTCAACTCCAAATCATCGTTATAGAAATTATCCACAAAACAACAATGTACTTAAAAGAAAGTCAAACAAACTCGATATCAAATCAAAGGAGAAGCCAACACAACGAAATGAACTCAGGCCACTACGCTTGAACTAATAATCTAAGGTCGATAATGAAGAAACAACCCAAAGACAATCAACGAAGTAACAATCAAAACAATAGACAAGTCAACAATCAAATCCTAGTTCTCTACCTCTAATTTACGAGCTAGCTCTAGGATGATAACTACCTACCATTTGTACTTGAATCTATTCAACAAGATCTCTATACTTTGCTCTAAGAGATTCGCTTCAACGGTTGGTGGAGGTGTGACGTGTCATCTACCCCACCTAAATGCAACATGACTACCCAATGAAAACGTTTGAAAACACCGGCCGGTTTTAGTTTCAAGTTGGACCTCGGGTACACTCGTTGGTCAGCTCCTTGTGCCCTTGTTGCCAACCTGGCTCTGATACCAATTTGTAACACCCCGTCTTTACACCGGGGCATTACTTGGTAGTAGACCTCACGAGGCGCTACCAAGCTAGTTTGACAACAGAACATTCGGATCTTGCAACGCGGGCACGGCGAGAAAATATTGAAAAACATCCAACTTGTATTACGAAACAAAACTTTTACAAAACAATTCATGACCTCAAATCAATTATGAACTTCCCCAAACCCCAAGCACATCAACTAAGAACTTACGACATGAAACTATACAAGATAATTCAAACAATACCATAAATTAAAATAGCAACAACCTTTCCCAAAAACCCAAACCATTCTATGACACGTATCGCCGCTTCGCACCACCAAGTCCCTACACGAATACTTGGATACCTGCAGTCTGAAAAATAGTTCCCCGAGGGGTCAGCTACTATTCTAATCCAAGTCAGAAAACATACAGTACTAATAGAACGTTTCAAAACGAGTTTTCTAATGTCAGCAAACAAGTCCGCAATCACACGCATAGCTCTAGTCCAGTCCTAAGTCCAGTTAGTCACACACATTCAAATTCACTAGCAGAATCACAATAATAAATCCTCGTACACAAACATTCAAGAATCCACACATTCACACACACACACACACAATCCTAGGCGGGGTGTTAACGGCCTCCACCCACAGCACCCGCATCTAAGGCATCCTCCAGCCAATCCCTTTTCCACACACTTCCAACCCCTGGTCGAGCCCCTACTAGAGCACTCGCCAAAACATTTTTATAATTTTTGAAGGGGCTCTCCTTGCCATACGACCATGCCTCTAGAAGTCCCCTTCTCCTCGAAAATCCGAGAACAAGGCCGTACCGGTAGATGCCAACACACAATAAAACGCTTGAAAACTTTTCATACGATAAAATCCTTTTGAAAACAAGTTGCACACATAAACACATACGATCACACACACATATATATATAAATAAAATATTTTAGAAAAATAATACTTTAGGGACTAGTTCCCCAAAACCAATCCTACCAGCACAGCATGCAATCCAACAAGAATTGAATAGAACCACCTAGCCGAGCAAGTCGCAGAACGACTTACCTGTAAGACGAGGAAATTCTCTACGAACAAGGAGTAACAAGGCCCGAAAGAAATCGATCTCCTAAACATGATAATGAAAATATTAACATTTGCCTACTCGGATTAAGAAAACTGGAACCCGAAACAGACTCGACCAAAAACCCGACTTAACAACCCGGACGGAAACCCAAACCGACACAATAAAACCCGAGTAAATTAACCTACCAAAAAAAATAGAAAACAAGGACCCAAATTAATAGACCACCTAGCCTATGAGGACCCCCTGCCAGCTCACCCAAATTTACCCACGTCAAGCTGAACCCAAAATCCCTTAATTAAAACCACGTCTAAGTAAAAAGAAGACTACCCTTAACTAAATCTATACGTCCTTTTCTTTCAATGGCCCCCTCACAATCACTTCTGCCAACTCAATCTCCTCTTTCCCTTCTAACTATCTTTCCTATTTTTACCACAACCAAGACTTGGAAACCCACAGACCAAAACCCGACGCCCGCTACTGCCCACTCCCTGAAGCCCAGGCCAACGACACCTGATTCCGACTCCGACCTCACTCCCGGTCTCCAGTCCCAACACCGACAACCTCGTACCCGCCACCGCCGCCCTCGCCCGGACTCTAACTCCCTTGTCCTATCCCAACGCGACCCCGACAGCCCGACTCCGACCCACCAAGACCCACGCCAACGACGACCACCCAAACCGCCCCCGATCCGGACTCTGACTGAGACCCGCCCCCCTGGAACTCCGGCCCGACTTCTACCCACCAGCACCCTTGTTCGAGCCCGCCCGAAAGGAACCGAAAGAGAAGAAAAGAAAAGCTTACCGGCCAATGGATCGGCACACGTCCGGTGATACAAACACAGTGACGGCGAAATTTGGTTGACTCAAGAACGATATTAGGGCTCGGGTGAATGGCTAATTAAGAGCTTAAATAGGCTTTGTTAAGCTAATGATAAAATTGACTTAATTTGATAGATTTTTGGTTAATTCGCTTAGATTCATGGGCCACCACTTCGTCCCAAAATCTATCTAGTTGGATAGCCAATTTCCCAAACATTAAGTTTTATTAAAAATACTTTTAGTATGGCCAAAACACTAGTTTGAGGGTCACGAAACTAACCGAAACGGAATAAGATAGAGAAACCGAAACCGAATATTACATCACTTGAGTGTTGCACACCAACGATCAATGAGTAAGATCTCACAAATGATTATATTGACTAGTTTCTATCGCACACCCATCTTGTTTTGGATCCGAAGTTGGTCCTTTTTAAGATACTAGTGCCTAGAGTTATGTTAGTTGTTGACGAGTGTAGGGTATGTTTTACACATTATGCCAATTGGTTGTTTCATTTTTTATTGTATTTGACATGTTGACTCAGCCCTAGGTCTTATGCCAAGATCAAAGATAAATAACTCTAATAGAAGCTTTAGTATAACGAGTAAGTCGGGGTCGTACCCAAGAAAATTTACAGCCTCTAGTATTAAAATTTGCACCAACTCAAGACTACAAGGGAATTCAAAGAGATTTTAATCTGAACTAAACAACTAAAAAAGCAAACAATAATTAGAGAGCAAGTTTATTCAAAAGATCCACTTTGATAAAAGCATTCGATCATTGATTCATTCACTAATTCCTTTTACTCCTATTGGTTAATTCCTATCCTAATATGATTTCACCATCTACCAATGGTCCATGCAAATCTTAATACTGACAGAGAATGCTCAAATCAATATTAGCAATGCAAACAAGGATATGTAGGATATATGTTAGAACAATCAAGCTATGAGTAAATTGCAGAAACATATAATTAAATCTCTTCTTTAATTCCCTAGTCCACGGTCATAGAAAATCAAGTTGTTTTCATAGAACAGGTTTGTCCACGGTGTAAACCCATATCCAATAATAGAATATTAATCAATTCAACAAGTTAGTTGCTCAAGTATAATCAATCAACATTCATGAATAATGAAGCACAAAAGAATTAATTAGGGTTGGGCACCGGTCAAGACCCGGACCGGGACCGGTAACGTGGAAACATATGGACCGGGGACCGGACTAGGAAAATCCGGTCCGGTTTTTATTTTTAATTTAAAATAAATACATTTTTTATATAAAAAAAACTATAATACAATTAGAGAAATTGTATATGATGAATAAAAAATATTATATTATTAAGTATATAATATAAATGTGAAACTTAAATATTAAAAATAGACTATATAACATTAAATTTTAAATAATATTTATTTAAATATAATTTTTTTATTAAAGTTTATAACATCCGGACCGGACCGGGAAAGTCCATTTTCATAGACCGAGGGCCGGACCGGTACCTCGGTTCGTCTAAAATCCGGTCCGGTTCGGATTTTGCCCACCCCTAGAATTAATATTAACCAAATGATAGAAATCAATAACCAAAATCTCATGAAGACATAAATAAAAGTTTCACAATTGAACAACCCAAGAAAAATTAGTTCTCCATAGAGAAGAAATCTATGTCTAAATTAAAGTTTGAAAGAGATAGTGAATTAATTATTGGATATTAAAAACTTAGAAAAGCCAAAGCTTAAATAATGCTCGGAAGGAACGGTTTTTCAAAAATAAAAGATAATAAAAAAAGAAAGACGATAAAATAAAGTCGTGTTGGATCTGACATCCACCGCGGACGCGCTAGGCAAACCTCGCTTGAGGTCTCTCTATCGATCAAGATTTCTTCGCTCTTCGCTCTGTCACTTTCTACTGCGCACGTGGTCTGCAACTTGTGAAATCTGCAACTCTGGAACGCCACCGCGCCCGCAGCCATGCAACCGCGATCGCGGTATCTATATAGTTTCATCTCTTCTCTACGAACTTGTCTTGAAAACTCTAGCTTGTAACTTGAATTATTGTGTCTTCGGTCTTGATATTATAATTAAACATAAAGTTTAACCTAGATCACTCATAAAGTCATAAAATACAAGAATTATTACAATCTAAATAAAGTGCATCACATGTCATCTTATCATCATTTTATATACTATGCATACTTGCAACATGTCAACTACCTCCTTTCTTCACTTTTGCTCTAGAGACCCCACCTTAATCGGTAGTTAGTTTGGCATATCCTCATTTGAGTTACCAATGAGTAAAATAATATTCAGCATAAGACCAATTTTCCTAGCCCACTTAAGCATCTCTTTTTTTTCATTCCACTCAAGTTCATCGGAAAAAGTCGGATATGAAATTTCGACCATATGGCTATACACAAATAAAACTAGTATAAATTTACGATTATAAACAAACTCATCAAAATCTAATTATAAAATGGAAGTATAATTATTTATAGTGCACTCTAAGAAACTTGATTCAATTGCATCATTTCTAAGCTTCCAAAATATTCTAAATAATATTTTTATGATTATAACAAATTCTTGACGATCATAATGAATTTAATACGAACATAACATTCAAAAAGATTATAACGATATTGAAATTAAAAAGTTAAATTGTGCAAGGATACTCCTTATGATTGTATGAATTTTTAAACGACTTTATTATGTTCTAAAAGACTAAGAAAAGAATCAAAATACCTATGTTCAATTGTAAACGAAATTATTAAATTCAAAGTGGTTCATAACTAGAAGATATGTATCGGTAACCATTTATTTGGTTCAAACTGTTTTTTTGTATATTCCTACTTTTCTTGTACATCTTCTATTTCCCCTCCTTGACCTTCTTTCTTGTCTTCACTCTCATCATATGGTTACTGTCTCCACCAATAAAAGACATTATGGTGAACGATTAATGTGTTGATTCGGAATTGATAATTTGTAAGGTTAAAAAAAGTAAGGAGATGAGTATAAGTGGAAGAAGAATCGAGAGATTATAGGAGAAGTAATATAATCGTTGGTCTATTATAGTCGTTAATCTAATGGTCGGATTTTCAAATTTCAACTAGTTATTGCAAGACGTCGTCTAAAGGTGCTCTTCGATGCCTCCTAGAGGATTCTGGTGGTGCCTTCCAAAGGCGTCTAAAACATCCCCCTTTCTCGAGTTTGTTTAAATAGAAATTATTAATAAAATAACCTAACCTGATTGAATGGTGACATCATCAGATTAGGAGGTGCAAAAAGTGTAAACACCCAACACGACAATAGTAATTATATCTTCTAATGTGAATCATACTACATGTTCAGATGTTCATAGGAAAGTGAAACAAATAACTAACAAAATAGATGAGCTAAGCCACTCACTTGCATGTAGATATGGACATCTTGAATGATTCAAAACTTCAGCTACTCATCTAATTGGATATTCTACTTTATAGAGTTTGAAGCACGCCTTATTCTAACCCCATAAGAAAAATGTAATACAGCACAAGATGAGCACATAGTACACTCTTATATAGAAACAACCTATAACATACTACACTACCAGTCAACAAAAGGAGCAGACACAATAAACCCACCAAACCTCATTATAGAAGGGACTATAACTTTAACACGCCTCCTATTTTTCATCCTAACACATTCTCTACTCATATATAAGAAAATCAAATTAAAACTACACCCTCACTCACATTTCCATCTCTCTCACACCCACTCTCTCTTCTTGCATATACTCTCTTCATCTTTAATCTCTCTTCTCCCAATCTCTCTTCAAGATCCTAAAACTCCATCAAAGGGAATTACACTTCAAATCTATCTAAGGTATTCTTTCTTCACAAAATTTACTTTACTTTAGGTTTAAAATAGGTTAGTTTTGGGATTTATATTGTTGCAAATATAGAGTTTTAGGATTTTTGAATCAAACTTAAAACTCAGACTAATATCGCTCAAATCTAGTTAAATTCACTCCATATTAGTATAATTTAAGTAGATTTGACGTTTTTTGATTGAAATTGTGGCAAAATTGAGTTGTTAAACCTTGAATGAGTTTCGAACAGTTATGGTCGAATGGGGCGGAAGGTTGAAGATCATGTCTTCAGCCGTTATGGCCAAATGGTTGTTAGCCGTTATGGCTAAATGGCTATTAGCCGTTACGGCCGAATAGCCTTCGTCCATTATGGATAAACGGCCCTCGACTGTTGCGGTTGATTTGCCTTCAGCCTTTATGGTTGGAAGCCATTCAACCATAACAATTGGGTCTAGCATATCTTTCCTTTGCTTGTCTTTCGATTTTTTTAAATTTCCGTTTTCTATATTACAGATGACTCAATCTGACATGACTAAGTTTGGTCGGTATCATCGTCGTGAACAATTGAGGGAGCAGATCGCCTTAGCCCAATCAGTTCATGAGGACCATACGCAATTTGTTTTGTCATCTTGTTTGTATAATCAACATATTGATCTGTTTTGTCATCTTCAATTCGCAATTCGTCAAGACTAAAATAAACTTCGTGATCTTTCTGCACAAATTATGACCAAAAGAATATGTCAAGAAGTTCATCACTCGTATAGCATAGAATTAAAACCATCATAATGACCAAAATCAAAATAGCCGTAAGGAAAAAATCACTCCAACTGTTATGACTATTAAGAACCTAGCCGTTATGTTTGTTATTACGTTGGTCGTTACAGCCAAGAGAAAACAAACCGTAACGGCCAATTGCTTAATAGCCATAACGGCTGACAGACAACCGTTCCTAACTTTTTCAAGGTGGTTCAAAGAAATTTGATCTTAACATTTCTTTCTATATAATACTTAACTCTATCTGGCATAAACTAACTTTTTTAAATATATACTATTACACACAAAACTAAAAAACCTAATAATTTCATCAAAAAGTTCAATAAGTAGTAGTAATTTTAGTCAAATAATAATATAGATAATGGAAGGAAAAGATTACCCCATTGTGATTTATGTGTATAGATTGTTCATCCAATCCATTGTAGTGTATAAACCCACCATTATTATTCATTGAAGAGGAGAAAAAATGATTGATGGAGTGGGAAGAGAGTGAAAAGGAAGATAGTAGAAGATGATGGAGGTGTTGGTAAAAATGGTGAAGATAGTAGAAGATGAGTGGCAATAGGTGATAATAGGTAGTAATGGATAGGTAATAGGTAGGTAATAGGGGGTAATAAAAGGTAAAAAAAGGTGGAGAATATAATAAATGTGAACGGCTCATTTTAGACCCATACAACTTTGGGCCAGCCCGTTCAGCCCAGCCCGCCCGGCCCGCAAAAAAACGGGTTTGGCATAGTTATTTGCCCATATGGCCCGGCCCGACACGGCCCGTTAAAAATAGGGCCGAGCTTGGACAATGTAAAAAGTCCGCGAGCTTGGTCCTGCCCGGCCCAAATATTTATATTATTTTGTAAATACTAACAATATATTAACGTATTATTACATATTTTCTACACATATATTATATATCAAACCATAATTGTATTTGTATCCCACATTTACTAGTACCGTTGATATACTCATCTTACTTTTCTCTATCTAATTCTCCTTAGAATGATTTGTGATTAGTTGTCAAATGTTTACTTGACTCTTGAACGTTGTAAACTTGTTTAGATGCTCTTTATATTCATTTGTTGCCTTAATAATATTGTTTTACTATGTTAGGAATAAGTTAGTTACAAAATTAGTATATGTTTAAAAAATTTTGACCATTTAAAATTAAATTTAATAATTGGATTTATGGGCCCGATTGGCCCGCGGACAGCCTGGCCCACATTTATGGGTGGGTACAAACAAAAATATAGGCCCGAATTTTCGGGCCGGGCCGTTGATGTGGACAATTTTTTTTTTTTTTTTTGATACAGGAAAGAGATTAGGTTAGCTTTACAAAGAAAACTATCCTATAGCATCCTTGCGGATAAGGTCCCGAAGGACTGGATCGGAACCCAAAGTAGTCGATGACACACGGCGAAACGAGTCTGCAATAAAATCAGCAATTGAGTTGGATTCCCTGAAGATGTGTCTAATGCCCCAACTCTGAAACTGATCTAGCAGGAACTGAATGTCCGCACGCATAATCTCCACCTCCCGTGGACAGCTCCAATCGCCCAACACTACATTAACGACCTGCAGGTTGTCACCTTCAATAAGCAGACGAGGAATGCCAAGGCGAATAGCCTCCAAAATCCCCTGCCGAAACGCATAGGCTTCAGAAAACACCACGGGACGACGGCCAAAAAACCCACCATCCAGCACGACAGGGACCCCTTCCGAATTCGTGATGACAAAACCAAAAGACGAGAAACCTTCAGAGTTAACAGCTTCGTCAAAATTGAATTTACAACAGTTTGTAGATGGTGTTGTCCATCATCAGCTTTTCCTTCTTTTAGGTGTGGTACCACTCCGGTTTTTAAAATCCTCGTTTTTTGACGCCATTGCATTTTTCCAATCCTCAATCTGTTTCTTTGCAAATGTTTCTTTGCAAATTCCACTTTTGTTGTTGGGCTGGTTTGGCCGTTGTTGCTTTGGTGGAAATGCATTAAGCTATATTTAACCTTAATATTTAGCCAGAAAATAAAAATCTCACGCATATTCATAAATAGATAGACAGATCCCAGGAGCACAACTCTTTATTCTCAAATAGTCAAATGATATTGGGCAGATCGACAAAAGGTAAACTACAACTCTAATAGACAAGGGGATAAATCTATGGAATTTCTGCATTTGCATACAATCTCATTCGTACAACCTCGTACAACCTCATTCGCAAGACAAAGAATCATCTTCCATTGTTGACGGTGTATATGACATATCGATAGAGCAATCTCCACTCGATGTATAATCTCTACAACTTCTTTTACTCGCAGATAAACATCAAACACTGCCCCCATCCATGAATAACTAAATCTATATCCAAGAATAATTCGCAAATGAGTTCTAAATCTATAGACCAATCTCGAGTCGTCTCCACTCACTAGTCAAGGGCAGTCTTGGATTTTCCACCTGTAATTGGCTTTGCCCAGCCATCAAGAATAGGTTTTGCAATTGCCGAATTAGACAAGGCTTGCAAATCAGGTTTCAAATTCCACGAGCCTGACCATATAGAAGTACTCGAGTTACTATTATCCTGATCATGTAAAGTAGGCGTGCTAGAAGACTTCCTCACTCCTAATACACCACCTTCAGTTGTATGAGTGGCTTCTAAAGCCAAATTGTTTCTGCTTGGTGCTTTTGTTCTAAGAGCTAAGCCCTTCCCTGCAATTGCTGAAAACCAACCACCAAGTCCGCCCTCTTCCTTAATAATCTTCTCCGGTGTATGTGACGTAAAATCATCTTCTGACTTTTGGCGACGTCTCAACGATTTGCCAGACCATTTATCAGTGTCTGTGTCATTGGATTCTCCAAGGGGCATATGGTTCCCCATATCATCTACTATATTAACATTAGCTAAGCTTCTAGATTTCCCATGGATGCTTAAAGGAGGCTTCATAGCCGGGGATAGTTTCACCACTGATCCATTTTCAACAGAGCAAGCACTCTCTTTATCGCAAAGTTCCATCTCACATCCTTCGGATTGAGTCCTCCGGGCACGTGGTTCCCTGAGTCCATAGTACCCTTGTAAGGAGCTCATTGCTGGTGAGACTTTCTGCTCTGGAGTCGTTTTTAGGGTTTCAAATGAATTGAGAATACCAGGCAGAATGCGCCGAGGTGGGGTCTTTGAAGGTACACTATGCCTGCTGATCATGATTTACAATGCACTAGTCAATAGCATTTAACATCAAAAGATACCTGTTGAGATATAGGGGCATTTAGGTAAGGTTTATTGGCAATCTTTGAATTTCTATTAAGAAAAGGTTCCCATTTAGGTCATTACTATTGTAGTATTTTGCATTTCGACAATTCATCTATAGTGATCCATTAATATTTTCCAGGTCGGGATGCTATTGCAAAAGGTCTGAAAGACTAAACTACATAGTTTCACGCGTCTATGCAAGTTCAAGAGAATACAATTAAGATGGCATCATCAGAAAATACAATTAAGATGGCATTAGAAAATACAATCAAGATGGCATCATCAGTAATGACACGACCAGATAGTAAAAAGAGGATTCCCCTAGCACAAGCTTTTAGCATATCTTTTACAATTTCATGTTGAATTTCTATCAATCATATTCAACTAATCAACAAAAACATAGCATATACAATGATAAAGCATTCAAAACAATTCAATCTCAGTCGATGTGATAACATTGCTAAACATGATTCATCTAAATTAAAATAGGGGATGGTGCATATACTACGAGACAACCCAATAAGTTTATAAGGGGAAACAACACTTCAAAATCAAAGCAAACACACCAAATTTACAAATGGAAATGAAATTAACATTAAAAATCACAATCTTAGTCGACAGCATGATCAAGTCAAAGGAAAGATACCCTGGAGTGTTGCAGCCATTAGACAAAGACGGTGATGGGGGGTGCCTCCCAGGTAGAGGAATACGAAGTGTCTTAAGAGCAAACATTTGACGATCAGTCACCAAACCATTCATTCTTCTAATATCAGCAACCTAGCATAGCATTCAAGTTAAATGAATGGAAGAAACAAGCTACCAAAGAATATTTCCATTAACAATAGAAAGAATACAACCATAACATACTCAATATCCAGAAATAAACATTTAAAGGTAAAAACTGTGAGTTATTTCATCATCCACAAATGTTGTACAGCCTTTCTACCAAAAAAAAAAACAAATGTTGTACAGCCTTGGTGCAGATCATGTTCCTTGCATGCTCAAGTTAAAAGACAAAGAATACTCATCATATCCTTAAATGGATTTTCACATGTTCAAACAACAAGAAAAACAAAACAACATTCTTATAACAGTGAAGTAGATGCACCTGCCCCAACTCTTACAGTTTCCATCATTCAGGTAAGTCCACCACATGAATTTTCAGGTAAGGCAGGGTTAAAAACTGATTAGTCAATAAAGGAAAGAGCAAACCTAACCACTAGCAAATATGAAAATGTTGTCACTCTATACTAAATCTCTTTGCAAGTCAATGCAACTCAACCAAATCCAAAATGCCACACATCCTCTTCTAAGCATTGAAAGGCGTAAATAGCTACCTCAACGCCATATTTGATAGCAACACCAGCAAGCGTATCGAGATTGGAGACTCGGTGCTCGAAGAATCGGGATGGGGAATAAGACGAGGACGTAGAAGAGGAAGGCTCTGGTGTATCTAGCTTGGATGTCCTTGCAGAGCCACTCACAAAACCTCGATTCCGATCCAATCCATCCGTAAATGTCTCTCCGTAATCATCATAGTTCTCACTTCCCATCATCTGTACAATACTTTCCCTAAATCAACCAAACTCCCATCCCAATACCAAATCCGACCTACTAGAAACAGCCGAATCGTTCAGATCGCATGCCACCGACAAAATTCAGCGAAACCTAATTAACAGATTCCGCATATGAATGCGAATTTGAGCAAATATTATAGCAGGAGCAACACAAATCTCGCCGAAAATGAATACTAGACAAGTCGCGCTTGGATTTGAGAGAGCTGATCGAATTGATAAGGAAACACGAAACGAGATCCTTGAACCTGCTGAAGAAATTTGCAAGTATGGATGGGAGAAATAGGAGAGAGAATAGCAAATCTAGGGAGGGAGAAAGGTTGGAAATGTTTTGTGGATTGGGGAAAAACTTTTTGTTGGCGTTGGCTGGTTTTCGCTTTTCCAGCTCTATTTCGCATCCCCTCTCTTACCAAATCTCTTAAATAGGCACAACAGTCACAGTTTTTTGGGAGATTTTCCTAATGAATCTAGAATTGGGCATTCTGTGAAGGTGAGAATTTCATGAGCCAGAAACATAGTATTGGATCGATATATTAGTAAAGATTTTTATAAGGTATGTATTTAGATATAGATCAATATGGAAAAAAACAATGAATGTCAAATAAATCAAGATCATTGAACAATGTAAAGACTAGAATTGTGAGACGGGGGTGAGGAGCTCAAATTTTAGGGCTGTAATCGAACCAAGCCGTTCGCGAGATATTCAACGTTCGATTCGGTAAAAGCTCGTACGAGTTCGGCTCGAACTATAAACGAACCGAGCCTGAACAGCTCGATAAGATAAACGAGCCGAATCTGAACACTTGGAAACTCGGTTCGTTTGTTCGCGAACAAGCTCCTTAATTTGTTCGCGAACATGTTCGTGAACAAGCTCGGTAATATGTTCGCGAACAAGCTCAGTTATGAGTAAATGTATAATTATTAAAATATTACTTTATTAATGATGTTTTGTTTTATTTTTATATCAATAATAATATAATATTATCTAACTTTTATATTTTTACAAGTAAGTGAAGTATGAAAACTTAAACAAGTTAGCGATCAAACAGGCAAGAGTTCGTTTAGTGTGTTCACGAACGTACTACACGAACCGAACTCGAACAGCTCGCGAGCCGAGCTCGAGCTCGGCGAACCTCTTACCGAACCGAGCCCGAACAGCTCGAATCGAGCTCGAGCCTGAGCCCGAACATGTTTATGTTCGATCGAGCTGAGCATAAACATTGAAATGTTCGGCTCGGCTCGGTTCGATTACCGCCCTAAGCTCAATCCAATGGTTAATCTTTGGGGGATGAATCTCGAGATCACGGTAAACCAAAATTTTAATAGTATCTAGAAAAAAATCTCAAAAAATCTTATAGATCTCGTTCGATTAGTCTGGATTAGATGTCCTAGGATGACAAACTTCGTTTTAAACCTCCTAATAGAAAATCCATGAAAATCAACCCTCCTTGCTCGGGCCTTGTATTGTTGTGTTTTGATAACGGTATTTTAATCGCCTTAATACCTATCAAAATAATCCAAACTACCTACTAGGAATGTAGTAGGGAAGTAAGGGTCGATCCCACAGAGACTTGTGTTTTTATGTATTTAACTTGGATACTCAGATGAATGTAAAACGGGGGTTTTTGAATGTTTTCCTATCAACTAATGAATTGAACATGCAAAACTAAGATGATTTATCAAATATGAGAGAAATATGCTCAACTAGTTAATATCCATTGCGAATTCGATTATTGATCATTGATTATCAAGATTCTCTTTTTACCTTGACTACTCTATTGTGGAATGCTAATAACCCAACTTCATGGCATTATTAATCCTACTTCAATTCTAGTTATTAGCCCGACCGGTACTAACAACCCTAATTATCAAATAACCTAAGAGACCTCCTAGATTCAATTTGACAACAGCATTAAGATTCAAGCATCAATAGAAACATGCATTCAGAGCAACCAGACATCCAAATAACATGCGATTGAAATCTCTTCTCTAATCAACTAGTCCTACCAGTCCTAGATTGATTAAAGGTTCTACTTTTGATCTAATTAACACCGACCGGTAATTAGAAAGATCTAGTTGTAATTCAACCTAGAGATTCAATTAGATGGCCAATCTAACAAAACCCTAAATCAAACTTATTAAATCAAGCATAGAGAAAACAATCTAATCAAGGCAAATTAAGAACAATCAAATCTCACAATAATTCTTAATCCACAACTTCAATTAACTAGTTAAGCAAAAGAGGTTTAGTTGTTCAAAGACATTGAAAAGCTTACAATTCTCCAAAGAGGTTTCTTGTTCTTCTCAAGCTTCAACAACAATGATAATAATCTCAAAGTCAAGAGTTATGAGAATATAAACCTAGAAAACCAATATCCAAAAATATGTCTAAAAGGTTTCTAAAAATAACAACCAAAACAAGTCTTTGCCCAAGAGCCCAATACAAAATATCATGTTTTCGGACACGCGAGCAGAAGCGCGGTCATGCACCAAAGCGCGGTCGCGCTTTGCTTGTCACCCCGCGTTTTCACTCCTGAAGCCCAGATGTCAAAGCGCGGTATGATGCTCTGAAGCGCGGCCGAGTTCCTGAAGATCTGCCCGCGCTTTCACTCCTGAAACTCGAATCTCTCTAACACTTTGGACACTTCATTTCATCCTTGGCCTTCATCCATGCACATTCCTTAGGCACCTTCAAGCTCACCTCCATGTTCACCATCACCATGATCCGGCACTCGATTACTCATATCTGCAAATATCAACCAAACGAGTGTAGATTCCGAAACTTCCAACACTAAGGCTACACTACGAAATAAAGGAAAATCTACCTAAAAATGCATGAAAAACTAATCAAAACATGTCCTAAATACTACAACCTATATGTTCTATCATGTTTACCCAAAGAGAACTCTCTGAAGATGCTCTTCCGGTTTGGTTGGAAACTATGATAATATAAGCAAAAATGGAACAAAGTTACTACATCTAAGGCCATGAATATCCATGATGTTCTAATACCCAAAAATCCACCGCTTTTATCATTTTTCTCTCCTCCACATCATCTCATACTCCTCCCATTTGATTTTGTGATACCCACTTAAATATTTTTTTTGATAAGGAAAGAAATTATGCTAGACCCAACAAACGGATGCTATCCTAGAGCATCCTTGCGGATGACGTCACAAAGGACCGGTTCGGACTCTAGCGAATGAGAAGTGGCATGTCTGAACGAGTTAGCAATGTAATCAGCAACTGAATTGGCCTCTCTGAAGACATAGGAAATGCGCCAACTTCGAAACTGTCTGAGTAACAACTGAATGTCCGCACGGATGAGCTCCACCTCCCAAGTGCAGCTCCAATCACCCAACACTGCATGGACAATCTGCAGGTTGTCATCTTCAATGAGCACGTGGGGGAAGCCACAATGAAGAGCTTCAAGGATCCTTTGCCGAAGAGCCAGAGCTTCGGACTACAGCACGGACCATGTCCGAGAAAGCCACCATCCAGTGACACCGGTAGACCACCAACATCCTTGATAACAAAGCCAAAAGACGCAGCACCATGAGTACGCCATCAAAATTTAGTTTGACATAAATATTGAGAGGTTTAGTCTATTTAGCGGTTTTCCTTTTGACCACTTATTGGTGTGTGTTATCACTGTTATTTTCCTTGTCAAACATATTAGCCTGATTCCACTCAGCTAAATGTTTTTTGGCGTGTTCCATTATGGAATTGGAAAGATTCTGATTTTGGGCCACCCCTTCAAAAATATTTTTATTACAGATATACCACGCGCCCTACTTAAATATGAATGAACCCCTAATATCCACTTTTCCACTTTCCCACTTTCCAGCACTTATTTATGTACCTATATAAAATTTCAATTATATCCTTGATTAATTAATTCACAATGTTTCTTTATGTAATTAAACATCATTAATATTGTCTAATTTTTTTAACTAATTAAACATCACTAATTAATTATAGTTAGTTTGACTAATAAAACATGTTATATTAATTTTAATAAATTACTATTTGACTAATTTAATTTTTATTTTCAGGTTTAGGAATCGTTTTTATTTAATTCTATTTGTCTAATTGTTTTCAACAATTAGAGACATATAGGGAAATTTATAAACCAAAGCGCAGCAAACACACATTGTTAATTAATCCATAACATCAAACACAGCAATTTTGAAACACACAGTAAGAAACTTGAACCGAAATTAAGGAAATAAAATACAATAAACACCACATTTGCAAACATAAGAAACCCAACATCATTCATCGGCATTGTCGTATTCATCATCGTCTTCATAATCTTCATCACCAGCCTCATCTTCTGTTGGTGATTTTAGTGTCATCAATGGATTGATCCCTAAGGAATCAGTGATAGTTCCTGAGAGATCAATGACCATTTAGTGTTATCGGGATTCATGCGACTTTATGAGGTTCCATTTAGCTTATCACAAGTCTAGGGGTGTGGAGTACACGCTTGTGTAAGTATATTTGGGATCTAGTGGGAATATTGAGGATATGTTACTCTGGGATCAGTAGTTAAAAGAACAAGAGTTTTGGTGGACTGGTACCAATGGGATCAGTCATTTAGCGGTTTGAATATTGGCCACGTGGATTAACTGCCAATATGACCGTTGTATAACTACTTGAGTAACTTCCTTTTATCATTGGTTTAAGATGGGCCACGTGTCTCTCCAAGAGAGAGCCGTTTGAGGCAAAGGATCAGCGATAACCGCTGGTAACCGCCCTTAACTTGTAGAAACCGCTCCCAAGGTTTTCCTACGGCCTATATAAGGACGAAATGGAGATAGGGTCGTGGTTACTTGGTTAGTCACTTGGTTGGCTGGTTGGTTACACAATCTCTCGGAAGATTAAACCAAGTCGAAGTCATACATCCATCAATACATCATTCTATAGTTTGATCCTTACCATAAGCCTTGGAAAGGATCAGCAGATTTGTTTTATCTCACTTCAGATTTTGTGGATTCCCTAAGGCTTATAAGGGGCGAAATTCTGATTTCGGAAAGTGTTTACACGACTGAAATCTTATCCGAAGACAAACATCATTTGATTGTTCCCCAGGTGTTCTGCATTGAAGTGAAGACGGATCAACAGACGCAGCAGCGCTCGCTGGATCAACGCAGGGATCAACACCAGAATCCAACAGTCGAAATCAGAATTTTATGATCAATGACGTCTGTGCATGAGATGACAATTGGGTTGAAATTGAAGGTGATCAATGGTACTTTGATCGTTATACAAAAGAACCCAAGATCCGATGGATATTGATCCATGTTTTCTCAAGTTTGATTTCGAGAAAGAAAAGATTTTGGTCTTGATATTATTTTGGAAAATAATATGTAATGGTGGATTATAAGCCATGCGTGACTTTGGTCATGAGATAAGAAAATCACATGAGTGGAAGTGTTTTACACACAAGTCCATGTTTTCTTGTTACTTCGTAATGAGAATGATTAGAGCTCTTTGTCGAAAACCACCCGTATGATAGGCCATATTGCGCTTAACCACCCGCTCAATAACTATTTACCGTAAACCACCCGTATAATGGGTTCTGTTAGCAAATGACCACCCCTATCCATATGCCATTAAAGTTCCGTCAAGTGTGTGTTTGGGAAATTACGTTTGGTGCCCTAGAGTTTTTGGCTTTTCCGGATGGTGCCCTAAAAAAAATCTTATTCCGCGTGGTACCCTCGAACTTTCCAGAAAGTTTGCCCCATACCCCTGAACTTTTAAAAAGTTCGCCGTATGCCCTTTCTTTTGTTTTTCCTCAAAATTTTCGTTTTTTTGCGGTTTTTTTGTTACGAAAAATATTAATAATTATTTTAGTGACTATAAATGAATAAAATAAGTGAAGCAACTATATATAGAACAGTTTGCATCCTTTTTAATTTTTTATTTAAAACTCTTTTTCATTTTGTAATGTAAAAAAAATATTTATTGTGTTTTATTAACATAGTCATAGTGTATTAAAAAAATACAACCACTTTAATATTTAATTTGATTTTAATTAAATAGTATAAAATTTATCATAAATTAAATTGGTACACATTAAATAAAAAAGTGTGTTAGTTGTATTGGTTAATTATTAGTATTTTTTTAGAAATATTCAACTCTAATTTGTATTTTCATCTCAAATATTACTTGTTAGGTGTTCTTAAGTGGATGTTCTTAATTACTTTTATATATTCATCTACTTAATTATTATTTTTCGTAACAAAAAACCGCAAAAAAACGAAAATTTTGAGGAAAAATAAAAGAAAGGGCATACGGCGAACTTTTTAAAAGTTCAGGGGTACGGGGAGAACTTTCTGAAAAGTTCGAGGGTACCACGCGGAATAAGTTTTTTTTTAGGGCACCATCCGAAAAAGTAAAAAACTCAAGGGTACCAAACGTAATTTCCCAAACACACACTTGACGGAACTTTAACGGCATATGGCTAGGGGTGGTCATTTGCTAACGGAACCCATTATATGGGTGGTTTACGGTAAATAGTTATTGAGCGGGTGGTTAAGCGCAATATGGCCTATCATACGGGTGGTTTTCGACAAAGAGCTCGAATGATTAAGTGTGATGTCTAAGGGTGTGATAATCATATAGAAGAGATTATTATATGATTATGTGAGGCCAAATGGGTTTTGGATCAAATCGAAATTCGGATGAATGTTCCCGAGAAGAGATCGATGTATGTGGTTCCTTAAAAAGGGAATGTGTTTGTTTTGTTATCTAAAACAAAATGAGTCCATTTTATGGATTGGTTCATCATTGTACAATGATAAGAAATTATTAATTTGGATTGAAATGTCGTATGACTCCACGTAAGTCAAAGGGTAACAATGATAGTGGTATCTACACCACTGTTCCCTTGAAGGAAATTGGTAGTTTATCAAAGATAAACTGAAAATGAATAATACTCCTCAAAAGGGGGAGGTTTCCATATGAGTCTACAATACGTCGTGTGTAGATTACTCATGTTTTGATTTAGATTACTCAATAGGACTCTACTGTTCCCTATTGGACAGATTACTCTCTTGAGTCTACTAGTTAAGGACCTACTGTGATTCACAATTTGGATTTTCGACTCTACTGTTTCCATACAGATTGGTCGGTGTTATTCCATTTTGTTGATGTATTTTGTTTGAGTTTTATTATTTACATTTGATTAATCGCAGGTTAATGATGAAGCAATTAGACATGTTTAAGGCTTATAACCTTGTTCGGATCAACAATGGTGATAATTGCACACTACTACAAGGTTGATCTCATAGGATCAAGGAAATTTATTCTACAACTATTTTCCTAAAGGGAAATGAAGTGAATGTCTATTTTGACATGCTTGTGCTAGGAACAAATGTATAAGATGACATGTTGATCTTTTGAAAGGATCAAGGACAAGTAAATCTTGTGAGAAATTTTTGTCATCATAATTCTCCATGAAAGACATGGGAGAGGTTGATGTTATCTTAGGGATTAAGATAAAAGGGGAGGAAAGATGAGTTTTATCTTGATCCCAGTCTCATTACATTGAGAAAGTGTTGGGAGACGAGGTTGAGGGATCAATGTCCCTGGATAGGACTGGAAACGTGTCCTTCGGGATCGATGTCTTTTGACATGAATGATTGTTTCTTGTATAGAAATGTGTCCCTCAACATTCCCTGTTGACGATGTCATTATTTCCTTGGATATAAAGGAAATGTTGAATGCAAGTTGGATCAAGTTTAAGAATTGTTCCTTGAAAAGTAGATGGATATTTCTACTTGGGATCAGTTCCAAATCCTGGATTATGGAAAAGGATCTAGCATTCTGATTTGACAATGGGATCGAAGTTGGTAGTGTGAGTTGTATCTTGGATTGAGATAACAACTATGGACGTAAATCTACCATGTTTCGTTAAGGCCGAAACTGATTTCAACTATGTGAGCATAGTAACTCTGGCCAGAGGGATCGATCATGCTTGTTGATATCAGGTCACGTCTTTGATGTGAGGTATCGCATGGTTCGAGGATTCATGACACATAGTATGATTTTGGTTGGCTGAATCGGTGAAAAACAAGGTTGGCTAATCACTTGACGAAGTGGTTGGTCCTAAGGGGATGAGAATGAAAGACCCGCATAGCTTTCTAGGGGTGGGACACCCAATTCCTACCTAATGAAAATTAGGACAGAATTCAATGTGGAAAGCCCATTTTTAGAAATTGTGAGCACAATGTAACAATCCCCAATGTGTGCTCTGTCCTACAGGATCAAAGGTTGAAGATTCTATCTTCTTAATAGTTCCTTTGAAAAAGTACAATGTAGGTGTATGAATAAAAGATCTACCTATAAGGGAGTGGAGTTTTTGGTCGCTCCATGAAGTTTGGGTTGGTTTCACATACGTTCAAGAATGGATAGGGACTCAAGGACCATTAATGGAGTCAAGTTAGACTATAGTAGTGTATAGTAACTTATGTGTGTATTATCTTCACACATCTAAAGAGGTTGATTGGTTCAATCCTTAGGACACCATGATTCCGAGATGTATGAAATGTTTAATTACACTAAGACACAAATTCAATCGTCACGACATTTGTGTTTATGCATGAGTTTGGGATGAAGACTTACTTATATTGTGAATCAAGGATTACACTAAAATGGGGGAGGATTGTTGGTGATTTTAGTGTCATCAATGGATTGATCCCTGAGGAATCAGTGATGGTTCCTGAGGGATCAATGACCATTTAGTGTTATCGGGATTCATGCGACTTTATGAGGTTCCATTTAGCTTATCACAAGTCTGGGGGTGTGGAGTACACTCTTGTGTAAGTATATTTGGGATCTAGTGGGAATATTACTGATATGTTACTCTGGGATCAGTAGTTAAAAGAACAAGAGTTTTGGTGGACTGGTACCAACGGGATTAGTCATTTAGTGGTTTGAATATTGGCCACGTGGGTTAACTGCCAATATAACCGTTGTATAACTACTTTAGTAACTTCCTTTTATCATTGGTTTCAGATGGGCCACGTGTCTCTCCAAGAGAGAGCCGTTCGAGGCAAAGGATCAGCGGTAACCGTTGGTAACCGCCCTAGTAACCTCCCATAACTTGTAGAAACCGCTCTCAAGGTTTTCCTACGGCCTATATAAGGACGAAATGGAGATAGGGTCGTGGTTACTTAGTCACTTGGTTGGCTGGTTGGTTATCTCTCGGAAGATTAAACCAAGTCGAAGTCATACATCCATCAATACATCATTCTATAGTTTGATCCTTACCATAAGCCTTGGAAAGGATTAGCAGATTTGTTCTATCTCACTTCAGATTTTGTGGAATCCCTAAGGCTTACAAGGGGAAATTTCTGATTTCGGAAAGTGTTTACACGACTCAAATCTTATCCGAAGACAAACATCATTGATTGTTCCCCAGGTGTTCTGCATTGAAGTGAAGACGGATCAACAGACGCAGCAGCGCTCGCTGGACCAACGCAGGGATCAACAACAAAATCCAACATCATCATCCCCATTGTAATAAACCCTACGTGTTGCCCACAAGTGCTCCACCAAATCATCCTTAAGTTGATGGTGTGTAACTCAATTCCGGAGGCGATACCTATATTGAATGTAGTTGTTGAGATTATAATCCCTGGGTAAGAGAGGTTCACATGGTTCTTGAGGAGCGACAAACCCGTTATGTTCGTACCCAGCTCTTTCATCTTCCACAATCATGTTGTGAATGATTATGCACGCTTTCATTGTCTTTGCAATGTAATCAGGGTTCCACGATAAGGCCGGCTCTCAAATGATTTTAAATCTGCTTTGCAAAGCTCCGAATGCCCTCTCGACATCTTTATGCCAACACTCTTGTTGTTGGGCAAATAGTTTTACCCTTGGCCCTTGAGGAAGGGTGATAGATTGAAAAAATGTGGCCCAAGGGGGATAAATATAGCGAGATAGTATCCCATGTTGTACTCGTGTCCATTGACCGTGAAGTTTACATTATGAGTAACACCTTGTAAAACATCATCAAAAATAGGTGACCGAGCAAGAACATTAATATCATTGTTGGTACTTGGTGTGCCAAAGAAAGAATGTCAAATCCAGGTGTCCTATGATGCAACAACCTCTAGGATAATTGTTGAACCATCATGATCTCCATGGGCGTACATCCCTTTCCATGTAGTTGGACAGTTTTTCCACCTCCAATGCATAAAATCGATACTTCCTAGCATGCCAAGAAATCCTCGAGACTCTCCTACGCTTAGTAGGAGTGCAATGTCATCGTCGTTTGGTCTTCATAGGTACTCGTTGCCAAAGAATTCAATGATTCCATCAACAAACTAGTACAAGCATTCTCTTGTTATGTCTGCACCAATACAAACATATTCATCGGGCGCATCAGCAGCAAGTCCATATGCGAGCACACAGATTACAACAATACACTTTTGTAGTGCTGATAAACCAAGTCAGGCGGTTGCATCATGTCTTTGTTGAAAGTACGATATCTTAGCTTCCAATTTGTTGACAATGCGCATACAGATGGGCCTTCGCGTTCGAAATCTTCTTCGGAATTGCTCATCTGTGTACGCTGGTGTATCGCTAAAGTAATCGACAAACAATCTTCCATGCCCGACTTCCCTTCCTCTTTCAATGTATCTTTGAGGACGTCGGGTTCTTGAGCTTTCTTCTTCTACTTGTGCAGTTGCTATGCGGTGTATGAGAGCGGTTTGAAATTGTTGGTTATGAGCTTAAAATTGCTCAATTGCGTCATCCAAACCGTGGTGTGATTCAAAGTTAGAGCTACTAGACATTTTTAGTATTGAGAATTGTTTATGGAGCTTAAGGAAACAATAGAAAAGTAAGAGTACGTGTTTGAGAGAGTAGTATGTGTCCCGGATTTGTTGAATGAAACTGATGTCTACATAAATAGATTCTGTACACCAACTCTCAATTTAGAACTAGCAGAAGAATTCAATGTAATATCACTCATTTCTATATTGATTTACACATTTCAACGTAAATTAATGTAGAGCTACTATCACAATTGAATGTAAATTAATGTAGAGCTACTATCACAATTGAATGTAAATTAATGTACACATTTCAACATAAGGATTTCTATAGTGATGCATATAAAAATTTAATGTAGAGCTACTATCACAATTCAATGTTAGTCAAATAATGTACACATTTCAACGTAAGGATTTCTATAGTGATGCATATAAGATTGAATGTAGAGCTACTATCACAATTCAATGTTAGTCAAATATCACATGTCACCCGCACCCTACAACTAGATAAATTTCGAATCCAATGTTATTAAAATTTGAAGTTATCTTCTCCACCACAAGATAAGGAATTCGTAAATTAATTAGTCTATCACGAGAAGAGAAATGAAATTTTGCTTTTCAGATATCACATGCCACCCATACTCTACCACTAGTTAAAATTCGGATACAATGTTATCAGAACTTAAAGTTATCTTCTCCACCACAAGATAAGAAATTCGTAAATTAATTAGTCTATCACAAGAAGAGAAATTAAATTTTGCTTTTCAGATATCACGTGCCACTCATACCCTACCACTAGATAAATTTCGGATCCAATGTTATCAGAATTTGAAGTTATCTTCTCCACCACAAGATAAGAAATTCGTAAATTAATTAGTCTGTCACAAGAAGAGAAATCAAATTTTGCTTTTCAGATATCACATGCCACCTATACCCTACCACTAGATAAATCTCGGATCCATTGTTATCAGAATTTGAAGTTATCTTCTCCACCACAAGATAAGAAATTCGTAAGTTAATTAGTCTATCACAAGAAGAGAAATCAAATTTTGCTTTTCAGATATCACATGCCACCCATACCCTACCACTAAATAAATTTCGGATCCAATGTTATCAAAATTTAAAGTTATCTTCTCCACCATAAGATAAGACATTCGTAAATTAATTAGTTTGTCACAAGAAGAGAAATCAAAATTTGCTTTTCAGATACCACATGTCAACCATACCCTACCACTAGATAAATTTCGGATCCAATGTTATCAAATTGCATTAAATGATGAACATATTAAATTAAACACCAAGTATAGAAAGGATTCAATATGCAGTAAAGGATAAACACAGTAACGTAAACACAAAGTACAGAAATTGAAAGTGCAAAACGCAAAGTATAGAAATTGAAAGTGCAAAGCACAAAGCATAAAACATGATAATTGAACATGCAAACAAGGACAACAAGAGTGCTCTCCATGAGGATAATTATTCAAACACGTACGTCGCCAATTTGAGCTTCATTTTTTCTTCTTCGGGAGCGCGGACTTGTAACATTGACAACTTATTATATAAGTTCATCCTCTTGATCTCCACCTCTAATCTCTTCACATCCTCCAACTCTTGGGCAACCTTCTTCGAATCTTCCATCATAAGTTGCAACAGGTCAACATCTAAAGAAACTTGGGATGACGAGGATCCTCCTTTTTCTCTTGCTTTCTTAGCAGTTTTAATGCCGATTAGGCGCTCAGTAGGACCTTCATTATACCTACTTATTGGCGTATCAAGACCAGATGCATCGCCTTCAATTGATTTCGTCCTCGATCTCTTTAAGCTTCCAATGTCGGAGCTTTGTTGAGTGTTCAAAGCTTTCCATCTTTCCTCCTTCCATAAAACACCCCAGCTCGCTACTTAAGTGAAATGACTATTAGTTGAAGTATAACAAAGTTCATGAGCGTACTGCTTAATATCCTCATCTGACTGACCGCTTCTTTTTAGCTTATTCGCTTCTATAAATGCACTTTTACATTTGTAACATAGTTATGGAAGTCTATTTCATTTAGACTTACACGGTGTCAAGGTTCGCCACTCATGACTTTCTTTCTCGTTGTTGTAGTACTTTTTAATTCGATGCCAAAATACTTGACATGTTTGTTGTGTGTTTCTGATAGGTTGTTTTCTTGTATTAAGCCAAGCACTTACTAGGAACAATTAATCTTTCTCCGTCCATAGTAGACCCTAATAGGTAGAGACATTGTCTTCAACACGGGTTGCACGACCACCACGGGAAGTACGACCACCACGAGATCTACGGCCTCCACTTCGTGATCCACACCCGCGGGAAATTTCTGGTTGAGTGCTGAACGGAGGCTCATCATCCGGTTGAGGGTGTTGGGACGATATTAAGGACGCCAGTCATTAATATCTAAACCAATAATGATCGTCCCTTGTTTTGATAATGACAAACTCAAAGGTATTTGATAAGTTGTCCAAGTATTGATCTCAGGTAAGTCTAGTGGACGCACATGAGCGAAAAGGACAACAAGTGAACGGCAGTCCCTAAGCTGTAGGGACGCACGTCATTAGAACCTCCAAAACTGAACGTAATTGGCGAAGTTCCTGCGAAGATAGGACGGCATCCTCATCAAGAAGGGACGCGCGCCAAAATACGGACGAGGTTCAAATTCAAATCAAGGCCGCCCAACATGATTACATCACGTCCGGCCGTAGTCCTCAGAAGGAAGCTTCCCTTGTCTGGGCACGTGTAGACAACTCCAAAGATGTCGCTTTCCCAGCGATGGTCCCCTACCCACGCGGAGGCTTCCCAAGCGTCAACAGAGTTGACTTCCTCAAGGAGCTCATCGCACCGTTGATGGAAGATCAAGTGTCCGACCAAGTCTCAGAGGACACTAGAGGACAAGAACCACTTCCGCTATAAATACCCCCTCAAGGGTATGCATAGCGGTGTGGACTTTGAAGACTTTCTCTCAAGCTCTCCCGAAGCATTCAAGTTCAAGACGAAGAACAAGGAGATCAAGTGAGCTTGAAGCAAGAGAAAGAAAGTCCAACCAAATCAAATCCAAATCAAACCACAAAATAGTTAGAGTTGTTGTTTGTCTCTCACAACGAATAGTGAGGGACGTGAGTGATAGCTTCCTTATAGCTAAGAGTGTTAGGTTACTTGTTAGGTTGAAAGGAGTGTTACTAGTGAGGCTAAGGACGGACGCTTAGCTCAGAGAAGTGTAACGACTCGCCTAAGTTGTAAGGACTCACTCTCAATAAGATAAGGGACGGCTATTGAAAATCCTCCAACGGAGGTAGAGGTTTACCCATAAGACTAGTTGGTCTTAGTGGGGTTCCTCTATAAATACTCGTGTCTATTCTCTTATCTTGTTTCCTGTTAAGTCTATTTTCCTATGCACTTACGGACGCCCTTGACCCAGTTAAGGACGCCCATATTAACGACTTACGATCCAACAGAGGGGTAACATTATCATCCGAATCTAATGAATTTGATGTTGGTTGAGACTCGCCAAAGGTTTGAAAACCTTAATATGGGATATTTTCAGATTGAGATGGGGGTTGTTGTAGGAATTGAGGATTCATTTGCCAATTTTGTGGAGGAGGATAGATTTGTTGGAAATGTGCTGGAACAACTTGTTGATGATGATTTGAGTAGGGATTTGGATACCACATTTGTTGGACATTTTGTGGATGACTTTTTGGATAGTTTAGTTAGATTTTTTGTTGAGGGTAATTTGGTAGGAAATTTTAGTGATAATTTTGTGGCAATCCTGATGAAGAATTATCACCGGAATCCATGCTCAGAAGAAGGAAGGTTTCAAAGATGTGTTTTTGAGAGGATTATTGGAAGTGTGTGCTTGAGTGTGATTTACAAATGAGAATAGAACTTGTATATATAGAAAAAGTTTCAACAAACTCACCTACCTAACTTTCAACTAGTTGACCTACCTAACTTTCAAAGGAAAATTAAAACTTTTAATAATAAAGCAGATAAACCTAATATTCAAAGTACTTAATATATTTAAAGTAAGATATACCTAACTTTCAAAGTACTTAACTATATAAAGTAAGATAGATGTAACTTAATAATTTGTTAATAACATGTAGTAGATTAAAAGATATAAAAACATGATAATTTTTTATGTTCAAATCAAGTTAGGTTAAAAGGGTCAATTATATATTTGTTTAATTCAATACATACTAATAACTAACATTTTGTACAAGAATAGAAAAATATATACAAAATTGGTGTTTATGGATAGATTAAAAAAAAAACAATTTATGAATCATGGTATATTTAAAATATTTTTATTTTAATTAAAATTTTAGCCAAAATGAAAAAAACATACACACACTTTTAATTCATTTAAACAAAATAATACATGAATATTGGCTGCATGTGGATGGACCCACAATTACTCCTCTCCCACCAGTATCACCTTTACCTAAATGTGGATGGACCCCACATTTACCAAATATACACATGCAATTATGTGTTGTTGATGCGCATCGATGAACGCTCCTTTCCCACCAATATCACCTCAATTTCCTTTTTTCTTTTACAGAAATTACTCTGATACGTTGTGTGATGCCCCGATATTCATGACCTAAGTATCTTAGGCATTAACAAAGAAAGTCATCATGAATTTTGGTTTCTCATTTTTCATTAAAAAAAGTCTCAAAGCTCCACAATTAATCATTTTGTAGTTTTTAGTTGTTATAATTTGGCAGACTTGTTTGAGTTCTTATTAGTACTTTCTAAAATGTTCATGCTAGAGTTTTGGTGTTTTTGATTAGTGCTTTCTAAAACGGCCAGGCTAGAGCTTTGGTTTTTCTTTATGGCGGGTCGCTTTTGTGTTTTGTAGCTTCTAAAGATCCTTCTCATGGTGGAGGTAATATCAATCATCCTTTTACTTATCCCGAGATTGATTCATTTAATGTCAAGTGCTCCTTTGTAGTGTTTCAGTGCCCTCGAGCCTTAAACTCTTCATTAGTTTGTATATTTTCTTACTCCTATTGGTTTTTATATCTTTTAGACTTTTTTGCCTCGTCCTAGTCCTAGTATGTCTTTTTTGCCTCATACTATTCGGTCTTGACTATCGTCGACCCCGAGGGCCTCTAATGTAAAATTCAAAATAGTGAAATTATTTCATTCCACTCTTCTCTACACACAAATATTCAAGTAAAGCCTCCATGACCAGTTACTGTTCCAAGCTTCGCAACTCTTGGCAGGGTAACCCTATCATAGCTATATAGCTTCCGTAGTTTGTCACCAAACAACGCTATATTCAGATCACAAGCGGTGGAAGCACAATTTTCTGTAGGCATGTGTAGCCATGAAATTTCTCAACTCCCTTGTATTTGAAATGAAGTGTGCAACGTTAATGCTAAAAGCATATCCCATACACAGACCAATAAATTATATCAGTTACCCTTCTCTTTATTCTCTCATACTGATACAATCCTGTGGTTCTTACCAGACAACACGGCAGAAAGAAGACTGAATCTGATATACAAGCAAAAATACTCAAATTCTACATTGCGTACAATCTCTATTGTATGATAAAGCATCATCATCCATAGTGACGGTGTAATATGGCACATTTACGGAGAAATTTTACCTCGCCACTGTAGGGTTATCCTTTCCAGCCTCTGCAGCTTCTTCTTTTACTCCAGAGAAACTTTAAAGATAACCTATCCAAGAAATGAAAAACTGAATGTCTCTTCTGTCCACCAAACATACCTTCACCTTCATTCTTCCTTTACTGTGCAATATTGACAGATTTTGTTATACAAGAACGGGTGAAGTGAGAGGAGCCTCACTAATCAAGAGCAGTCTTGGCTTTTCTGCCAGTAATTGGATTCGCCCAGCCATCAAGAATTGGTTTTGCAATAGCCGAGTTTGACAAGGCTTGCAAATCAGGTTTCAAATTCCAGGATCCTGACCAGATTGATATGCTTGAGTTATTATCCTCGTCTTGTAGAATTGGTGTGCTGGAAGATTTTCTCACGCCTAGTAATCCATCAGCAATAATCGAGGCTAAGAGGCCAGATGCATTAGCATTTGTCCCACCACCTTCACCTTCTGAAGCCAAATTGTTTCTGCTCGATGTTTTTGTTCTACAAGCTAAGCCTTTTCCTGTGATAGCTGAAAGCCAACCAGTAATGCCACTCTCCTTCAAAATCTTCTCTGGGATTGTTGAGGTAAAATCAGCATCTGACTTTTGGCGCCTTCTCATTGGTTTATCACTCCATTTATCAGAGTCGGTGTCACTGGAATCCCCAAGTGCCACATCTTCTTCCGTGTTGAAACCATTACCTGCACTTCTAGATTTCCCATTAAGGCTCAAGGGAGGCTTCATACCCGAGTTAGGTTTCATCATTGATCCATTTTCAACAGAACCAGCAATTTCTTTACTGTAGACAGCCATCTCAAAACCTTCAGATTGGGTTCTCCGGGGATTTGGTTCCTCCCTGAGTCCGTAGTAGCCTTGCAAGGAATTCATTGCAGGTGAGACCTTCTGCTCTGGAGTTGCTTTTACGGATTCCAACATATCAAGGATATCAGGCAGCATACTTCTGGGTGGGGTCTTCCCAGAAAGGGTATTTCTGTAACAAGATTCAATTGAAAAGTCATACTATCAGCGCGCCTATCATGAGAAATTAATATCTGCAAGACAGCTATTGAAATATAGAGTTACCTGAACTTGACCAGTTTGAATTAAAAAACAATTGGTTAAGTTATTTTGCACTTGAGTCAGGAGTTCGTTTTGTTTTTTACAACCAACCAACATCCTCTATTTCCATCAAGTTTGGTCAAATTTTGAAGCTGGGTGCTGTTCAGACTTCAGACAATGGTATAATGATAATCTTTGAATTTCTATAATTGTTATTATTACTCTAGGAAAAGTGCAAATTTCCGTAATTCACAATCTATCTTCTGTGGTTAATTTCCCTTTCCAAACCATTGAAAAAAGTACACATCAAAGTTATTGGATGCTATCAATCATAAAGCAAATACTCTTGAAAGTTGAAAGCATAACATATACAATAATAAAACATTGAAGACAATTCAATCTTCATAGATGATAACCTTTCTAACAATGAAAAAAGATATAATATGAGGATGAGCGATAAACTGCAAAATGAATAATCTAAAACGTGAGCAAGTTGAACGAAAGATACCCTGCGTTGCTGCAGCCATTAGAGAGAGAAGGTGATGGGGGGTGCCTCCCAGGTAGAGGAATACGAAGCGTCTTCAGAGCAAACATTTGACGATCAGTGACCAAACTGTTCATCTTTTTAATATCAGCGACCTAACATACCAATCAAGTTAGAAACATTTAAGAATTACAAAAATACTAGCCAACATAGAATATTGCAACAGAAACTACAAACATGAACCCAAATCATATCAAATATCCAGAATTGAGCATATGAAGAATCATGCAAGACACTTTGATTGCTCAGATACATATATTCTATGCACACTCCACATGCTGAAGGAAAAAATTACTTAGCACATACTAAATGTAGTTTCATTTTTGTAACACTGGCATAGACAGGTAAGAGCTCATGGTTCGACATAAACTCCTCTAAGCCCGGTAAGTCCAGGACGTTGTTCTCCGGTGAGGACAAGATACAACTAAAGGTCATCATCCTTCATCAGTGATGAAAATGAAACCTCATGGATATAATGTCAATCAACGTCACAGCCGCATTATTAGCAATCTACAACGTTTGAGCATTTATAATGCTGTACTATGTCTGCCCTACACAATACTGTACGAGAATTAACCAATTCCTAACTATCACAAAGCACAAGTTGGTATTGAGTACTCTATTAACAATGAACTAAGCCATAAGAAGCCATGAAATACCTGCAACCGCCACCACACAGAGACATGGATTAAATAATCCTTATAAACCTCATAAACTAGAAAAGGCTGAATGAAATCCTCAGTCAACTAATCATGCTAAACTCTTGAGCAAACTTCATCAACTAACCATTTTTAACACAGCTTGAATTTTGTAAAGACAAATATACAATTAATACCTCAGTTGCAACTGGCATTATTATATCATACGCATTAATACGTTGAGAGCCATGTATACCTCAACGCCATATTTGATAGCAACTCCAGCTAGCGTATCCAAATTGGAGACGGGATGCTCAAAGAATCGGCAGGGAGAAGAGGAAGACGCAGACGCCGAATAAGACGACGACGAATTCCCCGGCGAGTTTGGAGCGAGGAAAACCATGGAAGCCCTTGCCGGACTGCTCATGAAATCCCTGTTCGCATCAAACTCGTCCGTAGTGTTCTCTCCGTAATCGAATTGCTCATTTCCCATCCTCTCTGTACAAAAAACCAAAAATGACCGAAAATCCCCCACCGACACACACCTTCCTCGCCTAATTCAACCAAAATCCCATATTGCAGCCTAACAAAATCAAAAGAAACCTCCACAGCACACAGCAAGCTCCGGCAGAAAAATCAATTCAGCGAAACCTAAAGCGATTCCTCAGATGAAAGCGACTATGAAGCGCCTATCCAATTTTCGGGAGCGCCGAGTGTGAATGGTGGAAATAGGAGAGAGGCTAGCGGATCTAGAGAGAGACCGCCATTAACACGCAACAATAGGAAGGAAGGATGCGCGAAGCAAAACGAGCGATGATCGCACAGATGAAACTCGAGAAAAATCGCGCTCGGATCTGAGGAAAGGCTATCGGATGAACAACAAGCATAGGGCGAAGAAGATCGCTGAGGCCGTCCAATTTTCGGGAGCAACGAGTATGAATGGTAGAAACAGGAGAGAGGGTCGCAGATCTAGAGAGAGAAAACTGGATTTTTTGTGTGGATTGTGTGTAATCTTTCCGTGTTTATTGATGATGATTCTCTCTTATCGATTTTACAAGGAAGTGAATTTTTACACACAAATTTTTTGACTTTTTTTTTGTTTTTTTTGTACCATGTCATTACAAGACGACCCCTTAGTAAAGTGTCAAATATAATACAATAATGAGAAATGAGAACAAGAAAAAGGGTTTGTTCAGTGTTCAACCAAAAAAAAAGGGTTTGTTCAGTGCATAATATATTACTACCTCCGTCCCATAATGTTTGTCCCTTTTCCTTCACAAATTACAAAGGAAAAAGGACAAACATTATGGGACGGAGGGAGTACGTACTAAAGTTCTTTTTAAAATAAAACAAGGGACATAAATACATGTAATAAGTGTAGGGAAGTGGACCACTTTCTTGTATTTGATTGACCGTTAAAAATAGGTTTTTTGGACTAGAACGTTCTTTCCCAAAATAATAGTTTTTTGTTATAATCTTTATGCCACTGAACGCCCTAAATGGCAGCATCAACGAAGGCCATCCAAAGACATGGACCAACACCATCCAACGGCGTCCATCGACGTAGCGTTATAAAACCCTAAACGTGTGCACTGTCATCATCTTCGTTTCAAAGCTTTGGTACAAATGAATAAACAAACGTCGTAGAACGAATATCCATCAATGGCGTCACGTAAGCGTGGGTGGGGGCGAGGAGATCAACGGCGAAAAATCGGCAGCGCAAGGGCCTATTACACTAACAAGAGCAGTACTCTAGGTGGTGCTACCAGTGGCGGGCCGCACGGTCAAGACACACCCGTGATAGCGACTAGTGTTTCTCAGGCCATTCGCGACGGCGACAACGGTGCTCGGGTCGTAGTTGATGGTGTTGACGCTTTTGGGTCAGGGATGTAGGCAATAGGGCAGCTCACATGGAAGGACTAGCGGATCGTGGTGTCGGTGCTTCTGGGGTCGACGGTGCGGGAAACAGGGGCATTTCGCGGAATTTTTCAAAATCTCAGGGACATTTCACAGAATAAGTTTATTTTAAAGGTACCATCCGGAAAAGCCAACTCATTAGCATCATCCGGAATTTCCCTTTATTATTTTAACCATATCCATATTATTGTAATTATATGTGATTTGATTTACAATATTTAGTCATAATAACATCATTAACTAACTGAAAATTTTATACTACTTTTTAACCCCGTAGACAAAGGGCTTGTTTCCTTATTGGATGAAAGTATTTGTTTGTGTAAAAAACTACATTGTTTATGTATTGAAAAAACGTAAAAGAGTAAGGCCCAATTTTCAAAAGTAATAAATATATGTTTTGGGTGAGAAAATCTTACAACCTGCCAAATGAAGGCCTAACTCTGTTACACAACAAAATAGACAATAACCTGACATAATCGAATTAATCTACAATAATAAACCTGACATAATTGAATTAATCTATTATAATAATAATAATAACAATAATTAAAACTCGTACTCCTCTTGAAATTAAAAATGACCAAATTCAAATCCTATTGAACAGGCCAATTGATATGTCCTACTTGCTAGAGTATCAAATTCTTGCTGTGACAACAGGTTACAGTATAAAATACTACTCCCTCCGTTTCACAATAAGTGTCGTTTTAGCACTTAAAATTTGTTTCATAATATGTGTCGTTTTAGGTTTTCAAAGTGATTTATTAGGGGTAATAATGATAATTTTTATTGGAATGTGTATTTGTTGACTAAAGTTGTTCATTCATTGGTCCAAAAAATGTAATGAGTGGTAAGATTAAGAAAAAGTTTTAAGTTTTAAAGTGAATGATTGGTTTTCTTAAAAACTGTGTTGAGAGCTAAAACGACACTTATTGTGAAACGGAGGGAGTATTATTATTGATTTGAATTTATTAAATTATTAGAGGTGAGGGCTTTTAGGTGAAGCTAGAAGGTGGTCCAAAGTCATATGTGAAATTAGGAAAAATGGGGTCATCTGTTTGACTTTGTTGAGAGATGTAGAGCAAAATACTTACATAATTGAGCTGCTTAATTGACGGAAAGAATAAGTTGATTTAATTTGCACGTTATACTCCCATATATATGTACACACAGTATTAGTGCATGCTTTTATATGTGATAAACAAGTAACAAGATGAAGTGTTAATAGACTCAATATATGTAAAAAAATGGTAATGATTGATCGAAGAATGTATAAGTGCTCTTAATTTACAGGTGCAGAATATACGCCAAAATGAATTAATTATGTTTGAATGTTAGAACATTGGCTCCATATTAATGATTAATGGTGATTTAGAACGATGGACCCAAGAAAACAACCTTTAATCATTAAACTCATTAAAGTAAAATACAGTACTTGATATACTCGATAGCAATTGTGTAGTAGTCCAAAATACGAATCACTCAAAAAAGGAATCACTCATGATCCAGCTAATCGTTGATATTTATTTGGTTTTTAAGTTATCTTTAATGCGAAAACAAATACATTAAATTAATTCATAAATAACGTAAAATGGTGGATTAATTTGTAAACACGTTGAGTTTAATTTGTTTTTACAAGATTTGAATTAGAAGTAACACAAAATTAAAACTGATAATGCATATCTGATTCAATTCCATCGATCAGAAGCTTCATTCTTTCTCCCTTCCAAATGCATAGCAAACACAGTTGTTGACTTATAAATTCCCTCTACTGATCAGAATCTAAAAATTTTCATGTACAGTATTATATAAAATGACAATTAACCAGAAATAAAAAATACTGCTAGATTGAGATTTAGTGACTGAGTTAACGAACTGACACGTGGCAGCGTGGCATATCGTACGCGTGTGAGGAGATGGAGCATATGAATGAATGAAGGAACGTGGAGGTCAATGTCTACCGACAAATCCTAAACACCCTGTTTTCCCTTCGCGTTACGCCATAGAGGTATGGACCACCGTTTTAATTATTCGGAAAATTGCATTCTGCGACCCGTTTGACTGGTGTATTTGCAATTTGGAGACTAGCTGTCAAAACCTGATCCGATCCGAAAAATTGACCAGAATTGACCGAAAGTTTTTGGGTTGAAACCCGACCCGAATAGTAGCGAGCAAAGAAAAAAACCCAACCCGATTAACCCGAAACCGACCGGACCGACCCGATCTTTTATATATATGTAGAATAAATATATTTTTCTTGTAAATATTATAATATATTTTATCATAAAACCTATTATACAAAAAATAATATTGTAAAATTCTAGTAAAAATAATATTTTATTATTAAATATCATTATATAATCATAATATTGTATTATTAAATATCATTATTTAATCATAATATTCTTTTAATAATCATTAAAAATTCAAATTCTTGACCTGTTAGGTCGACCCGAACCCGCGCAGTAACCTGTCAAGACCCGACCCGACTTGACATGTAACCGGTTGACCCGAACGCGCACTCAACCCGAACCTGAAAAGTCCGAACTCAAATTCACCCGACCCGACCCGATTGACATCTCTACTAGGGATGAGATATTTTACATAAAAGGATAGGATGTTTGCACTAGCAGATCTTAGGGTATGGCATGGGTGGGCGGTCGTGCCCCATTGCGAGTGGTAAATTAATCATCATAAATGTTTTCTCTATCTTCCGCCATAAATGTGTTTTTACTTATTAAGTTTTTTTATCTTTAATTGTTTTTTATTAAAGTTAAATATGATGCTTAAGCATTATCATGGAAGGTTTTATATTATCGTAAAGATAGAATTCTCGTTTGGATTGTGTACGTAGCAAGATATCGTTTGGGGATAGAATTTTTCTCTCCATACCATCACTCTTCCATTATAAATACATGTGTTCGCAATTATTGTTCTTTATCTCGACGATCGACTCTAACAATTGCTCTTCTGAATTAGGCATCGAAGGTGAATTAGGGGGCAGAACATGAAGAAATGAGCAATCAATTAGTGCATTAAAGGTGAATTTTTGTATACTAATACCCATAGTGTTGTATTTATATAGGATGCCCATCTATGTTATTCTATGGTTTGGAGTTTTGCTACCTGCAAAATTTTCCCCCAAAAATTCTTTTCTCCCAAACTGATTTTTACCCATCTTATCCTAAATCCCAATTTATTTATTTATTATGATTTTCTTTGAGCAATTAATTTACTGTTTAATTTGTTAATACGTCCACCCAACAACAACAACATATTATTGTATCACCCAGTACAATTAACTTAATTAGAGAAATATAATTCTAAAAAATTTAGTACTCGGTTGTTTATCATGGAACATTAAAATTTTAGAAAATATTATTGTATTTAATTTTAAGACTTTTAAATGTTTCATTTAATAAATTTCATATTTATCACCAATTAGAGTTTGGTAATCAGTTTTATTTTATATTTCACAATTATATTATATCACGTAAGTGTATAACAAACTAATAATAAGCTAGCAAATGACCCGTACCTTGTACGAGAGTGTTATTTATTTATTTATTACTTCGTATATGAATTCACCATAATAATTACAAATATTGTCACATGCCGACTTTGTTTTAAAACGATGCTCATCTGTTAGATTATAAAATCACATAATTCTTGTATAACATCCATATTTATATATTAATTATTTTATTTATATATTAGCGATACATGCATAAACATATATTTAAATAATCGAGGAATAATCCCATAAGATAAGATGCATTATCAAGTTTTATTAAAAATTGATATAAAAAATCATTTGGCATATAAATCAAGTTGGGTAAACTAACTTATATAATAAAATCAATAATTTTTAATAAAAACTCGGTTTAATATAGTATTATATTAAAGATATAGAGAAGATTTAGTGAGATAATAAATAAAACCAAATTATCTTGTATATATGTTATTATGTTGTGAAAAATTAATCAAATAAGAAATATACATACCAAATAAAAATATTAATGAGTCATTATTTTTATTCAAAAATCTATCTTTTATCTAAAATGTAATCAGTATGTAATATTACAAATATATTTGTGATAAATATATCATCTAATCTTTTTATTGAGATTTTAATATAATATAATAGTAAAAAATATGTTTAATATATTATTTTAATAGAAGAAATATGTGACTTAAATATAGTGATAGAATTTGCTATCATTGATGATTTTTAAAAAACACCATAATAAAAGTACGAAAAATAATGTATAATTAATATATTTTTAATTATATAGGTAAAATGTAAAGATTAAGATTTATACATTATGACTAAATAAAAATATATATTTTTTAAAACCCATGTATGATATAATGATAAAATTGAGAGTTGTATATTTGCATAGATTTATTAATTAATCAACTCAAATTCTAAGATAGAACTAATACCTTAATTATGTATGTATATAATTATGATAAAATCAAGATTTAATGAGAAAACGTTTTTAATAATGGGTTGATGTGGCACAATATGGTGGCAGAATTTACTTCCAATATATTGTAATGGATGATAAATCAAAGCTTATGATTTTTATTAGACAATAATTAAAATGATACATATCAACAAATAGAAAAAAAAAACTTAAAAACATCATTTTATCTATAAAATTCGAGATAACTTTCGACTTCTTCAACGAACAAACTAATGTATGGAATAGTAGCTATGAAATCACACGGAAGAATGATATGTGGGATTCATGGATACCCAATACCTTATAAAATTCCCACAGAACCCGCTTCCGTGGAATCTCACAGGGTATTCGCCTTAGGTAGGCAATGGACAATACAAATCATAGGTTTTGATGTTATTTACGGAAACTAAACTTAATTAGAGGATAAAATAAAATAGACGAAAATGGGTATGTGGGCTATGGGTGAGCAAAAATGGAGTAAATAGGCTGGGCGGAAATTTAATGAGCTCCAATAGGCGATTTCGGGAATTGCCCCTGTAGAGAGCTGGAAAATTACGCCCCTGCCACCGTCACATTTAATGAGCTCCCTCCCCCAAACCCTAGCTAGCTTCCCGCAACCCCCATCGTCATCCACTGCGGCAAGCGAAAATCGAGTGATTCCGCGCACAAAACACCCGAATTAGGCCAGCGATTGAAACGATGGAGTGATGACGACGTGAGAAACGATCGATTGAAGCTTGGGAAGACGATGACAACTTCGTACGGCCTACGGAGTTGTAGGTCGTGAATCTCCCTCTTGAGTCCGAAATCCAACGCTTTGTCGAGGTAAAAACACTCGAGAACGTATGAAAAATCGAGGTTAATGGATGACACAATCTGTTCTGCTTATCACTTGAATGGATTTTTATGATAAGTGGATATGTGATGACGAGGGAAGGCTGAATGAGAGCAATGGATGAATGTGATGACAAGATATGGGGACACGAATGTGTTATGTGAGGACACATGATGACATGGCTAAGATTGCGAACCAAAACCTGCATGTGATGACGTGTTTTTACTCGGTGTTGTTATGATCTGATGACAAGTTTGAATAATTAAGATATTGTTTGAATGTGATGACGTGTTTTTACTGTTTTCCATTGGCTACGACGTCCTTTTCAGATATTGTGATGACCTGGCATCATTAAATGAAGTGAGGACAAGAGCATATTAAATGTTTTTTTTTTTGGTTTTCTGTAGATATTGCATGCTGATGTGATGACAACTTTTGCGTGTGTTGATATTGTTTGCTGATGTGATGACAACTTTTGTTTGTCTTTGTGTAATTCTGGCAGGACAATAACAATGAAGCTCCTAAGTGTTTGCTTTGGGGGAGAATGAGACTGTGAAGGCAAATATGTTGGTGATCTAACCTACAAAGCAATGGTCATCAAAGATGGCATGACATTAGAAGAATTGACTTCCACAATCAGGAAACGATGTAATATTGAAACTGGTGGTTAGGGATTGATGTTGTCTCACTTAAATCCCTTCCAAGTAGTTGGCAAGCCTTACACAGTTGAGAATGAGGATGACTTGGTGTCATTCCTGGAGAGAAATGACTCCACTGAGGTACAGTGGAAGATGCCTTTGTATGTGACCTTGAAGACTGGGGGGGGGTGCAACAGATGACAGGATGCATGTTGAGAGTGGGCATAGCAACCCTGTAGTTGATGACGGGATGAAAAATGTTGGCGTAGCTGCATTTGATGACAGGTTGATGGTTGTTGGAGAGGAGCCTGAGTTTGTTGAGATGCATGTTTATGGTGATGACGAGATGCCAGAAATACTAGATTGTGTTGAGGACATGACATCCAACAACGACTTCTTGAAAGTGGGGCAGCTATATCCATCAAAAGATGAGCTGAAAGCTATTGTTTCCAAGCAAGCCTTAAGAGACAGGTTTGGGTACAAAGTGCACAAGTCCACAACACAAATATACAAGGTTGTATGTGTGGACAAGGAATGCAATTGGTTAATGCTAGCCACCAAGGTGAAAGACGCTGATTACTTCCAAATAAGGAAATACACCTACAAGCACACCTGTTCCTTTGAAACCAGGTTCCAAAAGCACCACAAACCATCCTACCTAATTGTTGCTGAGCAGATTAAGACAAGGTACTTAAACTTGTCATCAGTTCTCTGATAATTATAATAATACAACCCTGTCATCTAATAACATGTTATGGTCAATTGTAGGTTCGAAGGTGTGAAGAATGACCCTGATGTGCACTAGATTTAGAATGATGTCCAAAAGGAGTTGCATGAGAGAATAAGCTACTGGAAAGCAAGGGAGAAAGCTCAAGACATAATCAGAGGTTGCCCAGAAGAGAACTACGCATTGCTTCCTGCCTATTGCCACGTCCTAAAACAAGTGAATCCTGGTACATACACAAAGCTGGTTATAGATGAGGAGACATACCACTTCAAATCTATCTTCATCGCATATGGAGTGTCTATCAGAGGATTCGTTTATATGAGAAAGGTATGTATTAATGTTGTCATCACTTCTAGTTGTTGTGTGGACATGTCATCACTTCTGCTCTCTATGTAAACTTGTCATCACTTCTGCTCTCTGTCCCCTGTAGATGTTCTTGTTGCATGTACTTGTGATGACATTAGGTTATTTCAAAATAAAGGCTTCATACTTCTTCAATAAATACATTGGGGTTAGAGTAGTTGTTAATTTATCCACATTTGTCATCACTTCTAGTCCTCGTCATCACTTCTGTTCATTGTCCTACAAATGTTGCAGGTCGTGTCTGTGGATGGAACTTTCCTGCATGGCAAGTATGGGGGGACCCTAGTTACAGATGTAGCTCAAGATGCCAACCGCCAAGTCTATCCTCTAGCCTTTGTTATAGTGGAAACAGAAAATGATGTTGGATGGACTTGGTTTTTCCAACAACTACTGAATGTGGTGCCAAACACTCCAGGGTTGATGATACTATCAGATAGGCACAAGAGCATAAAGAAGGCAGTATCCACAGTGTATACCTCAGCTAAGCACATCTGTTGCAAGAGGCATCTACAACAGAACCTTATAACCAGATTTCATGATAGTGGATTGATCAGTTTGTACACCCAAGCTGCAGATGCTTACACTGCAAGGGAGTTTGATGGTTATTTCAATGATATATGTAGTCTAAATCCTGAAATGGGGAAGTATCTCACTGATGCAGACTCCAGGAAGTGGAGCAGGGCACATTGTGAAGGGGATAGGTACAACATGATCATGACAACAAACAACTCTGAGTGTGTGAACTCAGCTCTAAAGATTGCTAGGTCCTACCAATTGGTTTCACTGTTCGAGTTCATTAGAGATATGGTTACAAGATGGTTCTATGAGCGTAGAACAAAGCCCCTTGCTTATGAGGGACAACCAAGTGAAGTTGTCATCGCCATATTAAATGCAAGACTGGACTTGTTATCAAGGTATGATATTAAACTCCTTAATGATGCGCAGTTCCAAGTTATTGGGGGCACATTTTCTGGAATTGTTGATCTTGCCAAGAAGACATGCTCTTGTAGGGTGTTTGATTTGGACCACTATCCATGTACACATGCCCTCTGTGCAATTCAGTATATGCAATATAGGGTAGGTGACTTCATAGATGACTACTTCAAAAGTAGCTATTGGTTGAATGCATACAAAGAGACCCTGTACCCTTTACCCTACAGGACTACTTGGGATGTGCCAAATGACATTAAGCATATGACATGCATACCACCAAACAACAGTAGGAAGGTTGGGAGGCCAAGGGTGAAGAGGTTGGCATCTATTGGAGAGTTCAAAAAGGAGGTCAGGAAAAGGGGAAAACCCTCAACCTACAGGTGCAGCCTGTGTGGGATGGATGGACACAACAAGAAGAGATGCCCCTCAGCTCCCCCATCTGCTGGCAAGCTTTGCATCAAGTATAAAACCAAGAAAACATAGGTGCTACCAAGACTTGTCCTCAACTAGTTGTTGTGAAGACTTGTTATCAACTAGTTGCTGTGAAGACTTGTCATCTATCTGCTGCTAGTACAAAATAGTAGTTTGCTTTTAATATTCTGCTCAGTGATAAACACTGATATTATTTTTGGCTTTATTAGTATTCTATCTCAGTGATGAACACTGATATTATTTTTGCATATATGTGCATCATGGCACAATTTTTGGGGGGATGTGTGAAAACAGATGATAGCTTATTGGTAAATGAATGACAGTTTTTTGTGTAGTGCATGCAAGCTTTTATAGTAGTATACATTATACTAGTTTTACTTCTCAGTGATTACATGATTTGTGCATATTGACAACAGATAGAATCTCTCCCCACCCCCCATTGATTTCATTTAAAAAGTATTACTTGTGTGAAAGTGAACCATCACTGTTCACCAGATGACAAGACTTGTCATAACTCTAGGGGTGGTACGGTTGGGTCAAAAATAGCTACTTATTACGATGCATTGACCACAAATACTCTAGTCTTGGAAATAGCCATCCTACCTAAAAAGGTTCTGAATCTTCATCCCATCATCAATGCATTACCCCAAGGAAAGTAGTATAAAATAGACTCCTAAGGAGTATGAAACTTGTCATCACTTTCTGAGCCGAAGCTTGTCATCACCTATTACAATGGCTAACCGTCCTGTAGCTAATGGTCAAAGAAGGGTGCATCCACGACATCCACAACTACCTTACTTTCAGATTACCGTCCGCTGCAAGGTGAGAAAACACACTTACAACCCCCCCCCCTATATTTAATCTCTTCTTCTTATGTATATGAACCTGTCATCAGTTTCGTGCACATGTAGGATTCCGCAGATTTTAAGGTGTTGCTCACTGCAGAGGCCGGACTTTGCCAGCTAGTTGATGTATACTGCCAATATGAAGGCATTGACCCTGCGATTTGAAATTCTTCTTCAACAATGAAGTGCTTCGGGATCCAAACAAAACTCTAACAACTCGAGAGGTTATACATGACCTTGTCATCACCTGCGACCAAATAGCTTGTTATCTTTGTACAATTTTGTGCTAAACCGTCTCCTCTTGTTGTTGTGCAGATTGGTCTAACAAATAACTCCGAACTTTTTGCTCTAGTCAGGCCACCAAGAGGGGCACCTGGGTATCGAACATGGGTTCGTAGGACGGTTCAAGATTACAGAAGGTTAAGGGCAGAACAAAGAGCATCTGGTATCCCCTGTCCAAAAGGTGCTCCACCAACGCCACCAATAACGCCGCCAAGGTCTCCACCATGAAATGTCAATTAAGATCAGCTTATGTTCAGTTATTGTTGTTGTTGAACTTGTCATCCAGTTGTCTTTGTTGTTGTTATTGAACTTGTCATCTAGTTATTGTTGTTTAAGTTGTCATCCAGTTGTTGTGGTGTAAGTTGTCATCTATTTCCTACCGCATTGTAATATCTATGAAAAAATGAGCTTTGTTGTTGTGTTGTCATGCGTTGCTCTTGTCATCTAGTTTAGTGTGTGCTCAAAAGACCAATTTATTTTTTGAAGAGTGTGAATGATTTGGCTTGTGCATGCTTTGATATTTCGACCACACCTTGTCTTGTCATCTGTTGGTCTCCTGACAGGTGAGGTCATGAAATGCGTGCTCCCTGAAAAAATAGATGACCGTTGGTTGTGTTTATCCAATGCATATACTAAAAAAAGTCTACATGCATTCCCAACCATGAGTTGAATGTACCTAACTTATCAGCCAAACTCACAAAGTCGTCATCATCATCATCAACAGCAGCCTCAGCCTTCCCTTTCACTTCACCCCGTTTGATCTCAATCTTGCTGGGCTCTTTCTCTACACTTTTGGCTTTGGCAGCAGGCTTCTTCCTCCTTGTATGCACCTCCTCATCAGGCTCCTCTACTGACCTCTTCTTTGAAGCAGACATCCCTTTGTTGGTTGGCTTGGACTTCTTCTGAACCGGCTTGTCATCAATTGTTTCTTCAGAAGAACCACTCTGTGATGTGGATGATGTAAGTTTGTAAACAACATACTTCATCCTCAACCTTATTGCCTTAGCACCCTCAACTTCATCAGAACTCACATTGTTGAGTGCACCTTGTAGAGCTTGTGGAGGGATCACTACATTAGACATCCTCCACTGGACAAAGGGATCGATGACAGGATCAGGTTTCTCCTTTGGGAATCCAAATCCACCTAGATTTACAACATCATACCTAAAAACAGGAACCTGCAACAACAACAACAACACCAAGTGACACTTGTCATCACATTTAGAGCTTCATTATTCCAAATTAGGTGCTATAACTACTTTATAAATGATCTCACATACCTGCTCAACAGTTAACAAAGCGTCTTCTAGTTTGTTGAGCATCAAAGGAACTTGTGGTTCCTTAGAATACCATATAGGACCTGAGCATCTTTTAACTTTGAAACCCACTTTACACACTGCTTGAAGATGGGGGAATGTCTCAAGTATCCAGATCTGCAAGCACAACAAGAACAAATGCTGATATTGGAATCTTGTCATCAGATGAAAACATATACTTGTCATCACATATTAACAGACCCAATTGAGAGCAATACCTAAAAAGCCAAAGGGTACCCCAGCAAGTTGAAACTAGGCCTCCCCTTGCCACTATAATTGTGTTGAGACACTTTGCTCAACCCATCAAGAGTAGCCAAATACACCTTCCTATCCCATGGATACTTACTAAACTTCTCCATGTCAGAAGCAAGGGTGACAAATTTAGTTCTAATGGACGCTTCACTCCCACTACACCATTTGGCTGAGTTAGCGACCAACATTTAGCGACCAACATCATATGGTCGCTAATTAGCGTCCAGATTGTCGCTAAATCAGAAAAGAAAAAAAGTAAGTTAATTAGCGACCAAGTGGTCGCAAAATTAACGACCAGAGAGACCTTGGTCACTAATGTGTAGCGGGAAAAATGGGCGCCAACACTTAGCGACCAAATGGTAGGTAATTTTGCGACTAAAGTGGTAGCTAATTCCATAGCACAAATTAGCGATCAGGTGGTAGCTAATTTTGCGACCATAATGGTAGCTAATTCTAGAGCACAAATTCGCGACCAGATGGTAGCTAATTTTGCGGCCACAGTGGTAGCTAATTCTAGAGGTAACTAATTTTGCGATTCCAAAGCATTAATTCGTGACCAAGTGGTAGCGAAATTTTGCGACCAAAGTGGTAGCTAATTCCAGAGCACAAATTCGCGACCAAGTGGTAGCTAATTTTGCGACCATAATGGTAGCCAATTCTAGAGCACAAATCCACGACCAGATGGTAGCTAATTTGGCGACCATAATGGTAGCTAATTCCAAAGCACAAATTCGCGACCAGGTGGTAGTTAATGTTGCGACCATTTGGTCACTAATTATTGACCAAAGCAAAAATTATAGAGCGGATTTGGTGACTACTTTGATAGCTAATTACAGAGCTCAAATTCACATCCAAATGGTAGCGAATTTGGTGACCACTTTGGTAGCTATATTACTTTGGCATTAAATGTCTTGAATTGAATATGCTATTATTGTTATTATTATTATTATTATTATTATTATTATTATTATTATTATCTTTGATCTAATATGATATTTTTATTATTACTTTATACTATGATATTTATCATTAATATTTTTTATACTATATATTATCCCAATAAATTTATTTAATTATATTATATTATTTTCAACCTAATATAATATTTTTATTATTAGTTTATTCTATAATATTTACTATTATTATCTTAAATCTAATGTGCTATTTTTATTATTAATTTATTGTATAATATTTATCATTATTATTTTTTCTACTATATTTTATCCCATTAAATTTATTTAATTAAATTGTAATATATTGAAATCCACCTATTTTTCTTCATATGTGTTTTAACCCCCTATGGTACATTGATAATAGGATAAGAAGCATACGAACCTCATGCTAACAACAATCTAAATATGGTTAAAATTTTATTGTAGATTCTACATATATAAAAATTATATATATGCATATGATTTAGAGGTTTTATCCCCAGAATAACTATAAAATAAATAAATTTATTGGTAGAAACAAGTATTCAATCCTTAAACAAAAATTATAATATTACGAATCTTTGTTCGACTAAAAGAATATATTATAGAAAAAATAATGTATTAATAAAATATATTTAATAAGAAACAAATTACAAAATTTTATATGAAACTATTCTTTTGAATAAGTTTTTATAAAATATAAACTAAATATTTAGTTAAATCAAAATAATACCTTGAAGGTACGAGAACGAATACTATTTGGCTATATAGTAAGAGTAATTTGGTGGGAAATTATCTTAAGACGCTAAGTGTAATATTTTGGGAATTGGCGACCATTTTGGTCGTCAAAAGCGAAAAATTGAATCTGGCGCTTAAAAATAATAGCGACCATATGGTGGCAATTTACCAAAAAAAAACAAAAAAAGAAGGTGAAAGGTTTTCTAGGCTCTCTTATTTCTCTGCTCTTCCTTCTAACCCCTCTTTCGTTACTCGCTCTGGGTGCGATACTCCCTCTTACACTTCTCTACCCGAGGTTCTCCACCGCCAGATCTCGCCACCGCCAGAGCTCGCCACCGCCAGATCTCGCCACCGCCCGCGCTCGCCACCGCCCGACTGCTCTCGTCATTGTTCTCGTCTGTCTTCTACCTCTGTCGCTCACCACCGCCGCTACTCACCATCGTCAGCGCCCACCACCACCACCACCAGCGCTCTCCGTCCGTCTTCTCACTCTGTCTTCTCAGATTGAACAACAAGCATGGTAAGGTCGATGATGTGTGATATAAAGGATGATTAGAAGGCAAAATTAGGCAATTTCTGTGAGAGTTGCTGTTAGTCCCTCTTTCTCTTTGTGAATTCGATTTTGTGCTTTGATTGATCTGACGAATTTTGACTTGGATTTGGTATTGCTTGTGTTAGGGTTTCTGTAGTTCTCCTAGAGTGGATGAAACTAAGTTAGATTGAACAACAAAGTTGAGAAGGTGATTTCTGTGATTTGTTTGGATGAGAAATTTAGGGCATGCAGATTGTTGTGTTTGGAGATGTCTTAGGTTGTATGTGAAGCTCAAATCTTTGGGCTTGGGGCATGAACAGCTAGTGGGTGTGCTACCTAGGTGTGTTGATTGCTTGTTGAAAACTCTATATGTCCTAAATGCCAAGAAACATTCTTCATTCTTATACTATAGATAAAAGCCCTTAATTGCAATTGATATAGGTTGACATCCAGATGAAATCGGTATCTTTGAGGAGCTCTATCAAAATCGCGCCTTGAAAAGTGTTGGTCATCTGAAGCGGATTTCTCCGGCAATTGGGCGGCTGTAAAGCATTTGGAGTTTGGAAAACACCTCAGGTATTGATTTCTTTTTTCACTTGTATCAATTTCTCCGCCTTAGGATTCAATTTGGAAAACACCTCAGGTATTTACATTTTTTTTCCACTTGTTTCAAATTTGTTGGTTGTAGTTCTGGATTATGTGAAAAGCAATTGGAGTTTGATTTTTGTTTGGGCAAGAAAAGAAAACTATAAATAAAATGTTAGTGTTTACTGAAAGATGGGCTTGCATGAACAACACCTTTGTACTGCAAATTGACTTTAGGTAAACTTTCTTCTTTTAGTCCGTGTAAATGAATTCCAATGTCTGACTCATTGAAACCAAAAACGGGATTTCTTTCACTTTTGGTGTATTTTTTGCTATTTGGACCTTGCATATCTGATTGAAGTTGAGTTCTTTCACTTTTATTCTGATTGCAGATTGTGTATCAATTTATTGCATCTAAAGAGTACATACAAACTTGTATAAAAGTTCAAGTTTTATATGCTCATGTTACTTGTTTTTTTTTTTGATTTTTGGATATGAGAGTGGTTTTCTATGCTTTAATTCTCTAGGAGGGTGGGTGCCTTTTGTTGAGTTCTTCTTTGAAGGAGGAAAAAAAAACAGGAAGACAAAGCTAGCAAAGATAGGTAGGATAATTGGAGGGTTTGTTATTACTGTGTATCATCATCTAGCTTTTTAATGGTTAACTTGTTTAGCTTTGGCATAGGAGGAGGAGAAATAATGATAATCATCAATATATTTCTGTATAGTTTTCTTTTTCCTTTTTCTTAGCATTGTAATGAGCTTAAATTTAAGGTGCATTGACAAAACTTATGTTAAGTTGTTAATTTTTAGTGTGAGTTTGCTTTTTTCAGTCTCTATCTTTTTGCCTCTTTCTTTACTGCGCTCAAGTCATTTTGTATTTTGCTCTTGCATGGCTATGTCATGTGCTGATTTTATTTATGTTGAATTTTGATAGATAGCATATAGGGACCAGATTAGAGCTCCTCAAAGAGAAGCCCCTCGGGTGGCAGAGCTATAACGCGTGAATGTCACCCTATGTGCTCAAGTGACCACTCTTGAAGAAACTTAAGCTACTCAGGCCACCCAGATTCAAGCGATAGCGACACAATTGGAAGCCACAAACCAGCAATCGGTTCCAATTTGCCACCTCCGAACTAGGATAATTAATTGTTTATATACATTTTTTGTTAATTTTGCAATATAATTAAATGTAAAATGTGTAACTATATAGATCTTTTAATATAAATATAATATTACTTTTGAAATTGTTTCTCGTCATATATATATAATATTTAAATTATAAAACTGGATTTAAAAATTAAAAATGAGCTGAATAATTTTGGCCCATTTCGCGACCACTTCCTCACAGGTGTAATTGGCGACCACTTGGATGCTAATTCACAGGCGTAATTGGCGACCACTTGGTAGCTAATTGGCGACCACTTGGACGCTAATTCACAGGTGTATTTTGTGATCACTTGGTAGCTAATTGGCGACCACTTGGACGCCAGTTCACAGGTGTATTTAGCGACAACTTGGTAGCTAAATGGCGACCACTTGGACGCCAATTCCAAGGAGAGAATACGCGACGACATGGTCGCTAATGTGTTTGGTCGCCAAATTTAGCGACGACATGGTCGCTAAATAATTTAGCGACCGGTCTTTTAGCGACCAACTTTGGCGACCAAATTCTGGACGCCAAGTCTATTTAGCGTCCAGATGTTGTGATTTAGCGTCCAACATCTTGGTCGCTAAATCTATATATTTTTTGTAGTGTCCTGTGTGGTAACAAAATTCCCTCTAAAACCAACAGGTGAGCCATCATCAACCTCTTCCTTGAATTCTTCTCCTTTGAGAACATCACCTCAAGCTCAGAAATTGTGCATTTCTTCACTCCTAATACTTTCTGCATCTCAACCTTTGGCACCTCTGGCATCTCTTGAGAGCAAATGAAGCCTGTGACTACAGCAAACTCATGAATGGAAAACCTGACCACATTTCCACACACTTTGAACCACAACTCCAATTCCTTGCAAGTCTTGACTTCATGCATCATCACTATATTGACCAGTACACCAATGAATCTGAGACCCTCACCAATCTGGAAAACTGAGCCAACGCATCCATCACAAAGGATCTCCCACTCCTGATTACTAACATGCTTCTTTATAGTAGACACTATATCCATTCTGGAATATATATTGTACCTCCCCTTGAATCGAGCTTGGGGATGGAAATAATACCTCAAGTCCTACATGACATGCATGTTATTCACATAAATCAATAAGTTGTCATTAGGTATTAGCCCCAACATGTCATCACACAATACACATACTATACCTCAAGTGAAGGACATAAGTGAGAGATGCAAGAAACCTCTAGAGCAGGGAGCATGACCTGAGATCCAGACATCCTAAAAACCTGTCATCCAAAATACTTGTCATCAGTATCCTATTACCATGAACACAACACATGAACCAGGGCATAACCCCCACTTGTCATCACATTACAACACTGGGACCAAAATGAACTTGTCATCACCTTGACTAAACTGATACCTACTGCCTACAAAACGAAAACGAATCCTGTCATCCATAAGACTTGTCATCAGTTTCCTACTACCATGAGCACAACACACGACCCAAGGTATAAAACCACTTTTCATCACATCAAACCATTACACGACAATGAACTTGTCATCACCCTAACCTCGACTAAACGAGACTTGTCATCAGCCCTAACCTACTACAACATGATGACCACACTCCCAAATGCGCAGAATTCCGAACAAACTCAAAACCGCCATTAAACCTAAACCTTACATTCACAGAAAAGCATGATTTTTGAAGTCTCACGCCAAAAACCGCCATTGAAACACTGCTACAACTCAGCATTCTGACGAAATCGAGAATACTTACCAAATAGAGTCGGAATCGGTAATGCAGACTTCACGACAGTTGCAGAGCAAGCAAAGCAGCGCAAATTCGAAGCAACAGGGGGGAGGGGTGAAGATGGCGATGGCACAGCTCGAGATTTTCGGAAAGAGAGGGAAGAAGCGGGGAGAGTGTTGGGGGGGGGGGGACCGACTAAATCAAAATTAAAAGAAAACCGTTTTTTTTGAATTTCGCCTATTTACCTCATTTATTTTAACGCTAGCCTATCCTCCCCAAAATCACCCCCAATTCACCCTCTCCACCCTAATCCCTCAATAAAATAACAACAAGAATGTAAAATAATAAACAATAATAGTAGGCATAAAATCCAAAAACAGTGTAATACAAATGTCACAGTAGTATTGTACAAAAATGATGAGTACACCCTAAAAAAATCTACGAATCATCTCCATCGGCTTGACCATCTCCGCCTTCATTCGGCCCATGTGTAGTGCCACTGCCCTCCCCTCGCTCAGGGTCGATGTTGCGATGCAAGTGGAAATGGCTTGGTTACAGGTGGAAGCTTGTCTGTCAACCTATCAACGAGGCGTGTGAGGAAATCCCACTAATACAGAATAGCCATTTAATCACCCTCATTTTATCCCGGTTCCACATACACGCGTCTTAAAAAGTGAAAAATTAATCTTTTATCACGGTTCATCAAATATCCGTGATAAATACTTAAAGTGTCCTATTTCAAGATGTATTTTATCATGGTTATAAAAGAACCGGTATATAATACCTATAAAGTTTGACCTTCCCCACCATACATGTCGGGTATATAACCGAGATAAATAATGTTAATTCAACCGAGATAATATATAGCCATAAATATAATATTTTATTAATTTCTAATGAAAACACTAATTAAGAACATAGTTACTTGCCCAGTTAATAACCGCAATTCTAAACAATCGACCTACTTCCTCTTTATCTTTATCTCGATTGAACGGCGCGAACAGGTACATACTCCACATCTGCTCCGACGAGGTGACGATCGATGGTCTTCTCTCTGTTCAGAGCCAAAAGTGATGCAGGCCAGCAAGAGGGACTCCATCTTCGCTATCGCTCTGTCTCAGCGCAAGCCAGCAAGAGGACTCCATCTCTCTACAATTGGTCGTTCCCAATTTCGACCACTGTTTTGGAGTTGCAAGGTATAATTTTGGAGTTGCGATCTGATTTTAGGTATGGATATTGAAATTGGGGTTTGGTGAATTACACTATTGTTGCATAGGGTTTCTTCCTTGTTGTATCTAATTAATTGACGGGAATCCTTGAGTTACGCCATTGTGAAATTACGCTACTGTAGCATAGGGTTTTTTCCTTGTTGTATCTAATAAATTGATAGCCATCTACACCAAAAAACTATTGACATCGTTGAATAAGATCTTCATATGCTCGAGCCAAGACGTGAAGAAGATGAGCCGTGGTTCAAAGCTTCTGCCAACTTCTTCAATGGAAGGCGTTTGAAATCCTATTGACATCCTTGAATACTGTTGTGTACTTCTATGATCTGTTTTTCTTTGCCCATCGGTTCATGTCAATAAAGTAATCAAGGTCCATATCTAACCCTATTTTTTCATCTCAGTTACAAATACTAACTAGACATTGTGAGGAGTGAGGACTGATTGATTTTTTAAAAATCATCTATTTCACATTGCTTTACCTAACGTGTCTTTGTTTGTGCCATAGTTTGTTATGGCTGTAAGTGTAGGATTGAAATGATAGGCTATATGTAGATGTTCATAAATACTATATATTTCAATCTTTATGTTAAACTAATAATTTCTATGTGGAAACATGCTAGGTACTTACATACTGTCAAGACAAGATTTATATAAATAATTATTATTTAACTTATGGGTTTTAAATGTCCAGGCTCAAGGAAACCCGTCCTGAAAGAAGACTAAGCTATTATTCAGTTGGAAAAGTAGAGGTAAGGATGTGTACTATATATAATACATAAAATTATCAAGCATACATAATAGCTAATTGTTCTTATTAATATGATAACCAAATGACAGAGGAGAAGAGCACATCAATTCATTTGAATGCATATATTCACACTAATATATTGAGTTAAATTATGTATGCTTTTTTCATGTAGTATATGACTTTTCTGCATACTTCTCCCTACGCACTTACAATATCTAGGCCTAATTCAATGTTGATCCATAACTAGTGTTAGAGTTTTAATGATTGAATACAATTATTTTGGATTATAGTTTATGCAGTAGCTAGGTTGTTTGTTAGTTCTCAATAGCATATCATTTGCTAAACCTTGATTATATATTTAAGAAGAAATTAAACAACACATTATTTTGAAATTCAGTTTCATCGAGTATTCATTAGATAATGGATCCAGGATGGATGTAAAAGAGCCGTATGAGCCAAGAGTATGCAGATGGTGTAGAATATTTCATTAAATTTGCTCTTGACCACGGTGTTGATCCTAAGAGTATTCGTCGTTCAGGTAAGAATTGTAAGCTCGTTAAATGGATTAGTGTTGACGAAATAAGAGACCATCTTAGGATACTAATGTGGTCGTTTTAAAAAATGTAGTGTCCTCGTCAAACGAAGAAAGTTGATTGTGGATACTATGTGTTGCGGTTCATGCGGGAGATCATCGAAATACGAAACACAAATTCGATCCCTGAAGAGGTATTAGTTCGATCTATAACATTTGTAGTATAAAATTTTTACTAGATGACGGGCTGCATGATTTGGGATAACATATCTGGGTTAATCATCTGATAGTGTTAATGATTATGTTTCTATCTATAATAATATGCATGTATATGGTTGGAATGAGACAAGTTGATATTAAATTTGATGATTAAGAAATATATGAGCTCTCCTATAATTAGCCTTTATGATATAATGGTGTTTGCAAATGAGGTTATGATGCAAAAGGTGAGTTTCCTTCTGAAAATAATATGTTTTGATCAATTATGTCTTTAACTTTGATGTTAATTAAGCCTCTGAATAGTTCACTTTTAAGCTCCAATTAATAGTCATCATAAAAATTTTACTTGTATATTTATCTGCAGTATTACTCGAAACAAGAAACTTATCTACTATTCAAGGGGTTGACGTTAGCTAGCAGTGGATTCAAGTTCGAGGTGCCTAATCCAATTGTATTCTAAGTGTCAACTCTCTTCAGACATTATTATATGTTTACAGCTAGTCTTTTCATTAAACTACAAACATTGATTATCAACAAATATATGTACATTTTTATGTTATTTACTCATTACTGAATAATACTATCTATAAACTCGATTTTGTTGGCCTATAATACGAGGATTGAATGTGCAGTGTGTATGCTTGAGAAATGAAATATTGAACTATGATGAATAGTGCAGTGTGTACAGGTTTAAACACAATAAACCCAATTAATAATGCTAAATATACAATGGCCGAACAAATTATCATGGTTATCAACCAGGATATATATCTTTAATGGGATGTGTGTGGTGGTTTTTTATACCAGTTATTTTCACCATTTATCACGGTGGTTGAACCGTGATTAAAAATCACCATTTATCACGGTTCTGTACCCTTATTTATTTTTATCCCGGAACATTTTATCACGGTTAATAACCGTGATAATATGTGTAAATGAACCGTGATAAAATTGGTTTTTTGTACTAGTGTCCCTCTCATCGTTGCCTATGTCTGTCTAGTCCAGTCAGTGCCATATCTTGCCAAGGGATGTGTGTGGCGTGCTGAATTTGAAAATTTCTATTATATAGTTAACGGAAACGAAGAAGATTCAATTAACATAATCGGAAAAGAAAACATACATACCGCATGCTCGATAACAACGATAGGTGGAATACGGGCCCTCAGTATCATTACTTGTCCATCCATAGGCGGCTGATCAAGAACAACTACCTGATCTGTAGTCGACTAATGATTTGGAATGGGAGGGTCTAGCAAAGCTCCAACTGATTTGGGATCCACAAAAGGATGTGTTCGATCGCAAAACTAGTCGATGTATGCCTCATTGATCTCCCACTCATGTCGTGCAACGTCATCCTCACGTAGATCGATGAGATTCTCGTATCTATTATCCCAGGTACGAGTAGAAGGATCAAAGTCTAAGCTATACCCTCATACAAGATTTGTACCCTCGCACCTCATTGGCCTACTAGGAGGCTGTGGCATGGTCTGTGTGTGGTCAAACTATCTCAGTAAATCATTAGGATGATAAGGCTCAAGGATATCGTCACACTCTAGGAGACCTCTGTATCGAGATACGCGGTGAGCCCTGTCGAAGTCCAGCTGAATGCATGCGCGGTGCCAAGGCACCTAACACACCCACGATGAATAAATTAGTTAAGGTTAATGGCGTAGAAAATGGCTTGCTCGATATTCTATAGAATTAATAAGGCGGACTAATGTACCTAGTCAAGGTTGAGGCTATCGAGGATCTCACGGATACGAATTAGGAGCCAAAGTTGATCTCTATCCAAGACATATTCTCGTTGAAGGCGCGCAGTTGCACATGGTTTAGATTGACGACTAAAATCTATAACCACATGACCGATAAAGGAAGGAAAGTATCTATAGATCCATGTTTGAAAATAATAGGCGAGAAGTCAATACGTAAAATAAAACAAAAGTGTCAAAGATATAAAAATGAACAATAAAAAATTCAAGGCATACCTGTAGCAAAACCAGACAATTTGTCAGTCCCCGACCAACCTTCCTAGAAGCCATCCCTCAACTCTTTGTACAGAAACGCAAGGATGACTAAACCCCATGAATAATGTCCCGCATCCGTTGGGTGCTCAAGGTAAGGGAGATATGAGTATTTGTATCGGTTCCCCGACTTATCGAGGAACAAGATGGTCATGATCAAGACAAACAAGTAAGCCACAACTAAATGTGAATACGATGGCCCTACTCGAATCATGCGCTCAAGTATCCAGCAATCCAATCTTGGCCCTGAGGATCACCTCCCTCTCGGGGGACCACTACAAAAAAATGGTGATTTGGCGACCGAAGTTGTGGTCGCCAAATCACGGCATTTGGACGCTGAAGGTATTCAGCGACCATATTTTGGACGCCAAATGTGCGGCCGCTAATGAATTTAGCGACCACGTAGTCGCAAAATTTACCATCATTTTGCCACCAAGTGGACACCACTTCGTTACCACGTGGTCGCCAATCGAGCCAGCTTGTTAACTTCCAAGTGGACGCCAATTAGCTACCACGTGGTCGTCAATCGAGCTAGCTTGTTAGCTTCCAAGTGGACGCCAATTAGCTACTACGTGGTCCCCGAGCCAGCTTGTTAGCTTCCAAGTGGACGCCAATTCGCTACCACTTGGTCGCCAATCGAGCCAGCTTGTTAGCATCCAAGTGGACGCCAATTCGCTACCAGGCGTTTTTCGTATAAAATTGTTTTAATTTTTGTTTTTCAATTATTGCGTAAATTTTCTATAAAACACAATTTAGAGCCGTAATTAACTATACCAAAAGGTTAATAGTTCCATTAATCTAATAAGTATCTACATGATTAACAAAAGTACAAAAGTAATTAAGGTGTTTGTACTACCCTTAATCCAAGCTATGTTAGTAGTTAATAATACCAAAAGACTTGGACTACTGTCGACAGATCGTCCTCTGACATCCTTTGTGTGCAAACCCCCGACCCTCATCGCAATAATAGACTCCTCAAGTGAGCTACCAAAGACTTGGGCTACTGTCTAATCAACCCTCATCGCAGCAATAGACTCCTCCAATGAAGAAGGAACTCAAGTGATAAGGGAAGTGTAGGGAGCTTGGAAAACTTGGTTGAAGATCAAAACAAAACGAAGGCTGAAAGGTCAAAGCGCGGCCGCGCTATTGACGTCCAGGCGCGTCTTCACGACAGAATGCAAGCGGCCAAAACTCGGGATGAAACGGTGAAAGCGCGCCCAAGATTTGGTGCTTGGCCAAGTTTTGCTTCGTGTCCGATTTAAATGAGATCTTTTGTGTTATCTTTTGGGTTGGTTGGGTTGAGATATTTTTAGATAATATTCGTACAGAAAATGTTATATATAGTTGAGCTTATTAGTTCTAGAATTGAATCTTGATTATATGCTCTATTTAGTCATAGTTAACTCTTGTCTTTAAGGGCTATATTGAGTGTGCTAGGTTAGTGTTTTGAGCTTAATTGTAATATGAAGACCGAAGACACAAGGATTTAAGATACGAGAGTTTTCGAGACAAGATCCCGAAGTGAAGAACACATTCTGCTGAAGAACCGTGTGCGCGGTGGCTAGGCCGCAGGCGCGGGAGAAGACCAGATCAGATTAAACCAAGTATTGAAGAATTGCGTACGCATATAGCTTGGCGCGGGCGTAGTAGAAGCTGATGAAGATATCTTTGATCTGACGTTGACCGCGAGCGCGGCGACCTTGGCGCATGCACAGTGGGCTACGAATACGAGATGGCTTATTTTCTTTCTTCTTTCCTTTTTCTTATCTTTTCTCTATTTTGTAGTTTCGGTTTGCATGTCTTCCGACTACTAAATTAGTATAGGCTTTCCATAGGTTTTTGGTACCTTTCATCCCATATTCCTTAGATTCAATTGATTGCTCTAGTTTGTATTATGGAGAACTAAATCCCAATTGGGGTATTATTTATGAAGTGATGCATTATTGATGAATTCTTGAAGTATTGGTACAGTTTCTTACCTTGATTAATATCTTTTCTCTTTGTGCTTAATTCCATAAGTTTTGCATGATCCTTTGAGCCTGATCAACTGATTGAATTGTCATTGTTCTATTGTCTGAATTGATTTGTTTCATTGTCTGTGTGAGCATATCTTTTCTAGAAGGCAACTTGATTCTAGGACCGTGGACTAGGATTAAGAAAGAGATTTGATTGTTTCATCTTGCGATTGACTCGTAGATTGATTGTTTGATTTGATATCCTGCATATTCTTGTTCTTCATGCTAGATCTAGGTTATGTGTCCTTGCCTAGGTTTCAGTATTGCCTGGACCGTAGACATGTGATTGTTTATGGTCAGAATTGGAATTAGTCAAGGAAATTTAAGAAATGTAGGATGAACTCATGATTGAATGATTCTTTATGCTGATCTGATTAAATATCCTCCGCTTTCCTGTTATTGATAACGAACCCTGTCAAAACTCCCCTATCTTTTCTCTTGATTGAATTGAATTGCTTGAGAACACTTGATTCCTCTGGGTTCGACCCCTTACTTGCATGTTATACTGTTTGTTAGTTTAGGGATTAATTTGATTGCTTCCATAACGACCTCTACAGCCCGGTCAAATTTTGGCGTTGTTGCCGGATAATCAATTTGATTCATAGTTTTTTTCATTTTAATCTTTGTTCTGAACACAAACCGCGCACACGGTTTGCGGCCAGAACGTTGTGTAAACCTATCTTACGGTCAACACTTGTGGTTACTAATGTCTACGTTTAGGTTTTGTCAGTTGCAAGAGGAACCCTTCCATGAGTACTTCACTAGATCCCATGAACAATTGCATGATCTCTCTGTTTGGGGGATAGATGTAGGGCTTGATGATGCGTGCAGTAACACCTTTAGTGGGATGACTCTTGAGTCCCAATAAAGATGTATCGCAAAAGCAATGGAGAATACATCATCTGGAAACCCGAGGATCGTTGGAACCTCTGTTATAAGATTCCGGCCGAGGAGATCGGGGTGCAGAAATTGGAGAACCAAATTTCCGAATTAACAAAACTAGCGGAGGTGTTGACCCTACAAACAGAGGCAATTCCGAAATATCAAAGTTTTGAGCAAGAACCGCGCACGCGGGATGACAATTGCACACACGGTTCCAAGACATAACTGATAGATCTCCACGAAGAGCCAAACTGTGAGCAGGGAGAACTCTTCTACGCATGCTATAACATGCATGCTATAACATACATAATCATGTTAGGTTTCACCCCAATCCAAGAAAAGAAGATGAATAAAGGATAGAGATTAAATATAAGGTTTTGATCAAACACGCATGCTATAACATGCATAATCATGTTGGGTTTCACCCCAATCCAAGAAAAGAAGACTACTCACAAGCCATCATGCATTCATCAATCAAAGAGAAAAGAGAACACATGATTAAAACAAAGCAAACTTCAATTAAAAGAAACAAACTTACAATCTCCAACAATCTTCCAAAAACTCTTTCAAACTTATCCAAGAGCTTGGAATAATCCTTGAACACAAATTCAATCTCCTAGATAATGATGTAGATCTCTAGAAAAGTGTAGATAATGATCTCAACGCATCCTAAGGCCCCTTATATAGTTGTAGGAATGTTCTCATAAGGAAACAAAAATCTATATTTAAAGACCCATAAATAAAACATCTTTTAAAGACAAACTTAGGACGCAAGTTTCTCCCCGTTTGACCTTAGAGGTGGTCGGTACCGACCCAAAGTAGGTCGGTAACGACCCCAGCCAACTCTTGATTGCTTCTTTTTCTCGCTCAAAACTTTCCCTATCATTCGGCCTTTCTTTGATGTTTCTTCCTTGATTGTTTTTGGTCTTCTTAGACTTCCTTAAGCTCCTTCTAAGACAATGTGATCTTGCAAACTCTTCCTTGAAAATATGTGGAATCTCCAAAACTTCAACTCTCGCCACCATACCAATCTAACGCCACCTCCTAGAAAACATGGAAAAGATCTAGATATCTCCTCCACAATGCACCAAACACCTAAAAAACACAAAAACAAACACAAACGATTACAACTCTCGAAAGAGAGTCGAAACCACATGCAAAAAAACAACAAATGGATAGAAAAAGCCCAAAACTACCTAGAAAACAGCCTATGAAAACCAACTAAAAAGCATGATATCAAAACACCCCATACCTAGACTTGCTTAACCTCAAGTAATCACTTAACATGCATCAATACCAAGTAACAAAGCTCAAGAATCGCCTCTATGGAAAAAGTAAGCATAAGTAGAAGCATGAGCAAAATAACTTCCATATCATGGCACACATGTACATTCTAAGCAATCACAATCCAACCTCTCCAAGGAAAACGTGTCTCACTTAACTATCAAAGTGTTTAGGGTATAGCAACAATCACTCAACTCTTGTGAGATCAAGTAGAGAACGGCTACTTTTACAACAGCCTCAAGTAGAGAACGACTAGGAGTGCGATCACCTATTTCTTGCAATAGATACTCCTCCTGCATGTAAATTGCTGCAGTAGCTACTTTTACAACAGCCTCAAGCAGAGAACGGATAGGAGTGCGATCAAGTCGCTTGTGAATGAGCATGGAGTTGTTGTTCAAGATGAGTCCAGAGTCCGGGAGATGATTGTGCAACACTTTGAAAATTCTTTGGGTAAGGAGGACAGTTGTAGTGATGCTGATTTGTCTATTCTAAGTGAGGGGAATTTGATTGCGCCTGTTGATAGAGATCCGATGGTGCTAAATTTCTGCAAATATGATGTCAAGAAGGCGCTTTGGAGCATAAGTAAGAACAAATTTCTGCGGAAAGAAGTGCTTACTAATTTCTGCGGCGCTGTTGGCCTGCAAATTAACCAGTCGAAATCGAAAATCTTCTATGCAGGACTGAATGACACTGAGGTGGATGAGATGTCGGACCTGCTGGGGATGGAGACGGAACAATTGCCAGTTAAATATCTAGGTGTCCCTCTTTTTAGTTCCGGGCTGTAGAGGAGGGACTATGATGGGTTGATTCTCAAGCTGAAGGGCAAGATTAACTCGTGGGCCTGTAGACAGCTATCGTATGCGGGCAGGCTAGAGGTTCTCAAGGCTGTGCTGTATGGGATTCTCAAGTATTGGTGCACTCTTTTCTTGCTCCCGAAGAATATTGTCAAGACAATCACAAGTGTTCTTAGGAACTTTTTATGGAGTGGGAGCTGTGATGGCCACAAGGCACCGATTGCTTGGAACAAGCTGTGTAAGCCAAAGGAGGAAGGAGGGGTCGGGCTCAAGGACAATCTCACGTGGAACAAGGCTTCCTATGCCGAGCTGCTGTACGATTTCTCAATGGAGTCGAGCGCAGGTTCCATATGGCAGAGATGGGTCCATAAAACTCATCTTAGGGACAATCTGAATATTTGGACTGTGCGTTGCAACCAGAATACGAGTACGACTTGGAAAGCATTGATAAATATCGGGGACAATCTGCTTGAGACTTTGGAGGATGGGAGCAGCCCTGCGGTTTTTGTTTCGAGAAATGGTAAGCTTCATGTTCCTGAGCTATATAATGATTTAAGGGATCGAGAAGAGAGCTGCAGCTGGTTCAGCTACGTTTGGCACAAGCTAAATACCCCTCGAATGGCGTTCAATTCATGGAAGATAATTAGGGGTGGAGTGTACACTAAAGACAGGCTGCAATGGATGGGTATAGTTCAGGACAACTTGTGTGTTTTGCGTGATGAGAAGAAGGATGAAACGTGCAATCATATCTGGTTCGAGTGCAAATATACGCAGCAGGTGCTCCGAAGTGTTTTGGAGTGGGCCAAGATGGGTCGACGTTTTGCTAACATTCAGGATTGGCGGAATCAAGTTGAGAACCTGAGGGGCAAGAAGTCGCTGAACTATTGCCTTTATAACCATTGCTTGTGTGTGGTTATGTGTTATGTATGGCAAGCTAGGAATGGAATCATATTCCGGGATGAGAGAATGGAAGTTGAGCTATGCACTAGTGATAGCATCAACATGGTTTGAAATTCTCTCAGAGCTAGGTGGAGAGCCAACAATAGAGAGACAAGAAGAGTTTTTGGAAATCTAGTAATTGAAAAGATGTAATCTGCTAGTTAAGCTGACAACAAAATTTTGTAATCCCACTTTTTGTGAATAAAATTACCCCTTTTTATTCAAAAAAAAAAAAAACAATCACTCAACTCAAATTCCAAACACAAAACCTCATATAAAAAACTCTCCACCGAAGAAATCAAAACAACAAAAACATCAAAAGAACTTAGAGGGGCTCAATGAAAACCTCAAAGAAGCTTCATTCGGCCGGGTTGTAATGGCGCTTGGTAATTCAAAGGTTGTGGAATAATTTGGTCGTGTGTTGGTAATCAATCCGGGAACCAAAACTCCTAGACTTCACAACACAACCAACTATTCTTTCTTCCAACAAATGCCAAACACTTAAACTTTCAAAGCTCACTTCTCTTCACCTATTTCTTGTCTTTCTTCTCACACTTAGAAGGCTTTGGACTTTTGCACTTACACAACTTTTTTTTTTCTTTTTCACTGGTTTTTCTCCCTTATTGTTTATTTTTCACAACTTTTTTTTTCACTGGGGGTTGGTACCAACCTTATGTGGGTAGGTAACGACCTACTTATTCACTACACTTGTGCTATTTCGAGTCAAATTCACTTCAATCTTCAATTTTTCCAAGACAACACTCCTTTTTTCTACCTTTCACAATCACTTTATTTTCATCCACTCAATCCACAAGAACATATCCAATACTCCACTCTAAGTCCTAATTCCCGGATTAAAGGGTCAAGCTTAACATGGCAAAGAAAATTTTTGTGGGGCTAAAAAGTAGGCTTTAAGGCTCAAACATGGGGGCTACAAACAAAAGAATCATGCATCGTTAGAAGAAGGAAATAAAATAGGCTAATGAACTAAGTTCAAGATCATTTGATTCAACAAGTAATGAGCATGTCTCCATTGGTTTCAAGTTTAAAATAATCATGTCATTGACAAGTGGTAAATTGCATATGGAAGAGCAAATCACACATGAAAGAAACAAGGATAAGACATACTTTCCTTTTAGGCTAAAATATATCTCACTTAGGGTCAATTTTGTTGTATTGCTTTCACTTAGAAATATGCATACTCAATATCCATCATAGGCTCAAAACTCAAAAAGCAAAATCATGATTAGGCAATTCTTAACATGCTATGGGATTTACATGATGAAGCAAGCAATGCCTATACTAGGATATCTAAAAAGGGTATTCATCTATCACAAGCATTAAAAGAGAAAGACTCACGCAAAGCTAGGCTAAACACAAACAAAGACATGACTCAAACAAGAACAAACATGTAAAGACTTAATCAAGTAGTCTCCCAAACCACCCCATACTTAAAACATCCATGTCCCCATTGATTAAAAAGTAAAGAAAAGGGAAAGAGAAACTAACTTGGACCTTGGAGCGTTGGGTAAGGAGGAGAATCACTCTTGGGGAGGAGGTGGTGGTGAAGTGTTGAAGAGGCTCTTCGCCAACAAATTGTTGAAAGCCACTTGTTGCTTGCGGTCCTCGTAGTACTAAATGCGGAACTCGTGAAACTCCTTGTGGTTGGCAACGACTTGGTTGTGGTGGTGGTTGAGCGCTCCATAAAGGTGGTGTTGGTGGAGCATCAATGCATACATCTTAGTGGCAAGGGAGGAGAGGTCGGGGTGGCTTCCGGAGCTCGAACCGGCTTGATGTGCGCCATGCCCATGAGAGTGTGAGCTACCGGACCCGCTATAGCTGTAGCGACTCGTGTAAAAAGGGACCAAATCAGTTTGAGGGCCATTGGGTAGTCTATGGGGTCAGTACTGTCTTGGTGATGGTCAATACTGGTCGTGACCGACCCTAGATAGGTCGGTACCGCCTCTCCTAGGCTGGTTCCTTGGTACTTCCCAATCGACGACATGCTCTCGTGGTGGTGGGTTGGGCACGGCTCTCGGGTACCGGCTAAATACGCATCTAACCATCTCATCGTCCATGACATGTGGTGTAAAATGGTAGGCCGTTGGCACCCATGCATCATACCAATTGAGGTAGAAAAGCTCACAATTCTCTTTGGTGAGTAGCACGTAATGGGTACCTTCATTGAGCTTGAGCTTGTTGACAAAGGCACCGGTCTTGGTTTGGTGGACAACTTGAGCATTTGTGTAGTATTTCACGTCCATGGGGATGACCTTCCTTGAGGAGTAGATGGAGAAGTCGATCCTAAAAGACTTGGCAAGGATGGCCACTAGCCAACCGAAATAGGTGTTCTTGTGGCGGCCGCGGTGGCTAAGGACAGCTGTGGCAAACTCAAACCTGAAGTTCATATCCTTGGGCGTCTCAAAGAGCATGTTGACCAAGCATGCAAGCACTCGCTTGGTAGGGCGTGAGAGCTCATACTTGGGCCCAATCGTTGAGTCGAGGATGCGCAAGATGACCCTGAAGACGGGGTTAGCTATGTGCCGGCCTTGAAGGGTGTTGGATGGGAAGTCTGCCCGGCCGGTGATGGAGTTGTCCATTTTGTGCACTCCGGATGGTGGACGGAAGCCAAGCCTCTTGTTGAACTTCTTGATGTCCATTGCGTAGCATTTGTTGCCAAGTTGAAACTTAATCTTTGAGTCATTGAAGTCGGTGTCGTTCACCTTCATTGTAAAGTCCAACATGAACTCGCAAGTAAGGGCTATGTGGTTCTCTTCAATGGGATGGGTGATGAGATGTTTCGCCCCAATCCAAGAGAAGGCTTCCAACACCGTTTCATGGATGCCGATCTTCTCGTCACCGGCTCGTTGGTATGCTCGAACCGCCAGTTCTCCTTCCCACATCTCAACGCACCGGGCATGCTGCTCATCAGAATAGAAATTCAAATAGTCCTCTCGTTGTGGTTGCTTGTCCTTCTAATGCTTCTTGGCGGGTCTTCTTGATGAAGAGGCTATTGTTCGACAAAACATTTTAGCTCCCAAGATAATTTCAAAACTCATAGAGGATAAAAACCACACAAAGATCACACATAAAAACCACCAAAGAAGCACCCCATACTTACAATAAGCACATGCTCCAATATTATAAGAAAATTCTCAACCAAACATGCTTAATCATGAAAAATAGGAGTAATGGAAAATCTCATGCTTAAATCACTCAAATCATGGAAAAATTAGCTCGATAATCATGCTATCATCAAGATTACGAGGCAACCGGGGTCGGGATCGACCCTTGAAGGCTTGTAATTGCACAAATACGCACCAAAGCACAAGAACAACAACTCTGAGGGATCGTGACCGACCAAGGGGAGGTCGACACCAACCACCTGGGCAATACATCAGTTCGAAAAATCAGCACAATCCCTCGAATGGCTACCCCAAAATCCTAGATTAATCATACGAGCCCAAAATCGACCAAACAACCAAGCATCAAGCACGAAATCAACTCACAAACCACCAATCATCAACCTAACATATAGATTTAAGCATTAACGCACACAAACAACCCAAAATTTGTTATTCAAACTCAAGAACACCCAAAACCTAGATTTTGAACTAAACCTTCGAAATAAATCAAGTAAACTTGAATTTAAGAGCAAAGGAGTAGAAGAACATACCAAATATGAGTAGAACAAGATGAATGAGCGAAGTAAGAGGGTCGTAACCGAGCGCTTGGATGGGTCGAAAAATTGGGGGTTTTTTAATGGGGTTTGAATTTTTGGCTTTTTGGTGAAGAAATTGGGTGGAATGAGTAGAACAAAGGTAGATTTGGGTAGATTTGAGAGGAGTAGTGATGGATCTTTGAGATTTGAGAGCAATGGAGCAAAGTGAGTTTATGAGAGCTATGGAGGGTCGATGGTAGGCGGTCGGTGGGGAAGAAAGAGGTAGGAAAGGGTATGTTAAAAGGGATTAAAAGTTTAGGGACTTACTTATAATTTCCAAAATTTGAATTTTTACCATATTGCAGCTTGGGTCGGTACCGACCACATGGGGGTTGTGACCGACCGCCCTTGGGCTTCCGTTCCCTTTTGTTCTGCTGTGTTCCGGCCCTCTTGTTTCCTTTCGATGCCTCGGATCCCTACAAAACTTTAGTGGAGATGCACGACAAGATTCCTAGCTACTCTAAGCTAAGAAAATCAAATTAATCTAAGCTAAAAAGTCCAAAATAAAAAGAAAAAGAAAGGGGAAAGAGCAGGTTGCCTCCCTTAAGCGCTTTCTTTAATGTCTTTAGCTAGACGAGAGATACCTCAACTAATCGGAGGATGTGAGAGCCCATGTGGTTCGGATTTCCTCATCGGATGTGACGGGCTCGGGATGGGTGATGTCGAGCCATAGAATCTCATTCCGTCAAAGAGCATAATCCGGGTGAAAGTTGTTGATGGGTATGGTATCTCTGGGTTCCGTGAAGTCTTCAATTGGTAGCCGGAACTCAACCGCTTCGTCACCAGTTTCAAATGTAAGGAGACCCTTCTTCACATTGATCTTAGCTTTGGTGGTTGCTAGGAATGGACGCCTAAGAGTGAACTTTGGAGCGGAGATGAGAGTTGAATTTTGGAGCGGATACGATTGAGAGCGAATTTGGGGCGTAAACGAAGACGAGAGTGAGAGTGAAGCCTGACCTCCTCTTGTATCACGCCTTCCTGCTGGCGTTTCCACATGGCACTCCCCGGAGGGTCGCTATCACGGCCAACACGTTCAGTGTTTGTATCTGTAGGTTCCTGGAAAAGCTGGTTGCTTTGACCGCTTTATCGAGGATGGTGGCATCAACGTTGTCAAGCTGAAAACACGCCTTGAAAGTGCCATAATCCATGGAGGTAACCAGGAAGTTCTGGCATCTGCCTACTTGCTTTTGCTTCTAGGTAAAACTCCGTTTCTCGACAAGTCGGGAAATACGGTGTCATACAAGTTAATGCACCTTTTGTTAAACCATGGGGACACATCCCAATTTGCATAGGGGGCCGGTGCATTAGCCCGCTTGTACAAACAACTGGGTATGGCTTGCCGCGTAAAACAAGCGAAATCACTGGTTGTATGTACATTCGCCATGTGAGTATTTAAAATTTTTTCTATTAATGACCTACATTCACAACTTGAAATTTAGAAAATTTAATTTAAACAAGCAAACTATTTTGTAGTTTTGGATATGGGCGTATTTTCCCCGATGGAGGGGTCGCTTGAGTAGAAAGGTTGGTTAGAGGCCGGTTGAGTATGAGGGAGATTCAAGTCGACACCGTACATCTGAGCATCTCAGGGATATAGGTTTAGATCTAGATCGGATGACACTTATTGAGGTAACTTAATTTAGACGAATTCAATATTAAATATTTCTTCGGTTTGAAATAGTGTAATCGTTTACTTCGATCCAGGTCGATTGGATGCCATGGCCCAATTGCAACAGGTTCACTGAGGGTGACGCTTCGCTTACTCGGTATAGAGGGTTGTTGACATACTTCTCCGTACAAGAGCCGTACATGCCGGAAAGATGTTAACGACAATTGGGCTATCGTCAAACCATTCCACGGTGGGACATGACCAGGCCAAGCGTTGTGACACAAAATGATAACCTTAGGCGGGTTCAGTACATTGTTGAGTTTGATCAGGAAGATAACCATTGAAATAACCGATTCTATCACGCAATCCCTGAGGGTGGGTTGGCCATGTTCCCGTATTCAGCCCATGAGGACTATCTACCGTGGTTTAGGGGGATATCTCATCCATATTTGTTGACGAGGTCTGCCGCTTCCATGGAAGATCAACCAACACCGGCTCCCTCCCCGATCGACATTTACAGGGTACTAATTTATTGTTAAATTTTAAGATACGATTTTATTCATCTAATGTCTACTTTTTTAATAATGGTGTATATGTTATACGTAGCACATGGCTTACATACAAGGAGTAGTCCGTCACTATCAAGAATACAAGAGTTTGGGTGGATAGGGTGCGGAACTTCTGACGGAAGGATTGAGCAGTCCACTTCCTCGAGCTCCTCCTAATTGGCACCCATGTGGTCCCACATCGGCCTTCCAACCGGGACGTCACAGTGATGTCGTCTATTATAGCTAGTTTATATCGTTTGTACCACTTATTTTGATGACATTTGTACAACTCCTTTTGTTATGTTGTGTTTAATGGATTTCTTTTTGTCAATTCCACGTTGATCTACGATACAGAACTAGATAAAATAAATAAGATTTTATACGGTGGAAAATCAAATTACATAAATAATACGACATACATGGTAGGCTAATTTAACACTAAGAGTAATAGAAACTTGGCGGCAGCCCATAAGCCTCACGATAACTCTCGTAAGTTGCCATACGCTGCAAGTATCGTTCATCCCACCTGTGAACGCTCATGTCATGGAAACGGGTCCAAATCTTCGCTACTAGAGGTATTGGGGCGTCAGAATGCAGTGTAACCTACAATTACAATTTAGTCAACATAATAAATTAGATATAAAGAAACACTCAAAATTTAAAACAAGCCTACTTATTTCATCATACCGGAACATAGTGATTTCCAAGATGAGCAATGCACACTACGGATGACCACACAGGTGTGAATGGTGCGTTCAAAGCGATCATCGGGAGACAAGTGTGCGGAACACGATGAGATAGCACGACTAGTGCACACTGAGATCTAGTAGCGAATGCCAAGCCCACCATCGACGTCTCCATCCAATGTTCACACTCACACTGAGGGAGCGTCCAGCTGACATTGTTAATCAAGACGTCAAATGGAGTGATGAAAGGTTGCACACGTGCTTACGTCGCGTAGTGTGTCCTCAACTCAAGAGCTATCTCATGTCGCATTCTCACCCACTGGTCTTGCCCCCACCCAATCAATTGAGCGAGTGCCCTTGTACATGCAATGACCATCTCCTAAGATGTCTGAAGCATTGCTGATGAATGGCCTCATGAAGTCGGGACATGACCGCCGAAATCTACACCGGCCCAATGTCACTAGTGAGTATGGGGGCAGCAAAACCCGTTACGTCATGTCCCTCTCCCTCTTCCTCTTCCTCCCCTTCCTCTTCTTCCTCCTCCTCTGGAAGTACGACCAATGCTTTCTTTGGCTGCTTGAGTTTTTGTTGAAGATTCTCCAACCTCGTCAACTTCCTTGGTTGAATCTTTGAATTTTTTTCACCCTTCCCTAAGCTTTTGCATGCCTAGAATCTTTTAAAATGGACTGGCTGGGATCGGGCAAGTCAACGTATTTGCATCTTATTTGATGTTAGACATCCTCATTCATCTTGCCTTGATAATAGTCTTGGATCACCTTCTCCCAAACCACATCACCCGTCAATTCTTCGTTGTTGGACGTTCATTCACATTCACGTCCGAGGCCATCCCATGCTAGTTGCTTCCAAAAATCATGAATCATTGGTTGTGAATATATTTTAAATTTGATTTATTATTAGTTCGTTATCTCGCTTCTATATCTCTTATGCACGTGTGGTGAAAATAGTTAATAAACCTGTTAGTTGTCCTTTCGAACAAATTGAGACGGTGGTCGGTATACACTCTCATAAGATGAGTACACCATCTATTAAGTATTTTTTGTTGGAGATAAGAAAACAATAGTGGATTGAGCTCGTTGTGAAAAACCATGTGATACGCCTCGTACTCTGCCACGGTTGTACAACTATATAGCTTCGCTACTTTGTTTGCAAACCAATCCGCTATCCCCGCGAAAAAATTCTTCACTAAATCGTATGCCCTGTAATTGCGTTGGATGTGCACTCAACACAACAAATGTTTGACTTCAGAAAATACTACCTCACGAGCACTCACCTCAGCCACATCTCAATCCGTTAATATCACTTCTGGTATTTTCCCAACCTTTTCAAACAGCTCCCGCAATTGTTTCAATAACCCCCTCATAGTGGTTTTGTAGTTCCCTTGACATAAATGGGAAAGCACTTTATTATTAATCATCAAAGCATTCAACAACATACACATGAATATTATTCCGATCAATCATCAAGCCGATGGACTGATCGATTATCATGCACAAATCCTTCTTCAAACTCACAGAAAAAAAGAACACCAAATTGATCAACAAAGAATTAAACACATAGGGGTAAACAAAATAATCCAAGAACACTTAGAAAGTCGAGGACGAAACCACGACGCGACTTAGGCACACTGGAACCCAGAGGGCACCATCTTACCACAATAGTTGAGCAATAAGCTCAACGACACGGGGACATTAAGGTTAAGTCTGAGGATGTTAGCCTTGATGGCAGTGCAAAGGCAGACCGCAACCTCTAGATCTACCAGGCCATCAAAAAGTGGGCAACAAGGGGTCCTGGGAGGAAAACCGACAACGAGGCGGACCAAGTCGCCTAACAAGTTGGCGCACACACCTAGTTTAAGGACATCCCTTAGGCAGCTGGTCGAGGGATGCCCATCATAAGAGAACAATCTAAACGTACTAAATATAGAAACTAAAACCTTAAAATGAAAATAGTGAATCCGTCACAAAAAAGATTAAAAAACCTAAAATTTAATATATACATAATCTTTCTATTAGTATCAAGTTATAGTGTTAATAGATTATGGAAAAATCCGGCATTTTTCAAGATAAATCAATAGATTTAGGGCCTATTTGGATCGACATAATCCCACATTAGTTTGTTGGTTGAGGGGCATTGCCCTATGAGGGTCGAATCGGGCACTTTGACTACTACTTTTAGAGACTTAACTGCTTGATTAGACATATTGAAACCAAAAAAACATTATTCGTATATATATATAATAAACGGAGTATGGAGTAATTGATTTACTTTCATCTAAGTATTCGGTCTATTATTATTACCAACTAACAATAGTTTTGTTGATCACATAATTTCCCATACATATTTTATTAGATTTTGATGGACTATCTATCACGTATGAACCGGATTTACCAGAGATTCGTGACTAAGGAAAAACTTCCTCTATTTTCGGTCGAAATTCAATACTAACTAATTTCCTTGTATCCAACTCCATATATCCAAAATTAAATTTCTTCCCTTGTTTTACTTCATGTAATCTGAAAATATATTCTACTTCGTCATACTATATATCATCAAGTAGTTATGCATATATTATAGACTACAAAATTATTCTACTTCCTTGATGAATAGTCTATCTACCCACTATCAAAATATATCATTAAAGGAAACGATATATATCTATTCATACATTCCTATTACATATATTAATTTCATTTCTTGAGATATAAATACATGTCTTACCTGCAAACTTTTAGCCAATTATTCACCAATCCCTTTGCCTTTGCTCCCCAACTATAGCTAAACCTAGCTACTTGCATCCTTTTTCTTCTTACATCCTTTTTCTTCTAAGTGTCCATGAAGCTCGGACGACTTGGATTGAGGATCTTCTTAGCCCTACTCAACGACAAACCCCCTCGAATCCGAACTCTCACCACGAGAGTACGAGGCCTTCATGGAGATGCGCATGCACGCGGGTAAACTCTCCTACAACGACACACCACCAAAACCCAAAACCAAAACCAAAACCAAAACCTTGCGCGTCAAGAAAACGTCTCCTAACCCTAAAAAGAAAAGCATCAAGAGCCTTCGGCTCTCTCGCCAACCGCCCCCTCCTAAAACACAACCTCTTCCTACGAAATATGCCGACATCCTCGTGAGGAAAGGGGCTGATGAAGTGAAGCTTGTCTACACCAAGAGACTCTTCAAAACCGACACGGTAGCTCATCAGGATCGCCTCCTCATGGCACAACTGAACACGGAGTTCTTGACGACGGAAGAGAAGGTGGACTTGCTCGAGGAGAGCCATAGGAAATTATGTGAGGGTGATTGATCCTGATCTTAACGAGTATGGTGTGCGCTTAAGCTTTTGGAAGGCTACGATGTGGTACGTGATCAATAGCCAATGGAGGCAGCTTGTGGAATGAAATGGCCTTAAGACCGGCGACGCCATTCAAGTCTGGTTGTTTAGGGTAGACGGTGATCTCAGGTTCGTTGGTCACAAGACGGACTCATCGGAGTCTCCTGGGTCTAATGTTACAATGGATGTCGACGACAACGACGATGCTGATATGGGCCGGTGATGATAACCATACATTGAATTGATTTAGTTTCATCCAAGTGTAACAGTATTATTAGTTGCTAACCTAGCTTGAATCCTTGAGGCTAAGACAAGAAACAAGTGTGAAGAATATAAATTCCTTGATCTAGTTGTATAAACTTTGGTATATTTTTATTGGTGAATATAGTCGACGACGTTTTTGATGTAAGATTTCATTGGTAAATATTATTATCATTTTGATGTTGGTAACGTTTTTTTAAATTATATATAGTTGGTTAATTCATTTAGTAATGAACGTATGTACTTAGACCTGTCAATCGGGTCGGGCGGGCGGGTTTGGGTTGGGTCGTTCTGGGTTCGGGTCATTTCGGGTTCGGGTTGAGATCGGGTTCGGGTCCATCTGGATCGGGTCTTGACGGGTTATCGGGCGGGTTCGGATTGACCGGTGGGTCAGTTTTTTTTTTGAAACTTTACGAACTAAAAATTTGAAACTTTAAAGAGCACCACGAAGACATACATGTTAAATAGTGTGGTATTGCGATTGATAAAATTTTGGATATATATAGTATAAGGTTGTGGATATATATTTTATATGTATATATATACAAACAATACTAGTATAAGCACGTGAATAGAAGGTGAAAAAAAGAATACTATATCCACGAGTAACAAATTATCACTTTTTATTAATCATCAAAGCATTCCATAACATTCACATGAATATTATTCCGATCAATCATCAAGCCAATGGACCGATCAATTATCATGTACAAATCCTTCTTCAACTCACAAAAGAAAAAACGCCAAATTGATCAACAAAGAATCAAACACATAGGGTAAACAAAATAATCCAAGAACACTTAGAAAGTCAAGGACGAAACCGCGACGCGACTTAGGCACACTTGAACCCAGAGGGCACCTTCTTGCCACAATAGTTGAGCAACAAGCTCAACGACACGGGGACATTAAGTTTAAGATGGCAGTGCAAAGGCATACCGCGGCCTCTAGATCTATCAAGCCATGAAGTGGGCAACAAGGGGTCTTGGGAGGAGTATCGACAACGAGGTGGACCAAGTTGCCCAACAAGTTGGTGCAACGCCTAATTTAAGGGCGTTCCTCGGGCAGTTGGCCGAGGTGGATGGGGTGGTTGAAGGTGGGCTCTTGTGGTGGTGCTTCGACGGTGGCGGAGGGCATGGCACGTTGGCGGAGACTATGGTGAAGAAAATGAGATTGAAGCATAGGAGGAGGGCAATTGAGGCCAAGGACTTGGAAGCCATGATCTTAATTACTATTTTTGGTATAATATGTAATTAAGATTAGCTAGTTTGAGTTTGTGATGGGAAATATGAGGGGTTTGGCTAGGGTTTTTATAATGGAGATTTTGAGAGATGGGGAATTTTTATAATTTTATTTTCGGTTCTCTATTGTGTATCTTAAGGGCACACTCTAAACGTACGTACTAAATATAGACATTAAAGCCCTAAAATGAAAATAGTGAACCCGTCACAAAAAAACTAAAAAACCTAAAGTTGAAGATTTGCGTAATCTTTCTATTAGTAGTCGTTTATAGTGTTAATACATTGTGAACAAATTGTGGAAAAATCTGCATTTTTCAAGATAAATCAATAGATTTAGGGCCTATTTGAATCGACATATCCCACATAAGTTTGTTGGTTGAGGGACACTGCCCTACAAGGGTCGAATCGGACACTTTGAGTACTATTTTAAGAGACTTAACTGCTTGATTAGACATCTTAAATCCAAAAAAAACATTAGGGGAAATTGCATTTAACCACCCTTTTATTTTACCCTTGTTGCATTTAACCACCCCTTATATTTTTTTCTACATTTAACCACCCCTTATTTACAAATTGTTGCATTTTACCACCCCATTGTTTATATAAAAAAATATTATTCCCTCTATTACATGTTCGGGTTGGTTCACTTCGAGTTCATATGAATTGGGATTGACCTAACTATTAATAGAATTAATTTTTTAATTATTATAATAAAGTTAAAAACAATATTTATGTATCCATCTTAATAATAAAGTATTTAGATTATTCAATTACGAATGATATACTATTTTTACAAAATAGTGTTTCTTGTGGACCCATCAGACCTTGAATTTCAAGTTTTATCCAATAAACGACCGAGTCGAGTCTCTCTTTGACCATTGATTTCAGATCGGGTCTCAACACAAAAAACTATACAACGTTATTCATAACTATTTTTTTAGTTAAGAAATACAATTCGAGAACCAATATACAACTTTAGAGGAGTTTTAGGATCCGAAACTAATTTTTTCAGTTGGGAGATACTATATGAGCTTAATAATTCTTTGATTTTTATTAAAAAAATTTAAACAAAGGGCAAAATTTTCATTTATTTTTGAGAGAATACCATTTTTGTCAAATGGGTGGTTAAATGCAACTATTTACAAATAAGGGGTGGTTAAGTGTAGAAATAAATATAAAGGGTGGTTAAATGCAACAAGTGTAAAATAAGGGGTGATTAAATGCAAATTTTCCAAAACATTATTAGTATATACAGTATATAATAGACGAAGTATAGAGTAATTGATTTACTTTCATCTAAGTACTCGGTCTATTTTTATTACCAACCAACAAAAGTTTTGTTGATCACATAATTTCCCATACATATTTTATTAGATTTTGATGGACTATCTATCACATATGAACAAGATTTACCAAAGATTCGTTAATAAGGAAAAACTTCATCTATTTTCGGTCGAAAAACAATAACTAATTTCCTTATATGCAACTCCATATATCCCAAACTTAATTTTCTTCCCTTGTTTTACTTTGTGTAATCTGAAAATATATTCATATTGTATATCAAGTAGTTATGTGTATATTATTATTTTCTATTAAATTATTCTACTTTCTTGATGACCAATCTATCTACCCACTATCAAAATATATCATTAAGGGACACTATATCATCGTGCCCATCTCCGCCTTGAAAAACTCATGTAGAATACTATACAACTGCTTCATTGTAGTTCTAATTTCTGGCCACTTTCCGCGTATGTATGTCATGAGTTTTTTCGGCTCCATATGAGACAGTGTTAAGAGCTTTGCATCATGCTTCTGCTCCTCGGTCAGGCGGCCAAGGTAAGCATATCCTTCCAACATGTTTAACTCATGACTATGGTGGCCGCATACTACAGTTTACCGCCAAAATTGGGTTTTTGGGTCCCATCTCCCCATCAACTCGAATGGACACCCAATCTTTCTAGAGCGTGCTCTTTCCTTTAGATCATCACCAAGTTTTATATTTGGCACAATAACACCAGATTTGCCCTTCTTCTTCAGCTTGTACGAGATGGAGAGTGCACACCACAAATAAAACTTCGTGTCCCATGCGTTTTTAATGGTCAACACAATGTTTAGACTCCTCCCTAGGTTTTTAGCCCAATTTTCCAAACTATGCCGATCCGGTCACTCATTATCGGTTTGGAAGTGACTTGAAAATCGGAAAATTATACCCTCTATAATAACAAAAAATAATTAAATTACACAAATTATATAGGCATATAACATTTACACGATTTTCAAGTGCATAAAATTTCAAGTACATGAATTTAAAGTGCATAAATTTCAAGTGCATGAATTTAATGTGCATAAAGTATAACTTATATTAATGTACATGTATAAAAAACAAACTTAAAAGAAATTTAACATTTATAAATAATAAATGACATAGTATTTTGCTCAAATTAAACCACATAGTGGTGTCACCTACCACAAATTGTCATGCATTGGTCACACTCAAATTAATCAATGTACCATAGTTTCACCAAGTTTTTTGGCATATAATTTCATATGATTTCATACATTACTTAGGTACATTCATACATTATTTTACTTCATGATTTTACTTACTTAGGTACATCCATGATTTGCATATATAGTATCAAAATGATTGCATATAATTCCATACATTATTTTACTTCATTTGTACATGCATATGCACGTACGTACGTTACACTTCATATAAGATATATACTATGAATTAATTACTTCATACATGAGTGACATATAAATAGAATAGTGCCTTTGCACCAACGTCTCGCTTACATGATACTCTTCATACTTGAATGCCATATAAATAGATAGTGCCTTTGCTTCATCCACCTCACCCTTCTCTTCAAACCACATCTCGCTTCCCACCCGAACCGTTTCTTGAAGATGGCCACACCAACATCAAGCTTGACGAGCACTGGATCATCTACCGTGGACGACCTCATCAACATCACCATAAGGGGACAGGTGAGCACAACCCATTCCATGCAACATCCAAATGCTTCAAATGCTTGATCTTGATTGTATTTGTAGGAGGAGGACATCGAGGAATATCACGTCCTGCCGAGTACAACGGTTGGGAAGCTTATGAGGGCGTTCATTCGCAAGCACGTGAAGGAGAGCGTCCGGATCGAGTTCATCTATGAGGGGGAACGGATCACACTCCTTGACAGGGCAACAACCCTAGACGATGTAAACGACCGATGTCATTATCTCTTATTTTTCGGTTCATTTGAAGCTTGACTAACCAATCACACCTTCAACCTTCATTCATTTTGTCGCACACCTTCATTTAGACTTTCGGTTCCTTAACCTGATTTTTTTTTTGGTTGAATAAAAATTAAATATTATTTTAAAAAGTAATATATAAATAATACTATATTTTTAAAAAATTAGCCCGTGCGTTCGGTCATCAACTCATCATCGCTAGGATGAAGATATGATTAACGAGTCCGTAATTAATTAGCCTCAATAACATCTTCCAACTTGACCAATCCATTCAGGCGATCTCAATTCAAACCTTTTCTCCCGATTGACTCTTTCCTCTTCCCCATCCCTCACCAATGACGCCGAATTTCTCATGAGAATCCGATAGATTTTCTTCAAGATCGGTCTGCAATGGAGTCCCTATCGTCGTCGGAGTCTCTTCTCCTCGAAGACTTCGGGCAGAAGGTGGATCTGACGCGTAGGATTCGCGAGGTTTTGCTGAATTATCCGGAGGGCACCACCGTCCTCAAGGAGCTCATTCAGAACGCCGACGATGCCGGAGCCACCAGAGTCACGCTCTGCTTGGATCGCCGGAGCCATGGCACCGACTCGCTGCTCTCCCCGACTCTCGCTCAGTGGCAGGGCCCTGCTTTGCTCGCCTTCAACGACGCCGTTTTCACCGACGAGGATTTCGTCAGTATTTCCAGGATCGGTGGCAGTACCAAGCACGGACAAGCTTGGAAAACTGGTCGCTTTGGGTATGTTTCTTGTTATCTATGCGCTTTTATAGTCAAATTGCAAGCCAATGGCATTGGCGTATGGTAACTACCTACCTAGAAACCCCTATATGTAGTAGATGGATTACTGAAAAGTCTGCTGATTTCATTGTGTTTTTGAATTTGCTCGTTGAGTAGAGTTTCACCTGCTAGCTAATAAGGTATTTAACCAAAAACACTTTGGCCTGCTTACAAATGCCTGGTGGACTGAGAGAACGAATAATGGAATTTAAAGATATCCTGTTTTCATTATACAATGTGAAAACTGTGAATTCTATGGGGCTGTGCTTGATGATGCTATGTTTTGATTATTTTTTCTTGAATTTTTTTGCCAGGGTTGGTTTCAACTCAGTTTACCATTTAACGGATCTGCCGTCATTTGTGAGTGGCAAGTATGCCGTACTGTTTGATCCTCAAGGAATGTACCTTCCTAACGTGTCGGCGGCAAATCCTGGGAAGCGTATCGAGTATGTCAGCTCATCAGCCATATCACTTTATAAAGACCAGTTCCTTCCATATTGTGCTTTTGGTTGTGACATGAAAAGTCCCTTCAATGGAACTTTATTCCGTTTCCCTTTGAGAAATGCAGATCAGGCAGCAAATAGCAGGCTCTCAAGGCAGGCATATTGTGAAGATGATGTTCAAACCCTGTTTGATCAGCTCTATGATGAAGGGGTTTCCTCTCTGCTGTTTCTTAAGAGTGTACAAGTTATTGAAATGTATGTTTGGGATTCTGGAAACCCTTTGCCAAGGAAATTATATTCCTGCAGTATTGGCTCTGCAGATGCTGATACTATATCACACCGCCAGTTACTCCTGAGATTATCGAAGTCAGACAGACTGCGTAGTGGTCACACAGACTGCTTTAGATTAGACTTTGTTAGTGAAGACAACAAAGGAGGATCCACTCAGAAGCGAATTGATTCCTTTTACATAGTGCAGAGCATGGCATCTGGATCTAGTAGGATTGCTTCCTTTGCTAAAACTGCTTCTAAAGAATATGATATTCACCTTTTGCCCTGGGCATCAGTGGCAGCATGCATATCTGATTCTTCTGCTAATGTAAGTGCTTGTTATTTATGCTTTTATTACCTGATTACATTTATTTCGAATCCTAAATGAGAAATACCAGTTTCTATTCTCTTGGTCAGTCCTTTTTTAATTTTGGCCTGTACTGCTGTCTGATAAATGCAATTATGCTCGCTAAAATCCAGTTGAGATTACAAACTTCTGATGTATGCATGGTTGTGTTGCTATAATAATAATAATAATAATAAAAAAATTCCTGCTGGAAAGAAATCTTACAATTGCAAAGCTATGTTGGAACCTCAAAAGAAAATCATGTCCATGATTCACTTGTAAACAATTTTAGGCTGTGAATTTAGTTAGTAGGAATCATCTTCTTGAAATGGTATTTCTTAAGAAATACAAACCTGTATAAAAATGGGACAAATTAGGGGTTTGATATTGTGGAAATAAATAAGAGAGTTGACTGTAGGTGATGGGGAAACATTATCATATATAGTTCCCATTTTAAATGATAAAGCTGTACATTAGAATTCTAACCTTGAAAACCTGTTCTTGGTATTTTTTCAATATATTTGATCTGAACACATATACTGTAAGATACTTCTTGGGAAGTTGCTCATGAATGAAGCGAGCCCATAGAATAATAACAGGATAGATAAGATATCATGACTGAAGGAAGCATACAACAAAACATTTTAAAGGTGTGCTGCTGAGTTTGGGTCTTTCTATGCTGGTTGTGGTCTTTGTGCTTTTCAATCTTATCTACCTTAAGGTTGAATATATTGCTATTCTCGTTCCACTTTCTCTAAGGTTATATTAAAATGCTTACTTTTGATATAAATTTTCCACCAGTCCTTACTTTATTCCTGCTCCTGTTTAAGATGCCTAGCTCAATTTTTGTTCCTATAGAAAAAGTTTAATCAGAACTTCCCCTTCATAAATATGTAAAACCCACATGTAAATATAAAAGAAAAACATAACAAAGGGGTTCCCTGCTTCTTTATCCTTTGCTATGAATACACAAGGCTTTTCATTTTGATTCTTTTCTACTTTTCTATTCATTACTTTATTTGTTAATATAGAGTGGTTTATATAATCCTTGCATTACTTCACCCGATGTTGCTTCAAATTGCTATTTTGTGTTAGCTTGTTTTTTGGCTGATTAATGCTGCTCTTATAACTCCATGTCTTCTACAAAATTGGGAGTCCATTTACTCATTCCATTTCATTGGGCATGGATGCAGGGTGATGGTCTAGAGCTTGGCCGAGCGTTTTGTTTTCTTCCTTTGCCTGTAAGAACAGGATTGGCTGTTCAAGTTAATGGGTATTTTGAAGTCTCATCAAATCGCCGTGGGATCTGGTATGGTGAGGACATGGATAGAAGTGGCAAAGTAAGGTCTTCATGGAACAGGCTCCTTTTGGAGGATGTTGTTGCTCCTTCTTTTACTCAGTTACTGCTCGGTTTACAAGAGATTTTAGGTCCAAAAAAAAAGTACTTTTCATTATGGCCTTCTGGTGATTTTGAAGAGCCATGGAGCTTATTGGTTGAGTGCTTTTATAGAAATATTGTCCAGGTCCCTGTGCTATATACAAATGCTGGTGGGGGGAAATGGGTGTCACCTGCTGAAGCTTTTCTACACGACAAGGAGTTTAGTAAAAGTGAGGATCTTAGTGATGTACTTGTCCAGCTTGGGATGCCCATTGCCAGGGTACCCCTTCCATTGCATGATATGCTTCTCAAACATGTGAGTAATTTTGAGCAAAAGTTGGTCACTTCTGATGCTGTTCGACACTTCCTTCGTAAACGTGGGTCTCTGAGTATGATAGGCAGTTCTGAAAAATTGTTGTTGCTAGAGTATTGCCTTGAAGACCAATTAGATTCTGAAGTTGGAAAAGCTGCATATAATCTGCCTTTGCTGCCATTGGCAAATGGGGATTTTGGTCTGATATCTGAACTTTCGAAAGGGTCTAATTATTTTATATGTAATGAGACTGAATGCAAGTTGCTTGAAAGAATATTTCATAAGGTAATTGATCCTAATGCCCCCAAGAATATCTTGAGTAGACTCTTGGCCATTGCAGAGTCCTCTGGTGCAAATGTTGTTGTTTTCAATGTTGAAATTCTTGTTCAGTTGCTTCATGAATTTGTACCTTCTGATTGGAGATTCAATAGAGCAGTTCTCTGGGATCAGAATACTCATCCAACTCCATCTTGGTTTCTTTCGTTTTGGGAATATCTACACTGTCATTGTAAGAACCTGTCTGTGCTTGATGACTGGCCAATCTTACCCTCCACATCTGGATATTTGCACAGAGCTTCCAAAACGTCAAAGTTGATTGATGCAGAAGGTCTTTCTGAAAGGATGAAATTACTTTTAGATAAAATTGGATGTAAGATATTAGATAAAAGATGTATAGTTGAACATCATGATCTGTCTGATTATGTAAGCAGTGCTACAGCTGCTGTAGTTTTGGAATCTATTTTTGAGGTTGTATCTTCAAGTGGTGGGATTATGCAAACTTGTATTCCTAGTCTGGAGGCAAGTGAAAGAGATGAGCTTCGTGGCTTCCTTCTTGATTCAAGGTGGTATTTAGGTGGCTCTATGGTTGATTCTGATATAAAAAGAAGCAAAAAACTTCCTATATATAGAGTTTACCAGGAAGGATCTCTGAATAGTTTTCAGTTTTCTGATCTTGATGAAACTTTGAAGTATGTACCACCAGCAAACGTCCCAAGTTTTTTCCTGGGTTGTGAATTTATTTGCAGTACATCACTTATGGAAGAGGAGATTTTGACTAAATATTATGGAGTTGACCATATGAAAAAGGCACATTTCTACAGAAGGGAAGTTTTTCGGAAACTTGGGGAACTACAGTCTGAGGATCGTAACAGTATCATGATTTCTGTCTTGCGGGAGTTACCACAGCTGTGCATAGAGGATTCATACTTTAAGGAGGCTCTGAGGAACATAGCATTTGTGCCAACCTCTAATGGTGCTATTAATTGCCCTGTTGCTTTATATGATCCCCGTAATGAAGAGTTGTATGCATTACTTGAAGATGCTGATGTCTTCCCATCAGGTCCTTTTAAAGAACCAGAGATTTTAGATGTGCTTCAGGGTTTAGGCCTGAGAACCTCTGTCTCACCAGAGACAATAATACAAAGCGCACAGACTATAGAACAGCTACTACCAAAAGATTCACAGAAGGCACACCTAAGAGGAAAGGTGCTTCTTGCTTACCTGGAGGCAAGTGCACATAGGTGGGCATCTGATTCTCCTGGTGATGATCCAGGGGCGCTGAATAGAATTCTTTCACGAGCAGCAATTGCTTTTCGACCCCGTAATTGTAAATCTGACCTAGGAAAGTTTTGGAGTGATCTTCGTCTGATAAGCTGGTGTCCAGTACTTGTTTCTGCTCCACATCAAGCTTTGCCATGGCCTTCTGTATCCTCCACAGTTGCTCCCCCAAAGCTTGTAAGATTGAAAAGTGACATATGGCTTGTATCAGCTTGCATGAGAATACTTGATGGGGAGTGCTACTCATCAGTTTTGTCGTATCATCTTGGATGGTCTTCTGGATTAAGTGGAAGCGTTGTTGCTGCACAAATTCTTGAGCTTGGAAAAAATAATGAGATTGTTGTGGACCAAGCCTTCAGGCAGGAACTTGCCTTGGCAATGCCGAGAATATATGCAAGATTGACTGAGCTGATTGGCTCAGATGAGATGGAGATTGTTAAAGCTGTTCTGGAGGGTTGCCGATGGGTTTGGGTTGGGGATGGTTTTGCCACTGTGGATGAGGTTGTTCTTAGTGGTACTTTGCATTTGGCTCCATATATTCGTGTGGTACCAGTTGATTTAGCTGTGTTCAGAGAGTTGTTTTTAGAGCTTGGGGTTCGGGAATTTTTAAGCTTCACTGATTATGCTAATATTATATTTCGCATGGCATCAAGGAAAGAGGGTCATCCCTTGACACCACAGGAACTTACAGCAGCTTTTATGATTGTGCAGCATTTATCAGAGTCTCAATTTAATGAAAAGGAGGTGAAGATTTATTTGCCTGATGCCTCAGGGCAACTCCTTCCTGCTTCTGAATTAGTTTACAATGATGCTCCATGGTTGCTTGGCTTGGACGAATCTAGCAATTCTCCTAATCATTCTCCTGTGTTGAGTGCAAAGAGAACTGTCCAGAGGTTTGTCCATGGAAATATCTCCAATGATGTTGCTGAGAGGCTTGGTGTCTCCTCACTTCGTAGGCTAATGCTTGCAGAGAGTACTGATTCTATGAACTTAGGTCTGTCTGGGGCTGTGGAAGCTTTTGGTCAACATGAAGCCCTGACAACCCGTCTAAAACACATCCTTGAAATGTATGCTGATGGACCGGGGATTCTCTTTGAGTTGGTACAAAATGCTGAAGATGCTGGAGCTTCAGAAGTCGTCTTCTTGCTGGATACAACTCAATATGGAACTTCTTCTGTACTTTCTCCTGAAATGGCGGATTGGCAGGGACCTGCTTTGTATTGTTATAATGATTCTGTTTTTAGCCCACATGATTTGTATGCCATCTCACGAATTGGTCAAGAAAGTAAACTTGAAAAACCTTTGGCAATTGGGAGGTTTGGGCTTGGATTCAACTGTGTATATCATTTCACCGACATCCCTGGTTTTGTATCTGGAGAAAATATTGTGATGTTTGACCCCCATGCATGTAATTTGCCTGGAATCTCTGCATCTCACCCTGGTCTGAGAATTAAGTTTGTTGGAAGAAGGATACTAGATCAGTTTCCTGATCAATTTTCTCCATTCCTACATTTTGGGTGTGACCTGGAACATCCGTTTCCAGGTACCCTCTTTCGTTTCCCTCTTAGGAGTCCCATTGTTGCTCAACGAAGTCAAATAAAGAAAGAAGGATATGCTCCTGAAGATGTACTTTCACTCTTTTCAACATTTTCAAAGGTCGTTTCAGAAACTCTTCTTTTCTTACAGAAAGTGAAATCTATTTCCATATATGTCAAGGATGGATCTGGCTCTGATATGAAACTTCTACACCGTGTTGAAAGAAACCGTGTTGCCGACCCTGAATCTGAGGCACATGCTAAGCATCAAATGTTCCAATTTATGCACAGTGGTCAGGCGAATATGGATATGAGTCGCTTTGTTGATAAGCTGAGTAGATCGATCAAAACTGAATTGCAATGGACATGCCAAAAGGTTGTCATGAAGGAGCAGCACTCGTCAAGTCAAATGTTACACCTATGGCTTATGAGTGAGTGTTTTGGCACTGGAGAAGCTGACAACTCTAAAGCACCCAAAACCAGGTCCAAAAGCTCCATTCCTTGGGCTGCTGTTGCTGCACAGCTACGCTCTGTTGGGATTGAAGAAGAAGAAGTTGAAAATCCATTTGAAGGGTCATTTTCTATTCCCTCAGATGCATGTCAAGCTCAAGAACTCTACTCTCAAAATCAAAACAGCTTTGAAGGTCGTGCTTTTTGCTTCTTGCCTCTGCCTATTAACACAGGTCTTCCAGCACATGTTAATGCATATTTTGAATTGTCATCAAACCGCAGGGATATATGGTTTGGTAATGACATGTCTGGAGGTGGTAAGAAACGTTCAGATTGGAATGTTCATCTTCTTGAGAATGTTGCTGCTCCTGCTTATGGACGTTTACTTGAAAAGATGGCATTGGAACTTGGACCATGTGATCTATACTTCTCTTTTTGGCCTACAAAGATGGGAGTAGAACCATGGTCATCTATGGTGCGGAAAGTCTACATGTACATTGCTGATGCTTGTGTTCCTGTACTTTACGCTAAATCTCGAGGTGGTCGGTGGATCTCAACTAAGCAAGCTTTATTTCCTGATTTTTCTTTCACGAAGATGATTCAGCTTATTGAAGCATTGTCGGATGCTGGCTTGCCTGTAGTTACTGTTTCTCAGCCAGTGGTTGAGAGGTTCATGGATGTCCGTCCATCATTATTTTACTTAACTCCGCAGTTGCTAAGGAGTTTGTTGATTCGTCGTAAATTTGAGTTTAATGAAAGGAGCGCACTGATATTAACTCTTGAATATTGCTTATATGATGTGACGAAACCTGTAAATCCCGAACACTTGCATGGTCTACCTTTGATACCTTTGGCCAATGGGTCATCAACAGTTCTGAATCCTAGGGGTGTAGCTGAAAGAATTTATATCACACGTGGGGAAGAGTATGGTCTTCTGAAAGATTCCCTTCCCTCACAATTGGTTGACAACACGATTCCAGAAGAAGTTTATGACAAGTTATGTGACATTGCGCTGAGTGAGAAGTCAAATATATCATTCCTAACTTGTGATCTGCTTGAGAAGCTCTTTCTGAGGATACTCCCTGTAGATTGGCAAAATGCCAAACAGGTTACTTGGTCTCCTGGTCTTGAAAACCATCCTACTTTAGAATGGATGAAGCTTTTATGGAATTATATGAAATTAAACTGTGACGATCTTTCAGTTTTTGCCAAATGGCCTATATTGCCAGTTGGCAATCAACATCTGCTGCAGCTTGTCAAGAATTCAAATATTATTGAAGATGGAGGATGGAGTGAGAATATTTCGTCATTGCTCCAGAAAGTAGGATGTTCATTTTTGAGGCATGACCTGTCAATTGAGCATCCACAGCTGAGAAATTATGTGCAGCCACCAACTGCTGCTGGTATCATGAATGCATTATTGGCAATAGCAGAGAAGGAAGAAAACGTTGAAGGGCTGTTTGCTGATGCCTCTGAAGTGGAGCTTCATGAATTGCGCAGCTTTGTTCTGCAGTCCAAGTGGTTCTCTGAATATGAGATGGATGTTATGCATATTGATGTTATTAAACATATACCTATGTTTGAGTCCTCTAGAAGTAGAAAGCTATCAAGCTTGAGTCAGGGTATGAAATGGCTGAGACCAAATGGTCTGCGTGATGATCTTGTAGATGATAACTTTGTCCGCACTGAATCTGAGAAAGAAAGGATAATCTTGATGAGGTATCTCAATGTTCAAGAACCATCAAGGGGTGAGTTCTACAAAGATTTTGTGCTCAATCACATGTCAGAATTTCTTCCATCACAGGAGACTTTCTTGGCTATTCTGCATGATGTGAAGCTGCTAATGGAAGAGGATATTTCCATGAAAGCTGCACTATCTGTGACTCCTTTTGTTTTGACATGCAGTGGATCTTGGCAACAGCCATGCAGGTACACATATTTGTCTCCATCTCTGCTTTTTTTTTTGTTCTGTAAAAGCATGTACCTTCTATTTGGAGACAGTGGGTGTGGTGAAACTCATTCCATTTTTCAAGATAACAAGATCTTTTTGCTTGCATGATTACCAGTATACCATTGAATAAAGAATTAGGAATCTTGCTGACTCTGAGGTGTGAATCAATTTATTTTTTATTTATGTATGACTGTATGTGGTATTTTGGTGTAAAAAACGATGATTTTGTGCGATCTCTCTCGAGAAGTGTACTATTGAAAAATGCCTGTAGTTGAGAGAAGCAGAATATTATGGCTCAAATACGTAACATCCTGTAATGGTGTTGTGTGAAATTGTTCATTTCCCGAGTCTTGAGGTTCCTGAATAATGCACCATGCCTTCTGACATATTTGATGTTATGTTCCAGGCTTTATGATCATCGCGTCCCAGAGTTAAGGCTGCTACTGCACAAGGAAGTGTTCTTTCCTTCTGAAAGGTTCTCAGCACCAGATATTCTAGATATGTTGGTGGGTCTTGGTCTGAAACAAAGCTTGAGTTGCACCGATCTGCTTGACTGTGCGAAGTCTGTTTCTATTTTACATGATTGTGGAGACCCTGCAGCACGCGTCCAAGGAAGCAGGTTGATGGAATGTCTAGATGCTTTGGGTTCGAAGTTTTCACTTGAGGAAGAAGAAGCTTCTGATATAATTAAGAAAGCCATGTCATGTGTGGATGATAGTTTGTCTGAGGGCGAGGAACAAAATTCTTGCAACACTGTGGAAAGGAATGATTGGGATCTTAATTCATTTCTCAAAATTTTGGTTGATGACAAGCCTGAAGACGATTTTTGGCCAGAGCTCAAATCTATATCGTGGTGTCCTGTGCGTGCTGATTCAATTATCAAAGATTTTCCTTGGATAAAATCACATAATCAAGTTACAAACCCAAGCAATGCAAGACCTAAATCACAAATGTGGATGGTGTCATCTTCTTTGTATATATTAGATGCTGAAAGCTACTCTAAATACATTCAACGCAAATTAGGTTGGTTAGATACTCCCACGCCTAATGTACTGGTCACTCAACTCATTGAACTGACCAAGTGGTATGCCCATCGTGAGTTAGATTCTATTGCAGAAACTATCGACAATTCTGAGCTGCAGAATGGATTTACTTTACTCTACTCTGCAATGCAGGAGTATGTAAATACTGATGATCTAGTAGTTTTGAAGTCTGCACTTCAGGGGGTTCCTTGGATTTGGATTGGGGATGGTTTTGTGTCATCAGATGCTCTTGCATTCGATTCCCCAGTCAAATATCATCCATACTTGTATGTGGTTCCATCTGAGCTATCAAGTTTCAAAGATTTGCTCTTAGCCTTGGGCGTGAAGCTCAGCTTTGGTGCATTTGACTACTTTCACGTTCTACAGAGGTTAAAGAATGATCTAAATGGATCTCCTCTATCGAGTGACCAGTTGTCTTTTGTAATTTGTGTTCTTGAAGCTGTTGCAGATTGCTACATAGATGTACCACTGGCCGAGGTTGCAAGTTGTCCATTATTAATTCCTGATTCTAGAGCAGCTCTGAGGTATTCTAGAGATCTTGTTTATAATGATGCACCATGGATGGAAGACAGGATTTCTATCGGAAGAGATTTTGTTCATCCTAGTATAGGCAATGAATTGGCAACAAGATTGGGAGTACACTCACTTCGTTGTATGTCTTTGGTTGATGAAGAAATGACCAAAGGTTTACCTTGCATGGATAATGCAAGAATAAATGAACTCCTGACACAGTACACGAGCAATGATTTTCTATTGTTTGACTTACTTGAGCTGGCTGATTCCTGTGGAACAAAAAAGCTTCATATCATATTTGATAACAGGCATCATCCCCAACAGTCTTTGTTGCAGCATAATCTGGGTAATCCACCTCTCACTCTTCCTGTTTTTGGTTTGCTTTACTGAATTCCATGACTTTACTATCCAACACTCTGTCGTTATCATCGATAGGATAGAGAAGGTTAGTGCAGTACCAATGTCCAACAAATCATGGATGCTATCTAGACTTGAGAGATTTTTGTTTGTTTTGTGTCCTAAGACTTTCAAGATTGACATGAATATGAGGAACTAACATTTTTTTGTCAACTTCCCTCATGGAAGAAGGAAATGATGTTGATAATCGCAATGGTGATCAAAAGAAAGGAATAGGGCCTAATTCTCTGTAAAAAATGAGATTCTTATGCTCACATTTTTTTCTCGCTTTTCATGCGAACATTTATGGAAAAAGCAGTTGGTTGAGGGTAACCGGAGATTATCCTGTTGAACACTTGGAACATCATAAAATAAAATTCAGCTATCCTTTCATAGAACAAGGAGGGTTTTCTGTTTTAACAGTTTAGAACAAGTGAATGATAGTTCAGTTGAGTTTCTTAGTTACTGCTTTAGATGATATTCTACTAGGCTTGCCAAGTGGAGCTCCATGATAAATCCTCCCCCACATTATATGCTATATGGTGAAGCAAAAAAATTTCTCTTATCATAATAATGCCGTGTATACACTCTGCTGTCATTATCAACATCTGGAGTCACTGAAAACTATCCTAAAAGTTGAGATTTCACCCGTAGCTCTAGTAACAGTGATGAGATTTGAATATGCAAAACTTAAACATGCTACACTGGGGATTCAGTTGTTGGTTTAGTAGTCTGGTAATTGTAAAAAGTCACTTGTTCCTTTGAACTTTCCCAACGGCTCCTTAGTTTTCTTCGTTGTGTGCTAAATTTTTTATTTTTAATGCTCGGTCCCTTCAGGTGATTATCAAGGACCAAGTCTCATAGCAATCTTTGAAGATGCCAATCTGAGCAGGGAAGAAATTAGCAGTCTACAGTTTCTTCCTCCTTGGAGACTACGGGGTGAAACCATTAATTATGGTTTGGGATTGTTAAGCTGCTATGTTCTGTCTGATCTTTTGTCAATCTTGTCTGGGGGTTACTATTATATTTTTGATCCTCGTGGTCTAGTGCTTTCTTCCTCTTCTTCAAGCCGTTCTCCTGCAGCTAAGCTCTTCTGCTTGTCTGGTACTCTAATGCTTCTAGCTGCACTTGCTCATTGTTTTTTCTTTTACTTTGGGTCTGTTTAATTAATTCTGTAGGAAGTGAAGCATACGTCCTTGTTATTTCAGGCACGAATTTGATGGATCGGTTTTATGATCAGTTCAGTCCTATGTTTGTTGGTCAAGATTCAAGGTATGGCTTATCTAATTCTACTGTTGTCCGCATGCCTTTGTCATTGGATCACGTGAAGGATGGGCCTCAAGCTGGAGTCAATAAAATAAAGCAACTGTATGGAAAATTTATGGAGCATGGTTCCAGAGTTCTTTTATTCCAAAAATCAGTATTGCAGGTACTGCTAAAATGTTAGCAGTTCAAATTATTTATTTCTGGCTTTCATAAGCGAATATTTCTTTCCCCTATACGTCTTCCTTGCTTAAGTATTAATTGATAAAGTGCAGAACTAGCATTTTGTGTATGCAGATATTCCAGTAGGAAACTCTTATTTTTTATGCATGTTTATGAAATTTTCATCTTTTGAAGGAAAAGAGTGGTTCAGATTTCTTATTAGAATCAACTTCTTCAATGCTAGCTGTAGAGTTTGCTCATTGACTGACCAAGGGGAAATCTTAAATCGTGTTTAAGTTTGATCCTTCTGTCCACATTGCTTATGAGCATATATGTATTCCGTAGTGGTTTTTCTACTCTTGCTTGCTTTGTCATGTAACTCTTCTGTTCCTTGTTGTTCCGATTGGTGTATGCTAATTATGTACATGATTTCTAAAAGGTGCATATCTTTTATCGCAAACCATTAGGTTACACTCTCAACATGGGAAGAGGGAAATGCACAAGCCTCAGAGGATTACTCAATATGCGTGGAGTCATCATCTGCTATCATGAGGAATCCTTTTTCAGAGAAGAAGTGGAAGAAATCCCAAATATCAAGGCTGTTTAGCAGCATTAGTGCTGCAACTAAAATACAGAGTGCAGATATGCAGAAGGAAATGCATGTTATTGATATTGATAGGTGCGAAGGAGACAAAAAGGTGGCTGATAAATGGCTTACTGTGCTCAGCCTGGGTTCTGGGCAAACAAGAAACATGGCGCTTGACAGGTATTGTAAGGAGGATTCATGTTTTATTTTTCTTCATATAATGTTGCGTTAAAGATAATATGTGTAGTCTTTTACCTTCCGCTGGGTTCTGATTTATTCGTAAACAGTGCAGATGATTTGTACAAATTCAGCATTTTCACGGCCCTTCAGGCTGAGATGATCTATTCGTAACTTTGTCTTAAGATTGTGGACTACTCAATCTTTAACTTGCTGTCGTGAATTTGTAGTATGTGTGCATATATGTGACTTTTGTCTCCTGATTGTGGTCTTCTCAATCTTTAACTTGCTGTTGTGAATTTGTAGTAGGTGTGCATAAATGATAAAGGAATATTCCTGATATTTTTTCTGATATATGAAGGGTCTATATGCCAATACATTCATTTGTCTCATAAGGCATCCGTATCAGCACATTAGATTAGGCCATATCAATTACTGAATCTGCATTCAAATTTTGTTGATCAAACAGATCCGAAGTTATATTGTGTACATTCTTTCTTCTATGAACAGGCGCTACCTGGCATATAGTCTCACTCCCGTAGCTGGTGTGGCAACTCTCATATCAGACCGTCCTACAGATACTTGTTCACGAGCTTCCATTATGTCTCCTCTCCCATTGTCTGTCAACATGGATTTGCCCGTCACTGTCATTGGATGCTTTCTTGTCCATCATAACAATGGGCGTTATCTGTTCAAAATACAAGATGGTATAGAGGCTCAGCCTGATGCAGGAAACCAATTGATAGAGGCATGGAACAAAGAGCTGATGTCTTGTGTTCGTGATTCTTATATTGAGCTGGTACTGCAAATCATGAAAAAAAGGAAAGGGAATGGATCTTTGGGTGGTCATATTTCTAACCATGCAGTTGATCTAGCTCTGAAGGCATTCAATGATAACATATACTCCTTGTGGCCAAGATCTCAATGGAAGACAACATCTAATCAATCAATAGACTCTCCCTTGATGTCAGCACCACTTCCAAAAGCCGATTGCAATTGCATTATTGAACATGTTATAAAACCGTTCTATGCTCGCCTTTCAGAGCTTCCTGTGTGGCAGCTGTGCTCAGGGGATCTTGTGAGGGTTGAAGAGGGTATGTTTTTATCTCAGCCTGGTAGCAGTGTAGGTGATAATCTGCTTCCTGCTACCGTATGCAATTTTGTCAAGGAACATCATCCTGTATTTTCATTGCCTTGGGATCTAATAAGTGAGATCCAATCTGTGGGAGTCAGGGTGCGTGAAATCAAACCAAAGATGGTCCGGGAACTTCTTAAAGTTTCTTCTACAACTATTGTTGTTCGTTCAGTTGAAGAATATGCTGATGTTCTTGAGTATTGCCTCTCAGATATCCAACTTCCAGATTTATCTGATTCTACTGTAGCTGGCGATTTTGCTCAGCCTGGCACCTCTGCATCTTTCTCCAGTATCCAGGGACTTCATGGGATATCTGCCCATGGTCCATCAAGTTCGGGAGGGGATGCTCTGGTAATGGTGACTAGTTTTGGAAGGGCCTTGATTGATTTTGGTCGTGGAGTAGTTGAAGATATAGGCAGGACTGGAGGCCCCTCAAATGTACAAAGGAATGAGTTTTCTAGTGGTAGCATCAGAATTGGGAATCAACTTTTGTCGGTAATAGCTGATGTAAGAGGTCTACCATGCCCAACTGCAACAAATGATTTAGCAAGGCTGGGCATGTCTGATATTTGGGTTGGAAATAAAGAGCAGCAAATGCTTCTGACTCCACTACTGGGGAAGTTCATTCACCTGAAAGTATTAGATAGGTCCGTCTTGGCCGAATTTTTGTTGAATTCCACCCTACAGCCATTGCTGAAAATCAAAAGCTACTCTCTTCGGTTTTTGCTTGACAATATTAGGTTGCTTTTCCATGAAAGTTGGGTCAACCATGTGATGAACTCAAATATGTCTCCATGGTTCTCATGGGAGAATAACATGGGTGCCGGTGGTGAAGGTGGCCCTAGTCCTGAATGGATAAGACTTTTCTGGAGAAACTTTGATGGATCAGCTGATGATCTTTCTCTCTTTGCCGATTGGCCATTAATTCCTGCTTTTCTTGGTAGACCAGTTTTGTGTCGTGTGAGAGAACGCCAACTTGTTTTCATTCCTCCAGTTTTGCCTACCACCTCTTTAAGTGGTGAGTCTGATGCTGATGCATCAGAAGAAGTGTTGGCAGGTTATTCTGTAGACCTTGCATCATTACCAGAAAATGTGAAGCCATACTTTTTAGCTTTCAGAGCTGCTCAACATAGGTACCCGTGGTTGCTTTCCCTATTAAACCAATGTAACATACCCATATATGATCCATCTTTCCTAGAGTCTGCTGAAGCTTGTAATTGTCTGCCGACATCTGGTCAGTCACTGGGACAAGTAATTGCTTCAAAATTGGTGGCAGCTAAGCATGCTGGATATTTCCCTGAACTCACATCCTTCTTACCCTCAGATCGTGATGAGCTTTTTAATCTCTTTGTCTCTGATTTTTCATCTAACAGCTCCAGTTATGGAAGAGACGAGCTTGATGTCCTCAGTGCATTGCCAATATATAGAACGGTAGTTGGATCATATACACGAATCCATGGCCAAGATCTGTGTATAGTTTCTTCTGGCTCACTCTTGAAGCCTTCTCATGAGCAGTGTCTTTCTTATGCTCCAGATTCTGAAGAAGGTGTATTACTGAAAGTTCTTGGGGTCCAAGAACTGAATGCGCATCAAATCTTAGTAAGATTTTCACTTCCTGGTTTTGAGCATAAAACTGAGTCTGAGAGGTCTGATATCTTACAATATACATATAGATACTGGCATGTTTTGCAAGCTGATTCTGCTGCAGTCCAAGCACTGAAGGAGACTATGTTTGTGAAAAATGCGGATGAATATTCCATGGATTTGTTCAAACCACAAGATCTATTTGACCCAAGTGATACTCTACTAGTTTCAGTATTTTCTGGCGAAAGAAAAAGATTCCCAGGGGATCAGTTTGGCTCAGAGGGTTGGCTTCGAATTATAAGGAAATTAGGTCTTCGAACTTCAGCTGAACCAGACGTTATACTTGAATGTGCAAAGAGGGTAGAGTTTCTTGGATCTGAATTTATGAAGCAGTCTGGCGATGTAGATAACTTAGATTCAGATTCAGTCAGCTCTTCTGATGAAGTTTCTATAGAGATATGGACATTAGGCGAGTCTGTCTTGCAAGCTGTATTCTCTAACTTTGCTGTCCTTTACAGCAACACCTTCTGCAATGCACTTGGTCAGATTGCTTGTGTACCCACTGAGAGAGGCTTCCCATACATGGGAGGAAAGAGAGGTAAAAAAAGAGTGCTAGCGTCATACAGTGAAGCTATCCTGTTGAAGGATTGGCCATTAGCCTGGAGTTATGCGTCCATAATCTCAAAGACAAATCTAATACCGCCTGAATACTCCTGGGGAGCACTGCACCTGAGAAGTCCTCCATCCTTCTCTATGGTTTTAAAGCACTTGCAGGCAAGTGTTTCATCTTCTTCTTTTTTTCTTTTTTTTTAAATACCATGTGCTTTGCTTATGACAATAAATGGGGAAATAAATGGATGACATATACTCAGGTTGTTGGAAAAGACGGTGGTGGAGACACACTTGCACATTGGCCAGCTGCAACAAATGTGATATCAGTTGAGGAGGCTTCATGTGAGGTTTTGAAGTACCTTGAAAAAGTGTGGGACTCCCTTTCCTCTTCAGGTATTTCTCCTTTCTTATATTTTGTTAAGCCTATTATGCTGAAATTCATTGGTTCTCTCATTAAATGCTCGCTTAGATTCATGGATCTAGTCATATACGGCAGAGAAGGTAGGCTGCAAAGAGCTAAGTTCTTATAATATGGCAAAAGCCAAAGCCACGTTCAAAATCAAACATTATGATAAAGAGGCTATACTGTCAAGTTTTCACCCTTTCTGAAGTCTTTGATGACAGGATGCATTGAACTAGCTACTTGATATTTTTAAACAGACAAATTCGTATACCTCTTTTATTTTGGTAGTGTAGCAGCATTGAGGCATGGTTTAGAATAATATACTTTGATATATATTCTTCAAATTACAGTAGTTGCTGGTATCGTGTAGTAAGATCACCCTTCTCACCCTCTTGTTTTTCTTTGAACGTTTTCACTCCTGCAGTTCTGTCATGTGATAAATCGGGAAGTTAAGTAGGTTGAATATGTCAAATTTCAACAATAATCTAAACACGAGTTGAATATGTTTGGGAGGTGATGAATATATTCCAGCTCATCAAACATGAGTGTACATGTTTGCTGTAGGGACACTGCTGCTATTTCATTTTCTTTCCTTTCACTAAATGTTCTCATCATTTTTATTTTCCAGACATTGGTGAATTGAAGAATGTTGCTTTCCTGCCTGCTGCAAATGGTACACGGCTTGTTAGGGCAAGTTCTCTTTTTGTGCATCTGGGAGTCAACCTATCACCATTCGCTTTTGAGCTTCCATCTCTCTATCTCCCTTTTGTGAGGATTCTGAAGGATTTGGGATTACGGGATCATATATCAGTCTCAAGTGCCAAGGAACTGCTCTTGCATCTCCAGAAGTTGTGTGGATACCAACGTCTGAATCCAAATGAATTTCGTGCGGTTACTGAAATTTTGCAATTCATTTGCGATGGAACTGATGACACAAGTAATTTAGATAGGTTAAGCTGGGAATCAGAAGCGGTAGTGCCAGATGATGGCTGCAGATTAGTCCACGCTAGATCATGTGTGTATCTTGATTCCTACGGTTCCCGATTTGTCAAGTACATTGACTCTTCCAGGCTCAGATTTTCCCACTCTGATATTCCGGAAAGAATTTGCTTAGCTTTGGGCATAAAAAAGCTATCTGATGTTGTTGTGGAGGTATATTGCCTACACCTGTAAAACACTTACTTTTTTACATTATATATTGGCCTAATTATATGCTTATCTGGCAGGAACTCGACGACAAGGACCATTTACAAACTGCGGATAGAATCGGGACTGTCTCGCTTGCCCTAATCAAAAGAAAGCTAGCCAGTCTGTCTTTTCAGGACGCAATATGCAGAATTGTTAGCAGTTTAGGGAACTATGTTGGTAGGCTTGAAAGTGTGTCCTCAGATCTAATCAGGTCATTGCTTGTAGATGTGGCGGAGAAATTGCAATTTGTTCAGTGCATTTATACTCGATTTCTGCTTCTTCCACGGTCAATTGACATTACCTATATAACCAAGGAAACGGCTATTCCAGAGTGGACTGACGGGTCCCGGCATCGGGCTCTTTACTACATTAATCGTAATGTGACCCACATTTTAGTCTCTGAACCGCTGAGTTACATTCCGTTATCTGATTTGCTCGCCTTTGTTGTTAGTGATGTGTTAGGTTCACCTACACCGTTGCCTATTGGGTCTTTGTTCCTTTGCCCTGAAGGTTCAGAGTGCCTTGTTATTGATGCTTTGAAGCTTGTTTCTGGAAAGGAAGCAAGTAAAATTACTCTAAGCAGCAGTGAATTTGTTGGCAAAGAAATAATTGCTCAAGATGCCCTCCAAGTTCAATTGCACCCGCTCAGGCCATTTTATATGGGTGAAATTGTTGCTTGGAGGACTCAAGCTGGAGAGAAATTGAAATATGGAAGAGTTCCAGAGGATGTCAGGCCATCAGCTGGACAAGCATTGTACCGACTTAAAGTTGAAACTGCACCTGGGTTAACCGAGTCTCTGCTCTCTTCACAAGTATATTCTTTTAAGAGTGTGTCAGTGGATAATGAGGCTTCTCATGCAATGATTCCTGAAGATTCTTATTTGGGCTTAGAGAACGAGGTGCATGTGCTCCCAGAAAGTTCTAGAAGAGGCCGAGAGACAGCTCAGCGGGTAAAGTTATCTAAGCTTCTCAACTTTCATATTCTTGTTCCTTTTTTACATTCTCCTTGTTGCATGCTCTCTATCTAAGCTTCTCATTCATGTCAGGATCTAGACTATTTACAATGTGATCGAAATGCTTGATGTTTATGGAGTTGCTGTGATGGTTAAGGCTAGTGACTAGTCAATTTATTTGCTAAATGTTATTGAGGATCTGATATGAGCATAGCTTGGCAGTGAAGCTGGAACTGATTCTCTAATTGTTGTTTCTGGTTTCTCCCTGCCACTGGGCGCTGAAAAATTCTCATAGTTTGCTAGTTTGTTGCATTGTGTATTTTGGCCAAGTTCGTACGTTTTGTGTCATTTCATGCATTTGTCTAGTGGGTATTACTTTTGCACATTTGCCTTTGTCTGCCGGCGTGTAGCAAATCTCTGTCTCTGATATTTTGCCCAGGTCTTGTTTCTTTTGTGCAATTGGACGTTTCAACAAAATTTGCAGGTTTCTTCTCAAAAAAGAAGACATTAGCATGGTTAGACGTATGATTATAAGAGGTTCTTGTTTACATGAATTAGCTGTGTCATATCTAGAGCCCATGTTCAGTTATGACAAATCATATTATGTACCTGAGTTTGACAGATAGGGACTACTATCTAAGCCGTGAGGAGTTTGGGGAGGGAATTATCAGGTGAGAGTGAGCATTAGGTAGGCTTACTGGTATGTCAACGGAATATCCCTACATTTTAGATTATCCAAAAATCATCTTTGTAATAGGGGGCTTTGCCGGAATGAGATGCAGGTGACCATCCCATGGCTCTGGTTTCTCTTTGTTGCTTGTGTGCTACTATCTGTGTCCCGATTTTATGCTCTATCTATCACACTAGTGATGATGAGGTTGCATGGTGTTAATGCCACAGGCGAGTAACGACCTCCAGCATGGGCGAGTGTCGCCTGCAGAGCTCGTACAGGCTGTTCATGAGATGCTTTCCGCAGCAGGTATCAATGTGGACACCGAGAAGCAGGCTTTGTTGCACAAGACCGTGAAACTTCAAGACGAGGTTGATGATTACAGAGCAGCACTTTTACTCGAGCAGGTCCACTTTTGTATCTTTGCTATCTTTTTATCTCCGTTTCCGCAGGCCTTTCCTAAGGCAATTCCTGGCTGTATTTCTAATGTTTCTTGAGTGACCATCCAAATGCAATGCAGAACAAGGCAGAATCTGCAACAAAAGAAGCCGAGACGGCCAAAGCATCATGGCAGTGCAGGATTTGCTTGGCTGCAGAAGTAGACGTGACTTTGGTTCCTTGTGGTCACGTGCTTTGCAAGAGGTGCTCTTCTGCTGTTTCCAGGTGCCCCTTCTGCCGTTACCAGGTCTCTAAAGCCATGAAAATTTACAAGCCCTGATTTATTTACCACCTTCGAAGTGGCAATTAGCATACGAATTGAAATCATTTGGGGGGTGTTTCCTCAACCTTTTTTGGTTGTAAGTGTAAGTAATGAATTTGTATATATGTAAAAGGTGGTGCTATAGACGAATTTCAGGAATATCCTGTAATTTTAAGTAATTAATATAAATGATCCTTCTTAATCCTCTTCAACTTCAAAGAATTTTGACGAAGTGGGGAAAATAAAAATCCATCGGAGACAACGATTGACTTGTTTGTATGCGAAAGCTGAATCATCTTGAGTGAACGGTGGGAAGTGAGGTTCTGTGATGAGTTGGAATCCACTGTGGAACTTCAGTACGCGGTACCGATTGTGTTGGAAGTTGAGGAGCCGGTGGAACAGGGTTTGAGTTAAAACATCATATATATGTGTCAACATAGGCTGCATTTCTGGATACCGATCAAATACCCCGATATTGTCCATTACGTATCTCCTCACATAGTTGATACTATGTGAAATTTACATAAGAGAAATAAATTATGTAAGATTGTAGATTATTTATATGTAACAGGAAATGCTAGAGAAAGATATGAGTAAAACCTAAAGTATAATTATGTACCGTAATAGGGTTTTGGCCTGGTCAACAAAGCATAGGGGGACGCTGGTTTGGCCTGAATCGTTAAACATTAGACGCTCTAAGCACCTTAATGTGTGAGCGTGGTTCAAACCAATCATCTATCCCGAAGCCACTTCTCATATTCTGGTAGTACGGGGCAAGTTGAAAATATCGTCCTCAATGTGGTGAGAGTGGGTAACCCAAGTATTATACAATAACTTTGATCGTACTTAAGAACATATATGTGCATGTGCGGTCCCCTTTTAGCCTTTAATGGCTGAATGAGATTACGCGGTATTTGTTGTACAAACCCGTATTGTCGAGTGACCCTTCAAGGAATGTACGCCTCTTGGATGCCTTTATACTAGATCACACCATGATATAGGGAGTAACGGTAGTTCCTATGAAAATCAGGTGATGGATGGCATGACATCCAGTTAATCTATAAGTAAAATTGTGAATGATAATCATGTGAATAGATAATTTAAAAATAAATAATTATGTAATGTATCAGTTATTAGTTATTACCCGGTCAAGCGGATAATGGTCCAAATTTCTCCGAAGTATCTTCAACCTACTCTCGAATTGGGTATGTAACTGGGTAGGTGGTGCTCGCGAAGTTTATTGGACCCTTGTTGCATACACATGATCTTGGTTGCGAATGAAATGTGAGTTCAATTCACCTCTGAAATCGATAAAATGTGGTCAGATCCAATTCTAAAACACAAGTCATGTGTTAATATGGTATGTGTACTTGTAGAAGATTAGAAAAAAAAGTGGTTAATACAGAATACTCTCCATATAGCAGACCCAGACAGTCGGACACCCCCTTTGTATCTACACGGGTTGCCTTTAGAGCTGGGTCCGGTTCCAATGGAACTGACAAACCATCGGTTTGGAACCGGCGGCTAAACCGGCTAGAACCAAAACCGGAACCGTCGGTTTGGTTCCGAGACCGGTTTCGGTTCCAATTCGTCATATTTGGGAACCGGCGGTTCAGCCCAGGTAAAACCGCCGGTTTTGAACCGCCATTGACTATTTTATTTTCATCCAAAAATTAAATGAATATTTAGTCTTCTGCCAAACAAATCACATTACTTTGTGCAAGAAATTTAAATGCATAGGTTGCATGTTGGAGGGGAATGGGAACACACTAATCAAGTTTGCATGTAGAAACGTTGATTTTTCTAATTGGGTATTTAAATATTTTTGCTGCAAATTAAGAATATTTTTCAGTGGTGAGCTAAAACTTGGCCATCACCTCTAAAAGGTAATAAAAAAATAATAAAATGGAGGAAAATGGGGAAGGCCGGTCACCATGGAGACCAAAATTGGTTTTGGTCTTTCCATCTCCTTTTGCCATGTGTACAAAACTTAATTTAAAAATCTGACTACCTTTAAAAAGGGAGAAATAAAGTAATTTAATATTATGTGATCAATAAATTTGGTCCACCACTAAATATGCTCTAAGTTTATTAGCTAGGCTACTTTTTCTTTCTTTTGCAAGGGTAAACCGAAATGCAAGTTGCTTTTTTTACTTTTGTAAACCTTTGTTTTTTTTTGTGAGATGATTTAGCCATTTAACAACCACCACATCAATCATCAATGCCCCACTCCTCCAATTCTCCAAACACAAAGCCATTACTTTTCTTTTTTTTTTTGTTTTTTTAATGGATAGCAAATCTCATAAATTTGACTATAAATAAACCCATCCGTTAGCTAATAGCTACTCTAACTCAAAGTCTCAAGCCAATCTCTCATTCTTGAAAGTTCTCTACTCTTATTCTTGTAATTTCAGTTCAATAATCTATACTCATTTTTATAAGTTGTTAACTAAATTTTATTGTTTTGAAAAATACTTTAATTTTTGTTACAATAATTGCATGATTCACTTGTATGATTTTAATTTCTTCTCAACTTCTCTTTGCTCTTATTTTTCAATACATTTTTTTCCTTATTCACATTGCAAAAAACATTGGATGGATTTGCTGATCATATTTTTGGCACACAAAGTGAAGCTCATGCTAATATACAGGCCCGTATATGAGGGTGTGCAAAAAGCTCAACAGATCAGGGCCCAAAAAAATATAAGGGCCCAAATTTGTTTTTTACTATATATTAAAAAATCATAAATAAATATCTCCTTATTTGGTGTACCTTCCTATTCATACGTTTAAATTTTATTCTTCTCCCTTTCAACTTTTCCATTAACTACTAGAGAGCATTAATTACTCACATATCTCTCTCTCTCTCTCTCTCTCTCTCTCTCTCTCTCTCTCTCTCTCTCAAACTTTCCCCTATTTTCAAGCTATCAGCCTATCACTTTCCCTTTTGCTTTCAATTTGTGCAATTTTCAAACCCTTCTTCCATTAATTTCTCCTATTTTCCATGGTCATGGACAATTAATCTATCCTTCCTCTCTCACAATTCAATTCTAGAAGAAATCTTCCAGTTTCTAAGAGTGATTTATTATCAAACGGTAATATACTAATCTTCCCCTCTTCCTATCAATTTCATCGAAAATTTTACATCTTATGCTAATATGTATTAAAATTTGCATAAATATTATAATATATAAGGGTCCAATTTTTAAAATTGATCAGGGCCCCCGAAATGTTTGAGACAGGCCTGACAGGCCCATAGATGAAGGTGTGCAAAAAGCTCAATAGATCAGGCCCCCTAAAAAATATAAGGGCCCAAATCTGTTTTTTACTATATATAAAAAAAATCATAAATAAATATATCCTTATTTGGTGTACCTTTCCATTCATACGTTTAAATTTTACTCTTCTCCCTTTCAACTTTTCCATTAATTACTAGAGAGCATTAATTACTCACATCTCTCTCTCTCTCTCTCTCTCTCTCTCTCTCTCTCTCTCTCTCTCTCTCTCTCTCTCTCAACCCCAATCAAACTTTCCCCTATTTTCAAGCTATCAGCCTATCACTTTCCCTTTTGCTTTCAATTTGTGCAATTTTCAAACCCTTCTTCCATTAATTTCTCCTATTTTCCCTTGTCATGGATAATTAATCTATCCTTCCTCTCTCACAATTCAATTCTAGAAGAAATCTTCCATTTTCTAAGAGTGATTTATTATCAAACAGTAATATACTAATCTTCCCCTCTTCCCCTCAATGTCATCGAAAATTTTACATCTTATATTAATATGTATTAAATTTGCTTAAAATTTATAATAATATATAAGGGTCCAATTTTTAAAACTGAGTAGGGCCCCCGAAATGTTTGAGACGGGCCTGCTATAATAGAGTTTGTAGAAGAGTTGGCATCGGATTCTAGTCCTCGACCTCAAGTAGGAACTGTGGAAGAATCGGGCTTGTCTCAAGCTAACACTCTCGATGATGGAGGACCCTTGCTTAAATCTCATATTTTTGCAAAACATTTTCGAAAGGGAGATTATGATGAATCTACTAAGAAATATAAAGTTCATTGTAACTATTGTGCAAAGACGTACATATGGTTAAAGGGAGTGGGCTATGGACATTATACAAGCACACCCCGATAAGGTACGAATGATGCGAGGATAATCGCAACTCGCTGGGTTTGCATTCTCTTCCACTCAAAATCCTCATTTATTTTTATAACCATGAATCTAGTATCTATGCTTTTGTCGAGTCTATTTGTGTTGATCACTTATCATTTAGTTTTGCCAAAAAGTTAGGTTTTAACGATTGGATGTCTAAATATGTACAACCCGCTTTTAAGAACACCACTAAGAAATCGGTTAGAAGTCATGTGTTAAAATCTTATAAAAAACGTAAAATGGCTTTGGTCAATTTTTTTGTGAAAATAATACTACAGTTTCAATTTGTAGTGATATTTGGAGTGATCATCGAGGATATCATTCATAAATGGGCATAACATGTCATTTCATTAATGATAATTTAGTTTTGCAAACGCGTGTATTAGCTTATAGAGTATTTGATGTTTCTCATAACGCTTTGATGATTAGAAATATTGTTCGTAACATTTTGAAATAATATAGATTATTACATCGAGTTTTTTCTATCTCGCTTGATAATGCATCTAATAACACCGCTTCAATCCGAGACTTGATTAAGCATTGTCAACCAACTCTTTAAGAGAAATATTTTCATTTAAGATGTGTTTGTCATAATTTAAACTTATGTGTGAAAGTTGGTTTAACTATTATGTCGCAATTAAACCTATTAGACAGGTTGTTAGTCGTATGTGGGCTAGCAACCGGACCGCCCAAGAGTGGAAGGCTTATTGTATCCAAAAGGGTGTTAGACACCGAACTTTTCCAAAAGATGTAATTCGGTCAGTACTTATATTTAAAAATATTTAAACGTGAATTTTGGATGTTGATGGTTAACAATTTATAATGATGTGTAATGCCTACCCATTTATGCCCTCGCTGATTTTAGACAAAGGAATTTGAATAACTCTATATGTTTTAATCAGTGATGCCTCCTCATTTTAGCCCTTTTAAATTATGTCATTTCTCATTATTCTAATAATTAATTGATTTGATATGTAGAGAAAAAAATCGTCTTGTTGCAACTGCATCTCAAATATCCGAACAAACTTGAGGAGAATACTCAAGGTGGATTGGGAGCATCCCAAAACTCCATTGAAGGAGGAAGTGAAATTCAACCAGTGTATGTGATATTATGGGAGAAAACCAAGAGGTACATACGTGATTGAATCAGAAGTAGCCTTTAATTTGTCAATTACATTTACATTCATATAGATTCATCATAAACAATATTCTATTTTGTTTAGGCATAAAGATAAATCAATGGACAAGTTGGAAGAGTTTAAACAACTTCATCAGGATCAGATCAAACTCTATGGTGTTGACAACTTAACGGTTCAAGAGGCATACAAGGTGCTTGGAACAAAGTCAGGTTACATAAATGGTTTAGGATTTGGACCCAAACCACCTAAATATAGAAAGAAGGAAGTTTTTCAAGTGGAAATATAGACATAACTCATCAAATGGTTGAACAGTTTGATAAATTGGACAAGGCCTCAAAAGATAGAGAACATCAGTTGAATGATCAAATACAAGGACTTCCAAAGGATAAAGCTGAAATGCAAGAAGAGATGAAATGATGAAAAAAAATGTTGAAGAGAGAGAACAACGAATGAAAAAAGAGATAGAAGCAAAGTTGAGAGAGATTTTGAAGAAATGTTGAAATAACAACTCTCAGCAATGATATCAGAACAACAAAATACAACAAAGTGAGGTATGTACAAACTAAACAAATAACTTTTTAGTTTTTATTGATTATAAATATACACCTAGCCAATTAAGTAGTAATGATTGATTTTTATATTAGGACTAGAAAATGTCTGGATTAATAAAGAAATGGTTCAGTCTTTTTTTTAATAATACCTATGCCAATTTTAGATATGAAATTTAGAACTTCTGAAAGCTTTTGGCTTTTGTCAATTAAGAAATAGAAAGAGAATTTTACAAGTGCTTGATCGGTTCTTTCTTGATGTCAGTAAGCTGCTTTAAGGTTCTGATCAATGTTGAGTTCAAGAAGGATGGAAGGGTAGAGTAATGAATTATGATAGCAATGCTTGTATGTGTATATTTCCTTAAAAATATTCTCTTGTCTACTTATAGTTTCAATGTAACTCATCATAACTTCTTCTTTATGCTGCAGGTGATCGACTAGAAGAACATGATATTTTGGGAAGGATTTGAACAACCTTTTGATTATTGTGGCATACAAACTGCTAATGTTTGTCAAAGTTATTGACAACTTTTTGATCCAGTAATTATTGTGGGAATGCTTAGCTAAAACATGTAAGTATCATCCTTTTGGTATAGTATTTGTTTAGTTGTATATATTGTTACTTTGGCTCACTTTAAATTATAATTGTAATATTTCTATGTTAAAATTATAATGGATGCACTGATAATGTGTTTGGAGCTTTGTGTTGTATGAATACTTATGTAAGTCTATCTATGAAGAGAAAAAAAAATTGAAAACCTTTCTAAAGCCATATTTGACAAATATGGCAGATTTAAGGTTTCATCACAAAAGGTTAGGATGACAAATACTCGAATTCATCGCCAAAACTTTCAGTGACAAACTAGGGACTTCGTCACCGAACATTTGGTACGGTGACGAAGCTTGCTTTTTGTCATGTAAAGTTTTGGCGATGAACGTATCATGTCGTCACCCAATGTGTTGTCTTTGGCAACGAGACCTTGTTTTGTAATCTATACTTTTTGCGATGGGGCTATGGCGACGAACCCGTGACGAAATTTTGTTCGTCACTGAAAGGGTTTGGCGGGAACTTTACAGTGATGAAATGTTTTGTCACGGAAAATTCCTTTTGTTGTAGTGTTAAAATCAATAACTATCATGATCTTTAGGGGCAACAAGCACATCTTTCATTGTATCCAATGGGAGAGTAAGCAATCGATCCTTCGTTAGCGGATGGCGATTATCTAGAATGGTATTTACGAATTAGTCATCCATATTTGTTAAGGGACTTTGTCCAACGACCACCGATAGTACCTGCTCCGTTGGATATCTATTATGTATGTACACTTTTAGAAGGTATTATGTTAATTCTTTATATAAATTTTGTCATTTTACTAAAAAATTCTTTTTTGTTTTCAGAAAATAACTCGTATCGAAGGGTGTGTTGCAAAATATTCATATTTGAAACAGCTTAGTGGCCCGGTTGAAAATTTTATCGATGAACTACAATGTCACTTAAGTGTGGAATCGCCTATAATGCCACGTGTCCCGAACCCAGTGCATCATCGTAGCCGCCACTATCACACCCCACATTTTCAGCTCAGTCATAGTGATGTCGGTTCTTATAAATAGTTATTAAGTCTGTTATGTTTATATGATCGGATTTATTGGATTTTAAAAACTACAGTATATGATTTCGTTATGCTTGAATTTCTAATATTAAACCTTAGTTAGCGATTTTTATTATACTATATCAATTGAATTTAAATTTCATAAAATCAAATACTTGATAGTGGAAAAACTTTTAATACCTATACAAAATAAAAATTAAACTAATAATATCTTAATAAGTGCACAAATAAAGCAATCAAACAAAATCTCCCTTCCAAAATAAACTCCAACTCACTATGGCCGGAACGTTCCCGATCATAGTCACGACAAATCTACTACGGTTGCAACGTTCGCAGTCGTAATGCAATTCTCTTTCGATTTTGAACTCCCATAACGACCGCGGACGCCGTAGTCATAAAACCCTATAACGGACGATACGATTGTAGTGGATTCTGGGGGCGCGATGGAAGTTTGACTGGGGCGCAAAGCAGAGGCGTTGAGTCTTTGAGAGGTCTCCATTGATAGAATAGATTTGTATCTATCTTATGGTTATTATTATGTTGTAATCTTAATGTATATTATACATTAGGATCGTTTATTTATTAAATACTTTTAGGACAAACTATCTTAACAATCAGGATACTTGAACTTGACTTATGATTGCCTTATAACAGTCTTTCCATTCATGAATAAACACACAACATTTATATTATCTATATGGTATCGTTCTTGGGGTTCATCTCTCATACTCCCTAATCATACTAACACGACCAACCATTCATCGTTCTTCAATTTGGCAACATAATCAAGCTTACCTCATTTAACTACCTTGCTTGGAGTCACCAAATCAAGGCTACACTACGTGGCTTCGGCGTTTACAAGCTCCTTGACGGCTCTCACTCGGTGCCGCCTAAGACCGTGGCTAGTGCCAATGTGCTTCAAGTTCCGAATCCAGCCTTCCTCATTTGGGAGTGAGAAGACCAAATTTTGTATGGAGCCTTGCTTGGCTCTCTTACAATGCCGGTTGCCAGTCTTATCATTCAAGCGAAGACCTCCAAAATCACGTGGGATATGATGAAGCAAACCTATGTTATGGCTTCATGTGGCCACAAGAAGCATGTTAAGGCCAAGCTCACGTCCATGAAGAAAGGTTCGATGTCCATTGCAGATTACATGCAAGCCATCAAAGCCTTTGCTGATCTACTTGCCTTTCTCCAAGCTCCGGTCAATCAAGAGGATCTCACCAACTATGTGCTCAAAGGGTTGGACGAGACGTACAAACCTATAATTGATGGTTTTAGCATGCGAGAACTTCATGAGAAGCTCATCATCTATGAGCTCAACCTAAAGGCCGCAACTTTGACTCTTGATGCTCCTACGCTAGCCTTGAATGCTCATACTCGGTCCACCGACAAGAAGAACAAGGGGCCCTCGCCTCCTATGCAATGTCAAGTACAACAATCTCAGCCATTAAACCACCCCATCACTAGTATTCTCCTGCTCCTCAATACCGACCTACTACACCAAACTACCCTACTCCATTCCCACCTACACACTTCAACCAAACTAACAACCAAAACCCTAATCTTTCAAAGGTCAGTGTCAATTCTATAGGGTCGTAGGTCATATGATCTCTCAATGCTCATAAACCCTAACTCTCAATCTTGGATACTTGACAGCGGTTCCTCGCATTATATGACTAACGACCTCAACAATCTCGCCCTCCACAACTCTTATCTAGGCCCAAATTGAGATGTATGCTGGCGATGGCTTAGGTTTAAGAATCTCTCACTCTAGCTTTCTTTCGTTACTTAGCTCGAACTCTTCTTTTATACTTAAAAATGTTCTTTGTGCTCCAAAAATGTCTAAAAACATTCTCTCACTATAGAAATTTACGCCGACATGACATTAACAAGAAACACATTATCTACTTTTCACCATTAAAATTCTTGAGCAAATAGTCCCGAATAGTCAGAAATAATGGCAGCTTGTTTGGATTTTGGTGTTGACCACATGCCCATATCAGTTTATATGAAGGTGACTCGTTGGAGAAGTCGTTATGCAACAATCAAATATAAAAACCCTAATTAACAAGACAAGTATGTCATGCAAGTAAGGGGTCGAATCTTAGAGGAATCGGGTGCTTCTAGATATTAGTTCAATCAGCAAAGAAAGCAGACAGGGGTTTAGAGAGTTTGGGTAACAAACAAACAATGGATAGACTTTTAGTTTAATCAATAAAGGAAAGCAAAGATTATGCAATCATATTCCACTTAAGAGAGTTATTCAATCATCAATTTATCCAATTTTTTTTATCTTTTCTTAAATAATTCCAATTCCGATCTTAATTAATCACTTATCCACGGCCCAGGCAATACTTTAAACTAGGCCATGACGCTTAACCTAGAATTAACAATACAAACAGGAATACGTAGGATACCAAATCAGACAATCAAGCTACAAGTCAATTGCATGACAAAACTATCAATTCTGTTTCTCAATTCTAGTCCACGGTCCTAGAAACCAAGTTATTTTCACAAAAAAGATAAGATCATATAAACATGAATCAAATCAATTCAACCTATAGAACATAGTTAATTCAATCAGTTGATTAGGCTCAAAGAATCAAGCAATGATCATGGAATTAAGTATAAAGAGAAAAGATATTAATCAAGGTAAGAAAATGTACTAAAACTTCACAAACTAATCAATTAAGCTTCACTTCATGAATAATTCTCCAAAGGGAATTTAGTTCCCCATAACAAAGACTAATGTTTTAATAAGAGATAGTTATTAGATAGATACCAAGAATCTAGAAAAGCCAAAGCTTAAATAACGGTCGAAAGGCAAGGTTTTCCGAAAATAAAATAAAAGAAAACACAAAAAAGCTAAAAATAAAGCCGAACTGGATCTGTAGTCCACTGCACTCGCGCCTAGGGAACTGCGCTCGCACTCCAAGGCGATCAGAAATCCTTCGTTCTTCCCTCCGTCACCTTCTACTGTGCACACTCTTTGGAATCCGCGCACGAGACCTTCAGTCTTGTAAAAACTACTTCTTTGGAACGCCACCGCGCCCGCGGCCATGCCACTATGCTCACAGTAATGGTGCAAACTCATTCTTCTCTTGAGAACTTGACTTATAAACTCTTGTAACTTGAATCCTTGAGTCTTCGGTCTTGATATTACAATTAAGCACAAAGTCTAACCTATAATACTCAATAAAGTCCTATACTACAAGTGTTATCACATCCTAAATACAGTGTATTAGAAAGCGTATTGTGTTTTTGGACTTGGCTTGGATTTTGGAGTTATAGTATCCATGTAAGGATTTATTTGCAAAGTTAATAATTTGATCTCATGTTAACTTCATTTAATAGTCGAGTAAGAAGTGTCTACTAGTAGACTTGTACAACTTAGGGCCAGCCCGGCCTGCCTGGTCCGCAAAAAAAAACGGGTTTGGACATAACTATTGGTCGGTATGGTCTGACTTGACCCGACCCGTTAAAAATAAGGTTGGGCTTAGACAACATAAAAAGCCCACGTGTTTGGCCTAGCCCGGCCTGAATATTTATATTATTTTAATTATATAAGAAATATTTACATCAATATTAACTTATTCATAAATATTTCTTACATATATATAATATACCAAAGGGGAAATTGCATTTAACCACCATTTATCTTACACTTGTTACAATTAACCACCATTTATATTTTTGTTTACAATTAATCATCCCTTATTTGTAATTATGTGCATTTAACCACCCATTTTAATGAAAAACGTCATTTTCTCCGTTAAGTAAAGTAAATTACGTTTTTTCCTTTCTTTTTAAGTTTTATTTACAATAAGTAAGTACAGGAAAAACCATAATTGACATTGTCAAGTTCTAATATGCCGATTTTTGCAACTCTTGCCTAATTTCCTCCATAATAATTTCTTTCCTCTATCCAATGGCGAAGAAGAACCACGACTTCACCCATGCAAAAAGCATGGGTTTTGGATATGATTCTAACAACTTTGAGCATCCCTTGGAGTCGATCGTGTCTAAGTTGATAGACGACTCGAGGTTCAAAATATTGATATGTAGGCTTAAATCTAATGATGATGACATTCTAAGCTCAATTTATTCCTAAGTTCTTTTATTTATTGTAAATAAAATTAAAAAAGAAGGGCAAAACGTAATTTACTTTGCCTAACGAATAAAATAACGTTTTTCATCAAAATGGGTGGTTAAATGCACATATTTACAAATAAGGGGTGGTTAAATGTAGAAACAAATATAAAGGGTGGTTAATTGCAATAAGTGTAAAATAAAGGGTGGTTAAATGCAATTTTCCCTATACCAAATCGTAATTGTATTTGTATCCCACATTTACTAGTACCGTCGTTATACCCATCTTACTTTTCTCTATCTAATTATTCTTTGATTGATTTGTGATTTAGTTGTCAACTTGACTATTTCATCTTAGCACACCCCCTATATTTAATCTTAGAACACCCCCTACTAGTATAAAATAAAATTGAAGCAAAATTACATTCCAAGCCACATTTCATTCTCTTTCTCTCCTCCAAACTCTCTCTTCTTCCTCCTCCTACCCCTCTTCTTCCATAACATCAATTCTTCATTCAAGCTTTTTCAAGAACGAAATTCACATAAAATCTAACAATAAGGAATGTATTCTTACAAATTGCCCTTTGAATTTGCTAAAAACATTCCATATATTCATGAATCCCCATTTCGATTTTTTTGTTAGTTTTTAGGGTTTATGTGTAAAATCGAAAATTGATCCATAATATCACTTGAATCTTAATAAATTCATTCAATAATAGTACAATATCACTAGATTTAACGTTTGAATGCAATAAAAATGGACAAAATTGGTGCTCGCAGACCTCCGAGCGAAGTCACGGCTCGAGGTTGAAGACGACTCGGCCGTTACGGCCGAGGCATCCCGAGCCGTTACGGCCGAGGGGTCTCCAGCCGTTACGGCCCAGGCGTCTCCAGCCGTTACGGCCGAGGAGTCTCCAACCATTACAGCCCAGGCGTCTCCAGCCGTTACGGCCGGGACGTCCTTGCTTCAACTTGATCCGTTTTGTCTTTCGATTATTTGTTTTAATAAGATTGTTTGGTTTTAGTATTACAGATGTTGGATAGGATCAAGAAGGCTTATGAGTTAGTGAGTCGACATGTGCATGACGATGATGATGCAGATGACTAGGATCATGTTGGATGACGTTGTGTCCGAGATTACGTTATGATTATGTTGAATTATATTGGATGATGTATGTTTTGATTATGTTGGATTATGTTGGACGCTGTTGTTTATTTCTATTGACACATTACTATGTTTGTTGGAATATTATGTTGGATTGAATACCTAAAAATTTGATTTGTCACTAATGTTTGTTGTAAAAACATAAATACAACCACAAGTTTGTTCGATACCATCCCGCAATCATGATTTCCATCTCCTTTGAACATTTTTGAATGACCATGTACTTCACATCCCATCAAAAGTACCTCGTTGTCACTTGTAGGTGTCTTTCTCTGACGAGTCACCATTACCACCGGTGTGGAACATGTGGAAGCTTAAATGTGACAACGAGGTACTTTTGATGGGATGTGAAGTACATGGTCGTTCAAAAATGTTCAAAGGAGATGGAAATCATGATTGCGGGATGGTATCGAACAAATTTGTGGTTGTATTTATGTTTTTACAGCAAACATCCGTGACAAATCAAATTTTTAGGTATTCAATCCAACATAATATTCCAACAAACATAGTAATGTGTCAGCAGGAATAAACAACAGCGTCCAACATAATCCAACATAATAAAAACATACATCATCCAATATAATTCAACAACAACAACAACAACATTTACCCAGGGAAATCCCGCGAAAGCAGGATTTGGGGGGCCAGGATGGGGACATTCCAGACCTAGATGGAATGTGCCCAATACAGCCCAAAAACAAAAGCAAAGAAAACTACCACTAAAGCTAAAAGGAAAGAACAACAGAGAAAATGAGAAGACAACAGAAGACTAAAACTAACACAAACTATCAAAAACCCTAAAAGCAAACACGCGTAGCTCCAATAAAATTCAACATAATCATAACGTAATCTCGGACACAACGTCATCCAACATGATCCTAGTCATCTGCATCATCATCGTCATGCACATGTCGACTCACTAACTCATAAGCATTCTTGATCCTATCCGACATCTGTAATACCAAAACCAAACAATCTTATTAAAATAACTAATCGAAAGACGAAACGGATCAAGTTGAAGCAAGGACGTCCCGGCCGTAACGGTTGGAGACGCCTGGCCGTAACGGCTGGAGACCCCTCGGCCGTCACGGCTGGAGACGTCTGGGCCGTAACGGCTGGAGACCCCTCGGCCGTAACGGCTCGGTATGCCTCGGCCGTAACGGCTCGGGATGCCTCGGCCGTAACGGCTCGGGATGCCGCGGCCGTAACGGCTCGGGATGCCTCGGCCGTAACGGCCGAGTCGTCTTCAACTTCGAGCCGTGACTTCGCTGAGAGGTGTGCGAGCACCAATTTACCCATTTTTTTTGCATTCAAACGTTAAATCTAGTGACATTGCACTATTATTGAATGAATTTAATAAGATTCAAGTGATATTATGGATCAATTTTCGATTTTACACATAAACCCTAAAAACTAACAAAAAAATCGAAATGGAGATTCATGAATATATGGAACGTTTTTAGCAAATTCAAAGGGCAATTTGTAAGAATACATTCCTTATTGTTAGATTTAATGTGAATTTCGTTCTTGAAAAAGCTTGAATGAAGAATTGATGTTATGGAAGAAGAGGGGTAGGAGGAGGAAGAAGAGAGAGTGTTGGGACGCTATCAAGAACGCTTGCGTACTTGTTAGTGTTCCACACAACCGTCCCTTAGTTTTGATATGACAAACTCACTTTGATTCTAATAAAGTTGTCCAAGTGTTCAGGAACGCCAGTGACCAAAAGGACAACAAGTGTGTATGAGCGTCCCACAAGCTTAGGGACGCTAGCCAACAGGAAGTAAGGACCAGCTAAGAGACTACTTGAGCAAGGACGGAGTCCCAAGCAAGTAGGAACGCAAGAAAGGAGTCCTTACTCACTAGCCGACAGGATGACATCACTCGACAATGTTTGATCATCCAAGGACACGTGGAGACCGATCCTGTAGCGGAGTCCAACACTACGTGGCGGACGATCCTGTTACAGAGTCCATCAACACGTGGCGGCCGATCCTGTAGCGAAGTTCATCATACACAGCTGGATACAGGAAGCTTCCTCATCACCGCCCTACTACGTGGAGGAAGATCCTGTAGCCACGTCCATGAAGGGCATGATCGTCCCAGAGAAATGACGCCCTTCCCCAAGTCCTATAAATAGCCCCAAGGCATTTATTGTGACGCCAACGCTTTCAGGAATATTCAGAGAGAATCAAAGAGAAAGCGACTCACTCAAGAACACGAAGAACTAACTCAAGAACTCAAGAACAGTGCTAGAACTTGTGTTAGATCGAGTGACACTTGTAACCAAATCACAAAAATAGTTTGTAAGAGAAAACCCAAAAAGAGAGAGAAAGAGAGTTCTGCGAAGTACTGCAGAACGTAGGAATATAGTTCTTTAGTAGATTGAACTTGCTTAAGTTGTAGGCTTAGAGGAGTCCTTTACTAGTGGACTTAGGGAAAAGCTAAGTGCCAGAGAACTGTAAAGACTCGCCAGTACAACTGTAAGGACGTTCAATAGAAAGGAAAGAACTATTCAAAAATCCTCCAAGGAGGTAGAGGTTTACACTCAAGGACTACTTGGTCTTGAGTGGTTCCTCTATAATTCACTGCGTTCATTCTTTATCTGTTTAGTACTTTATTTCCGCTGCATTACTCAAGGACGCCCCTACTCCTCGTAGGGACGCCTAATCTAAGGACGCCTTTACCAAAGTAAAGGACGTCCCTCAGTACTAACGATCCAACAATTGGTATCAGAGCAGGCGCTCTAGATTCTTACTGAGTTGCAGGTAAAGATGGACATGGAACCCATTGGAATCTCTTTTGTGAAGCCTCCGCGCCTAACGGACGGTAACTTCAATCGCTGGAAGACAAGGTTCGAAAACTTCTGCAGAAGTCAAAATTATCAATGCTGGAAGGTTATCATGAAAGGAGATCTCAAAGTTCCTGCTGACAAAGCTGATAAGGAGGACGAGTGGGGTCCTGACGAGTTTAAGCTGATGGAAACCAACGCAAAAGCTATTTGTTTCCTTCAAGCGTCCTTATGCGAGAGGGACGCCACTCGGGTCAGCAATTTGTCAACAGCGAAACAACAGTGGGAAGCACTTGAGAAGTTCCATGTGGGAACCGCTGAAATGAAGGAGGACGTCCAGTTGAAAATCAAGAAGGAGTTCTATGCTTTTAGCATGTTGCCAAATGAAACGGTGAACGATTACTCATACCGCTTTGAGGCCCTTGTCACCAAGATGAGGAACTTGGGCATCCCAGAAACAGAAATCTCCATGAGGAATAGAGTTCAAGTGGTCATTGATGGTTTGACCGGAGTCTGGAACTTTGACAGGACAACGTTCAAAGAAAACACAGCCAACTCTCTAGACATGGAAGAGATCTATGGGAAGCTCAGGCAGTACGAGGAAAGAAGAATTTCTGATATGGCTAGGCTTGGACAGAATCCTCAAACTGATCTTGCTTTGGCGTCCACAACACCAGAGTACGCTGAGTACCTTCGGCGTCAACAGGAGATCGCTGTAATGGTGGAAGCCAACAAAGCTGAGAACCGCGAGAAGATGCGCGTTCAAGCCTTAAAGGAAAGAGAAAGCAAGTCTAAAGAACAACTGGACGCAGAAGAAGAAGTTGCTCTCTTTAACAAAGTTCTCCGTGTTTTTGGCAAAAGGAACAAACATGTCAATAAACACAAGATGCCCAAGAAGGAAAGCCGCAAGTACACTGAGGCAGAAATGAAGGAACTCACATGTTACAAGTGTAACAGAAAAGGGCACTTTGCTAAGAAATGCACAACAGGAATGTCTGCAAAGGAAATGAAGACAAAAGCTCTCATTGGAGCGTTCGCCTCTGCATGGGACAATGGGAGTTCTTCCTCTGATGATGATGATGATGATGAACCCGATGAACAAGCATACATAGCCCTTGAGGACGCATCTGATGGTGAGCAAGTAGCTTTCATGGCTATGGAGGACGTTACTGTTGTTGAACAGAACGCTTCGAAATCTGAAAATGAGGTAACCCGTGAGTCTATGATGAGTTCATTAGAAAATTGTTCTAAATCCAAGCTCATTAAACTTATTGGAAGAATCATGGAAGAAAGTGTTGTCATGCAACATAGAATGGATGAACTTGAACTTGAAAATGAAAATATAGTGGTTGAATGTGAAAACTGTAATTCCATGACCATTCAACTAGAGTCCTCTTGTGAAGAAACTAAGTCCCTAAAAACTAAAATCATGTGTCTCAAACTTAAGAACGCTAAGCTTAGGGAAGAAGTGAAAGTGATGGGTAAGAGTCCCATAGTTGAAGAAGTGAGACCAATGGTCTTCGTCCCAGCTAAGAGAGGTCTAGGTTATGAATCTGACACTAAGAACTCTCTTCCTAGTGATTTTGAGGCAAGTAAAACTTCAGAACTTGAACTTCAACGGGAGAAAACCAAAAATCTTCTTGAAAGAATTAGAGTTCTAGAGAGTGGGGAATTAGGAAAGGAAGACTACTACACTAACTCCACTAGTCATAAGATTTACAAGAAGATCGCTAAAGGGGACGGTTCAAAAGTTTGTAATCCTCAAAAGATGAAAGAAAACAAGATTCAGCGTCCCAATAAGAAGTACTATCTTGGTACTTACTATAGGACGTGTTGGTACTGTGGACAAGGAGATCACTTCAAATATGATTGCTTAAAACTCAAAGAAGATGTTGAAAATGGAAAAGCTGCTAGGACTAACAACGAAAATGCTAAGTCCGTTCCTAAGGCTAATCCTAGGCGTTCTAGACGCTCTAGGAACTCTTTCCGCAAGCATGCTATTTCAAATGATGTGAATATTAATGACTACATGCCAGAACCAGAGTTCTATTTCTGTAACGAACCAGGTAAGGAACACCTTGCCTGGGTCGCCAAACACTAACGTTGTTATGGCAGGTAGAAGTGAGGGGACGCCCATGGATCATTGATAGTGGCGCCTCAAATCATATGACAGGAAGCCAGATCCATCTCACTTCTATCCAAAGTAGTGCCACAGGAGGAACTGTCTCGTTTGGCAACAAGGGCAAAGGAAAGATCAAAGGAACGGGAACTGTTATACTCAACCCGTCCATCAAAGCAACAAATGTCAGTCTTGTTGAAGGACTTGGCTTCAATCTTCTTAGCGTCTCCCAGATGTGTGATCAAGGTGAAAATCTAGTCACATTTGACTCAAAGGAGTGCCTCGTCATCAACAAGAAATCAAACAAAGTCGTTCTCAAAGGAGTACGCCAGAACAATGTCTACATCTTTAACCAGGAGTTCAAGCCTAAATCAGAGTTATGTCTATCTGCTTCAAAGGAGGACGCTGATCTCTGGCATCGCCGACTTGGCCATGCTGGACCAAGCACAATTCTTAAGCTACACCAGCGAAATCTTGTGAAAGGACTTCCCCGAATTGATCCTGAGAAAGTTGAACAGTGTGAAGCTTGCATCAAAGGGAAGCAAACAAGAACGTCTTTCAAGTCCAAAAACGAAGTCAGTACAAAGAAGCCTTTGGAACTGCTCCATATGGATCTTTGCGGACCAATGAAGACGTTAAGCTACGGTGGAAAGAGGTACATTTACGTTCTTGTAGATGATATCTCTCCCATTTACGTTCTTGGAGATATGTCAACCAAGTGTACTGCAGTACACTTGGTTGACATATCTCTCCCATGTGGGAAGTTATGCCAAAGGTCATGGGTTCGAGGACCCATGGCAACAACCTACCTATTTGGGGCTTGGGCCTCTTAGGTGATGGGTTGGAGTGTATTGGGCTGCGGACCTGACAGCCCAGTTCCCGTGTGGGAGGGGTATGTTACAAAAAACTGGTAGGTTGTTGCCATGGGTCCTCGAACCCATGATCTTTGGCATAACTTCCCACATGGGAGAGATATGTCAACCAAGTGTTGTAACACCCCAATTTTTACACCGGGGTATTACCGCCAGTGACCTTGAGACTAATGTTCAAAGTCACCCTAGGCTTTACAGTATTAACAGAACAAACAAGAACTTTAAATGCGGAATCAAAAACTTTATTACATTTGTCAAATTGACAGAAGTGTCATTACATAATTGAAATTGAGATGAGCTGGAATGGTCCTTACATGTCAAGGGACTCAACCCAATACAACTTAAAACTCAGAGTGCGGAATTAAAGGTGAGAAAGATCCTCAATGTATCCTTGGCTTCAATCTTTAATGTCAATTCCACCACCTGATGCGCCGCGATGGAAATACGGTTGACACCAGCCGACCATGCAAAGGAAAAAGGGTGGTCGGGTTAGTCTTACGAAAGACTAAGCAAATGGGGTTTTGAAAGGTGGTTCAGATTGGTGAGAGGAAGTAGAGACGGATATCGATGCCGAATGAAAACCGGACGATAGTCTAACCCTCTACTACCTCCCACGAGAAAACGAGCATGACTTTTAAGCAGAGACTTATGAGAAGAACTCCGGAAAAGGTTCCGAAAGGTTTAATACGAATATGTTGGGAACTTCTTACACACAATTAATGTCGGTTTTTAAAACCCTCGTTGACTGCGTGAATCTCAACCAACCTCATCTTGCTCGTAAGTGCCGACGGGGAGGTGGCCGCTAGGGCGCTTAAGTACCAAGCCCATCTTGCCATTTTATAGGCGTTTTAACAAGTCGAGCAAGCATTCAGATTGGAACCAGATTCAACGAAATCCGAGAGCGAGGACGGTATTCCATTTTGTACTAACCATCCTGTCAAGTTACCTAGGTGCACAAGTGCTTATCTATCTTGAGACATACTTTTTACACATTAATATTCCACTTGAATAATTAAGATATTTTGAAGGCTTTATCAAATGATTACAAGATGCGGGCACCTACGTCCCTTGGCACGTTACTAGTGCGAACACCCCTCGGCGGTTGAGCAGGCTTGGGTCATGACTTTACGCTAGGGAAATTAGACTTTATGACGTAGCGATACTTAATTAATTTATTAAATTGGTCTTACGACCTTAGTCTCTAGATCACTACGCTAGTAATTAAATCCAAGCAAGATAACACACATACATAAGTCCACAAGCATCGAGACCTATGTCCATCTAGCGTAGCCTAATATCATCTAGAAATAACAGTCGTTAAATCTATGAAATAATACAACCTATGTTCCTTTTATTCAAACAATAATCCCCAACATATTAAAATCATGATTTGATAAAATCATGCGAGTACGAAAACATGAAAAAGAGAACCGAAACCACTTGCCTTGAAATCGAAGCTTGATTAAAAAGAACCTGACGGGAATGAGTAGCGACGAAGATTTAGATCTTCGATAACGAACGAACTGGAAAGAAAAGATAATTCAAAATAAATTATTACAATTTATTTTGGAAAGGAATGTTAGAGTTTATATCCTTCATAAACTCTAACTCAATAATAACCCTTTAATAGTTTATATTATATTATTATAATTCTTGACTTTTAATATATTAACTTTATTAAGAAATTTCTTTACTTGCCAATATATATATATATATATATCCTAATAACTTTTATAACCGATTTCCTTTAACTATATTAATAATTGAATACTTATAATCTATAATATCTAATCAACTTATTATACTTTAGTTTACAAGGAAATGTCATTATATAATACTTATCATTAATTCATCATAATGTTATTATCATATTATAAAGGATATCATATTCTTACAATATTATACTATCATTAGGTCAATGTACTAAAACACATACTATATGAATTTTACAAAAGTTTCCTAAGTAAGATTTACTATCCCATGTATATATAACATATCATCTTGTATATATATACACTCTTATTATATAGTCAACTAATAATAATAGATCTAGCATTTTATAAGAACTATGTACATATATATAAGAACTACATTTTCACATAAAACAACACTTTACTATTTTCTAACACAATTTATTAACCTTACTAATATGACTAAAAATATTATTATTAATCTAAGTTATACAACTAGGCAATTGTAATATTAATCAATTAGTTTCATTTTAATTCATTAATTAATTAATTAATTAATATTATTTTTAAATAAACGAGATCGAGCAGGTCGGCCGGGCCGGGTCGGGCCCGACCGGTGCTCGGGTTCACCGGCCAAAACCACCCCGATTTATGCCTAGAAAAACAGAGCGCGAGCAGTGAAATTTACCGGCTCCTAGCGGTGGTGTCTCGCGACGGTTGACGGCTTCGATCACAGATCTGGAAAGAGGGTAACGTCGCGAACACTCAGAAGGTGACGGCGTCAGATTTGGTGGCCGGACGGGGGAGAACGACGGCGTCGAAGTAGGCTGCGCGAAAACAGGGCTGGGCACGAAAACGGCGAATTCCGGCGACTCCGAGCTCCAAATCCTACAAGTTTTGAGGGTTTTTGGTGAATTGCGATGTGGACTTTCGATTGCCATCGATATCCCCTTTTATAGTAGAGGAATCGGCCTCGAATTCTTATCCACAACGCCGGTTACGAGCTCTTGAATGTCCCATTGAATGCCCCTCTTCAATTTGATGATTAGGACGAATTAAATCGTCTTTAAACGCAAATGGATGATTATGACGATGCCACGAATATTCCTTTATGCGTCAACGTTCTTATCCTCTCCCGATTCAAGCTCAAATGGCCACAATTCCGTCCAAGTACAACAACTACCTAGGTCGAGCTTCGGGTGAATTTACCGACATGTAAATGGAACTTTCACTCTCAATTGAGTGAGGGCTTTGGTAGAGGATCTAACAAGGAGTCCATAGCTTCTTTCGGATTCGATTTATGTTGACAAACGAGCTTGAATTGATCGAATGAAGATTGAGGTCGATAATGGGGGTTGTGTGAAGAAGAAGAGTTCACAATCGACCCCAAACTTTCAAGAAGTAATAAATATGCCCTTATGACATGAAATGACATACTTAAATTATAATTTATGTTATAATAATTATATTTAATAAATTTGCACATAACTTTATATATTTCCATATAATAAAGTTTATACTGAATTAAATTATTATTTTAATTTTATAATATTACTACTTGTGTTACCATGATATTATTCATGTGATTTAATTTATAGTTAATATGAGCAAGGGTTATTATCTTGATAAATATTAATAACAACTTATTATTAATATTTTTGGATATAGTGTAAAGGCAAAATTACATTTTTACCCTTACGAAAAATAGAGGGTTATTACAATAGTAACCCCTTAAAAATAGTTTCGTCCTCGAAACTAAACTAAAACCTATTTCGAAGTCTTGACGAAAGAGGGGGTCGTTATAATAGTACCCCCTTAAAAATAGTTTCGTCCTCGAAACTTAGGCTGGTACAGGGGAGATGAGAGAAATTCGTATTTATACCCTTTATGAGATGCAATACCTTAATACCTCCATAATTATTTCTTCGCTACAATGCGATAACATTTCGGAAACACTCTTACAATTCCTCACATTGCTAGCAAAATCCCTTTTACTGAGGAATGGCCTTGTGCCGTAGCCGGACACATAAATGAATATTTTGCCTCATAAGAATATCCTAGAATTCTTTGCCTTAAACTCTCGCACAACTTGAGTTGACCTTATCTCAACACCCACTTGTACATGATTAGCAGAAAATCCATTTGTAGCTATCTTTATCCACATATATGAATGAACTCTTGTATCGTTGTCATCCCTATAGATAAGAGGATGACATTCATCCGATTAAAATTATTGCTATCCAAATTCCCTTTCAGGTTATGATGTATCTCAATGAGCAACTAAGCTCAAGAATATGGAGCTTATTCGCAAGACCATGAACTTCATCTCGAGTTACTCTTAGTCCAAAGATGAAGGTAATACAAATCCATAGTATTATCTTTGAGATTGATAGGATTACAGTTGAATCTTATGAATGTGGGTCAGACGGGATTAATTAAATTGATCCGCTAAAAGAGATCTATGAAACTTAGCTAGACGACAACAACATGGAAGAGCAGAGTCTTATGAAATGGGGCCTTTACCTAGTAACAGGCTGGTGTTTTTAGAAAAGAAAGTGATCTTGAACAAGTCAAATATTTTATCCTCTAACGTTTCAAATGAAACTGTTGGTAGATGAAAGAATAATCAACATGAGTTGTGTAGTTAATGAAATCGAAAACAATGAATCATTAGATGGTCATAGCCAAAAATGATTGCAAAGTCGAAAGAAAATACTTAAATCCTTGAAACTCATACAAAAGGACATTTACGGAATTGCTTTCCTTAAAAGTACACTAGCATAAATGTGACACAATTATATGTAGAATGCATAGAAAGATATTTAGAGCTTAAACGTTTCAACTCTAAAATTTCAATTTAGACAAAAAGAATATATGGAGTTATAATTAATAATACTATCATGTAACCAAGAGAAAAAAAAGAATAAGAAGTTATGAGTCAAGCAAAAATTTCATATATAAGCTTTGCCATATCTAGGCTCATATATATATATTTCCAAAGCATGAATCTCGATCTATACTACCAAAATTGTTGTTAGAAAACGTTGATTGAATCACCTATACATTGTTAACACATTAACATAAGATACCGAAATGTTGATTAGTGGTGGTTGCAACTTAACATTTAAAATTGTTTTCACATAGCAGCCTCATTGGCGATATATTTATTTTTTTTAAAAAAAAAATAAGATTCACTTCAAAATCTTAAATACTTTAAGCATGAATCAAAATACTGACCAGTTTGCGATTATCGTATCTAAACCAATAATTTATGAAACAAGGAACTAGGAAAATCATAACAAGATTCTTTTGATTCTTTTGATTTTCATTATGAAAAGCAATTTTCACTTGTACATTGAGTGGATGGTTGTAAAAGTTATTTGATAGGTTTTTGTAATGTCCTCTACGGTTCTCATGGTGGAGAGTAAGAATGTATTTTGTCTTCCATCTTGATCACATGGTAAGGCAATTTCACATGTCTTATTCCCATGAAAACGCAGTAAAGGTTTATGTCGATCTCGTTCTCCATCTTGATCACATGGTGGAACAAAATCACATAATTCCTTGAGGGTAAATTTAAAATAAGCAGTTGTAAAGAAAATTTATCTCTTGTATTGTAAGAATGTGATTTATGCATTTCGTAGGGTGATTTGTATTTTGTTGGTGTTTTTGATTTGTTGACTCCTTGGTCTTGTTGACTTTGTTTCTCTCTCTTTTGCAATAAAAGTTTTACCATTTGCAAAACAAAAAAAAAATTAAATAAAGTTTTCACATGTAAAATTTTCATGTCGTATGACTATTAATCATATAATTTCTTTAGTTAGAACTTACTTTGAACTCCACGGGGGAACACATTTTCTCTATGTTATAAGAACTACCAATTTCATTACTAAACTTTACAAAAGTACTAGAAATGAGAATTATTTTGATATGATTTTCCTAGTTCCTTATTTCATAATTTATTGTTGGTTTAAATATGATAAGCGCAAATCGATCAGTATTTTGATTCATGCTTAAAGTATTTAAGATTTTGAAGTGAATCTTATTTTTTAAAAAAATATATATCGCCAATGAGGCTGCTATGTGAAAACAATTTTAATGTTAAATTGCAACCACCACTAATCAACATTTCGGTATCTTATGTTAATGTTTTAACATTGTATAGGTGATTCCATCAACGTGGTTTCTAACAACAATTTTGGTAGTATAGATCGAGATTCATGCTTTGGAAATATATATATATATATATATATATGAGCCTAGATATGGCAAAGCTTATATATGAAATTTTTGCTTAACTCATAACCTTTTTTTTTTTTCTCTTGGTCTAATGATGGTATTATTAATTAAAGCTCCATATATTCTTTTTGTCTAAATTGAAATTTTGGAGTTGAAACGTTTAAGCTCTAAATATCTTTCTATGCGTTCTACATATAATTGTGTCACATTTATGCTAGTGTATTTTTAAGGAAAGCAATTCCGTAAATGTCCTTTTGTATGAGTTCAAGGATTTAAGTATTTTCTTTCAACTTTGCAATCATTTTTGGCTATGACCATCTAACGATTCAATGCTTTCGATTTCATTAACTACACAACTCATGTTGATTATTCTTTCATCTACAACAGTTTCATTTGAAACGCTAGAGGATAAAATATTTGACTTGTTCAAGATCACTTTCTTTTTCGTTCCTAAAACACCGGCACCAGGTAAAGGCCCCATTTCATAAGACTCTGCTCTTCTATGTTGTTGTCGTCTAGCTAAGTTTCATAGATCTTTTTTAGCAGATCAATTTAATTAATCCCGTCTGACCCACATTCATAAGATTCAACTATAATCCTATCAATCTCAAAGATTATACTATGGATTTGTATTACCTTCATCTTTGGACTAAGAGTAACTCGAGATGAAGTTCATGGTCTTGCGAGTAAGCTCCATATTCTTGAGCTTAGTTGCTCATTGAGATATATCATAGCCTGAAAGGGAATTTGGATAGTAATAATTTTAATCGGATGAATGTCATCCTCTTATCTATAGGGATGACAACGATACAAGAGTTTATTCATATATGTGGATAAAGATAGCTACAATTGGATTTTCTGCTAATCATGTACAAGTGGGTGTTGAGATAAGGTCAACTCAAGTTGTGCGAGAGTTTAAGGCAAAGAATTCTAGGATATCCTTATGAGGTAAAATATTCATTTATGTGTCCGGCTAAGGCACAAGGCCATTCCTCAAGAAAAGGGATTTTGCTAGCAATGTGAGGAACTGTAAGAGTGTTTCCTAAAAGATATCGCATTGTACCGAAGAAATAATTATGGCGGTAATATGCCGGTGTAAAAAGTGGGGTGTTACAAACAAGAACAAACAAGAACTTTAAATGCGGAATCAAAAACTTTATTACATTTGTCAAATTGACAGAAGTGTCATTACATAATTGAAATTGAGATGAGCTGGATTGGTCCTTACCTGTCAAGGGACTCAACCCAATACAACTTAAAACTCAGAGTGCGGAATTAAAGGTGAGAAAGATCCTCAATGTATCCTTGGCTTCAGTCTTTAATGTCAATTCCACCACCTGATGCGCCGCGATGGAAATACGGTTGACACCAGCCGACCATGCAAAGGAAAAAGGGTGGTCGGGTTAGTCTTACGAAAGACTAAGCAAATGGGGTTTTGAAAGGCGGATCAGATTAGTGAGAGGAAGTAGAGACGGATATCGATGCCGAATGAAAACCGGACGATAGTCTAACCCTCTACTACCTCCCACGAGAAAACGAGCATGACTTTTAAGCAGAGACTTATGAGAAGAACTCCGGAAAAGGTTCCGAAAGGTTTAATACGAATATGTTGGGAACTTCTTACACACAATTAATGTCGGTTTTTAAAACCCTCGTTGACTGCGTGAATCTCAACCAACCTCATCTTGCTCGTAAGTGCCGACGGGGAGGTGGCCGCTAGGGCGCTTAAGTACCAAGCCCATCTTGCCATTTTATAGGCGTTTTAACAAGTCGAGCAAGCATTCAGATTGGAACCAGATTCAACGAAATACGAGAGCGAGGACGGTATTCCATTTTGTACTAACCATCCTGTCAAGTTACCTAGGTGCACAAGTGCTTATCTATCTTGAGATCATACTTTTTACACATTAATATTCCACTTGAATAATTAAGATATTTTGAAGGCTTTATCAAATGATTACAAGATGCGGGCACCTACGTCCCTTTGCACGTTACTAGTGCGAACACCCCTCGGCGGTTGAGCAGGCTTGGGTCATGACCTTACGCTAGGGAAATTAGACTTTACGACCTAGCGATACTTAATTAATTTATTAAATTGGTCTTACGACCATAGTCTCTAGATCACTACGCTAGTAATTAAATCCAAGCAAGATAACACACATACATAAGTCCACAAGCATCGAGACCTATGTCCATCTAGCGCAGCCTAATATCATCTAGAAATAACAGTCGTTAAATCTATGAAATAATACAACCTATGTTCCTTTTATTCAAACAATAGTCCCCAACATATTAAAATCATGATTTGATAAAATCATGCGAGTACGAAAACATGAAAAAGAAAACCGAAACCACTTGCCTTGAAATCGAAGCTTGATTAAAAAGGACCTGACGGGAATGAGTAGCGACGAAGATTTAGATCTTCGATAACGAACGAAATGGAAAGAAAAGATAATTAAAAATAAATTATTACAATTTATTTTGGAAAGGAATGTTAGAGTTTATATCCTTCATAAACTCTAACTCAATAATAACCCTTTAATAGTTTATATTATATTATTATAATTCTTGACTTTTAATATATTAACTTTATTAAGAAATTTCTTTACTCGCCACTATATATATATATAAATATATATATCCTAATAACTTTTATGACCGATTTCCTTTAACTATATTAATAATTGAATACTTATAATCTATAATATCTAATCAACTTATTATACTCTAATTTACAAGGAAATGTCATTATATAATACTTATAATTAATTCATCATAATGTTATTATCATATTATAAAGGATATCATATTCTTACAATATTATACTATCATTAGGTCAATGTACTAAAACACATACTATATGAATTTTACAAAAGTTTCCTAAGTAAGATTTACTATCCCATGTATATATAACATATCATCTTGTATATATATACACTCTTATTATATAGTCAACTAATAATAATAGATCTAGCATTTTATAAGAACTATGTACATATATATAAGAACTACATTTTCACATAAAACAACACTTTACTATTTTCTAACACAATTTATTAACCTTACTAATATGACTAAATATATTATTATTAATCTAAGTTATACAACTAGGCAATTGTAATATTAATCAATTAGTTTCATTTTAATTCATTAATTAATTAATTAATTAATATTATTTTTAAATAAATGAGATCGAGCAGGTCGGCCGGGCCGGGTCGGGCCCGACCGGTGCTCGGGTTCACCGGCCAAAACCACCCCGATTTATGCCTAGAAAAACAGAGCGCGAGCAGTGAAATTTACCGGCTCCTAGCGGTGGCGTCTCGCAACGGTTGACGGCTTCGATCACAGATCTAGAAAGAGGGTAACGTCGTGAACACTCAGAAGGTGACGGCGTCAGATTTGGTGGCCGGACGGGGGAGAACGACGGCGTCGAAGTAGGCTGCGCGAAAACAGGGCTGGGCACGAAAACGGCGAATTCCGGCGACTCCGAGCTCCAAATCCTACAAGTTTTGAGGGTTTTTGGTGAATTGCGATGTGGAATTTCGATTGCCATCGATATCCCCTTTTATAGTAGAGGAATCGGCCTCGAATTCTTATCCACAACGCCGGTTACGAGCTCTTGAATGTCCCATTGAATGCCCCTCTTCAATTTGACGATTAGGACGAATTAAATCGTCTTTAAACGCAATTGGATGATTATGACGATGCCACGAATATTCCTTTATGCGTCAACATCCTTATCCTCTCCCGATTCAAGCTCAAATGGCCACAATTCCGTCCAAGTACAACAACTACCTAGGTCGAGCTTCGGGTGAATTTACCGACATGTAAATGGAACTTTCACTCTCAATTGAGTGAGGGCTTTGGTAGAGGATCTAACAAGGAGTCCATAGCTTCTTTTGGATTCGATTTATGTTGAAAAACGAGCTTGAATTGATCGAATGAAGATTGAGGTCGATAATGGGGGTTGTGTGAAGAAGAAGAGTTCACAATCGACCCCAAACTTTCAAGAAGTAATAAATATGCCCTTATGACATGAAATGACATACTTAAATTATAATTTATGTTATAATAATTATATTTAATAAATTTGCACATAACTTTATATATTTCCATATAATAAAGTTTATACTGAATTAAATTATTATTTTAATTTTATAATATTACTACTTGTGTTACCATGACATTATTCATGTGATTTAATTTATAGTTAATATGAGCAAGGGTTATTATCTTGATAAATATTAATAACAACTTATTATTAATATTTTTGGATATAGTGTAAAGGCAAAATTACATTTTTACCCTTACGAAAAATGGAGGGTTATTACAAAGTTGCTCTTGAGACGTCTCTCAAAGCCATAAGATCAGACCATGGAACGGAGTTCCAAAATTCAGAGTTCCTAGCCTACTGTGATCAACATGGAGTCTCTCACAATTTCTCAGCTCCAAGAACGCCTCAACAAAATGGAGTTGTGGAAAGAAAGAACAGGACGCTAGAGGATATGGCAAGGACTATGCTCTTGGCAAATAGCGTTCCAAAGTACTTCTGGGCGGAAGCTATTGCTACAGCATGTTATATCATCAATCGTGCCATGATCCGTCCTTTGCTGAAGAAGACGTCCTATGATTTGTTGAATGGAAGGAAGCCTCGCATTGATTATCTCAGAGTTTTTGGATGTAAATGTTTCGTTCACAACAATGATAAAGAAAAACTTAGAAAATTTGATGCAAGGAGTGATGAAGCCATATTCCTTGGGTACTCTCTTACCAGCAAAGCTTATAGAGTTTTCAACAAAAGGACTCTAAAGCTTGAGGAGAGTATTCATGTTGTGTTCAAGGAACGTTCTTCTCACAAAGAAAAGCCAAGTAAGAAAGAACGCTCTGCGATACAACAACAGGACGACTTTGAAGATGAAGCTGAAGATTGGACCTCTGGAAAATACTATGTTCCTAAAGACGCGTCTCCAAATCCTGAAGAAGTCTCAGTGGACGCTCCCAGTGTTGTTCAAGGAGTTCCATCTCGTATTGAATCCCCAGTTCAACAAGATGTAGCTGAATCAAGTCAACAAGGCGCGCAACGTCAAAGTGTGGACGCTCTCTCTGAGGGGGAACACATTGAGGACGATGCTCAAAGTGATAGTGATGATTCAGATGGTGACATTGATCCAAGATTTGCTCATTTGTTTCAAAGGGAGTCCCGCTTCTCTAGGGATCACCCAACTTCTCAAATTGTTTCTGATCCTTCTCAAGGAGTTCAAACAAGGTCAGCTGCAAGCAAGTCCCAGAGTGCAAATTTAGCTTTCTGTGCATTCAATGCCTTTGTTTCTATGGTGGAGCCAAAGAATATCAAAGAAGCACTCCAGGACGCTGACTGGATTCAAGCAATGCAAGAAGAACTCAATCAGTTTGAAAGGAACAAAGTTTGGACTCTCGTCCCACGTCCCAAAGGCAAAAATATCATAGGGACGCGATGGGTGTTCAGAAATAAGCTTGATGAGAGTGGACGTGTGTCAAGGAACAAGGCAAGACTGGTGGCTCAAGGATTCAAGCAAGAGGAAGGCATAGACTATGATGAGACCTTTGCTCCTGTTGCTAGAATTGAAGCCGTTCGTCTTCTCATTGCCTTCGCCGCTCACAAAGGATTCAAGTTATTTCAAATGGACGTCAAGACTGCCTTTCTCAATGGAAAGCTAAAGGAGGAAGTGTATGTTGCTCAGCCGCCTGGCTTCGAGGACGCCTCTCACCCAGATCATGTGTACTACCTGGACAAAGCGCTCTATGGACTCAAGCAAGCCCCTCGTGCATGGTACGACAGGTTTGCGTCCTTTCTTTTGTCTCATGGGTACACTAGAGGTTCAATTGATAAAACTTTGTTTATAAAGAAAGTTCACAAGGACATTTTGATTGCCCAAGTCTATGTTGATGATATAGTCTTTGGTAGTACTAACATGAAGCTTGTAGATGAGTTCAAGTCCTTAATGAGTAGTGAGTTTGAGATGTCCCTCATTGGAGAACTCAATTTCTTCTTGGGACTTCAAATCAATCAACTCAAGGAAGGGACGCGCATTCACCAACAAAAATATGTCCGTGAAATGCTTGATAAGTACGGGATGAACACGTCCAAACCTGTTGCCACTCCTTGTTCTCCAAACTCGCGTCTTTACGCAGACGAACAGGGAAAGGACGTTGATCAAAAGCTTTATAGAGGGATGATTGGTTCTTTGCTCTACTTGACCGCAAGCCGTCCCGACATCATGTTTGCCGTTTGCTTGTGTGCACGCTTCCAGGCGAATCCAAAGGAGTCCCACATGCAAGAAGTCAAGAGGATCTTTCGCTACCTCAAAGGACGCGACGATCTTTGCCTTTGGTACCCCAGGAAGACGTCCTTCAAGCTTGTTGGTTACTCGGACGCTGATTATGCAGGTCATGTGATTGATAGGAAAAGCACCTCAGGAATGGCACAATTCCTTGTTCATGCTTAGTCTCTTGGGGATCTAAGAAACAGAACTCTGTGGCGCTTTCAACTGCGGAAGCCGAGTACGTTGCTGCTGCTTCGTGCTGTTCACAAGTTATCTGGATCAAATATCAACTAGAGGACTACGGTATCAATCTTGAAACTATACCCATTCGTTGTGATAACACAAGTGCTATTGAAATTTCAAAGAATCCTGTTTTTCATTCACGCACAAAGCATATTCATATAAGGCATCATTTCTTGCGTGATAATGTTGAACTAGGACTCATTAGTATGGAGCATGTAAGAACTGAAGACCAAATAGCTGATATTTTCACTAAGGCACTTGATAGACGTCCCTTTGAGCATCTCAGGTTGCTCTTGGGGATGATAACTTTTAAGTAGCAAGTCCCATTCTACTATTCTCTCAATGATTGGCTATGTTTTGTAGATTCTAAGTGTTTAAGGACTGTTATGCATTGAATTCATATTTGCAAGGACGCTAGTCTAAAACTTCATATGTTTGCTACTTTGGAACGCCATTCAAATTTTCTCTATTTTGTCTTGAAAAGAGTATCCCTGATCACCCAACCCTCATTATAAGCCGAAATGATGGGAACTCTAAGCTTACCCTAGCCGAGAACTCCGCAAAAGCATCCTATGAGCTTCATATTTTCTTTTACGGGACGTACTTGCGTTGTTCTCAACTGGTTCTAAAGGTGATCACAAGAACGGTAAGTTGGTTGTTGGTTTGCTTAAAGAAGTTTGCTTGAAGAGATTAATTTTTGCTAAGTTGGAGAGGACGCTAAGTGTTTGTTGCAAAGGACGCCAGTTCAGTTGTTGTGGAGCAGTTGAAGAGTCAGAATTTTTGAACTTTTGAAAGTGTGAACAGTGACCGTTGCTTTTGCTCAAATCTTAAGGGGGAAGTTTTGCCACGTGTCGCACAGTAAAACAGTGTTAATCACCATTTGTGCCACCGCTTCCTCTATATAAGGCCAGAACAGTCGCAATCAAATTTATTACGCTCAACCACTTTCTCGCTCTCAAATTTGCTCTGACTTCTCTCTAGAACTCCGGCGACTTTCTCTCTCTACACTTCATCTGAAAACATGTCTCAAAAATAGTTGAACGTAGCCGGATCTTCCACCGGCGGGAAGCGTAGAAAGCTGGTGAAGTCCCACTACATAGAGAAGCCCAAACCCATAGTTCTCAATGAATCTCTAGTGGACTTTATCAACAGAAAGCCAAGGACGCTGTACAACTTGATAAGGGAACGCATGGACAAACCTGATGTAAAGAATGACGCCGTCAAAACAAGGAACTACGAGCGGTTCATCGAACGGTTCGTCATTCAAGGCCTCCACAACACCAATTACAAGGACTTGCCAGGACGGATGGACGACGTTCTCTTCTTTTCACAGTTTGGAGGTGAGAATCTGGGTCCTTTACTTGATCTTATCCCCGACCTCCATAACGCCGTTCTTCCCGATTTCCCGATGTACCCAAAGGACTCTTTGGCTTATAAAATGATTAAAGCAAGAGTACCAAGTCCTTCTCCACCACCACCTCAAGTTCCTACCCTTACCACCAAAAAATTACTGAAGCGTCCTACACCTTCTTCTCCCCCCTCCAAATCTTCCCAACCCTTCTCCACTTCCAAACCAACGGAGATTGTGGACAAGTTCCCTTCCCACTTAAAGGAGGGACGCTCCAAAAAGGTTCACGACTCAAGGCCCCTCAAAAAGGCCAAAACCTCGAGCGTCCCATCCTCTAAACCCTCAAAAAAGCCTAGCACCACTAAAAGGCCTTCCAACCTTTCTAAGGAATCCACTCCTCCTCCACAACCAATCTCAATCGTCCAACTTCCTACTCCTCCTCCGTCCCCCCAACCTTCCAAAACAAATGCTCTCATTCCATTTCCTCCCAAACCTTACTCCCCCCTAAACCTTGCCAACTTCCCCAAAGCCCCGGTCCACATCTCTCCCCCCAAAGACCCCGAGACCCCCAGATCTCGCCGTCCCTCATCTGAGAGTGGACCAGAGGACGTTGAGAAGCGTCCAGCCCTTGAGCGCACCTTCAAACGCCGCAAAGCCGGTGAATCTCCCAAGGTGCTCATGGTTAAAGCTGCTCCAGAGCCCGAGCACATCTTCTCCTCTTCCTCTAGCTCATCTGAGAGCAACAGCGGAACGCCTCAAGCCAATGCTGAAGGAGTTTCCCCTTTCATTGACGTTGTTGGGGACTCCGACGACGAGGCTGAAGGAGTTGAGAATGCTCCCGCTGAAGCACAAGTAGCTAAGGACGCTGGCGAGCACCAGGTACTTCAAAAGGACGCCGAGCCATCCCTTTCTGAAGAGCTCGAGCGTGATGCTCAGGAAGTCCCACCCTACAACCAATCTCTCCCCATCCTCAACCCCTCCCAAGCTCCACAAGAAAACCCCTCTCCCTCAATCCAAACAGAATCCCATGACGTCCCCGCGGACGCTGAGCCAACAACACAAGAAAATCAGACAGAGGCTCAGGACGCCGAGGGTACGTCCCAAGGTCAGACCTCTGGTGCCGATCAAGCCACAGCTGGTGGCGATGCAGAAAAAGAACAAGGCACAGAGGACGCTCCTTCAAAGGGCGCTTCTGACAGTGACTCGGAGAAAGCAGAAGACGAGTCAGTTGATGATGAGGACTCTGAGTCCCCTAAGGGCAAGCGCAAAAGGAAGAACGCTGATGTGCCCGTTAAAGTCCTTAGCCCTCTTATTTACTCTGAAGAGTGGCTAGCCTCATTTGACGATGCAGCCGTTCAGGAGTTCCTCGAGCTTTTGAAATTTCAAGGATGGCAGAACGTTGGACCAGCGCCGACCACTGTTGACAAAGAACAGGTAAAGGCGTTCTACAGGGATTTGCGCTACAAGGCAAAAGATGGCTCCCTCCACTTCAAAATTGAAGGTGAGAAAGCTTCAGTCACAGAACGCCAAATGCGCTCCTTCCTTGGTCTTAGTCCACGCAAGCCACCATCCGATGCTCTTAGCTCACTTCCTGAAGGCGGCTTTGAAACGACTGATCAAGAACTGCCTCTGGTTGAGCACATCTTTCAGGGCAAAAGGCCTATGGGACTTGACAGGGTAGCTCACGTTCTGAGCAAAGTTGGCGCAATCGTTCACTACTTCATCTGTCGCGCCATTCTTCCAAGGCAGGAAAAGCGTTCAATTGTGCAAACTCACGACATAATCTTAATTGACGCAATCCTTGAACGCCGCCCAATCAACTTAGCCAGAATTGCTATGCAACACATGGCCAAGTGTGGAAGGAAGAGGCACGCCTTGCCCTATCCTGGAGTAGTGAAGGCGATCTTGCAGTCCCAGGATGCTTATGATGAGAGCGCTCCCTCTGAAGAACTTGGTTTGAAATGGAATGCTAAGAAGGGACTCGTCGAGATAAGGCACAATGAAGAGCTCCCGTCCGTTCTGAAACAGTTAGAAGCTGAGGCTGAGGAAGCAAGACTGAAAGCCGAAGAAGAACGCTTAGCTGCTGAGGCTGAGGCCGCAAGGCTTATTTCCACGCCTCAAGAGTCTCCTCAAGATCAAGAGCCCGCCGTAGATCTTACAACCCTTGATCAAATGCTCTTAGGGACTCCCTCTTCTCCAACTCTTCCCACGGATGCTCCTTCATCAAGTTCAGGTCCTCTGCCCCTGCTAACATTGCCCAGCATCCCCCAGCAGAACTCATGGGTGCAATAATGGACAACCAGTGCCTTATCTTCTCTGCCTTAAGGACTTATCATCTGCGTTCTCCAAGGCTGCTGAACTTCAAGAACAATTGCTCCAGTTTTATCAAGACCAGCGCCGTGGGAAGAGCGACTCACTCAAGACAAGCCAGGAATATTCAGAGAGAATCAAAGAGTCCTTATCTTTGAAGGACTCAAGACTTATCTCTGAATATTTCTCTTATGTCGGCTAGAGAGTAAGGACGCTTGGCTTTGCGTTCCTACTTGATTTGGGACTCCGTCCTTGCTCAAGTAGTCTCTTGCTAGTCCTTACTTCCTGTTAGCTAGCGTCCCTGAGCCTAGGGAACGCTTCACACACTTGTTGTCCTTTTGTCACTGGCGTTCCTGAACACTTGGACAAATTTATTAGAATCAAAGTGAGTTTGTCATATCAAAACTAAGGGACGGTTTGTGTGGGCACACTATTAAGTACGCAAACATCCTTGATAGCGTCCCAACAATTTCCCCCTTTTTGATGATGACAAACTCTTCAGCAAAACAGTTTTGACATTGGAACTTAGCATGCATGAAAACTTATAGGCGTCCTTTAATACTAAGAGAAATTTTAATAAGCACAAGTTTTCAATCTTTGATTCTCTAGCTTTTGGATTTTAAGGAGAGAGTCGCGTCCTAGAAAAGTTTCTAAGCGTCCTCTTTTATTCTAGCATGGGCGTTCCTTAGACCTTTCACTTAATAGTTCCCCCTTAACACTTGCTTATTCTAGATAACTAATTTGTAGCGCATCTCTGCAAAACTACACTTCCCAAGCGTCCTTCCCACGGATGCTCCTTCAAAGAGAAAGCGACTCACTCAAGAACACGAAGAACTAACTCAAGAACTCAAGAACAGTGCTAGAACTTGTGTTAGATCGAGTGAGACTTGTAACCAAATCACAAAAACAGTTTGTAAGAGAAAACCCAAAAAGAGAGAGAAAGAGAGTTCTGCGAAGTACTGCAGAACGTAGGAATATAGTTCTTTAGTAGATTGAACTTGCTTAAGTTGTAGGCTTAGAGGAGTCCTTTACTAGTGGACTTAGGGAAAAGCTAAGTGCCAGAGAACTGTAAAGACTCGCCAGTACAACTGTAAGGACGTTCAATAGAAAGGAAAGAACTATTCAAAAATCCTCCAAGGAGGTAGAGGTTTACACTCAAGGACTACTTGGTCTTGAGTGGTTCCTCTATAATTCACTGTGTTCATTCTTTATCTGTTTAGTACTTTATTTCCGCTGCATTACTCAAGGACGCCCCTACTCCTCGTAGGGACGCCTAATCTAAGGACGCCTAATCTAAGGACGCATTTACCAAAGTAAAGGACGTCCCTCAGTACTAACGATCCAACGGAGAGTTTGGAGGAGAAAAAAAGAATGAAATGTGGCTTGGAATGTAATTTTGCTTCAATTTTATTTTATACTAGTAGGGGGTGTTCTAAGATGAAATATAGTGGGTGTGCTAAGATGAAAGGGCTTCTTTATATTCATCTGTTGCCTTAGTAATCTCTTTTTCTATGTTAGCAATAAGTTAGTTATAAAATTAGTATATGCTTTGAAATTTAGACCATTTTGAATTAAATTTAATAATTAGATTTATGAATCCGATTGGCCCGCGGACAACCCGACCCACAATGATGGATGGGTATGCACAAAAATATAGACCCGACCCGTTGATGTGGGCAATTTTTTTTGGCCGGGTCCGAGCCCGAAGTTGTACAGGTCTAACTACTAACTTTTCTATATAGTTTTGTATATTGTATTCATCGTTTTATCAATTTTATTTAACGATATACTAATGTTTTTCTTGGATGATAGGACTTCCTTTTTAAATGCGAACAACTTATCTCAATCTTGGGTGAAGTATTGAAGATGAAGACAATATTAATATCATGGACTTATTATTTAGCTTCTTACATTTTGTTTGTGGATTTTGTTATTTTAATCTTAATGATGTAGTGATGTACTATTTTTGAACAAATAAATATATTGTATTTGATTGTAATTTGGATTAAATTTTAGCAGGTTATTTGGATTTGAGTATGTTGATTTATTTTGTATAAAAAATTATGTCTTGTACACTTGTATGGTCTCATAATTTCGATCTCAATAGATATTTCAATTGGATATAGTGTGATCAATAACAACCCGGAAAAATGGCGATAGAAAAAATAACAACACGAAAACTAACCTAATCCAACCTGAAAACCAATGATTTTCAAATTGTTCGGTTTCGGGTCACACCCAAAAGTTTATTGTTCAGATTGAATTGGTGGTTTTCAATTTCGTGTCGGATCGTTGATCCATTCCACCCGTACACGACCTAACTAAGGTTGAGCAACGAACCGAAAAATGAAACTAAAATAACCGAACCGAACCGAAACCGACGCTAGTCGGTTCGGTTTTCGGTTTAAGTAATTCAAAATTTTCGGTTTCGGTTTTTTTCGGTTTGGTTCGGTTAAACCGAATTAAAAAAAATAAAATTGTGCATTTTAGTTTTATCGTAAGAGACTAAGAGGCGGGCGGGTTTAGGGTTTCCTTCACTCAACCTTTTGTGCAATTGTGCTCACCCAGTCACCCCTCCGACTAGGGCCGAGCATCGGTTCACTTTTGGTTCGGTTTTTTCAATAAATATAAGGTTTTTCTTTGAAAATATTGAACCAAACCGAAAAATAACCGAAATCCTGAACTTTTTTGAACCGAAAACTGAATTGAACTCTGTCAGTTTCGGTTCGGTTCGGCTAATTTTTTCGGTTTTGGTCCAAGCATTCTCATCCCTACCCCCGACACTCAACACTCTCGAGTCTCGACGGCTCGTCGCTCGACCCTCTCGTGCTCACTCCGCCGCCCCGCCGTGTTGGCACCTCCTGACCAGACGGCCTCCCGTCGTCTCACCCTCGGCCCTGGGTGGCGACGTCGTGTCGTGAGTCTCGTGACTGTCGTCCTCGGCCCTCTTCGTGTCGTTGTCTCCTCCTCCCGACCCTAGTCTTCTCCCCGACACCCGACTTCGTGTCGCCATCTCGGTCAGTGGTTCTTGTCGCCGGTGAGTTCTTCTACTCCCAGTTTCTCAGTTTCTTAAATCTCAACTCTCAAGCATACCCGACTTCGTTTCTCAATTTCTCAAATCTCAACTCTCAAGCATACCCGAGTCAAATTAGTGGCTTAAATCTCAACTCTCAACTCTCAAGTAATTCAGTCGGTTTTACTCTGACTGTGTTTGACTGTTTGTGGGTCTTTTGTGCAGTTTGGAGAACTGCAGAACTGTTGGCCTGCTCTTGTTTGATTTCGGACTTCGTTTCTCAATTTCTTGGCAGGTTGGCAGGTCAAATGTAAGTTTAATTATGGGTCTTATCACTTGCTTGTGTAACTGTGTCTGTGTGTACATATATCACTTGTTGATGTCTGTGTTTATCACTTGCAAAGAGTCTGTGTTTATCACTTGCTGTCAGCTGTCTTGCTCATGGTTTTCTTTGCTCGTGTTTGTGGGTCTTCTTTGCTGATGTCTGCGTTTGTGTTTCAATTTGACAATTTCACACTTTCACTAACAGCTCACTTGCTCATGGTTTGCTCACTGTTTTATTGTTGCTTCAGTTTTAGTGTAAGCTAGGCTGATATTTGCGTTTGATCACTACTCAGTAAACATAAACACGGATCAATATTCATCAAACGTAAGTATTGAAGTACATGGTTTTTTATGTAGAATAATCATATATTATGTTAACTTTTATAATTGATAACTATTATAATTGTATTATTAACCGTTTGTTGTTTTGGTATGTACTTATGTGGATGGCGGGCTCCCGAACAAACAGAAAACGAAAAGTTGATCAAGCTACTCCTTCAACCACAACTGAAACTCCAATGGACTCTCAATACATGCTACATTCACATGCATCAGAAAACTCAACGGACGGAAATCTGACTGGGCAAGAGCAGCTTGATGAACTCAGTTCGGAGAAGGAGAATGAGAAGGAGGCTCCAAATGCTTCTCTAGAGATCAGGAAGATGGTGATGATGATCCAGAAATGCGAGTTTATGTCAAGTTAACGGGAAAAAGGGCAGAGTTCTGGAATCATTACAAGGCATATGAGACCAAAGCCAAGAAAATCAGACTTGAGTGCATGTACTGTAAGACAACATATGCTGCAGAAGCAAAGGGCAATGGTACAACAAATTTGGGCAAACATTGGAAAAGTTGTACACAGAATCCGACAAATCAAAGTAAAGGTACACAATCTAAACTTGGTTTAGAAAAGGCTGCTGAAAATGAACTTTGGAAAGTGAAGAATTGGGTGCTTGATTTGGCTGAGGTTAGGAAGAGTTGCCCTTTATGTTTGTTGAGAAGCCTTTTTTTAATGAATTTGTTGCATCCAGGTGCCCTACATTTAAGATACCTTCAAGATGAACGATTGCACGTGATTGTTACAAGTTGTTTCTAGATGAACAAGCTAAGTTAAAAGCTTATTTGCAAAAAAAATGTCAAAGAGTTAGTGTGACTACCGATACATGGACTTCATTGCAAAAAGTGAATTATATGAGTTTGACCATTCACTTCATTGATAATGAGTGGAATTTGGAAAGAAGAATTCTGAATTTTTGTCAAATTAGTGGTCACAAGGGAGATGATATAGCTAGAGATGTTGAACGTTGTATGAGAAGTTGGGGTTTGTGTGAGAAGATTTACAATGTGCCCGTAGATAATGCTAGTGCTAATGACTCTGCTTGCAAAGATTTGAAAGAAATTGTCTGTGCAACTGGTAATAGCATTTGTGGAGCCAAGTATTTACATATGCGGTGTACAGCCCATATTTGTAATTTGATTATTCAGGCTGGATTGAATGTGCATATTGCTGGTATTGAGAAGGTCAAGGCTGTTGTGAAGTTTATAAGAAGTTCTCCTGCTAGGCAAAATAGTTTTATAGAAGAGCTTAAAACTATGGGTATAGAGTATACTTGCTCATTGATTCTTGATGTGCCAACAAGATGGAATTCAACTTACAAGATGTTAGAGGTTGCCTTAAAGTATAAGCAAGGGTTTAGTCGAGTAGAGACTCCAAGAGATTCAGAAGGGCTTTACTTAGGACGTACAACCACAGAAGAGTGGGCTACAGTTCAGGGTATTGTGAGCTTTTTGAAGTACTTTTATGACTTCACAAACTTGGTCTCTTGTTCATCAATTGTGACAGTGTGTAATGTGTTTTTATACATTGGTGAGATTATGGTGTTGTTGAAGCAGTAGGCTGGAAGTGATGATCCGATTTGTCGCTCAATGGAAAACCTATGAAAGAGAAATGTGAGAAGTATTGGGGGCAATTAGAGAAGATGAATATGTTCATGTTTGTGGTTGTTATTCTTGATCCTAAGTATAAGTTTGAAGGATTAAAGCTGACATTGCAAGAGGCTTATGGTGATGAGGAGGGAGAAGAGTTAGCTACATTTGTGAAGGATGCTACAAAATCATTATTTGATGATTATGCCAAACTTTATGCTCCAAACACCTCTTCAAGCCAAATGAGTAGCACAGGGGCTCAATCTCAAGGGACGAGTCTTGGAGGTCGATGGTGCATTAGTCTTTTAAGAAATTTGACTTCTATATTGGACAAACTGAACGAGTCTGATGGTGCATTATTCACAAATGAGTTTGATCGATACTTTCATGAACTAAGGTGTATAGAGAGTGATGCATTGATTTCGTGGAAATTCAATGGGAGTAGATTCCCAATTCTTGCACGGTTGGCTCGCGATGCATTAGCCATTCCGGTCTCTACAGTGCCTTCAGAATCCGCCTTTAGCACGGGAGGGCGTACTCTTGATCAGTTCCGAAGCTCCTTGTCTCCTAAGGTGAGATAACTTTACATTTCCAATATTTTTCAGTTCTGTTTTTTATTGTGACAATTAATTTCAGTTATGTTTTTTCATGCAAATAGACAGTTGAAGCTCTAATCTGTACTCAAGATTGGATTCGTGCTTCTGGGAGACCTCATGAATATGTGTACGATGACGTAGTAGAACTTTTTCATGAATCAGAGAAAGTGGTTGCAGGTGAGCTTCCATTCCATTCTTATTGTATATTCATTTTATTTCAAATTTCAGATTATTAAAATAATGTTATGTTGTCTCTATTGTAGAGGTACAAAATTATGTATCTACAACAACAATGTTATGAACTTGGAGGCTTGGAAGGTTGACAGTTGGAAGTTGGCACTAGAGCACTTTGCTAGTTTGCTGGATGTTTTTGCATTTCTGTTATGTTGTTGAACTTTTGTTGGATTGTATTTTGGACTTTGGAGACATTAGATGAGTTGGATTAGTTGGTGACTTGGTGTTTGTTGTTGAACTTGTGTTGAATTGTAGCAGGTTTTAGTTTTTGCTTGGCTGTAATGTGGACAGAACATAGAAATGCAGAAAATGGCCTCGTTTTGTTTCGGTTTTTTTCGTTTTTTCGGTTTTAAAAATTTCTTTTTTTTCGGTTTGTTCGGTTCGGCAATTCCAATGGCTGAATTCTTCGGTTTTTTCGGTTTTAGCCGAAACCGAACCGACTTGTTTCGGTTTGGTTTTCGGTTCACCATTTTCCAAGTTTCGGTTTTCGGTTCGGTTCGGTTTTGAACCGATGCTCAGCCCTAGATCCGACCCATTGCCATGCCCAGTAGCCAGAATTGACAGAAGGGGCGACCACCCCCCTTTGGTGTGTTCGACCCTCCCCGCCCCTCTTTGGTGTTTTGGACCCCCTCCGCCCCCCCTTCCATGTAAAGTTGTAAACGCAGGCATTTACCTGTCTCCTTGCTGTACTCCGCTCTCTCCCTCTCACATCCAACACCCAAAACAGAAAACACAAAGAGAAAGGAAAAGCGACAAAAAGGGCAACAAATTCCGCCATTCTCACCCCTCTGTAATTTCTCTCTTCTCCCGTTGTCCCTCGGCGATCGTCTCTCTCTCTCGCTCTATATCGCTCCTTCACTCGCTCGCCCCCACTCCGACTTCGGAATTATGGAGTGCTTACTCTGAGAATCCCTCACAATTCCCACCGCCCTTAGAGCGGGAGAGCTCGAGATAGAGGGGAGAGCAGAATGTCTCGCCAGCAGCCCTCGCCCCAGTTCCCCCATAAATCCAAGACACTCGACAACAAATACGTGAGAAACCACTCTTCATTCTCTCCAATTGCTATTGCATTCTTCGCCTGCGCTTTACCTAGATTTGATTTGCTTTCCAACGTTGTTTGCCAGAAATTTAGGTTTCTTTTGTTTTTCTGTGCATCTCGCCTCTTTGAATTGTATCTCGGGAATTTTGATTGATTGGGCTTAGGCTTCGATGAGTTGTCTTGGAATTGAGCTTCTGACTGGATTGTGCTTTTGTCCATCTATTGGGGCAGATGCTTGGTGATGAGATTGGGAAAGGAGCTTATGGGCGAGTTTACAAAGGACTGGATTTGGAGAATGGAGATTTCGTTGCTATTAAGCAAGTTTCTCTGGAAAATATAGCTCAAGAGGATCTCAATGTTATTATGGTTTGTTTCTTCAGACTCTCATTTGCATACTTGCATCATTCGCCGCTGCTTTTGATTAAAGAATTCTTTTTTCCTTCAAGTATTAAACACCTAGTTTGTGCTGTATTTGCTTATTCAAGCATGAGATGGCTTACTATTCTGCATTGTTCCTGTTACACCTTTTATGTTTCTGCTTTTCATGTTAAGTTCATTTGATAATGTAGTATCAGTGGTTTCAAATAATTTGCTGTTTGTGCTATTAAAATATAGAATCACGTGTCATATGAATTGAGTATCATGTGTGGGATTCTGCTATAGCATTTATTCCGTACAGTCAATTTGAGCTGTTACAGACAGCTTGACATCAGTCATTATTCTGCTCTCGTTACGGATAATTTTCAAATAGGATGCGTTACAGTACAGATGAATTACTCGGCTGATCATCCTTTTGTGACATCATGCTTTCTATGAAGATAGAAGTCCTCCTTATCACTTCTTTCCCGAATTACCCTTTCAAAGTCTGTAGGAAAAACTTGAGGCTTCCAAAACAAAATCTATCTTTTGTTGGCTGAAGAGGTGAAAACCGATGGTTCTGCAACTAATTGTGAAGGATTTAGGAGTTTGGATTTGAGATATAGGGAGCATAAATTTCTCTTAGGCTCCCTTGGAGCTTCTCGTTTGAATATGTCCAGTAATGCAAAAAATATGGGAAATGACATATTCATTTAGGATCGAGAGTGATTGACTGCTATTAAACGTGCCTCTCTTTCCTTCCCCGGCCCCAGTTATTTTAGGCATGCACTGCAAAGTGAGAGTTCTGATTCTATTTGAGACGATGTGTGATGTCTATCACAAAAATGAGACATATATTGTGGTGGGGAGGAGTATAGATATGTTTGATAATTCTTCTGAAGCAGTGAAATAAGTTGAGCAGAATGCTGTACGCCTCTTGTTTATAGGTTTGTATTTTAACCTGTTGGTTGTTGGTCTAATTACATGAAGGTTTACTGCAACCATGCAATTCTATCATGTTATTTATACTGTCCTACATAATGCATATATATTTCTTAGCTAGGAAACCCCCATGTTTCTATTATTAAAGTAGGCTTACAAGTGTCTTTCTTCCCCCTTTCATTTTTTGGCTATGGATGATGGCTTATGGATCCATATTCTTCCAGCAAGAGATTGATCTTCTCAAGGTAATTTATCGCTTATGTCTTTTTGATCTTACTTTGTTGAAAACATGTTTCTGGTGCTTAAAAGGGCAATACTGTCTCACGTCTTGTATATTTACTACTCAGTGTGAAAAGCTTATTGCATGTTCAAGTATCTATCTATGCTTCATTTTCAATTTGGGAAGAGATTATTCAATTACTGAAAACGTGGAAGTATGAATGAAGAAAAAAAGATGTTAAGAGACACTGAAATTCTAAGGTCATGTTGAAGGCTTTAGTATACAGAAATCTTAATCTGACGTTTGTTTGTCTGTTTAGTCTGATGGTTTTTTCATGTCCTTGGTTGGAGGAAAGGAAGGATGTGCTTACATAGAGGCTCTGATGGTTGAAGCTCTGATATATAGGAATCTGCCACTTCGTCATCTTTTCATGCTTTTTATAACAATGCACTAAAAAGCAACAAGAAAAAGTCAAAGTGCTGAGAAGGGGATTCTCTGCATTGAAAATCATATGGTTCAATTCTCGGAATCACTAAGTAGCAGAACCAATTGCCTCCCTGGATTTCCTAATCTAGCATTTTAGGCATGCTTCACTTCCAAGCAGTGGCAATGCATCTATAATTCCAGACTAAAAGCAAGAATGATCTGACATAACTCATTAGTTATCCCAAAAATTAAACTGGATTCTTATCCAAGCACTTTGTTCTTTGACTTCTTACCAAATGAGTTTAAATATGCTTATATATTTGCTTCTAGTTTCATTCATGTGGATAGATGACTGTTAATACAGATTGTTAAAATATGAAGATTATATAATAATGTCAATCTGGACATGAAAAGATCAATAAACCCGTGAACCCAATTGAAATAAATATGAATATGGAAGACAGTTTGTTTCATGTGGCATTTTCTGTTGGCTGAAACATTTTTATATTGCTTTGTAGAACCTCAACCACAAGAACATTGTGAAATATCTTGGATCGTCAAAGACAAAATCTCATCTTCACATAATACTTGAGTAAGTTAAATAAGCTTGCTGAATTTGATTGATCAGTTTTAACATTGTCAAAGGTTCTGATTGAAATTCTAATGTATAGTTGGCATATTTTTGATAGGTATGTTGAAAACGGATCACTAGCAAATATTATCAAGCCCAATAAATTTGGACCATTTCCAGAACAGCTTGTTGCACATTACATTGCTCAGGTTTGCTTTTGACCTTTTTATATATTTTTTGGCATAAAGGTTATGTTATCTGATTAAGGATTTCCCCCTTTCTATCTAGGTTCTAGAAGGCTTGGTTTACCTGCATGAACAGGGAGTTATACATCGTGATATTAAGGGTGCAAATATATTGACCACCAAAGAGGTTTTTTCCTTACAAAGGACTTTCTCTTATCCATATCTTGAACTGAAGTTTTCATGTTTCTCTTTTATTCTAGTTGTGCATGATCTTTAGCTTTTCGTGATTGGAGATTTGATAGTTGCATTCCCATTAGTATCGACAAACATTATTATGGATTTCATGTCTATTCATATCAGTAGATAGATAGCCTGAATGTCTTGTTGTAGAAAAAGTTTTGGGCTAAATGATGAGTATTGTTGTTCCAAGTTTGTTAATGGTTTTACCTAAATATGCTTTTTTTTTATAGAGTTTCTTGTTCGTTAAGTGGCATGCTTTCTTAATCTGATTGTAATAACATAGTCTCAATTTTCTCCTGGGAATGAAAGTATCTGGATTAAAATGTTTAGGCTATTAGAAACTATAAGCTTATATTAGTAAAGAAGTTTGCAGTTGGATATGGTGAATTTAGAAAAATAGCTTCGTTATTTTATCTCTTTCTATCTTAACGAAATGAGGAAATAATTATGGACGGTAACTGTGGCAAGTTTTAAATTGATGGAATAGCTAGTCTTAAACTGCTGCAGCTGCCACATACCACTTCACTCTGTTAATTTTCTCTGGATGTCATCTATTTGCCAACAACTTGTGGATAAAGATGGACACTGTCATGGTATATTTGTCTGAAGATGTTGATAATTTCAGGGCTGGGTGAAACTGGCTGATTTTGGTGTAGCAACAAAATTGACTGAGGCAGATGTTAATACACATTCTGTCGTTGGTACACCATATTGGATGGCCCCTGAGGTATTTTCAGTGGATAATGCCATGCTCTTGACCTTTCGGTTTATTACACTTTCTCTATAACAATTTTAGCCAGCATGCCAATATATTTTGGCTTCTGAGTGAAGCTTTCATTGAGTAATTCATATTATGATTATAAATTCATCTAGCAGTTTTAGATTTACCCTTATTGAGGTTATGAGCATTGGATCAAATCACCTTTACCAATGTAGCAACTTTCATATGCTTGAGTAAGAACCTCACCTTTGAATGTAGGATGACTAGCTTGGTTCCCATCTTGTATCTTGCAAAAGCTATCGTTACAGGAAAATATGGATATTGCTCTAGAAAATTAGTCAGTGCTTGTTCAAGTTTATTAACTTAATGAAAGAAACCTAAATTAGATGTTGTGGGAGAATCTATACTTAATACGCACCTTGTGAAATGTATAATCTCTGTATTCCTTGTCATCAGGTGATCGAGATGTCTGGAGTTTGCGCTGCATCTGACATTTGGAGTGTTGGGTGTACAGTAATTGAACTTTTGACTTGTTTACCTCCCTATTATGAGCTGCAGCCTATGCCTGCTCTCTTCCGCATTGTTCAGGTGTGCATACCTATCTGCTTGTCAAATTTAATTACAAATGTGAAAGGTACAATGGTTCGTTACATGGAGGATGCCACATTCTCGAAAACAATGATCATAGTGAAATTTTAGATAACGGGATCAGATTAACAACTAGGCTTAATTATGTAAGATAAGCCCCTCGAATTGCTGCTTTATGCCCCCTTTAGTCGGGAAAACTAGTTGATTGTATGGAAAGTTCAATTGTCTTGTATATCTATCTAAAAGCAGACGAATTTGGAGAATGCAGTTACACCAATCAGCAATAATGATAAAAACAAGTTTGAGGACAAGAAACCTAGTTGTTTGCTTCTGAAAATTTATAAGCTTGTAGAAGTGGTTCTTTTGTATGGAACATGGTAACAGATGTAGCGTGTAGTTTATGCCACTAAAATAGAAATGTACCCTCTGTTTTCATCTTTCTGCAACATCAAGTTTAGAACCTCATCCTTCGACTATTCGCTCTGGATAAATTGAAGTACTTTTTATGAATATAAAAGACATGGAATATCAGTCAGAGCTCTCTTAGTAAACTGGTCTTTTCCTCTCATCTATGTTAATTAATAAAATACATTTCACAAGAACCTAAAAAATAATGTCTGCGTTGTTATATGATTTAATGTTAGAGCTTGAGGGCCCCATTTTTGATACTATGATATGCGAAAAAGTAATATTTTGATTTTTAATGTTGGGTATGAGAGAACTGTTAGGTAGGTTCTCATTGTCAAGTGCTTTTATTCCCGTGTTAGTTTTATTTTATTTTATTTATCTGTTTATAGAAAAATTACTTGATGTGAATTATAAGATATTGGGATTGATTTAGTGGGGTCATTTTAGTGGGGGTTTCAGCTATAAGTAATGTACTTCCATTGATTTAGCAAAAAGAAAGTAAAAATAGTGGCGAGATTTCAAACTTTTCTTTTCCCCAAGGCTGTCTATGAGCCAATTAACAGATGATACGTGTGAAGTTTAGCACAGCATGTAAGAGACGAACAAAATAGAGAAGAGAGAAACCTAGATGAGATTCTTTAGAAACTGCCTTGTTTTGATGTGGCTTTTGTTATCGGGAATCTGTCCGGTTAAGCTGTTACCAGCTACTGCTGTAGAATGTTAGACATGTCAAAATGTTTTCTATTGTGCTGTAATATGGATTTCAAATTCCGATTCATTTTTTTCCTTGAAAATTGGAAAGTTATCTTTCTCTATTCAGGGACCCGTTAAACCTTGAATTTTGAATAGAGAAATTTAAAATGTGGGATGGAAATAAGAAAAATGGAAATTAAAGTTATTTTAAACTTGGTTGACTCAATGAGGGATGTTCTTTTGTTGAGTCTTCGAATGAGCAGCTTTTAACGTAATTGTAAAAGAATATTGGTTTACTGAATGAGAGATGTACTTGTGAGTCTTTAGATGAGCACAGATTATTTAGATCTCAATTCTTTTAGCCAGGACATTGATTCATCTTTGTATGTTATTTTTAGGATGAACATCCTCCAATTCCAGATGGCCTATCCCCCGACATCACTGACTTTCTGAAACAATGTTTCAAGAAGGTATGATTTTGCACAATTTTCATATTTAATAATTTATATCATTAGATTATGTGCTTTTCTACTCTACCACCGGCTATTCTTTTCCTTTTGGTAACTCCATATGTTGGCTTTGTCACTTGTTGCTTCTTTTCTCTATTGACGAATTCCCTATCAATTGGCCCATCTGCTACTTATGTTCAGCGTCATTAGATAGCTTTCTTCTTTTTGTCTGTTGGCGCTATAACTGCTACAAGTAGGTAACTAGGTATGCTGCCAACATGTGGACGAGAAGATCTTAATTTGATCTAGAAATCTGTTGTAATTGAAAGTTTGTCCAATATATGGACCAGAGGATCTTAATTTATTGCTTCACTTGGAGATGCAAGGTCTTTTAAAGGTCTATAGCTCAGATCTAGAAAAAAGATGGACAACTATGGCTAGGGTGTCTATGGTGGCAATGATGTATAGTGTTTTGATTTTTGGCTGAAGGGGAAGTTGTTATGGGATTGCTTGCATAGATGTGTGATTGTGTATATTGTACAAATAAGGTCTCATAAGTGGTTGAATTTGGAAGGCTCAAAACCAACTTGATAGAGCTTTTCTAAATGGTTTGTCTTCATGAAAATTTTGAATTAGATCAAGCTGCTTTTATCGTGTCAGTTGCTTTGCATTTTTGTACCAAAGAGCACAGGGAAGAATACAAATGCATGCTGCTCACACAAATTATTAGCTGGCCATCTCTGTGGAAGTCACTTTATGTGATATTGATTTACTTTCTGGATTTGACCATTTTTATAGTACATTTCAGGATGCCCGACAGCGGCCTGATGCTAAGACATTACTTGCTCACACTTGGATACAAAATTATAGGCGTACCCTGCCGCCCTCCCTTACTCATAACGGCACATTAAGGTAGAACATTAAAAAAAAATCCAGCTCCCTGTAAGCATGTGTGTTTTTGAAGGTCTGGCATGGGAAGATGACTATCTTGCGCATGTTATCGTTAATTTATTCAGATCTTAAGTCTTGGCTCGGATCATCTTTCATTCTACTTGTATTTTTTTTTCTAGAAGCTGTGTCCTGTCCTTGTGCATCGTTTTCATTCATTACGCTACTATTTTTGTTTTATATCCACCGTGGGTAGATTGATTGTTCCTATTTTTATTTTACTTTGCTTATCATTATTGCTTGATTAGATTAATTCTCTATAACTTGATATTCTTTCATTACTTTGTAAAGACTTCAAGTTGTCAATAGCCTTCTATGTATCATCATAGTCAAGACTGTTTATCCTCATTTCTCAATTGCTCATTTCAATGTTGTGCAGAATATGTGGATCTTGCTTTTTCAAATGATGGAATCTTATCATTATATTTTTAAATGGTCACTCAAACTTAAGCAGGCTTGTGTCGATTACTCATGTTTAAATGGAGTGAGTTTCTGGTCATACCTTGTTTATGGAAAGGTTAAAATGGTGTTAATACTTTTGTAGGGGTCAGGATGGTGCAATGGATGTAGATCCAAATGAAGATGAGCAAGGTCCTGTTGAAAGCCCGTCTGCTGACAGAGTAAGTTTAGCTGTGCTTATTCAATACATCAATTTGGTTAGTAAGCTAAAAAAGTGTTCGCTGCAGGTTTCAGATGGTGAGAAAGGAACAAAAGGTGTCACTGACGGCCAATATTCTGATGCAGAAATTGGTAGCAGTAGAATCATCAACGGAGAAAGTGCAGAAAACATAAACGACTTCCATCCTGATCAAGTTCTAACACTGTCTATTCATGATAACTCATTCAATGAAACTGATTCTTTTCGAGTTTCTTCAAATAAAGATTTGGCTTCCATATCTTCTAAAGAAGATCAAGAAAATCCAGACAAGGGTGCACAAAATGAATTACTCTCAAACGGGGATATTAGTTCTCCTAAGAGAAAGGAAGCTGCATCTGCAAAGCATGAAAGGAAAGCAAGTGCTGTGCAAAAGGTTAACAGCATATTCAGCTTTGGTTCACGCGGTCAAGATGCTCAGAAAGTAAGCCTTATTTTACCACATTCATCAAACTTCGGTACACAACCTGCACCCTTTTCAAATCTATGAACTACTTAGTCTTGGGTTCCTGCATGAGCAAGGACTGTTACATCCTTGTAATGGTGCAATAAGGGCCGCCCATGTGAAATTAGGCTGGTGCTCATAACCTTGGACACCCACAAAAATTTAAAACTATAGGAGCATGTCAGTGATGAAAATGTTTATATGGACTAGTGGATTTTCAAATTGTAGTTTCAGCTAGATAAATTAATTGCTCAAGCATCAGAGTTTTATTTGACATAAAATTATGTTAAGCTAGATGATATAGCAATTAGTGTTTACAGTTGTAAGTATAGATTGTTTATTTGTTACTATTGTAGTTTAGAGTTTGTGCCAATGAAGAACAAAATGCACCATGAATGTGATAGAAGAACATCCCCTTCTCTTATGCTTAAATGTTTCTATTTCTTCTCCCATTCTATCTCTGTGGTAATGCCTGCCAATGAACCTTCGATCCACTATATTCATCATCACATTTGGATGGTTCTTAATGCATCAATTCTATTTTATCTCTCTTGTTAAGAATTGTGTTCCATTCATATGAAGGCTCCAAAATCTGGTGCTTTGGGAGAAAACGAGCTTAGTAGATTCAGTGACACACCAGGGGATGCTTCTTTAGATGATTTATTTCATCCAGAGGATCAGGTTGCTCAACCTCCTACGTCCGCATCTGCTACCCACAACAATGAAGGCAGTGGAGTCATAAATGATGCTGGGAGAAACAAATTGGCTAAAAAGCTAAGGGATGCAATTAATAATCAGAAACAAGTGGATAATGACAATGGGCAACCCAGTGGGGGCAAGTTGTTTCATGCGATGATCCAGGCAAAGGATGTGATTGATCTTGATAGCAGCCTGGTATATATGAACCTCTACTATCTATTATTTGTGTATGCTTCATGCTTTTGCTATCAAGTTTAACACTTCTGTATTTGTTATCATTCAGGTATTTGATGACAAATTGCGCGCAGAAAACCTCTATCCATTGCAGGTATCTAATTGTTCACTCATCATCTATGTTTAGCATATTTTTTCCTCCTAATGCTTAGGATGCTTTAATGTGATCTTTTACTATGATCGTTGGTTTCTCTTGATGACTTTTTATTATCTGCCTTCCAAATTTGGTGCGGTAAGGCTGTGCCTATGTTGCTTGTCTAAAAAGCTATGGTATGCAATTAATGCCCAGAAATAAGTGGGATAACGACATTGGGCAACCCAGTGGGACTAGGGGCAAGTTGTCTTGTATATGGTTCCATAAACATGTTTCCCTTGTCTGGTACCTGAAACAGACACTAATTGGCAGAATATGGATGTAGAACTTTACCCAAATATTTTGGTAGCTCACACTCTTTAAATAAAATGCAGGATAAGTTAAGGGTAATTACTTGCTGAGATATGCACATATCCTCTGTTTTCTGGAAGACAAATCCATTATATCCTTTAAGATTGTTATATACATCATTTCACTAAATATTCAATTTCGTGAGGTTTTGTTTTAATGATACACCTGGCTTCATAAAGTATGTCTCAAATCCAACTTCAATTTTTTGTTTAGTTTGTGGGGATCTATATGAATTTGCCTTGGTAAATGAGCACATATATGTTCTTTAATTTGTTTAAACGTACAATATGGTAACTAAAAGTTGTATTCAACCTCTTAAAAGGCCTTCCAACAGTCAAATAGCTTTCATCTACTTTGTGTGGCTGATCTTGGTGAATGTTTGGTGTTGAAACTATAACTTCTAAAGTTCTACAGTGTGCATAATTAGACCATCTTGGGTACATTTATCACACTCTCTACTATTTGCTCAAACCTTCATGCTAACATCTATATGTAGTTTGTGAAATGGTCAAGTCAAGATTCTATTTTATTAAGGAGGATAGGCTTTTGATATATGGTCAAGTGAGGAATCTAGTTTCTGCATCTTATGTAGGTTAAGAAGGAGAGTCGGTGTTTAATGTAGATTCTCTTGTACGTGAGGGATTCACATTAGTTATTCTAGTTTCTGCATCTTATTTGGATGACAAATTGGCTTTGTTCCGAGTTCTTCTGTGCATGGTTAAGTAATACTCTTCCTTCATCCTTAATAGGCGGTTGAATTCAGTAAATTGGTTAACTCATTGAGACCAGAGGAACCAGAAGATTCCATCATTACTTCTTGTCAGAAGCTCATTACTTTCTTTAATCAGCGTCCTGAGCAAAAGATTATGTTTATCACACAGCATGGTTTGCTTCCCCTGATGGAATTACTTGATATGCCCAGACCACGTGTATGTTACCTTTCCGTGTGCCTTCTCCTTTAGCATTTAGCATTGGAGGCAATAATGGCTAATAGTTGTTGCATTGCTCATTTGTAACTGCAGGTGATATGCTCAGTCCTACAAGTCATAAATCAAATTGTCAAAGATAATACTGATTTCCAAGAGAATGCTTGTCTTGTGGGCTTGGTATGTGTAACATTCACCAGATACATTAAATCTGACTGTTAATACTGTTGATGATTAATGAACGGCCAAATTGGTACAAGGTGAAACACAGTGATCAATAGTTGTAAAAAGTTAATTTGAAGAAGGATTGGTGTAAAAATGGTCAAATAGGTACTTTTTTGCCTGATTGTGGTTCACCTAGGCTAAAACCCGTTTGTATTAAAATCATTTTTTAATTAAAAGAAGTAAAATTCACTTAACTAACAACCTAAGGAATGTTAAAGGTTTTCTGCAGCTAGATTGCTCATATTTTGTTTATTTAAAATTTGGAAACTAAAACTCTAAAGGGCTTTTCCATATTTAACAAGCCATTTTTGTTTCAGCGAACCATAAATTTGCTAATAAAATTCACCATCCTCTTCTGGATCTCTTCTCTATGCCAAGTTGTCCCGGTCTTTAAACTACATATTGTGGTTAGGTTTTCTTAATATACCAATCTTATTTGGTACTTTGGGCACTGGAAATTTATACAAGCTCAGAAGAAATACATTTCATTGATCAATAGTTCAACATGTCTGGCCAGTATGATATTTAATGAATAAATGCGACTTGGCATTTGTTTTTTTTGAAACGTTTATTTTAATTTCACTTAAATGAATATTGTTGACTCCCTGAATCTAATATAGACCAATTTCCTTTGGTGATAATGCTTCTTTCATATAAGGGCTTGACTCAATATTTAACTTGTAAAAAAATGCAGTGTTTGCTGTTTAGAAAGGCATATTAGTCTTCCTATTCTATATATTGTAGATTTCTGTACCTTCTCCATCATTTGTTTTGAGCTTCAGATTTGATGAGAAAACGTGTTTAACCTGTGATTGTACAATATAGATTCCCATAGTAATGGGCTTTGCTGTTTCTGACCGTCCTCGGGAAGTTCGCATGCAAGCCGCTTATTTCCTTCAGCAGCTGTGTCAGTCTAGGTATAGCTTGTACAGTTACTTAACACACTTCTATACATTCCTGTTCAAAATTTCATTTGAAATAGTATATTTGCCACGATAGAGGCAATTCTCAAGAGTTGTAATTTCTGATGTAACACTTTCATGCAAAAGGCAATTCATTAGGCCTTCGGAAAATATATATATATGCGTGTGAATTTGTATTTATAACTGTAACGAATCCATGATAGAGCTTTTACAGCACATTATTATCTTACAGCTATATTGTTTAGAGCATCAGTTGTTCATGATCTTTTACTTGACTCATGCAGCTCTTTGACGTTGCAAATGTTCATTGCATGCCGTGGGATACCGGTTTTGGTCGGTTTCCTAGAGCCTGATTATGCAAAATTCAGGTATGGTATTCATGATGTATTCACACTGTTGTGTTAGAATTGTGTAATCTGAGTCATGTATGCATTTGAAGCCTCCTGCTCGAAAATAGACAGAATAGTTAGAGTGCCTCTATATCTCACCCTTACCAGCAATGGGAACTGGAGCTCCAATCATGAATGATTTGCATGTTGAACCTCCCAGGCTGCGATCAACTGGTTCAGTGAGAGAGAAACTAGAAAAAGATTTTTGTGAAGAAGGCTAGATTTTTTTTTGGTCAAGGTAAAGAAGGCTAGATCTTTGTGAAGAAGGCTAGATGAATGTTAGATTTGGAGACTTTTTTTGGAATAGACAAGGTTACTAATTAAAGGACATAGGGTCCACAGATATGGAGAGGGGTGAGGGTATGGTTTTTCATGTTCCTACTTGATCATTTACTTTTTTTCCTGAAATATGATGTATAAGACATAATTTTCATGAAGAGCTTTCACAAGACGGCCTAGTCCTGTGAATAAGCGACTGCACAGTGGGATGTTCACCGAAAGTTTATGCTCCGTAGAAGCATATACTATCTGAAATATATGCTGAATTACTATGACCTGTATAGTGTTAGTGAAATCTTCTGTTCACTATTAGAACTGCAAGTTTAATTACATGAAAGTTCCTTGTGTGCTCTTCTGTATTCTGGTAAAAAGTGCATTAATCTTCTACCTTTGTCCAGGGAAATGGTTCATCTAGCCATTGATGGAATGTGGCAGGTCTTCAAGCTTCAGGTATCTACCCCAAGAAATGATTTCTGTCGCATAGCTGCCAGAAATGGGATTTTGTTGAGGCTTATAAATACTCTGTATAGTTTGAATGAGGCAACTCGGTTAGTTTCCAATACTGCTTCTGGCGGATTTTCAACCGATTGTTCGATGCCAAGACCTCGCTCCGGTCAATTAGATCCCAGCCATTCTGCTTTTCAGAATGAGGCTCTGGCTTCAGGAGCTGATCATCCAGATCTTAGAGTGAGACATGGCACAAGTGATCACTCATCCTCATCTGGAGTGCAAGAAGCTTCACGTCTATCTATTTCACAATCCCAGAGACAAGATAACAGTCATTCTGAAACTCGGAGCACTTTGGTAGACACTGATAGGGGCCAGTCAAATAGTGTTACTGGTGAGATGTCTATTCCTTCCAGAGTGGTAGACTCTTCGGCTAATAGGACATCTCTGGAATATCGGATTGGTAATTCTGCTAATCGAACATCTCTAGATAGGCCCCGTAAATCATTAGAAATTGCATCAGAGGCGCCTGGCATGTCATCGCAACAAGTTCGACCACTTCTTAGTTTGTTGGAAAAGGAACCTCCTTCTCGACATTTCTCTGGTCAGCTGGAATATGTGCGCCACTTAACTGGCATTGATAGGCATGACAGTATGATGCCACTTCTCCATGCATCAAATGAAAGAAAGACTAATGGTGAACTTGATTTTCTGATGACTGAATTTGCAGGTACTCCTCTTTTTCACCTGTCTGCTTCTCAGTTTTACTTAGCATTGGTATTTTCTATGGTTTGTCTTTGTTTATGTTGTTAGTCTTGTCGCCATTAATTTTAATTGCGGTTTATTTGGGAGATGTTATCGGAACAACATACCATAAGGGTCAAGATGTTTACTCAGGCTGGAAGACGTCTTAGAAAATCTCATAAAGCTAGGAATCAGACATCTTAGAATATCTTAAAAGCTAGGAATAGCAGCTTTTGCTCAGAATTAAGCATCTAGATTACATGTCCTTATTGTCTCTTTTCTTTTCTTTTTTTCTTGTGTGGTTTTGGCTCTTTCCCTGTCCAATAACCAGAGGTGACTGGGTCTGGGAGAGATAATGGGAACTCTGAAATGGCTCCGAAAATGTCCCAGAGAACGTTACATAAGATAGGATCTGCAGCATCGAATGATGGAGTCACTTCGACATCTGGGATTGCATCTCAGGCAGCATCAGGTGTACTATCTGGTTCTGGTGTGCTAAATGCTAGAGCAGGAAGTGCCACATCATCTGGATTGCTTTCTCATATGGGCTCAACAATGAGTGCTGATGCTGCTAGAGAGTATCTTGAGAAGGTTGCGGAGCTTCTTTTGGAATTTGCTCGGGCTGACACAACTGTGAAGTCTTACATGTGTAACACGGGCTTATTGACTCGCCTTTTTCACATGTTTAATAGAGTAGAGCCCCATATTCTGTTAAAGGTACCTAATCTCTTTTTCCCTGGAATAACATCTCACTGCATTTGTAAGTATGAATATATGGCTTATAAGGATTTTCTTTTATTTTTGCAGATATTGAAGTGCATAAATCTTTTGTCAACTGATCCAAATTGCCTAGAAAATCTGCAAAGAGCAGAGGCAATCAAACATCTCATCCCAAATCTTGAACTGAAAGAAGGCCCACTTGTCTCACAAATACACCATGAGGTAGGGTGCTGATCATCTGGAACTCGTGGTATTGTGTATATTCATCCATCATAATGATCTGCTAGTCATGCTCTGTTGTCATGTCTAAATTTGTAGTTGGATACCCTGCGGTTTATGCCAGGGAAAATATGTTTTGAGTTTTTTCCGCTTCTCACCCCTCCTGGGCGTGTGAACATAACTGTTTTCAGAAAATGCTTTATTGTTTATGTTCTACCATCTATATTTAATCATCTGCTAGACATGCTTCAGTGTCATTTAATTTTGTAGTTGGCTCCCCATGTGTGATTTGCGCCAGGGATTATGTATAGTATGAGTGAGTACAGTAGGTCAAATATGTTGGATCTTGTTAGCCTCTCACTCCCTTTGTTCACCCATAAACATATACTCACTTGATTATCCACCCACAAATCTAACACTTGCTATTTGCTCCAACACACCTGTGGGGCTGGAGTGAATACACATGCAATCATTTTAATTGGCTCAGAGTGTTGTGGTTTTCTCTCTCTAGACCATGTTCGAGATTAATGCGATGAGAAATACAGAGTTGAAAGGCATATGCTAACATGGATCTGATTTTATTAAAAGCTTGCAACTGGGTTCCTTTGTGAATCTACACTGCTGATTACGACAATAGATTTAATAGCTTTGCAATGTCCCTGCAGGTACTTAACGCACTATTCAACCTCTGCAAGATAAACAAGAGGAGACAAGAGCAGGCTGCCGAAAATGGAATCATACCACACTTGATGAATTTCATCATCTCAGATTCTCCGTTAAAGCAATATGCCTTGCCATTGCTGTGTGACATGGCCCATGCATCGCGCAATTCAAGGGAGCAATTAAGAGCCCATGGCGGTTTAGATGTGTATCTGAGCTTACTTGATGATGATTTTTGGTCAGCAACTGCATTAGACTCCATTGCAGTCTGCCTTGCACACGACAACGACAACCGGAAAGTTGAACAAGCCCTGCTTAAGAAAGATGCAGTTCAGAAGTTGGTCAAATTCTTCCAGAACTGTCCAGAGCGACACTTTGTGCACATATTGGAACCCTTCCTCAAAATAATCACGTAAGTAAAGAAATACATGTTCACTTAAATGGTAAAAGCCATGCTTGTGATTGCCAATCAAATTACGAAAATTTGTAACATTATACACAGTTTATTCCACAACACACATTAAAATGCTATTATTAATCTTAAGGCCATTTCCATCCAAATGAAAGGCATGCATAAAAATACAGTTGGTGATTGAAGATGCTATCCCTTTCCATTTTGCAGGAAATCACCCCGGTTGAACACTGTTTTGGCTGTCAATGGATTGACCCCCTTGCTAATTGCTAAGCTTGATCATCAGGATGCTATAGCCCGGCTTAACCTGCTCAAGTTAATTAAGGTGATATTAGCTTTTGCTAATTCGTTAGGATGCATTTGGATTATGCATCAATAAAGAATATCATTATAATGTATAGAGAACCTTATTCGGCTAAATGTTGTGAGTGCAGGTGGTTTACGAGCATCATCCACGGCCTAAACAACTGATTGTGGAGAATGATCTTCCTCATAAGCTACAGAATCTGATTGAGGAAAGAAGAGACGGGCAAAGAGCCGGTGGAGGTGGTCAAGTGCTGGTTAAACAGATGGCTACGTCGTTGCTTAAAGCACTCCATATCAACACTGTTTTGTAAATCCTTCAACATGGGAATGCAAATGGTTTGGTTATTTATTTTCTTGACAAGCGTGTATATTTTGAAAAAACTTGTTAATTTCTGTTTTACAAGTATATGTAGTCTGGTGTGTCTGTTTAGCGTGTTCTTGTTGCTTGCTGCTGTTGTGATGAACCGGTGATGATGCCTTGTAATTGTATTATTTTTGTCTGATAGATGACGCCTTGAATTGAAGGCCTTTTTTAGTTACCCTCATTTACTAGAGGCTCGGTAAGTTATTTTGGTTACTTTGCTGCAATCTTAATACAATTTTGTACGCTACTGGAACACATTTAATCTACCCATTTTTTTTCGCCTGTGTGCTCAAAGTGACCTGCCTTACAATTAGCAGAAAAAGTCCAAATGAAATTGTAATCGATTTGCATTCTAGTGGTGGTAATTGTAATCGATTTGCATTCAAGTAGTGGTAGAATAGGATGGCTTTGGGATAGAGATGTTATGCGAGAGGCCGGTCTACATGACTTGTAAGTTAAAGTAAACTAGAATTGCATTAAATCAATTGAAGCCCAATAAAAGCGTCCTTCATAAGTTCCCTTCCAATTTGTTAGTTTGTTAACGAGGAATGTGTAGTGCCGTTGCTTTACATTGCCATCTAGGTAAAACTAAACAAAACTATAAGTGCGAGCCTCCGTCTCTTCACTTGGATGAAAAACAAGTCTTGCTCTAGCAACAGGGTTGAGCCAGTTGACACAAGATAATTTACCTGCACACAACTCCTAGGGTGGCAAAATCAATGCATTGTTGCTGATACCAGCTTAATTTTATAAACTTTATTTTTATACCGATACTTATAAATCTTAAAACATTTATTTATTAAAACTTATAACAAATTTCACTTTCCACAAATCCTAAATACCCGTTCATGGGATGAGATTTTAACTGGTAACATTATGAAACTTCACTTGGTAGCAAAGCGTAGCATGTTAATAGTCTCAAATCAAGTACCAAAAATGGTAAACGAACATCACGATCCCTGCCCAAGTGGTCGCGACTCTGAACCTCCACGACATCTAAGCTCTGTAGAAAGCAAGAGGGACCATTCTGAAGAAATTCTATGTTACCCTAAGAAAACCCGTAAGATTTCCTCGAACAAAAATGAGAAAACTATTTAAGGGAGCTGAATACTGTGTATTATACCTTAGTTCGTAGCTCACTGCCTTCATCGCCCCTCCAGTCATCTTATCTAAGGAAGCAAATTGAGACTCAAGCCTATAAGCAAGATCACGACAGATAAGCAAAAAATACAAAAGTTCAACTACAAGAAGAAAACAACAACAGAAATTTAAGGAGATAGGCTATGAATTTCGACAAGAGTTGAAAACCAAATGCTTGGTTCAACTCAATGAAAGTAAACAACTGCTAGGTCACCATCAGACCTAAAGGCGTGTTCAAAGATTCTGGAGCATAGTTGAAAACCCCCATGAACGAATTCAACAATTTGTACATTAGTCCAGGACGAAGACAAGAGAGCGACAAATTTTCTGAATGAAGGTAAGGGTTCCTCAATTCAAGCAATATATACACATTACAAAATCATCCAAAAAGAAGCACTAAGTTTTCATTTTGCTATTACTCTAATTTGTCAAAATTCTAATTAGATTCTGGATTCTCATGTCTGCTTGTACTCAGAATGTTGAGTTCATGCATAAATTAGTAGCAGATTTGCAATTTGCAAATGATTAAATTAATAGGAAAAAGGTAGAATATACTTGGATATCCATATGCATCAGGTCGAACCAGTAAGCATCTATGCGATGCTATATATGAAGAATAGGGTGATGAGTAATTTACTACAAATATTGAACAGAGCTGTTACTTACGCAACAGATTTGACAAGTTTATGTTACTTACAGAATAACATTCAAATATGAAGATGCATGTGGACTAATTGCGACAGGATATATCAGAATTCGAAAGCACAGAGAAGTGTTTGTAGGTTGCAAAATGCCACTAAACCTATACATACGGACATTACAAGAGTTTTTAGGTTGTAACTAAAAATCAGCAAGGATTAATCAAATTGAGCAGTAAATTTGAATCAACAAGAATCTCAATTTAGAATATATTTCATTACAAGTAATTACCTTGTTTCAAGTTACAACTGATCAAGATGCAAGTAAAACATAAGTAAACTATTCATACATGTATGAAGCCCAGGAGCTGGTATGCAAATAAATTAATCAGCAAAATAGCTTTTTACATACCTTTATGACCGGGTCTATGATGACAGTCTTCCTAATAAGATCCCGGTAAATATGAGGGATCCAAACCATTTATTTGAATTAAATCTGGCATCAAGTATCAAAGAAGCAAACATAAGAACTCAAGTACTGAAATTCATCCGAACATTTTATATGTAATGGGAGTCACGTTTTCCTGAAGTATGTAAAACTTAATAATCTACCAAAGAGAATAGGGCAAGATTGCCTTCAACATGCAAAGAAAAATTGAACATACACAGCTTAAGTCCAAAATGGAGATTAATTTCAGCACTCGACGCATAGGAATAAATGACCTTTAGTGAGGATAGCTTTATAAATTCTCAAGAACTAATTTGTAACACAACATTGAAGGATCCATTGTTGTTTGGTTAGGGAATGTACAGGAGGCTAGTAAAGAAATGATGGACAAAAGAACAAACAATTCAAGATATAGTACTGAAAATTGCGATAATTTATGTACCGTGGAGTTATGAACATTAAAGAACATGCCAGTAACCATGTTTGATGATGCAAAACTGTTTCAGGTGAAGCTAAAACTGAGAAACTCCATGTTTGGGTCACCTCAATTCAATTGATACAATAGGAGCAGAGCATTTCCTTTTCTTTTCCAAACTAGTCAAATGGGTCAGACTAAATATATCTACAGCTCTCCAAATAATAACATCATTTCAATCTCATAAGATAAAAGAAACCATTCTTTATAAAAAGTGTGGCAGATAGAATAATTTTAGCATTTAGTGTCATGCAAGTAGGAAGATGGATTGTCCATGTTGTGATAAAACAGAAATTCATGTGCATAGACCAGAAGAGCCAATTTTCTAAAGAGAATTACATACTTTCTGTTGCAATTGGCACGGTTTGACAAGTCGACTGCATATATTTGCCATGCAAAATGCCCAGATGCAGCTGCTAAAGATGCATAGTATGGCCATCCTGTGGCACATAGAATAATATACAAAAAAAGATGAAAAAGGAAGTACACTGAATTATCAAAGAATGAATAATAGCAGCAACAAGATACAGAATGAAACAAATATATTCGGCAGAAAAGTTCATATGGTAGTACCTAGGTCAGCATTGTATCCACTCACAGCAAGACTAGTAATGGATGCAGCACTAAAGCCAGTAAGCCACTCCTTTGTTGAATCCCCAAACCTTAATGCTGTAGACTTTACTCCTACTTTCAAGTCATCTTCTTTATCCTGTATTTCTCTATTTAGTAAATCATCCATTGAAAACCAAAGACAAAAGTAGAATAGCTTTGCACTTATCAAAGAAATTGATTGAAGCAAACCGAGGGTAAGAAAAACAATTGTTATAGTATGTAACATCCTATTATGATATTATCCAATTAAATTTGATCTAAATGGTTAAATAATTATACATGATTGGAAAAATCCTAGAGCTGCAGCACCAAAAAGTAAAAAATTTGTCATATACCTATGTACTGCTACATCCTTAGATAAAGATTATAATAAGATTAAAGTTTCAGATATCTATTCTGAATCAAAGTTCATCTACAATTAATAATAATAGGTTCAAAACCATCCTATTTCTAATGATTAATTTTAGAGGTGAGATATAGCTCGCATTAAGACTCAGTTAGGGGGTTTTCTGCCAAATAATTTAGCAGCTATTTCAGTTCAAAGAAGAAAAATAAAACAAGGGTATTCTAGATGCCAGTTATCCCATTTGAATGTTTCAGATTACAGCAGAAGACACTTCCTTGCCCCTACAAAAATAGTGTTCATTTTCAAAAACAAAAACAAATTAGAAGAGATGTGCTCTTTGCAACAATGCCTCTCCAACTAGCAAGTAACTGAATATTTTATTTCAAGAGAAGAGTGCTGCTCCTACTAGTCAACTCTTCCATTTATTGAGGGTTACTTGATGTAAGTCCATATCATCAGATCATTAGCAACAATGTCTTGGAAGAAGTACTAGCAAGACACAGCTTACGTAAGGGGATTAGCAAGAAGTGTTCATGTTTTCCTATGGCCTTGTAGAAATGAGAAACAAGCATGTGTTAAAAGGACCAATAGTTTTCTCTAAGCTGATGAATATACATGACTAGATGTCCAAGCATCTTTGCAAAGGAATTGAGGTGCATTGCTTTAATCAGGCTCATAAACTGTCCATAGTTCAGCCTTTATCTTCAAATATTTAGTTTGTCCACAATTGTGTATGGTATGACAAACAGTGGAGGATAAGAAGAATATGGTCCTCATACAATTAGTTTGTTCACTATGCGGGCTATGATGAATTGAATATTTCTAATCTAGAATAGTGGAGGATAAGAAAAATGGGTCTTCATGTCATAGAAAATGGTGCTAACATGAATTAACTTGGATATACAGGCAAGGAAGTACCTGATGTGCATAAATAGTATCATATACCAAAGTCCAAAATACTCCAGAAGCATACAGTGGAAATACAATTGCAGGATCCAGACTTCCTCTGACCGCAGACCATCCTAACAATGCTCCCCAGTTGAATGTTAAGCCAAGAAAAGCTTGAGGCTGCCCTGTTTCAGTTCCATGTATACGATGCATCAATCAGTGACAATTAGACATCAGCAAGCAAAACCACAGGATGCATATATCGCTCATCTTTTCCATGTAATTATCTTTAGGTCTCATCAAGCAATTAATATAGATTACATATACTACTCCCTATGTTCCATATATTTTATCTTTTAAATAAAATTTCTTGTCTCGAATTATTTGTCATATAGATAATATATCTTCCACCTTGACTATTTGCAACCCAAATAATCTTTCTCACAACAGTTAATAAATGGTGGAAGTAGCAATAAATAGTTTGGAACAGAGATACTAGTGATAAAGTGATAAAGTGAAGAAAAATATCATAGAGAACAAACAAGAGTTTTATCAAGGGGGATTATTCATTACCCAGAATGTAAACCTCTTCATTAAGGGGTAGGAAAAGACCAAAAGCAAAGAAGAAGCTCCCAAAATGCGGCTGCCAAAAACAGAAAGAATTGAAACAACGAAGAAAGCATAAGAGATACATGCCTACTAATGAACAAATACAATACATTTGTGAAACGAAAATGATAACCTTAAACTGTGAACGAGATCCAAGACTACCAGCTGACAAATCAAAACACAACATCACTTCTCCTTGTCCCAAAGCATCTTCATAAATACCAATCTGAGGTATGCTACCAATTTCTCAAGACTTAATCATGCAGTGTCTACAATTTCTTATTCTTGATTACTATTTTCTTCTAAATCCTAGAAAGTGCCTTCGAAAAATAAAGGCATGCGTTATCATAAAGATTATTTTGGCCTTTCATGTAAAAGATATTTATTTTAACACTTCCTCAGACGAAGGCTTAAATGACACAGACTCGAGAATTCACTGCTAAAAGCATATTTGCAATTCCATCCCCTAGGTGGGAGAGACAAATGACATTCAACCATCGCGAGACAGGAACTACATTACAAAGAGAAAACAAAATTTAATATAATGCACAATCCATCTGTCACCAACCTATAATTGTTAAGTTGAAGAAGAATTCCAAGACCCAGCAGTAATTGTAACCCGAGAAAAGAAATTCCCTGAAAGGGTGTCAACACACCACTTGCCACAGGCCTGAGCTTTGTACGATCCACCTGCATGTGAATGACTCATTTTGATCATTCCCAAGGCAAAACAACTGTAGCCATAACTCTTAAGAGCATAATCTTGACACGATAAAGCCTATTGATGTTTGGAGTTTGAGCAGCTATACAGTCAATCAGATGGAATATGACTATAGCCTCGAATAGACTCCATAAAATGCAGGATATGCAAGAGTTCTATCACAACAAAATAAGAAGCAATGATTGCATACTATTGTCAACCATTTATAATGATTAATATCTTATAGCTCTGTGTTAGATAATAATATTTAGACCCATAACATACAAGCTGTCAGGATGTAGCTTGTTACTAGTATTGTAAACAAGGATGTTCCAAGTCCATCTCAATCTGCAAGGCCATATTCAACATCCTTTCCTTCCGACAATGGCTGATTTCAAAATTGTGATAGAACAAATTAAGTCTTGTTCTCTAATACTGAGAATATCAACCCTGATCAAGATGACGCATCAAGTTATAGAGCCATTGTAAAAGCTAAAATTACTCATAGACACATTAGAACGTACTTTTATGTCAATATCCCGATCAATGAGGTCATTAATAGTACAACCAGCTCCTCTTAGAAGCAAAGCACCACAACCAAATAACGCAAGCATCTTGAAATCAGGAAGGTTCCCTGGATGTGCTGCTAGTGTAATTGACCTGAAATCAGGCAGGAGTAGCCATGTTCAAACAAGTTTACAAGTTTACATGGGATTCCTAAACTCGCCAAATGATGGCATCAAACTCAATTAAATGACTAGTACACCAAGAGCTGAATAAGGTTAGGAGAAAACGAGTTCACCATTTAAAGCTTGTCAATTAGTGAAAAACTAGGGATCTTACCACATACATGGCCAAGCGAGCAACCAAGTACCAATAGGCTTATCCAGACGAGCAAGCTTCGCGTAAGGCCGAGCTCCCTTTGGCAAGTACAGGTCAATCCACGAAACATCGGCCTTGGGGACCTTTCCACCTCCACCACCGTCGCCACCGACATTTTTAGGGTTTCGATCAGATTCCTGCTGCTCTGCCACTCCAGAGGAAGAAGTCGAGATGAGCGCTATTCGGCGCGCAATGGCGGAATCGAAGGGGCTCGGACTGAGGATTTGGCGGGAAAAGCCATGACTGAAGTACCAGGTGGAAGAATTGGGGAGGAGGTAGGTAGGAGAAAGGGTTGAAGGATCGGAAATAGGGTTTGGGAGGGGAGGCGGCGGCGGCGGTGGGAGAAGGTGAGAATGAGATGGTTGGAGACAGAAAGACGATCGATTGAAGCGTCGGGAGGAGCGTAAGAGCGTCCGGAACGAAGCTGCCATTGGAGGTAGCTTGCGAAAACAGAGCTGGTAAAGTAAGTATGAGGTGATTAAGGCTCCGTTGTCCGTCGAGGCCTTACACTCGTCTGAGCGGAGCTCCCCCGAACCCCTACGATCCACGGACGGCAGACGGATGCGGGGCGTCGGCTCGCGGACGGCAAATTAATGGGATTAAATTTATTTTCATGTATTTTTTCGGTGAAAAATTGTTTCTAGTTAATTTTTACATTATTATTTAAATAGGGAAAACTAAATAAAATAATTTAGTTTATTTTATTTTTCAAAATAAGTGAACTTTAAGATTTGGAGTATTGATGGTTTATTTTGGGTGTTATTTAAAATTAGTTGGGCATTGCAAATGTTAAAAAACAAAGGTATTTTTACCATTATAAAATTTTATTGAGGCATATACCGCTATAAGGATATAAAGATATTTTATTACGGTACTAAAAATAATATAAACTTATCATGGTATAATCTCCATATAAATACAAACTGAAGTAAATTTAATATGAAATATTTATGACCAGTTAAATCAATGAAGTAATATATACATACTTTTTCTTGTGATATATATGGAATATGTGTTTGCCCCAGTGGCGGACGCAGAAAAATATCAAAAAGGGGTCACAACATTTTTTAAATACTAAAGTGAAAGCAAAAAGATATAACAAAAGAATTCATTACGTACTAATAAAAAAAGTCTTACTACATATTATAAATCATTAATATAATAGACAAAAAGAAAGTCTCTCTATTTCCTATGACACTTCAGATGGTAGAGGTGGTAAATCCATCCTGCGACTTCTCATATTTTGAAAATGTTGCATAATAACTTCATTGTCAATGCCTTTGAAAACTGCTTTCTCAATGTAGACAACTAAACAATCGGTGAGAAACTCATCTCCCATCTTGTTACGCAAATCTGTCTTGATGATGTTCATTGCAGAGAAGGCCCTTTCCACAGTAGCGGTAGCAACTGGCAACACCAAACTCAATTCGATAAGACGATATACCAACGGAAAAGCAGTGTGAAGTCCTACCTCAACCATCGTCTTAGCAACATCTCCAATATTTTGCAATGTAGAAAAAGTTTCATTTCCCCTCATTTCATAAATCCACATCTTCAATTCATCTTTGAGCTCTATGTTATCGCACATGGAAAACTCTTGTGGATATAACTCTGCAAGTCGGATTAGCTTTGCCTCATTGAAATGGAAGAACAAATTCTTGGGATCTAGGCATGCTATACATGTGAGTAACTCTGTGTTCGACTCATTAAAACGATTGTCCATCTCAGCACAAATTTGATCAACAACCTAGACAATATAACATAGTAATAGTTATAATTAAGTAAAAGATGCAAGCAAATATTTCAAAAAAGAGAAATATTAAGGTACGTACCTGGTAAAATATATCATACTGGAAGTGGTTCTCATTTGTAATAATATGAGTACCACGTCTCGAACGAAAACGACCTTGAACATTATCTTCCATGTTAAGGATGGTTATGTTATTGTCATCACAAAAAGCATTGACATCTCTTAAGAGCTCATTCCACCCATTCTTCCTCAAATCTTGCAACTTCTCTTTAGTACTGTGAATCAAAGTCATAGCTTCAACAATATTTTGATCCTTTTGTTGCAGAAATTGTGACAAACCATTTGTTAAACCCAATACTATCTTCATCAAATGGGCAATAAAAACAAATTGGTAACTTTCCATTTTTTCAACCAAGCTAGCAGCAACTCCTCGAGTTTTCAATTCAGTTCCATCATCAAATATATTCTCGAGTACCTCAATGGTTGATGACCACAAAGCTATAATGCGGACAATAGTAGGATGGTGTGAACCCCAACGAGTAGCTCTTGGTCGAACTAAAGCAGCTTCTTGATTCAAACCTCTTCCAGTAGAGATTTCACCATTTTCTAACATCTTCACCATGTTTTCGTGTTGTTTTTGTCTAAACACATCTTTTCTTTTGCAAGGGGCTCCAACCATGTTCGTAATCATAGACAAATATTCAAAGAAATCACTCACAAACTGATTTGTTTCTGAAACCGCCACAACAACTAATTGAAGTTGGTGAGCAAAACAATGAACGTACCTTGCATATGGATTTTCATTCAAAATAAGTGTGTTCAACCCATTAAGCTCGCCACGCATATTAGAAGCCCCATCATATCCTTGGCCTCGTAGTTTGGAGACGGGCAATTTATGTTTAGCAAAAAAATCATCAATACCACTTTTCAAAGACAAAGCGGTGGTATCAACAACATGAACAACTCTAAGAAACCGCTCCAACACTACCCCATAGTCATTCACATACCGTACAACAATAGCCATTTGCTCTTTCACTGAATTATCATGAGCCTCATCAATCAACAAAGAAAAGAACTTATCTCCCGTATCACTAATAATGGCATTTGTTGTCTTTGAGGCACATGCACTAATAATTTCCTTTTGTATGCGAGGACTTTGAAGTTGGTGATTTGTTGGTGCATTCTCATTCACCACCTTTCCCACTTCAACATTGCGTGAACTGTACCAATTTAGAACTTCTAAAAAATTTCCTCTATTTAATGCGCTTTTTGATTCATCATGTCCTCGAAATGCCAAACCCTGGCCAAGTAGCAATCTAATAACACCAACACTTGCAGTCAAACGAGTATGGTATGCAACACCCAATTCTTGTGATCCAGAAGCGACAATTCTAGTCAGACTTTGTTTTTGATTTTTGAAAGCAAAGAACAATGTCTTTGCATCATTGTGTGCACTACCTATTGCTCCCACATGCTCTCTAAATCTCTCACTAGCCTACTTCCAGTTGCGAAATCCCACACTCATAAAAGTATCATCTCCAAACCTTTTGCCAACACTCCCTTTAAAAAGGTAGCACCAAAAACAAAATGCGCCATCTTCGGATACACTATATTCCAGCCACTCCCATTTTTTGAACCATTCAGCTTGAAAACACCTGGCCTTTTTTCCAAAATCTCTTCAAGGAAAATCATGTGAAAAAGGTTGACAAGGACCTTTAGTCACATACTCTCTTCTAACATCATCCCTAATTCGAGGCTCATAACTATTGATAGGTTTTCGTAAAGCTGGATCACTAATAATATCTATCCCAAAAATTAGTTCAATTCGAGCTCTTTTTTCAGTTGAGGCGTCGACACTTTCATTTACTTCTCCATCTATATTTGCATCCACATTACTGTTCACTACTCTGTCCACACTACTGCCAACATTGTTATTCATATTCTCATCAATGCTCTGAGGTTGAATCGGACTAGACACCCTTTTATTTCGAATAAGAAATTTATCCATACTTAATTCCTGAAAAAATTGAATTCATAATTGGGTAATTTTTATTCAAAGTTAAAACCCTAAAAATAAGATCAAATCAGTTAAGCACGCACAAATAAAAATCAATCAATCAAACTATTGAGCAAACTATTCAAGAATTACGTTCACGAACTAATGAAACATAAATTGATTAAGTACTAACTACTAAGTACTAATTAGTAATTATTAATCTTTAATAAAATACCAATTGATTTCCGTTAACAAGTTGAATTCTAAAACCCTTACAAATTAAAACAAAACACTTACAATTGGGCTGGAGAGTGAAGACGGCAAGGAATTGAAGGGCGGCAGACCGGCGATGCAGTGAGCGGGACGGATCAAATTATAAAGAACAAATTTTTGTGTAAATCTTTGTTTGTCTCTATTGATCAATAGAATATATAGGTCAAAGTATGTCTTGATAAGCAAGGCATATCTTATATCTTTTGTACGAAAGTTAAAAGAAGGAAAGTATAAATTTTGGAAATTGTGTTGATAACTAACTACTGCTACGTTTTTTATTTTGAAAACAGTAGACAAAGTTGTTGGGGGAGATAGTGGAGTACAGCTGTCCACATCTTCTTTTACTCGGTTTGCTTTTTCAATATGACTTCATTAATTAATGATGGGCCCATTAAAGTAGAAGAATATAGTTAATGATGGGCCTAAACGACGCCGCTTTGCAGCCTTGCCCAAGATTTATTTTCCAACTTCTTCTTCAACCTCAGTCCACACGCAGGCGTAGATATCCGATTTCCGACGCTTGAAAGAGTGGGGTCCCGATCTCGGACCTCCCGGAATCCTCACTAAATAATGTCGCACTTTAGGGTCGAAGCGGGGTCACCGGACCCCACAGGACCCCACTTGGGTCCGCCTCTGGTTTGCCCCGCTGGATGAAAAGAGTGGGCGAATTCCGGCGGACCTTGATGGTATTGTTTTTCTTCCCTCCATTTAAAACTATAGTACGTGCTATGTCGGTGTGCTTCTAGATGACTATTGACGTTATCTTCGCCCAATGAGTAGCCTCCAGCATGGTAACTACTGTAATGATGAGATTCACATGACGTTTGTTCTCCTTGCCCAAAATAATATTGATGGTTTTGTTCGTATGATGTATAGAAGTGATATTCTTCCCCCACTTGGTAAAGAACATTTGGATTTGGAGCTTCATTACCCGATTCATCGAGCGGACTAAAGAAGTTATATAATTGATACCCTGACATGCTTAAGGGAGAGGCAAACAACAAACAATGAAAGATAAAATGGATTATACAACTTATAAGCGTGAGTTTTGAAGAACCTAAGAACATGTTTGTTTTTAAACCGATATATTGAAATTGTACCCAATTTGAACGTATTTATAGAAGAAGATGTGATCAAGTAATTTAGAGAAAGCCGTATATACTCATGATTAAACCATCTGTAATATTTGAATTTAACTAGATATGATATGAGTTAATATTCTTGCTTGAATTGGCCCTTCAATATATTTCATGCTTCATATAGTCTCAGAGATAAAATGGGTATTTTCTGCCGTTAACTTGGATGTGTAATAATCATATTTAACTTTGCACTATACCCATTATACTCACTGTACCCACTTGGACAAGAGAAATAATTACATTGCCAAGGGCAATTGTACTTCATCACGCCACCTTCTCTTCTTTCATTTTAATTGCTCACCTCTTTATAACTCATTCATCCAGTATGTAACCCGTTCATCCATCTCCCAATTTGAATACCAAAAATTTGTCTTGTATTGCATGCTGCCAGGCATCTCCCGCCAATCAAGGTAATAATCATTAGACTTCAAAAAGTTCAGTGCAGATTGAGTTACATTCATGGAGCCCAACTCTTCTCTGAGTTGTTTTTTTCTCAAATTGTAAATATGTTTCAATATTGATGAAACATTATCTGGGAATTTTCCATGAAGATATGTCAAAAGAGTCTTTGGATCCGCGCTCACCATAATCAATTGGGCCAAATCCTCTTTCTCTGCATCGGTAAGTCTGTCGGCAAAGGGATGACCTAACAAGCTGGATAGAAGCTCGTGATTGTGCTTGCCGCATTCCACCGTTAAACTCCATGCAAAGCTATTTTTTTTCCCTTTTCCCAATGAATCGGAACGGGCAATTATTCTTCATACTCCGCATTTTAAAACTTCACGAAATGTTGGATCCTTTGTAATTTTGCGCGATTTTCCCTTTTTCTTCGGCGCATATTCGTCGTGATACTCACATGTTAGTATCACCTTTGTCATCCATATATTTGCTTTAACCAAGACTGTATTAACTTTGTATCCTTTTCTACGGGCCCTGTCCACCATACTATCCATATCCGGCCATATATGGTCGGATATAAGAGATGTAAAGTAGTTAGAGTGATCAATGAAGTGTACATCTATAAAATGATGGCCATATATGGTGGCCCACATTGCACATGAAATGGGTGTCATCTGCCTAACATTTTCCCACTGTTGGAAGAAGAGTGTTGTCATAAATTGTATGGTTGATACCTACTCTAATTTGTATTGTATGGTATCTTGTACTCTATATACACAAATGAAAAGAAAATGAATATGAAACCATACAAAGAAGTGGTAAATGGAGCTAAAAAGCACAAGTTTTTTTTTTGGAAAACTCAATAAAATTTCTAAATAACAAAAGTTAGGTGGTGAAAGGATGTGACCACTGAACATGTTGTTGTCTGCATTTATGATTTGTGACTGAGGAGGAAGAATTTATTGATGGTGAGATTTCACTTTGGAGACTTTTTGGTTTTACCTAAATATTGTTTTTTTTTGTTTTTTTTCAATTCTAAGGTTCTTGTTCTTTTCATGTGCACCCACTGAATAGTAAATACTCATAACATTCACAAAAGAGTGATTGATGTTTATATGCATGTGTACTAGTTATCTTATTCTGGTTTGGCACGTATGATTATAACAAGTTTAGCTCTGGGTTTCTAGTTCTGAAGTGACATATTCATGTTATGTGAGTATAAGGCCATGAATATTGGGGTATCACACCGGAGATCACGGTAATATCTGTAAAAACAAAAAAAAAAAAAAAGGAAATTGGGGTGATACGCATGGGAGGGGAGCGGTGAGCGATATGCATCAACAACACACAATTGCATGTGTATATTTGGTAAATGTGGGGGCCATCCACATTTAAGTAGAGGTGATTGTCGTTGGAGAGGAGTGATTGTGGGGCTCATCCACATACAAGGTATTATTTGGTAATTGAACTAAGAGCGTGTGTGTGTTTTTTTTTGTTTTAACTAAAGTTTTAATTAAAATAAAAATATTTTAAATATACCGTGATTCATAATTTTTTTAATCTATCCATAAACACCAATTTTGTATATATTTTTCTATTCTTGTACAAAATGTTAATTATTAATATGTATTGAATTAAGCAAATACATAATTGACTCTTTTAAAATAACTTGATTTGAACATAAAAAATTATCATGTTTTTATATTTTTTAAATCTAATACATGTTAAATTTGGAGTCAACTCTAATGTGAATTTAGTTGATAGTAATATAGTTGGATTTACTTAATACAAACACTTCATTTTTAGAATATATAGAAGATTACACATTGATTGCTAAACTAAATTTGGAGCCAACTAATTAAGCCACTTGAATTGGCCAGTAATTGCCAATATTTTCAATCCTACTTAGTATATATATAGATAGAGTCAGAGGCGGTAATCGATGATCATAGAATTGGGGTGTTTACTGGTATGTAACTTTGATATAAATAGTGTAACATACATCTGATTAAAATGGCCATTAAACTATTGATTCTGTATGTAAACTTGCCTATGAAATGGGAAAGTGTATATGCAGAATGTAACAGCCCTCGATTCATCTAAAATTAGGCCTTTCTATCCTCTAATAATTGCCACGTTTCCACTGTTTTTTGGCCTCAATTTACTACAAGGAATACTTACAGACCATTCGGAGAGCCTACACTATAGGCCACCAATACACCTGTATAACCGCAACCCACATCTTTCACACTACACAACAAGAAAACCTAGAATAATATATTGCTTTGGAACGATGGTGGGAGATGTTTCAATGTTGGTATACCACTATTTCTCTTATAATAATATTTGTCTAATTCTCTATTAGTTGGGTACCTTACATCATGGTAATTTTGTGCAGGGCATGATAGAATCGAATGCTGCCAGAAACCTTATTACAACTTTCGATATCTTACAACAGGGGACAGTGTGCGATAATTTATTACACTTAAGAATTTTAGAAAGAGACTACCCACTTAATAAAAGTGCGGCTACACTAAAATTAATTCCATCGGTTACACTGAAAAAATTAGAGCGCCACAATTATTATAAGGTAATTGTTTTTTCATCGGTTACACACTTACATTAACATAAATTCCATCGGTTACACTAAGATAAATTAGAGGAGAACGATTGGATAATACTTTTAATTCTTTAATTAGTGTAAATGAAACCGCTTAACGTAGAAAACTCCAATACAACCCTAGAAATTAGCCATGGCGTCGGAGATTGAAGATACGGCAGACACCAAATCCCCGAGGGCCGTTGGGGAAATAGCAATCGATAAAACACGGTCATTCGATCCAGTCGTCGTTTGTGCGAATACGGTGGCTCCGGAGAAGGATTGGTGGAGGAGGTGATCGAGCGAGGAGAGCGATTCTAGCGACGGACTTTCAAGTAGTAATAGCGGAAGCAGTAGCAGCCGGAGTACTAGCACCTCCTCTAGCAGGTTTGGTTTTCCGATCATCTGGTTTTTTTGTTTTTAGTCTCTTGAGTTCAAATTTCTTTGATATTGGATGAATCGATGAAATAGTGTGATTGGATTGAGAAATTAGGCAACGCAATTGACCGTTGCTGAATCATCTAATCGATCACCATATAATGACTCCTCTTCAAATTTGACAGGTGTGCTAAATTTGATTTGAAAATTTCACTCAACTAACAAAAGTTTGCAGGCAGGGACAGAACAACAAATTTCTGCTCGGATGTTGTTCGTTCAGGAAGAATTGAAGATCAATCAATACAATCGAACCCCAGAATATGAATTAGAAGAAATCAAAATGCATACATATCACTTTCATGCATTTTGCTGCAAACATGTACTATTATAGACAAGTTTCATGCATTTTGGCCGTTAGGTATATACGGTTTCATGCATTGTTGTCACAAAAATTAAAATTAATGGTTAGTATTACTTTCAATGTACCAGGTTCGAGCGTCCTCATCTTCTCCTCTGTGTTTGTTTTCATCTAATTCTCCAAATATCCTCTTCTAATTTTTTTATCCGTAAACTTATAAACTTATGTAGGTTCATCAATGGTATATCATGAGATTGAGTCCGTGGAGGAAGGAAATGGCGAAGGTGAGGATGAAGTTGCGGCGCGCGACTGGTCCTGTTAGCGTTGGTCCGAAGTCTTTCGCGTCGTTTGGAGATGTTGGATTACTTCTTCAAGGCACGAATAAAAGTGTGACAACACCGACACATACGCACGGTGACAAGTAAACGGATGTCATGCATGGCAAAGAAAAAGGGGGGCAAAACACATGTTCCACATGCGTATATCATTTAATGCAGATAGGTCATTTTAAATGCAATGCAAATGTCAGGAGCTAAAAGCTCATTAAACACATGTTCCACATGCGTTAAATGAGAATTTTTCAATAGCTAAAAGCTCATTAAATGCAGCTTGTCATCACAAACAACGAGTTTGTGGAGATTTCCACAGATCCACTCATATCTGCTAACGTACATGGTGTATGGAAGCCCCAATTTATACCTTTTTAGCCGGCAAGCTCTATGGAATGCCCATGCCTCCGATTCGCGTCGACAACCTCTTGTTCGGAACTCGTGAGCATGAAACTCGACTGAACGGGGAAGGAAACCCTAGAAATCGTTTGAAACTCGCAAGGTTCGGCCGGAAACCTCCTTATTCACCTGGAAATCGGGTAAACAGGGGGCGCAAACCCTAGAAATTGGTCGACGCGGGGGCAAACCCTAGAAGTTAGTCGGGGGATTGGTGCGAACTGCCTGGATGTGAGTTGTCTCCGCTCAACTCCCCCGACGGAGTCGGATCTGGGGGGAGGGGGGTAGAAACTCGCGACCGCCAGTGTACCTACTCTCGGGAGGGTTCGAGCTCACGGGATTCTCTCCCGGATCTGGGACGATTGGTGTGAAGAAGTCACGATGGCACGCGGTCGTAATTTTTCACCAGCCACGGGGGTATTTTCGAAAAAAAACCCATTTTGTTCATTGTTTCACCGCGTAACCCATTTGCTTCATTATTGTCACCATTTTCGACCACTTACCAAAATTCGTCATTTATTTCTTGCTTATCTGATAGATCTAATACAAATGTGTATTATGTATTTAATGACATATATATTTTCCTTTAATTGGAAATAAAGTTCAATACAAAGATCCAAACAAATTATTAAAAATGTAATTTTATTTTGAAGATATTGATTTAGTTTTAAAAATTAAGACAGAATAAAAGGTTTAAATATTTGTCAAAGAAAATTTAGATAATTCATAATTAAATTTCAAATATATATACAAAAGACGCATATGATAATAAAAATTTCATAAATCAAGATGAAGTATTATTCCCCAAAAACTATGTTATATATTTTGGTGTATATATAGTCTATATATATAAATCATATGTTTAAATTTTGTTTAAACTTTCTTGATAGTGATTTTTGTTGACATTTTTTATATCTTGATTGTTATTATATTGCATTTTGTGACTAAGTTTAAAATAGATATCAGAAACATTCATCTATTCTGCTGTAAACAAATCACGTGCATCGCACGGGCACTGACCCTGATGATAAATAAATAAACAAATCAAATCAAATCAAATATTGATGCACGGGCACTAACCCTAGTGATAAATAAATAAACAAATCAAATCAAATATTAATAAGTATAATTAATAGCAAATTAAATATTATCACCTCTTCTTGAGTTGGACTGTCCTCTTTTCCTTGCGATGCCTCTTCAACTTCTTCTTCCGACTCTTCTTCCACCAACTCCCCGCTCGAATTATATGGAGTTGCCCCTGATGGCAATGCAGAATAAGGATCAACATCACGTTGTGGACTTGCTCCTCCGATCATTAAAGACTAATTTTAATTTTAGAAATAAAAAGTTACAAATGATTTTAATGTATAATATATAAAAGCCCGACGAAAAGCAGTCTAATATATATATATCTTTCTTTTATTCAATGTTATTTGACATTATATATCTTCGTATATCGATTCGCTTAATTATACTTGACAACAAATTAAATTACGCATCTAGTTTTCGTAAGATACCCTTACTGGTAGTTTTAGCCAAATCTGTGTACGACGTATTATATATATATATCATATTCTACCTTTTATGACGTTCACATTGCAATAAAGTACATAATAATATTTTTATTTCTTGAAGTATTTAGTGTTCTGTAAATATTGTACTACATTAATGTATAGACAAAGTATTGTAATTTGTATCAATATTTGGTGCTATATTACCATTTAGAATTCTAAATTTTGTAATTTGATCTTAAAATCTTGGAGTTAAATAATGTTGACTTCACCCACCTCTTGTATTATATTTGTGATCAAGGGTCCGTTCGTTGCAATACTGCTTATGAGAAATAATAGCTTTTTTGTCAAAAGAGCTTATTTTTGCCAAACACAACCTATAAAACACACCTATTTATAAAGAAAAAGTGGGCCCATGTATTTAGCTTTTAGTTGGCCTTGTTTGATCTAGAAAATTCTTCCTACAAAATAAGCTATTATTGAAGATAATGAAATTTGTACCGAACACACCCCAAGTATCTATCCCTTCGTACGTAAACTTAAAAAAATGTAAAATTTGAAAATCTAATGATTTTCCTAGATATATACGTACAAGATTGAAGATGTATTGCTTACATTTTTTTAATTTTAATAAAAATTAATAGTTTTGGCATATACTAACTACATGGTTATTTACATAACGAAATTTACAATTACTACTATTTAATCTCATAAAATTATGTCAATACGTGGTTATCATATAAAATTTTCTTAACTACACCATTATAGACTAAAGTTGAAATTAAATTATACAATTACATAGAAAAAGAGAGCGGAAAACACACCTTGAATTTCGATAAAAATCCCATCTTGATTTGTACCGCAAAACTTTGCTTCAATGTGTGTATATATTCGTGCATTTACTGTTTCGTAATACTATTCGTAGCTTCGTTTTCCATCTTCTCCGTTCGATTACGATATCAGTTATAAATTTTTTGGGATTTACCTTGACCATAGTCAACATGGTCGTATTTTTCTTTCCATAAATGATTCTGACCACGACCATGGTGGTCGTGCGTGGCCATAGTCCTTCTTAAACACTACAACTACGGCATGCGGTAGTGGTCCCTCTAATTCTTTTTTTAAATAAACACGGCGGCGGCGGCATCTGTGGTCGTAATAAGGACTCCACCGATCCATACACAATTGCTACGGCTGAGATATTAGTTGTTAAAAAAGCGGGATGAGGATGTATTCTGACCGGGACGCTTAGCATTCCCCTGTTTTTTCCCGGTGTGCGAACGGAACTGAACCGAACCCATGTTGATTGAGTGTGTTTAGCTTAGGTTTGAGCATTAATGTAATATGAAGACCAAAAACACGAATGTGAAAAATCAAGAGTTCTTAGAGCTTAATTGAAGACAAGTTTGTCACTGCATGGATTGCGCGGTCGCGGTGGTGTAAGGCGACGATGATGAAGACCCGTGAAGGCCGCGGTCGCGCCGCCATGGACGCGGTCGCGGTAGTAGCCGACTTAGCCATCCCAAGGATAGATTGCCGCGGTCGCGGTGGTGTCGGATTCTGAAATGGACGAAATCTTTTCTTTTCTATCTTGTTTCATTTTCTATCTTTTGCCTCTTACTTTATCTATCTCGGGGAGCATGTTCCTTGGGCTATATAAGGAGGAGCCAGCCTTAGGTTTTTGACACCTCTTACCTTCTACCTTCTTCCTCAAATTCTTCTCTTTTAGTTTAGTTATGGAGAGCTAGTCTCCTTGGGTTTGTTCAAGGGAGAAGCTCTGATGTATGAACTCGTGAGGTTTTGGTAATTGATTTCTATCCTTTGGTTAATATTGATTCTCTTGTGCTTCATCTTATGATTGTTGATTGTTTCTTTAGGACTCGCGGCCCTATTGAATTGATTGATTTTCTACTGTTTGATTAGGTTTGAACCGTGGACAAAACTAATCTGTGAAAACAACTTAACCTAGACCTGTTGTCTATGCAACTAGGATTAAGAAGAGAATTGATTGTTTTATCATGCAATTGACTCGTAGCTTGATTGTTTGATATTATATCCTGCATATCCTTGTTCTCTATGCTAATTCTAGGTTTAAGCGTCCTTGCCTAGGGTTATAGAATTGCTTGGACCGTGGACTTGCGATTGTTAATGATCAGAATAAGAATTAACCATAGGTGTGAATGAAATCAATGGATGAATCTACGATCGAGTGATTATTGCAGAGTGGATCTTTTGAATGAACTTGTTTCCCATATTTGCATTGTTTGTTTGTTTGTTTTGTTTTCCTATGATAGTTTAGCTTAGATATCTCTCCTAAATCCCCCTATCTTTAGTTGATAATTATATTAATACTAGAAGTCATAGTTCTTTTGGGTTCGACCCCTTACTTGCATGCTATACTAGTTTGTAGTTTGAGTTATTTATCGTTGATCTTGACACGACGACTTTAACCGAGTCACGTGTCCACACGCAAACTTCCTCGCATTGTCCGTCATCTCTATCGGGGACGTGTGGCCCAAAACGTAAAATCGTATAAAGGTTGGGCCAGATTCAGAAATTATCCATAGAAAACCACATCCGACCAACTAAAATTTGCCGTATACTGAAAAGTGAAAACACACACTTTGCCTGCCTTATCTCTGGATTTTTCAGCCTTCCACCTCTCTCACCCTCTATCCCATCTCCGGCGCCTCGCCGGCGAGTCTGTATCTCCGATGAGGGCTCCACTGACCGTCAGCCACCCTCGGCCGCTTCCGCTGTCCAGTAATCTTCTTACAGTGAGTTACATTATACACTACCAGTTTCCTTCTTTCTTTCTTTCCTCCGAGATCGTGAATATCGGTTCTAGGTATGATAGATTAATTTCTTGCAAATCTAACAGTTTGGCCAAGTTTATGGATAGATATTGCCCTGCCTGTTCTGTGATATGTGTTGCTGTAGAGGAATTTATACACTGAAAAATGCGGTATGGATTACGTCATTTGGTATTTTCTATGTGCTTACTTGATTGGGGTTTACAAAGACTGTACTGGTACTCAATTACAGCTTAATTGGATGGTTTGTGGATGTATTTTTCCTTTTTTGAATACCCTAGTAAGAAGCTTGATTATCCAATTAGGGTACTAGATTTTTGCTGATCAAGATTAAGATACCGCTTTCGACTTCCTTTGCCACATTATGGAATTATATTTAGTATATGTGAGAAGGGTGGAGTGTAGATTATGTTGCTGCCTTGAATTATACCTTCTGTTCATGGTTCGTAAAACGAAGCTAGAAGATTCAAATGCCTCCAACAAGAAATCTTGAACGCTTTCTCACTGAACTTGCACTGAAACATTGGCCGATGCATAACCTGATAGATGAACTCCTGTCTGTTCCTTAAATACAGGAATAGAAACTCTCTAACTAGGTAACACAATGACTGGTGAGCTAAAGAATTGATAATTAATGTCTCCTGTGGGTCACATTGGATAGTACTATAATAACTGTGTGATGCTTACTGATAATGAACTTGTGTGACAGCTTCACCCTTGCTGATTTAACTTTGTCTTCACTGAGAAGTCTGAAAAAGGCTTGCCTTTTTTTTTTTTTTTTTTTTAAATCTGAGATGTTTCATATGGAGATAGTTGTAAAGTTCATGTCAAACAAATGTGACTCCGTTTAGGCTTTTGTCATGTACAAAGTCTTTCAATACATAAAGGATCGATCTTGAACTAAAAGACATCCATCAACTAAAATCTCAGAGAACCATTAGAATTATAATCCTATGGATATTCCCTCTCACCCTATCTCAGTTCTTATTGGATTTTATTGGTAAACTTATTAATGCTGTGATTAATATTTTGATATGGATGCCTTGATTACAAATGCGGGTTCTGTAAAGATCCTAACTAATGTTCACCCTATCCCATCTTAAGGTCTACTAGTCCCCATCAACTTTTTGTTTTTCATACAGGAAAAATGGTCAAGACCCAGCAGCAACCTGGCTCACCATTCACGGAAAGCCCCACATACCACTTGGTGTTTCATGGGAACAACCTTTCCACAAGGTGTAAAAACCGTCATCCGACACAAAAACAGCAACAACTTTAAAATTCAAGCACACACTGGACCAAACAACAGCCTTGACATTCCAGATTCTACTACAATTTCAGACATATTTAACGTTTCAGAACTAAGGCACGGCTTTTTCTTGGCAAACCTAGATCCTGCTACTGCAAAGCTTGCAATTAGCTTCACAGGACCTTTTCTCTCAGCTTTCTCATTCCTTTTCATCCTGAGAATAGTCATGTCATGGTACCCCAAACTCCCGGTAGGCAAGTTCCCTTATATCGTAGCGTTTGCTCCTACTGAACCAATTCTTATTCCTACCCGGAAGGTGATACCGCCGTTGGGTGGCGTTGATGTTACTCCTGTGGTTTGGTTTGGCTTGCTCAGCTTCTTGAATGAGATATTGGTAGGACCACAGGGGCTTCTTGTCCTCATTTCTCAACAGAGATGAATAGCTTGTATAATTGAAGTGAATTGCACAAAATGGAGATCAGTTTTGTCCAATGCTGTATATGATTAGCTTGAAAATTCACACTAAATGAAGCCCGTGTTTTTACATGATGTGGTTTTTAACCTTTTATTGTTGCTATGGTAGGATTTTCCCTGAACCAGTCCATCTCAATTTTGTTAAGTGTGATTCTGGTTCACTGCATATAATAGATTACTTTGTGAATGTGAATCAGATTGGACAGTTTGGTTCAGGTGAGTAGATTTAATATTGTCATTGACTAATCAGAAAGCAAGGCCTAAACCACATATAATACATCCAATATTTGACAAAGTACAAAAATGTGGCTCCAAGAATTCCAACAGAATATCAATCAGAAACCGTAGAGGATTGACATACACATACTTGTAAGCCACATAGCACAGACAAGTTAATTTAAGAATGCTATACATCCAAACTACAGGTTAATTTGATACAAGCTTGGCCACTGGCTGAAACTCACTTCCATCCTTTTTCATCCATATGGTAGAGCGTGTTCTCTTGACTTGATCCATAAATAGACGGTGTCTGCAATTGAGGGAAAAAAGAAGATTGATGGCATTGTAAGTATGAAAGAGATCGTCATTGCCCTTTCTAGCATTCAGCTTTCAAGAATATGTAGAAATTTGGGGCTTCTTTTGTACATCTTCCAACACAGGGAACATGAACAAAAAAATAAGAAAGCACAAACATGCTTTGGGGAATATGAGATCACAAATGATGACCTTGAGACTGCTGTAGAACACTTTACGATAAAAACTGTACTTTTACATGGTGAACTAAAGAACAAATTCCTAATATTAACATATTCCCATGAGAAGAACAGATGCGGAAATCACATTTGATTTTACATGAACCCATTTTCTCGTTTAAAAAATTCTTGAATATCCAAACTCCACTTAAATGAAGATGGATTCATATAATTTCTTCTTCTAACCCTCTGTAACTCCAGTTAAGTGTATAAACAATGATCTTCCAAGTTGGAGCTATCTCAAAGAGCAAAATGGACCAACAATGTTATAAATTATGACTAACAAAGCAAAGTTGGAGAGTAAGGCGGCAATAGAAAACAAACCTTTCAAACTCTAGTTTCTGTATAACAATGCCATTGAGTAGCAGCTCTGAGCTATAAACTTCAGCTCCTGCAAATATGAAGCAAAGTTGCAAAACATGAGCAGAAATCCTCAGTGCATGGTGGTTCAGTAATACTCAGAAAATTCTCCTACCCTTTTTCAACAGAGGCACACAGAAGTCATAGTCTTCTTCACAGGACAAAACCAATAGGTTGTTCTGAAGCTTGTCACCTTTATATATAGATCTACATATTCTTTCAAATGCCTGAAAATCATTGTGTTAGAAACTTGGCATAAATATCTAGATGATAAGATCCAAATGCACTATCACAGATCAAGTTATGGTGGATGATAAGTATACAAAGGGTGTCAATTTAGTAAAATATAGTATTGGGTTAGGCAATATACAAAATCATTCAGAAGTATAACCACTACCTGCTTTTTTCAAAAAAAAAATATTATTAACAAGGAAATCTGCATAGCCCAAGGATCATCTTTAATATACTTTTTCCATCTGCTGCAACAGATTCATGACAAAAATCTGTAAAGCAGCTCAGATTAACCACTTTTTACCAGTTCACATTCAAGACGTCTAGTGAAAAACTGTTTTCTCTTATATGGAGGTAGATAAGGTGAAAAGAGACATTAACAACCAACTAAATATAATTTTGATGCAGTTTTATCTGGTGCAATCTCTTGCAAATGCTCTCAAGAAGTGTCATACTAACATCATTACAAATACGTTCAATTCAATATTTTATCACCTATGTAAAAATAAGGAAGCAGATTAGATTCAGCAGTTCTACGCATCTGAAACAGGTGGGATAGCAATTTTGATAGGTAAAGTCTCAAAAAGAAAACATTTAGGTGTGTTTTACCTGACCATGTACTGCCTTCACCAAACACGACAGTATTTCTACCCCCGGCATCGTATTTGGAGTGATTAGAACCTTTCTACCCTGCAATGTAAAAATTGCTTTAGTAAACAGCAAAGAGACCACGCATCTGCTAATACCACAAACAAACATTACCTCTAGAAGAGGATGCTGCCTAGCACGTGCCAGTGAATCTGGCATGTTAAATCCCATATCTTTTTCCTTCTTCGCATCTCTCAGTAAGTACTTCTTTTCATCGACATAGCAACCAGCCTGTCCACAGCTTTCAAGCCATAAGTGATTTACCACTGGTTTTCCATGACCAATGGCGTCTAACATATTCTTTGTGCGTACAAATTTATCAGCTACAAAATGAGTAGCATCCAATACTGATGATACAGCTGTTACCCCTAACCGAGCCAAAATCTGCATATATAAGACATTATTAAGTAGAGAGCACAAATGAGACATCATTGCAAATTAGAAAATAAAAAAACAGCCAATCTCGTCAGTATATGCAACAAGAAGTTACCTTCTTCTGGTGTTTAATTATCTCTTCATCCAAGTGATGGCTGAACAGAACTCTGATGCTAGTTAAATCTCTCCTCTTCCTTAAACCTTTATCAGGCGAACTACATATAGGCATGGAGGGTGTTAAACTATTTAGTTCTTTCGTGAGGGATGACGTCTGATTTTTCCTGCATGAAATCTTATAATACTCATCACCCATACAAACAGGTGAAGATGTATTTATAGGTGTTTTCAAGTTGACAGGTGTAGTGCAAGCAGAAAGAGAAGGTTTTGGCATTTCCTTGGGTGTCCCCTGCGTGAGGTGCTCTGGCTGTATGTTTTCAGCTGATGGTGAGCTGCAAATGTCCTCATTGGAACACAAAGTTGGTTTAGACTGTTTTTGTGGAAGCTTATTTCTACTTCTTGATCTCCTCTTTCTTGTGATAGCTTGTCCTACTGGGTCATGCTTAGCATATTCTTCAAGAGAACCCTTGCTTTTACCATTTATGCTTTGATCAGACCCATTCAGAGCATTTCTGCAGCTATGGTTTCGTTTGCCAATTTTAGGAGACTTAATTTTACTATCAACCCCGGCATTATTTCTTTTCCTTTTGGATCCACCATTATCCACAGCTGTCAAATTTTCTGTCCCTGACTTAGGATCATCTGATGATTCTGATGCAGCATTAGCAGCGCTAAAATCTTGCCTAGCATTCCGAGTTCTTGATGCAATTGGTGCAACACTGTTGATCTTCTTTTCTATGCACTGTTTCTTTGCCGGTGCAGAGCCATTTCTATCCATATTTCTTTCTTGAGCCCCATTCTTCACTTTGTCATTGACCTTCAAAGAATTTTTCTCAGGTTTCCCCACATTTATTTTGGTCATCTCAACTGTATTCTGTATTCGTCTTGTTGCTTTTCCTTTAGCTACTTGCTTACTGGCATTCTGGGGATGTGATGAAGCAGAACGTTTGGACACATCAGTCGCTTGATTACTGCTGACTTTATTTCGTTTGGACCGAGTAGTTACTCCCAAGTTAGACGCAAGCACTCTCTTCCGATTTAAATTTTGTCTCACATTCCTGCCTTTTGTGATATTATCCTTCAGCTGGCCTTCAAAATCTTCACCTTCAAAAGCATTTTCACCATCCGTGGAATGGGTAATTACTTTGGACAGCGTCTCCATAGCTTCAGCAGCCATCTGAGTATCAACTCCTGCACCAACTGCTTCAAGCATCTCAGCATCAATAGCTTCAATTTCAACTTCCTCATCAAAGTCAAAGTTCAGGTCTCTTCTTATATTCAATTTCTCAAGCTGATCTACCTTTCTACCAGCAGGGAATTTAGGTTCAGAGTGACCCAAACCCTTTACTCCAATATGCTCCTTTATTGATTGGGGTTTCTCACCTATGGACTTCTGATTTCCCTTCTTCATCCTGGAAAGATGCTTAGACTTTGGTGGCTCGGTGAGAGGTTTGTAAGCAAATTTCTTTTTACCAAAGAAAAGTTCCTTGTTTCTAGTAAAATATTCACCACCTCCTTCATCCTCAAGGCTATTATTCCAATCATACACCTTCTTTTTTGCATGTGAGACATTAATTTTGTTCGCCAGTTTCTGAGTACCCTTCGCACTCAACATAGGATTTTCATTTTCATGTGCAACATGTAGCCGCCTGGCCCCAAGGTCAAAATCACAGACATTCTCTTTAAGAAACTGATCAACAAAGTCAAGTGCATTAGCCTGTGAGAAATCTCCAGGCTCTTGGGAATTCACATAGCTTAATCCAGCCAATTCATTAGTACAACTACGCACTAGACCAAGGTCTTCTCCTCTAGCACCATCATCAGTGATGTCTTTGTTGTCATCTTCGGCGATATTAATGTCATCCAGAAGAAGTTTCCTTGCTGCTGATCTACGATGTTTTGTATTAGAACCAAAACGTAGCCCTTCCACAAGCTCACTGTTTATTCCCATGTGAGATTGATCAACTGCTCCATCACATACTCGAGCTGATGATGTAGCTCCACTTTGATTAGAAGCATCCTCACTTTCGACCTCCTTTGAAGATTTCCTACGAGCTGACAAACCAGAAGCCCGTAGTGAAGCAGTGCGTATTGATGTAAATCCTCGCCTCACAGAACCTAAATTGGAGGATCCAGGAAAAAATTACCAATGGCAGAAGAAACACAATTACAGACATTAAACACTAAAAAATAAAATAATGCAAGTTCTTTTCCTGTTAACCTAAGAAAAATAGAATTGCAAAATAGAAAGCAGCATAGCGTGCAAATCTCCTGGATATAAGACTGTTAGTCACTTCAGTCCCTCAAATGAAGGTAAATTGTACTTGTAGTTTGAGATGACATAGTTCTTGGCCTAACAAATGACAATAATAAGAGTCTTCAAGTTTAAGAGTCCCAAATTATCACAGCAGTATAGGGATTATAATCCAAATTATGCAATCGCTTTCAGGAAATACACAAAGACTAACCTGAACGGCATACTGCACCAGCAGAATGAACTGAACCAACTGATTTGGATTCTGCTTCCTCTTGTCTAAGAATGGAAGTATGCTGGATCTCTACACTTTCCAATGCATTAGGACTGCTTCTTTTAAATGACTCGGTATCAGTCAAAACTTCGGTGCCACCTATATCCTCCTTATCACTATCCCCAACTGTTTGTTCCTCATCAGGATCATGTAACACCTGAGTTTCGAGACCACTATTGTAGTCCCCTCCATTGTCCAGCACTTGGGTCTCCCCTCCAAAATCAAAATCCATCACTTGAGTTTCCTCAGGGAGATTCAGTGGTTGTGTATCAGCATCAAAATCCAACAGTTGGGTGTCAAAGGCATCATTAGTGAGAAGAGCATCATCAAAGGGCTCCAGGTACCGCAAACCATACAAAAGGTCATCATTGTCTTGACCTATTTACATACATTTAGGATTAAAAATCACATACAGAATAGAAACATCAGGAAGCAATTAAAATTAGCAAGCTCCAAGGGTGGCATCAACCCTATCAGTATCACTGATGGAATTAAAATGAAATGAACAAAAGAAAATTCACACTTTACCAGAAAAGGGCGAATACTGAGACAGAGAATCAAATTCAAGATGTTGAGTCTCCTCAATGTCAATATTGGATTTTCCCTGATAGGGTTTGGACCCGTCATCGTCACCTCCGCAAGACGCCATTTTAATCCGACCTACAAGTTTCGAAAAGTAAAGTAATTACACGACCCTTCAATTTGACCCTAGTAAAACTGAGAGAATCCATGGAAAAAGAGCATCAAGATTTGATCTTTGCCCACGAATAGCAAAGTAATTATAACACGACCCTTCAGCACCAACTTAAAAGTCTTTTGAAAAGGAGAGTGAGATGATTATACTTACGAATCTGGTAGTGAATCTCTGAGGGGGATGTTGAGTGGCGGGGATTTCGTAATTAGGGTTTTCTGGTGTTTAGAGTTGAGATGAAGTGGATAGTGGCTGCCTGGACGGTGAGGATGAGGATTGAAGAAGAGGTTTGGAAGAGGAAGAGAAAGGCGGTCTCAAATTCGGAAGAGATGAGAAATGGGAATTGGGGTTTCCCTAATCTTGGACATTGGACGCCAATTTTTCCCTCCTATTTTCAATCCCCTTCCTGAATCTTTTCGTTCCCTCCCTTTTTCATTTCGCTTCCCTCCATTTCAGATTTGAGAAGAATGGCACCAATTACGTACTTAACTAGTTGAAGACCCGTACAATGTACGGGTAATGACCATTTTTTCCTATGCTCATATAAATTATATGAGGATTTTATTAATAACTAAAAATATAAATTATATGAGATGTGTGTAAGAGATAAATTTTCATCCTTATATTTATAACGTTTATATTCCAAAATACAAATTATATGAGATTTGTGCAAAAGATAATTTAGCATAAGATCTTTATTGGATAAAATTTGGTTAATCATTTTTCATCCTTGGTCAGAAGTTGATCTCTTAATACGTAAAAATATGTAGAGAGATTCTAGCTAATACAATTTCCATTTTGATATGTGATCTAATTATAGTACACAATCTTATTAATTTTGGGTTAATAATTTTATTTTGTTAATAATTGTTAAAATAAAAACATTATTTTCTTCAACGTTGATGAGGTGGCGCAATTTTTAATAAAGACATAGGTTCCGCTTTATACTGTATTATAGTAGATTAAGAAAAATCTATGAATGCTGGATTCAACTTATTTCTTTAATACAAGTAAATTTATGGTTTCTGACAATTTCTATTAAATGTTTATAAACTTTATCAATTTATCAGTTGATGATTTTTTTAATTATATGAACTTCAAAAACAATATCACTCTTTTTAAAAGATAAAAAAAACATGTCAATATAAAAAAACTTATATAACATTTTCCATATAAATATATAATTTTATTTTAATATTTTTAAGTAATATAGTCGTGCATGACATGACAAGCTAAGCTAGTTATAAATAAGAATGCCAATGCGCGCGTTAACGGGTTGGTGTGGTTTTTGGAATAATTCATCAATAATGAAGCATTAAATTACAGCTGATAATGTAGGATATGTTCGTGTTGTCGGTCAATATATACTATGAATTATCTAATGCACCTAAAGGTCCTAAATAGCTACATTGCCAACTTTTATGTCTCGTGAACTTCATAAGCACGTACGTAAGGTTTTTCTCTTAAACCAAAAGATCGATGTTCAACCCAAAAGATCGAGATCGAAGTGCAATACAAATTAAACCAACATACCATATATATACACATTCTTATAAATTTATAATGGCCAAATAAATATACGGGGTCCCCGACCTTTTACAAAATGGTTATTTTAAAACCTCTTTTGGGCTTTACCTATTAAATATCTGAATTATACATAAATAGTACAAATCTACCTAATTTAAATAAAATAAACTACTCATAAATAGAGATTTTTTTTTATCGGTAAAATTAGGCCTTGTTTTACTTGTGCACCCAAAAAAAAATTTACCTTTTTTTATACACATATCCTATCTCTACTTTTCATATTTCACAATAAAAAAATTTCAACCAAAACATCTTTTCCCCAACAAAAAGAGCAAGGCCTTAAGATGTTCGCTTAACTCTTGACTATTCCGGATGAATTTGATAGGAAAGTCATGACCCATTTTAGCAATTTTGTCAGCCACGATGTTGGAATCCCTACCAATATGAGAGAACTTCACTGATGGAAACAATGGAGAGATCTCAAGATATCCGCAATCAAGATGTCAATCTCCCAAGGGTGGGAGGTGGTATTCTTCACCGCCGCCATAATCACTGTTAGGTTGTCACTCTCAATTTCTATTTTCGACAATCCTCGTTCTTTTGCAAATTTGATTCCATTTCTAAGAGCTAATGTTTCCGCTTTCAATACGGACACTTTTCCGTATCTCCAAACTCTCGTGTCAATTATATTTCATGTCTTATCTCTTATAATGAAACTTGAAATTGTCTCTCGTGTGTGGATCTTCGAGCTGTCAAAATTACTTTTGTATACAGTATGAGGGGGGGTTTCCTAATATCTCTTCTTTCTTCTGTTACTCATGTTTCTATAACTACTTGGCCTATCCATGCTTTCTTCCTCCTTCGACCAGTTTTTTTGCTATTTTCCATGCTTGGCTTTGATTTTTTACGTACGATTCTAAATCTATTATATATATTTAAAACCACTAAGAAATAAAGCCTTCTCATTGCGCAACGTAGGATTTCGCTACATGGCGCTCCTATATTAGGCCACCTCGGATTTATACACGTGTCATCTTCTTAATAAGCCACATCATTAATATTTACCTCTTTAATTAAGCCACCTCATCTACACTTTGTCCACCTAATATACAAGTCACATCTATAATTTTAAAAATAAAACCTCATATTTGGGTATGATTACAGGTTAACCTCATATTTACGTAAGTTTTTTTCAATATTATGTACAGTTCTCCTATCTCTCCTTCTTCTCTTTGTCTTCGTCGCCGATATCGGCTCAGTTGACGGTGTAGATGAACACCATGGCCGGGCAAGAAGGCGGAGAGTGGAGACAGCTCACGTCGTCGACGTCTGTGTCTATACTCTCATCATGCCTCGATGGCTTTGTTAGTTTAGACGATTCTGAGTGAAGCATACTCTTATACACGAACTCACTGTTGTTCAACCACTTCTCAGCTTTACACGCCTCACTGATCATGTCCTTTCCATTCCACGGGGCGATTTCATTAAGGGTTCGCTCAAAGCTATCATCATCGTCGTCAATTAGACCAGTGTCTTTACCATCGACGTACATCCCTTCTGCGTGTGCATCGCTCCAGTGAGTCAAATCCTTTTTTATCTATCCAATTTTACGTTTGTTTTTTATCTATTTAATTTTATGTCAATGTAATTTTTTTATCCTATCCAATCATGGATACTTATTTTTTAAGATTTTATTACTATAATCATGCTTAGAATTAGGAGGAGGTTAGTAATAGTATATTTAGACACAGACGTGAAATCAATTTAGTATATTTAGAACTGCTACGTTTTTCTTAGATCAATTTAGGAGGTTATCCAAATTAATGTACGTGTAGGGGTGTCCAACGGTCCGGGTTGCCCGTAACCCGGACCGACCCGACCCGGACATTACGGGTCGGGTCACGGGTCATAAAATTTTCATTTACGGGTTACGGGTCGACCCGCCGGGTTGACCCGTAAAATTAAAAAAATGATTATTTATATTTAACTTTATATTGTTTATTTAAAATATAAATTGTATAATTTTGTTATTATGTTTTGTGAAACACATTTCAATAATTATATTGCATTGGATATTAGTAAAATAATAATACATAACCAAAAGTTTTTTTTTTAAAAGTGTAAAAAACACATAATTAAACACATTTATATAATCGGGTTTTACGGGTCAAATGGGTCGACCCGTGACCCGACTGACTCGGCTAAAGTCGTCGTGCCAAGATCAAAGATAAATAACCCAAACTACAAACTAAGTATAGTAAGCAAGTAAGGGGTCGAACCCAAGAGAACTTAAGGCTTCTAGTATTAATATAATTATCAACTAAAGATATGGGGGAAAATCAAAGAGATATCTAAACTAACCTAGGAAACAAATAACAAACAAATAGATAAATAGATAAGAGGTAGGTTCATTCAAAAGATCCACTCTTTAATAATCACTCGATCATAGATTCATCCATTGGTTTCATTCACACCTATGGTTAATTCCTATCCTGATCATTAACAATCGCAAGTCCACGGTCCAAACAATTCTATAACCCTAGGCAAGGACGCTTAACCTAGAATTAGCATAGAGAACAAGGATATTAGGAAATCAAGTCATGCAATCAAGCTACGAGTCTCATGCACAATTAAACCATTGAATACTCTTCCCTAAACTAGTCCACGGTCCTAGAATAGAGTTGTTTCGAGAAATAGGAAAGATGCATAGACAACAACCAATCCTAAATCAAACAATAGAACATCAATCAATTCAATAGGTTCACGACTCCTAAAGAAACAATAAACATTCATAAGATGAAGCACAAGAGAATCAATATCAACCAAAGGATAGAAATCAATTACCAAAATCTCACAAGTTCATACATCAGAGCTTCTCCCTTGAACAAACCCAAGGAGACTAGCTCTCCAAAACTAAATTAAAGAAGAATTGAATTATGAGAAAGAAGATACTAAAAACCTAAGGCTGGCTCCTCCTTATATAGCCCAAGGAACAAGCTCCCCGAGATAGATAAGGAAAGAGGCAAAAGATAGAAAAGGAAACAAGATAGAAAGATTTCGGCCCGCTTCGGATTCGGCATCACCGTGGTCGCGTCGCCATCACCGCGCCCGCGCTTTCACGACAGAGAAGAAAAGTTCGTCTCGGCAGCCACCGCGGTCGCGGTGGGCAATCCGCGGTCGCGGTATTCGGACAGAACCTCTAGCATCACTTCGGAGGCTGTTTTGACCATCTTTGGCTTGGAATCTGACTTCGGTGTAAAAAGATGAATTGAAGCCCTTGAAGTTTTCCAATGGCACCGGAATCAAGTCAATCCGACCTCTGTAGCTCAAGATATGGCATTCGCAAGAAAGTGGTGTCGTGCAGACAGCTCAAAACGCCTTAGAACTCTTGAATCTTGAATTCTTATGTCTTCGGTCTTGATATTACAATTTGCACAAACTCTAACCTAAACACACTCAATATAACCCTAAAATACAAGAATTAACCTATACAAAATAGGCCGAATCACCGACCCGTAAAGTGACCCGTTTGACCCGTAAAACCCGTTTGACCTAGTCAAACGGGTCGACCCGTGACCCGACCCGTAAAACCCGCAACCCGTAAACCGGGTTACGGGTCTGGTCACAGGTCACATTTTATTAAGTTACGGGTCAACGGGTCGACCCGTGACCCGTAAACCGGATTACGGGTCGGGTCGGGTCGACCTGTTGGACACTATCCAACGGACCGGGTGGCCCGTAACCCGGCCCGGACCAACCCAAAATTTACGGGTCGGGTGCCCAACCCGTAAATAACGGGTCGGACCCCGAGTCAAGTAATTCTTTGTTTACGGGTTACGGACGGGTTACGGGTCAACCCGCCGGGTCACGGGTCAACACGTTAGACCCGTAAAATAGTAAACTACTAATATAATTATGTACTAAAAGCCCAAACTAATGCCTTTCCCATTCTCCCTGTGTCTTTTCTAACAACTCTCTTCCCTTTCCCTTCTTTCAATCTTCGATGTGGGATACAATAAAATCCAACACTCCACTTTTGTCCCTCCTTCCCACTTCCCAGCTCTCAGCTTCCCACGTCCCACATCGGAACTTTACAAAGCCTAAAGAGAAATTTGGTACTATAAAAGACATACATGTGAACCTAAATAAAATTATACTTGTTTTTGGACTTTTAAATTTTGAAGTCCATTAAAAAACAAAGTAAGTTATATTATTATAAGTATTTTATAAATTTTATTTTAAAATATAAAATTTAAAAATTTTGGTTACGGGTTCCAGGTTAACCCATAACCCAACCCGTTAGACCCGTAACCCGGTTTACGGGTTAGGGTCGGGTTTCGGGTCAGTTTTTTTTCTATTACGGGTCGTCGGGTTGGTCCGTAACCCGTAAACCGGGTTACGGGTTGGGTCGGGTTGATCCGTTGGACAGCCAATTTTTTTTAGTTTGAATATGATCAAATATACATATATATATTTTTTAAAACAAATGTAAAGTTTTTTGCAGATTATAATTTCAGGTTTTATTTTTGGGTTTGTTTAGATCATATCTACATATCTAATCTAATCAAATCTTACCAAGTTTATCCCCTTTTATTCTATCCTTTTTTTGCAAATTATAATTTCCCTTTTTTTTGGTCGACAAACAGACTCAATCGAGTCAACAGTTTACAATACGGGGCAGGGCCACCCCACGACAGTCCTCCCCCAGCAAGATACGAACGCCATCAGCTGGCTCCTCCAACCAATGAAGACCAACAGGAAACTCATGAGCAAGGCTTGCGAGGCCATCCGCCACCCGATTCGCCTCCCGGAATACGTGTCGGAACCGGACCACCCAGTCCCTACAAAGAAAGCTTTGACATTTGACAACCAAGCTAAACAGAGGGTGCGATGCTTTCAGCTGTGCACACACCAACTGCAGCGCGAGCTGAGAATCCACCTCCACATACACCCGCCTGCATCCCCTTTCCCAAGCAAGAGAGAGCCCATGAACCAGGCCCCACAATTCCGCTTTAGGGACCGAGCAGGCGCCTAGGTTGCACACAAACCCTCCTTTCCACCGCCCCTCATCATCTCGAATCACCCCTCCCGCCGTAGCCCTCCTCATCGGGCTCTTCACCGACCCATCCGTATTAACCTTCCACCAGCCCCTCTCCGGCTGTTCCCATGCAATCGTCCTCTCTTGTCTAGTCAGTCCACGCACCGCAAGGGCCCTCCTCTGGCTAGCACAACATAAGTCCCTCACCTGCGTACTAATAAAAGTGTGACGCTCCGGTGGTGGTGTCCTTCCACCAAAAACTCTCGAGTTCCTCCATCGCCAGCTCCACCACGTCGCCATGGCAAAGACGACCCCACTTTGCAGGCCCTCGAACTGTAGGCCAAACCGCCACTCCCCATCCAGCCCTTTCCGAGCCCATTCTTCAGGGCAGGCCTTAAAGAATTCCGCCTTACACCTCTCATCCACCATTCGATCCCACATCGTCCTCACTTCCGGGCATCCCCTGACGACGTGAATGAGGGTCTCCTCCCCCACATCACACAGAGCACATTGAGGGCTCCGGGCAATCCGTCTTCTATACCTTTCCGCATTCGTCAAAAGCTTCCCCTTGGCCGCTAGCCATAGGAAGTAGCGGACCCTTTACGGCACCTCCAGCCCCCAAATCTTCCCGAGCACCCTCCTAAAGCTCTCACTAAGGCTCGGAGCTCTCCGTCTAGCCAGTAGCTGGTACGCTGACTTGGCGGTGTACGATCCCGTCGATGCCGCCCTCCAAGAAAACACATCCTCTATCCCTGGCTCACAACTGACAGCAATAGCCGCCATTTGGAGCTTCGTTTCCGTCGGCAACAACTCCCCAATCTCAGTCCATTTCCATCCAATATCAGGGGCCCACATATCTTGGACAACGCACTCCCGTAGACCTTGGTAAGGGGGATTCATCACAAATTCCATGAGCTTCGCATCCCCCACCCACCTATCTTCCCAAAACCGAGCCTTCCGCCCGTCACCTACATTCCAATTCACACCCAAGGGGATGATCTCATCGATGCCCCACCGAATTCCTTTCCACACCGTCGATGGCCTAGCCTTAGTAGTCTGGATTAGCTTCGCCCCCTCTTGACGAAGCCCATACTTTGCTTTCATCACCTCCCCCCAAAGATCCCCTCTCCTTGTAAGAGCCGCCACCCAAGCTTACCCATGGCCACCAAATTCATATCCTTCGCCGACCGTATACCCAGCCCCCCACTCACTCTCGGCATGCACACGTCCTCCCAAGCCACCAGATGCACCTTCCGGGCTCCCTCCATTTCTCCACAAATGAAGCTACGCCTTACCCGATCAATCTCTCGCCAGTTAGCCGCCGGCAGACAAACTACGCTCATAGGATAGTAGGGCATTGCTGAGAGGACCGACTTCACCAGGGTGGTACGCCCCGCGAGGCTTAGGGAACGACACTTCCACCCGGCAAGGCGGCCTTTGATCCTACACAACATCTCCTCAAAGGTGGATTTCTTCACCGTCGTCGGAAGGGCCGGGACCCCCAAATACTTCCCAATCTCCCTCGTGACCTACATACCCGACAGGTCCTCCAACTGGCTTGCAAGGTCCCTGGGCACGTTTGTGGAGAGGAAGATCTTTGATTCCGCCCGACTGATTCGTTGGCCCGACGCCTCACAAAATTGGTTCAAGACCCGCATAACAACCCGCATCTGCTGAGCTGACGCCTCCTCCATAACTATAATGTCATCTGCAAATAAAAGATGAGAGAGTTTTGGGGCTCCCCGACAGATGGTAACCGGCTTCCATAGCCCTCCCAACACAACGTCGTTTATGAGGTGGCTGAGACGCTCCACCACCAACGTGAACAGATACGGGGAGATGGGATCCCCCTGCATAATCCCTCTCGCTGGTCGGAACTCCTCCGTAAGCTCCCCATTCCATAGCAACCGAGTCCTTGTGGAAGAGATACACTCCCTAATCCACTCAACCCAACATTCCGGCAATCCCACATCCTGAAGGGTGTCCTCCACGAACTCCCACCGGACCCGATCATATGCCTTCTCGAGATCGATCTTCAACATCATCCACCGCTTCCCCGACCTCTTCTTTTGCATAGAATGGACCACCTCTTGGAATAGCACAATGTTGTCCATGATCGTCCTTCCCGAGATAAAGCTATTCTGAGTTGGAGCGATCAACTTTGGCATAAGCGGCTGGATCCGGTTCGCCAGAATCTTCGTCACAATCTTGTACGCCACGTTGCATAAGCTAATGGGACGAAACTGGCTCAGCACCTCCGGACTATCCACCTTTCCAATGAGAGCAATCAAGGTATCATTCACCCCCTCTGGAAATCTTGCGGACCCAAAGAAGTTCCTGACTAGTGAGCAAACCGCCCCTCCAACTGTACCCCAACACTTCTTATAAAACACGGGTTGGAACCCATCTGCTCCTGGCGTCTTAAGAGAGCACATTTGTTGCAATGCCTTCCACACCTCCCCATCCTTCAGAGGTGCCTCCAACCTAGTCCTCTCCTCCTGACTAAGGCTTGGAAACCCCCCACGAGGAAGCGGCCTCACTTGCCTCTCCTCATCCGACACATCATACAGCTTCTGGAAAAAGCCAATCGCCATTCTTTCCAACACCTCCTGATCAGTAACCCACACATTTTCCTCATTCCGCAAAGCCCTGATCTTATTTCGGTTCCGCCTGATCAGGGTGCTCAGATGAAAAAATTTGGTATTCCTATCTCCCAGCTCGACCCATAACTGCCTAGACTTCTGGCACCACTGTTGGATCGTTAGTACTGAGGGACGTCCTTTACTTTGGTAAAGTCGTCCTTAGGTTAGGCGTCCCTACGAGGAGTAAGGGCGTCCTTGAGTAATGCAGCGGAAATTAAGTACTAAACAGATAATAGATGAACGCAGTGAATTATAGAGGAACCACTCAAGACTAAGTAGTCCTTGAGTGTAAACCTCTACCTCCTTGGAGGATTTTTGAATAGTTCTTTCCTTTCTATTGAACGTTCTTACAGTTGTACTGGCGAGCCTTTACAGTTCTCTGACACTTAGCTTTTCCCTAAGTTCACTTGTAAAGAACTCCTTTAAGCCTACAACTTAAGCTAGTTCAATCTACTAAAGGACTCTATTCCTACGTTCTGCAGTACTTCACAGAACTCTCTCTCTCTTTTTGGGTTTTTCTGTTACAAACTGTTTTTGTGATTTGAGTACAAGTCTCACTCGATCTAACACAAGTTCTAGCACTGTTCTTGAGTTCTTGAGTTAGTTCTTCGTGTTCTTGAGTGAGTCGCTTTCCTCTGATTCTCTCTGAATATTCCTGAAAGCGTTAACGTCACAATAAATGCCTTGGGGCTATTTATAGGACTTGGGGAAGGGCGTCTTTTCTCTGGGACGATCATGCCCTTCATGGACGTGGCTACAGGATCTTTCTCCACGTAGTAGGGCGGTGATGAGGAAGCTTCCTGTATCCAGCTGTGTATGATGAACTTGGATCGGCCGCCACGTGTTGATGAACTCTGCAACAGGATCGTCCGCCACGTAGTGTTGGACTCCGCTACAAGATCGGTCTCCACGTGTCCTTGGATGATCAAACATTGTCGAGTGATGTCATCCTGTCGGCTAGTGAGTAAGGACTCCTTTCTTGCGTTCCTACTTGCTTGGGACTCCGTCCTTGCTCAAGTCGTCTCTAGCTGGTCCTTACTTCCTGTTAGCTAGCGTCCCTATGCTTATGGGACGCCCATACACACTTGTTGTCCTTTTGGTCACTGGCGTTCCTGAACACTTGGACAACTTTATTAGAATCAGAGTGAGTTTGTCATATCAAAACTAAGGGACGGTTGTGTGGTACACTAACAAGTACGCAAGCGTTCTTGATAGCGTCCCAACAATTTCTCCCTTTTTGATGATGACAAACTCTTTAGCAAAATAGCTTTGACATTGGAACTTAGGATGCATGAAAACTTAGAAGCGTCCTCTAACACTTAGAGAAATTGTAATAAGCACAAGTTTTCAATCTTTGATTCTTTAGCTTTTGGATTTTAAGGAGAGAGTCGCGTCCTAGAAGACTTTCTGAGCGTTCTCTTTTATTCTAGCATGAGCGTTCTTTAGACCTTTCACTTAATAGTTCCCCCTAAACACTTGTTGATTCTAGATAACTATTTTGTAGCGCATCTCTGCAAAACTACACTTCCCCCTTTTGGCATCATCGAAAAGGATAACAAGTGATAAGAACGTTAGCACAAACACATAACTAAAGGCAGTGGAACGCTTAAACACACATGTGAATACAAACAAAAGATTGCCATTCAAACGGAATTAACAGTACGGTTATTACAAACCAATATCATAGTGTTTGAAATTCAAAAGAAGCACAAGCAAAATAGTGGGGGATAAAAGGGGTGGACGGCAATCACTGAGAACGGCTGTGGCCTTGATAAAACTTAAGCAATTGTTCTTGAAGTTCAGCAGCCTTGGAGAATGCAGAGGACAAGTCCTTTAGAGCAGAGAAGATGAGGCACTGGTTGTCCATTATTGCGCCCATGAGTTCTGCGGGAGGATGCTGGGCAATGTTTGCAGGGGCAGAACGGGGCACGGGACCTGTACTCGAAGAGGGAGCGTACGTTGGAAGAGCTGGATGTGAAGAGGTGCCCAAGAGCATTTGATCAAGAGTGGCAAGATCTACTGCTGGCTCTTGGTCCTGAGGGAACTCTTGAGACGTAGCATTGAGCCTTGCGACCTTAGTCTCAGCAGCTAAGCGTTCTTCCTCAGCTTTCAGTCTGGCTTCCTCAGCCTCAGCTTCTAACAGTTTGATCACGGAGGGCAACTCTTCATTGTGCCTTATCTCGACAAGTCCCTTCTTAGCATTCCATTTCAAGCCGAGTTCTTCAGATGGAGCGCTCTCATCATAAGCGTCCTGGGACTGTAAGATCGACTTCACCAATCCAGGGTATGGCAAGGCATGCCTCTTCCTTCCACACTTGGCCATGTGTTGCATAGCAATTCTGGCTAAGTTGGTTGGGCGGCGTTCTAGGATAGCGTCAATGAGAATGATGTCATGTGTTTGCACAATTGAACGCTTCTCCTGCCTTGGAAGTATGGCGCGACATATGAAGTAATGAACGATGGCGCCAACCTTGCTCAGAACGTGAGCTACCCTGTCAAGTCCCATTGGCCTTTTGCCCTGAAATATGTGCTCAACAAGAGGCAGTTCTTGATCTGTTGTTTCAAATCCGCCTTCAGGAAGTGAGCTAAGAGCATCGGACGGCGGCTTACGAGAACCTAGACCCTTGAATGATCGGATTTGGCGTTCTGTTACTGAGGCTTTCTCACCGTCAATTTTGAATTGGAGTGAGCCATCTTTAGCTTTGAAGCGCAAATCCCTGTAGAACGCCTTCACCTGTTCTTTGTCAACAGTGGTCGGCGCAGGTCCAACGTTCAGCCATCCTTGGAATCTCAGAAGTTCGAGGAACTCCTGAACGGATTCATCATCGAAGGAGGCAAGCCACTCTTCCGAGTAAATTAGCGGGCTAAGAACTTTAACGGGCACATCTGGATTTTTTCTTTTGCGCTTGCCCTTGGAGGACTCAGAGTCCTCATCATCATCTGACTCTTCATCTGCGTTCTCAGAGTCACTGTCAGAAGCGTCCTTTGAGGGAGCGTCCTCTGTGCCTTGCTCGTTTTCTGCATCGTCACCAGCTGTGGCTTGAACGGCACCTGAGGTCTGACCTTGGGACGTGCCCTCGGCGTCCTGAGCCTCTGATTGAATTTCGGTTCCTGGCTCAGCGTCCGCGGGGACTTGATGGGATTCTGTTTGGATTGTGGGGGAGGGGTTTTCTTGTGGAGCTTGGGAGGGATTGAGGATGGGGAGGGACTGGTTGTAGGGTAGGACTTCCTGAGCATCACGCTCGAGCTCTTCAGAAAGAGTTGGCTCGGCGTCCTTTTGAGGGACCTGGTGCTCGCCAGCGTCCTCAGCCACTTGTGTTACAGCTGGAGCATTCTCAACTCCTTCAGCCTCGTCATCAGAGTCCCCAACGACATCTATAAAAGGGGAGGCTTGACCAGCAGCTTCTTGAGGCGTTCCTCTGTGGCTCTCAGATGAGCTAGAGGAGGAGGAGGAGATGTGCTCGGGCTCTGTAGCAGTTTGAACCATGAGCACCTTTGGAGATTCGTCAGCTTTGCGGCGTTTGAAGGTGCGCTCAAGGGTTGAACGCTTCTCAACGTCCTCTGGTCCACTTTCGGAGGAGGGACAGCGAGATTTGGGGGTCTCGGGATCTTTGGGGGGCGAGATGTGGGCCGGGGTTGTTGGGAAGTTTGCAAGATTAAAAGGAGAGTAGGGTTTGGGAGGAAATGGAATGAGGGCATTTTTCTTGGATGGTTGAGGGGACGGAGGGGGAGTCGGGAGTTGAACGATTGAGATGGGTTGAGGGGGAGGAGTGGATTCCTTGGAAAGGTTAGATGGCCTTTTGTGGTGCTAGGCCTTTTTGTGGGGGGTTTGGAGGAGGGGACACTCGAGGTCTTGGCCTTTTTGAGGGGCCTTGGGTCGTGAACTTTCTTGGAGCGTCCCTCCTTGAAATGGGAAGGAAACTTATCTACAATCTCCGTTGGTTTTGAAGTGGAGAAGGGTTGAGAAGATTTTGAGAGGGGAGAGGATGGGGCAGGACGCTTTAGCAATTTTTTGGTGGTTATGGTAGGAACGGCGGGAGGAGGTGGAGATGGACTTGGCACACGGTTCTTGGTCATTTGGAAGGCTAAGGAGTTCCTTGGGTACATAGGAAACTCGGGCAAGACTACATTGTGCAAGTCTGGGATAAGCTCAAGTAGAGGGCCAAGATTCTCACCTCCAAACTGTGAGAAGAAGAGCACATCGTCCATGCGTCCAGGTTTGAAGTCTGTGTGGTGGAGGCTTGGGACGACGAAGCGTTCAATGAACTTCTTATAGTTCTTTGTTTTCACTGCATCGGACTTAACTTTTGGCAGTTCCATGCGTTCCCTGATTAGATTGTACAACGTCCTGAGCTTCTTGTTGATGAAGTCCAGTAGAGATTCGTTGAGAACGATGGGTTTGGGCTTCTCTATGTAGTGGGACTTCACAAGCTTTCTTCGTTTCCCGCCGGTAGAAGATCCGACCATGTTCAACTGTCTTTGAGACATGTTTTCAGATGAGCTTTAGTGAGAGGAAGTCGCCGGAGTTCTAGAGAGATGTCAGAGCAGATTCGAGAGCGAGAAAGTGGTTGAGCGTAATAAATTTTGATAGCGACTGTTCTGGCCTTATATAGAGGAAGCGGTGGCACAAACGGTAATTACCACTGTTTTACTGTGCGACACGTGGCAAAACTTCCCCCTTAAGATTTGAGCAAAAGCAACGGTCACTGTTCACACTTTCAAAAGTTCAAATTTCTGACTCTTCAACTTCTCCTCAAAACTGAACTGGCATTCTCTCTAACAAGCACTGAGCGTTCTCTCATACTTAGCAAAATTTTACCACTTCAAGCAAACCAACGACCAACTTACCGTCCCTGTGATCACCTTTCGAACCAATTGAGAACAAAGCAAGTACGTCCCGTAAAAGAAAAATATGAAGCTCATAGGACGCTTTTGCGGAGTTCTCGGCTAGGGTAAGCTTAGAGTTCCCATCATTTCGGCTTATAATGAGGGTTGGGTGATCAGGGATACTCTTTTCAAGACAAAATAGAGAAAATTTGAATGGCGTTCCAAAGTAGCAAACACATGAAGTTTTAGACTAGCGTCCTTGCAAATATGAATTTAATGCATAACAGTCTTTAAACACTTAGAATCTACAAGACATAGCCAATCATTGAGGGAATAGTAGAACGGGACTTGCTACTTAAAAGTTATCATCCCCAAAAGCAACCTGAGATGCTCAAAGGGACGTCTATCAAGCGCCTTAGTGAAAATATCAGCTATTTGGTCTTCAGTCCTTACATGCTCCATACTAATGAGTCCTAGTTCAACATTATCACGCAAGAAATGATGCCTTATATGAATATGCTTTGTGCATGAATGAAAAACAGGATTCTTAGAAATTTCAATAGCACTTGTGTTATCACAACGAATGGGAATAGTTTCAAGATTGATACCGTAGTCCTCTAGTTGATATTTGATCCAGATAACTTGTGAACAGCACGAGGCAGCAGCAACGTACTCGGCTTCCGCAGTTGAAAGCGCCACAGAGTTCTGTTTCTTAGATCCCCAAGAGACTAAGCATGAACCAAGGAATTGTGCCATTCCTGAAGTGCTTTTTCTATCAATTACATGACCGGCATAATCAGCGTCCGAGTAGCCAACTAGCTTGAATGACGTCTTCCTGGGGTACCAAAGGCAAAGATCATCGCGTCCTTTGAGGTAGCGAAAGATCCTCTTGACTTCTTGCATGTGGGACTCCTTTGGATTTTCCTGGAAGCGTGCACACAAGCAAACGGCAAATATAATGTCGGGACGGCTTGCGGTCAAGTAGAGCAAAGAACCAATCATTCCTCTGTACAACTTTTGATCAACGTCCTTTCCTTGTTCATCTGCGTAAAGACACGAGTTTGGAGAGCAAGGGGTTGCAACAGGTTTGGACGTGTTCATTCCGTACTTCTCAAGCATTTCACGGACATATTTTTGTTGGTGAATGCGCGTCCCTTCCTTGAGTTGATTGATTTGAAGTCCCAAGAAGAAATTGAGTTCTCCAATGAGGGACATCTCAAACTCACTACTCATTAAGGACTTGAACTCATCTACAAGCTTCATGTTAGTACTACCAAAGACTATATCATCAACATAGACTTGGGCAATTAAAATGTCCTTGTGAACTTTCTTTATGAACAAAGTTTTATCAATTGAACCTTTAGTATACCCATGAGACAAAAGAAAGGACGCAAACCTGTCGTACCATGCACGAGGGGCTTGCTTGAGTCCATAGAGTGCTTTGTCCAAGTAGTACACGTGATCTGGGTGAGAGGCGTCCTCGAAGCCAGGCGGCTGAGCAACATACACTTCCTCCTTTAGCTTTCCATTGAGAAAGGCAGTCCTGACGTCCATCTGAAATAACTTGAATCCTTTGTGAGCGGCGAAGGCAATGAGGAGACGAACGGCTTCAATTCTAGCAACAGGAGCAAAGGTCTCATCATAGTCTATGCCTTCCTCTTGCTTGAATCCTTGAGCCACCAATCTTGCCTTGTTTCTTGACACACGTCCACTCTCATCAAGCTTATTTCTGAACACCCATCGCGTCCCTATGATATTTTTGCCTTTGGGACGAGGGACGAGAGTCCAAACTTTGTTCCTTTCAAACTGATTGAGTTCTTCTTGCATCGCTTGAATCCAGTCAGCGTCCTGGAGTGCTTCTTTGATATTCTTTGGCTCTACCATAGAGACAAAGGCATTGAAAGCACAGAACGCTAAATTTGCACTCTGGGACTTGCTTGCGGTTGACCTTGTTTGAACTCCTTGAGAAGGATCAGAAACAATTTGAGAAGTTGGATGGTCCTTAGAGAAGCGGGACTCCCTTTGAAACAACTGAGCAAACCTTGGATCAATGTCTTCATCAGAATCATCACTACCACTTTGAGCATCGTCCTCAATGTGTTCCCCCTCAGAGAGAGCGTCCACACATTGACGTTGCTCGCCTTGTTGACTTGATTCAACTACATCTTGTTGAACTGGGGATTCACTACGAGAGGGAACTCCTTGAACAACAATGGGAGCATCCACTGAGACTTCTTCAGGATTTGGAGATGCGTCCTTAGAGACATAGTATTTTCCAGAGGTCCAATCTTCAGCTTCATCTTCAGAGTCGTCCTGTTGTTGTGAAGAAAAGCGTTCTTTCTTACTTGTTTTTTCTTTGTGAGAAGAGCTTTCTTTGAACACAACATGAATACTCTCCTCAAGCTTTAGAGTCCTTTTGTTGAAAACTCTATATGCTTTGCTGGTAAGAGAGTACCCAAGGAATATGGCTTCATCACTCCTTGCATCAAATTTTCCAAGTTTTTCTTTATCATTGTTGTGAACGAAAAACTTGCATCCAAAAACTCTGAGATAGTCAATACGAGGCTTCCTTCCATGCAACAACTCATAAGACGTCTTCTTTAGCAAAGGACGTATCATGGCACGATTGATGATGTAACATGCTGTAGCAATAGCTTCCACCCAGAAGTACTTGGGAACGCTATTAGCCAAGAGCATAGTTCTTGCCATATCCTCTAGCGTCCTATTCTTCCTTTCCACTACTCCATTTTGTTGAGGAGTCCTTGGAGCTGAGAAGTTGTGTGAGACACCATGTTGATCACAGTAGGCCAGGAACTTTGAATTTTGGAACTCCGTTCCATGGTCTGATCTTATGGCTTTGAGAGGCGTCTCAAGGGCAACTTCCACTTGTTTGATGAAGACTTTGAACGCATTGAAACAATCTGCTTTTGACACCAAGAAAAGAACCCAAGTGAATCGAGAAAAATCATCTACAAGAACGTAAATGTACCTCTTTCCACCGTAGCTCAACGTCTTCATTGGTCCGCAAAGATCCATATGGAGCAGTTCCAAAGGTTTCTTTGTGCTTACTTCGTTCTTGGATTTGAAGGACGTTCTTGTTTGCTTCCCTTTAATACAGGCTTCACACTGTTCAACTTTCTCAGGATCAATTCGGGGAAGTCCTTTCATAAGATTTCGCTGGTGTAGCTTGAGGATTGTGCTTGGTCCAGCATGGCCAAGTCGGCGATGCCAGAGATCAGCGTCCTCCTTTGAAGCAGATAGACACAACTCTGATTTAGGCTTGAACTCCTGGTTAAAGATATAGACATTGTTCTGGCGTACTCCTTTGAGAACGACTTTGTTTGATTTCTTGTTGATGACTAGGCACTCCTTTGAGTCAAATGTGACTAGATTTTCACCTTGATCACACATCTGGGAGACGCTAAGAAGGTTGAAGCCAAGTCCTTCAGCAAGACTGACATTTGTTACTTTGATGGACGGGTTGAGAATAGCAGTTCCCGTTCATTTGATCTTTCCTTTGCCCTTGTTGCCAAACGAGACAGTTCCTCCCGTGGCACTACTTTGGATAGAAGTGAGATGGATCTGGCTTCCTGTCATATGATTTGAGGCGCCGCTGTCAATGATCCATGGGCGTCCCCTCACTTCCACCTGCCATAACAAAGTTAGTGTTTGGCGACCCAGGCAAGGTGTTCCTTACCTGGTTCGTTACAGAAATAGAACTCTGGTTCTGGCATGCAGTCATTAATATTCACATCATTTGAGATAGCATGCTTGCGGAAAGAGTTCCTAGAGCGTCTAGAACGCCTCGGATTAGCCTTAGGAACGGACTCAGATTTTCATTGTTAGTCCTAGCAGCTTTTCCATTTTTAACATCTTCCTTTAGTTTTAAACAATCATATTTGAAATGATCTCCTTGTCCACAGTACCAGCACGTCCTATAGTAAGTACCGAGATAGTACTTCTTATTGGGACGCTGGATCTTGTTTTCTTTCATCTTTTGAGGATTACAAACTTTTGAACCGTCCCCTTTAGCAATCTTCTTGTAAATCTTATGACTGGTGGAGTTAGTGTAGTAGTCTTCCTTTCCTACTTCTCCACTCTCTAGAACTCTAATTCTTTCAAGAAGATTTTTGGTTTTCTCCCTTTCAAGTTCAAGTTCTGAAGTTTTACTTGCCTCAAAGTCACTAGGAAGAGAGTTCTTAGTGTCAGATTCATAACCTAGACCTCTCTTAGCTGGGACAAAGACCATTGGTCTCACTTCTTCAACTATGGGACTCTTACCCATCACTTTCACTTCTTCCCTAAGCTTAGCGTTCTCAAGTTTGAGACACATGATTTCAGTTTTTAGGGACTTAGTTTCTTCACATGAGGACTCTGATTGAATGGTCATAGAACTATAGTTTTCACATTCAACCACAATATTTTCATTTTCAAGTTCAAGTTCATCCATTCTATATTGCATGATAACACTTTCTTCCATGATTCTTCCAATAAGTTTAATGAGCTTGGATTTAGAACAATTTTCTAAGGAACTCATCATAGACTCACGGGTTACCTCATTTTCAGATTTCGAAGTGTCCTCCTCAACAACTGTGGCGTCCTCCATGGCCATGTACGCTACTTGCTCATCAGGTTCTTCATCATCATCATCATCATCGGAAGAACTACCATTATCCCATGCAGATGCGAACGCTCCGATGAGTGCTTTTGTCTTCATTTCTTTTGCAGACATTCCCGTTGTACACCTTTTGGCAAAGTGTCCTTTCTTGTTACATTTATAACAAGTAAGTTCTTTCATCTCCGCCTCAGTATACTTGGGACTCTCCTTCTTGTAAGGCATCTTATGTTTGTTGAATTGTTTGTTTCTTTTGCCAAAAGAACGCAGAACTTTGTTGAAGAGAACAAGTCCTTCCTCTTCTTCAAGCTGTTCCTTAGTCTTGCTTTCTTTCTCTTTTAAAGCTTGAACACGCATCCTTTCACGATTCTCATTCTTATTGGCTTCCACCATTAAGGAGATTTCTTGTTGACGACGAAGGTACTCAGCGTACTCTGGTGTTGTGGACGCTAAAGCAAGATCAGTTTGAGGATTCTGTCCAAGTTTAGCCATGTCAGAGATCCTTCTTTCTTCGTACTGCCTGAGCTTCCCATAGATTTCTTCCATATCTAGAGTTTTGTTGGTTGTATTCTCTTTGAACGTTGTCCTATCAAAGTTCCAGACTCCGGTCAAACCATCAATGACCACTTGAACTCTATTCCTCATGGATATTTCTGTTTCTGGGATGCCCAAGTTCCTCATCTTGGTGACAAGGGCTTCAAAACGGTATGAGTAGTCGTTCACCGTTTCATTTGGCAGCATGCTGTAAGCATAGAACTCCTTCTTGATTTTCAGCTGGACGTCCTCCTTCATTTCAACGGTTCCCACATGGAACTTCTCAAGAGCTTCCCACTGTTGTTTCACTGTTGGCAAGTTGCTAACTCGAGTGGCGTCCCTTTCGCATAAGGACGCTTGAAGGAAGCAAATAGCTTTTGCGTTGGTTTCCATCAGCTTAAACTCGTCAGGACCCCACTCGTCCTCTTTATCAGCTTTGTCAGCGGGAACCTTGAGATCTCCCTTCATAATGACCTTCCAGCATTGATAATTTTGACTTCTGCAGAAATTCTCAAACCTTGTCTTCCAGCGGTTGAAGTTGCCGTCCGTCAGGCGCGGAGGCTTCACAAAAGAGACTCCAATGGGTTCCATGTCCATCTTTACCTGCAACTCAGTAAGAATCTAGAGCGCCTGCTCTGATACCAATTGTTGGATCGTTAGTACTGAGGGACGTCCTTTACTTTGGTAAAGTCGTCCTTAGGTTAGGCGTCCCTACGAGGAGTAAGGACGTCCTTGAGTAATGCAGCGGAAATTAAGTACTAAACAGATAATAGATGAACGCAGTGAATTATAGAGGAACCACTCAAGACTAAGTAGTCCTTGAGTGTAAACCTCTACCTCCTTGGAGGATTTTTGAATAGTTCTTTCCTTTCTATTGAACGTTCTTACAGTTGTACTGGCGAGCCTTTACAGTTCTCTGACACTTAGCTTTTCCCTAAGTTCACTTGTAAAGTTGCCTCAAAAAAAAAAAAAAAAAGTTCACTTGTAAAGAACTCCTTTAAGCCTACAACTTAAGCTAGTTCAATCTACTAAAGGACTCTATTCCTACGTTCTACAGTACTTTGCAGAACTCTCTCTCTCTTTTTGGGTTTTTCTGTTACAAACTGTTTTTGTGATTTGAGTACAAGTCTCACTAAAGAACTCCTTTACAGTTCTCTGACACTTAGCTTTTCCCTAAGTTCACTTGTAAAGAACTCCTTTAAGCCTACAACTTAAGCTAGTTCAATCTACTAAAGGACTCTATTCCTACGTTCTACAGTACTTCGCAGAACTCTCTCTCTCTTTTTGAGTTTTTCTGTTACAAACTGTTTTTGTGATTTGAGTACAAGTCTCACTAGATCTAACACAAGTTCTAGCACTGTTCTTGAGTTCTTGAGTTAGTTCTTCGTGTTCTTGAGTGAGTCGCTTTCCTCTGATTCTCTCTGAATATTCCTGAAAGCGTTAACGTCACAATAAATGCCTTGGGGCTATTTATAGGACTTGGGGAAGGGCGTCTTTTCTCTGGGACGATCATGCCCTTCATGGACGTGGCTACAGGATCTTTCTCCACGTAGTAGGGCGGTGATGAGGAAGCTTCCTGTATCCAGCTGTGTATGATGAACTTGGATCGGCCGCCACGTGTTGATGAACTCTGCAACAGGATCGTCCGCCACGTAGTGTTGGACTCCGCTACAAGATCGGTCTCCACGTGTCCTTGGATGATCAAACATTGTCGAGTGATGTCATCCTGTCGGCTAGTGAGTAAGGACTCCTTTCTTGCGTTCCTACTTGCTTGGGACTCCGTCCTTGCTCAAGTCGTCTCTAGCTGGTCCTTACTTCCTGTTAGCTAGCGTCCCTAAGCTTATGGGACGCCCATACACACTTGTTGTCCTTTTGGTCACTGGCGTTCCTGAACACTTGGACAACTTTATTAGAATCAGAGTGAGTTTGTCATATCAAAACTAAGGGACGGTTGTGTGGTACACTAACAAGTACGCAAGCGTTCTTGATAGCGTCCCAACAACCACAATACCTCTTCTTGGGCGAGGACGCTCTCAAGCTCCGACCTGACACGTCGCTCCTCCTCCATCAGGGTATTAGTCATCCTCCGCTCCAACTCCCTTTGAATATTTAACAACCTGGCACTAAGACGAGCCTTCTTATGGTGGATATTCCCGAACACCTCCCTATTCCACCTAAGAAGATCTCTCCTCAGCTGGTCCAGCGCAAAACAAGGCTCCCAAGCCCCTTTCCACCGACTACTCACGAACTCCATAAACTGAGGGTGCTCAAACCACGCAGCTTCAAACTGGAATGGACGTCTCCTCCTATCCCCACTATTCTCGCCCTCAAGCAACACCAATAAAGGGTGGGGAGGTGTTTCAGAACCGCATCCCCCCAAGCAATCCTTCCCGCACTATTAGTAAACATCCGATCCAACCGTTTCGCCACTCTCCGGTTCACATCACTTCCCCTAGCCCAAGTGTATCTCATGCCATTGAACCCCAAGTCTATTAAATCCAAATCCGCCACCAAATCAGCAAACTGGCTCACATTCTCTGGAAGGACATTCGCCCCTCCTTGCCTATCTCCCATTTCCAGAATACAGTTCCAGTCGCCCCCTACAAACATCGGGTCTCGGATACCCTCCAACTCCCCCCTTATGGCCGGCCAGAACTGCGCCCTTCTCCTGGCAGCAGTTGGCGGCGCATACACCACCACCAAGTGGCATATCTTCCTCCCCATCCGGAAGACGCCATGAACAAAGTGGTGGCCCTTGCTAATCGACTGAGCGTCCACCCTATCCGTTCTCCAGAGAAGCCAAACCCCTCCTTCGAAACCTCTCGCCTCCACTCTTTCGCAGTTATCAAACTTCAACTTCCTGCATATATCGTCCGCCACCGTCCCTGAGACTTTAGGCTCGAATATAGCAAGAACGTCAACTCTATTATGCTTCAAGAGGTATCGAATGGCTCGCCGGAACCCCAAGCTAGCGGCTCCCCAGACGTTCCATAACAAGCAATTCATTGGACACTCAGGAGAGAAGGAGGGGCACAAACCCATCAGCCCCGTGGGCCGCCCGCATCCGGGCCGCATCCTCCGCCGCTATCGACCATGACCTCGTCACCTCCGGGCGGGGTCGCTCCCACCACACCCATCGGTTCCGGCGTTGGTCCCTTCCCATCCTCTGTGTTCACCTGAGTACTCGCTCCTCCCAAGTTCGGTGTCGGGCAATCCTCTTGCATCTGGACCTCTCCCACCGCCTGGCTCCCTTGGGAATTCACCGCCTCTAATGGACTACTCCTTGTGGGCCTGCCCTTTGTTTCCTCACAACTTGCTTCTTGTTGGGTAATTTGGGCCTCTTCTTGCCTACTTCTCTTCACTGGCCCATTCACACGGCCCACTACCTCATTCACACGGCCCGCATCTCCATTCTCTGAACCTTTGGAGTTAGGGTTCTTGTCACTAGGGTTCCTCGATTTTCTGCCTGCCTTTTTCTTCATCCCTGACGGCCCACTCTGCCCCAAACCTGCTGCAGTCAACTCAGGCGCCCCCTTGCTAGCAACGCCAAGACTTCCCTTTTCAATTGTACTCCCGACCGGCTTTTCCTTACCAACCCCATTCGCGCCCACCTTAAACGTAACATCAGCGCTTCCTTTTGAACCTGTCGCCTGCTTCCCTCTAGGAGTTGTCCCCAACACCTCTGACAGTAGCAAAGCAAAGCGATTTGCAGCCTGCTCCACCTGCTCCAAGGTTCTAGCTTCTTCTTGAACACTCTTCCTACTCTTCGGCTTCCTTGGTTTCGGCGCCACCACCATCCACGGCCCAAGGTGGTTAGGGTTCTCCGGCGACACGCCCTTTGGAAGCTCCGACATCATCTCCATCGGCTTTCCCTGGGCATTCTGGCCCTCTCCTTGAGTACCCTCCCTTTCCACAACTCTCCCACCACCTTCTTTTCTTCCCTGCTCATCTCCACCATTAGCCTCACCACACCCTTCCACGCTATGCCCATATCTCCCACACCCAATACATATCTCTGGAAGCCCTTCGTACTCCACCAAAATCATCTCATCATTCACCAAAATGGCACCCTTCAACAGAACCCTAAGGTCCAACTCCACGCACACCCGAGGAAACTTCCCTCTCGTGGCCAGCAGGGTATGCCTATCCACCCGTATTGGACGTCCAATACTCTCCGCAATCCGGCTAATCACCTTGTCATCGTAAAAAATAGTAGGCAAGCTGGACAACTTAACCCATGCACAAATCGACGTTATGGAGTCCGTCCTAGGGTTGAAGGATGGATCCCACCTCCTCACCATAAGACACTGGCCAAAGATCGTCCAAGGACCCCCAACAAGCGCCGTCCAATAATCTTGCTCCATCTCAAACCGCACAACGGAGAATCCATTCAACAGGTCCATTATCACCATCTTCCCCTTAGGGCTCCACATCTCCCAAAGTCGACGCTCAAGCACCTGGAAAGCAATGGGCTTCCCCAACAGCTTAATCACCACCGAAAGCCTCCACGCCCTAGCCAGGGACGAAATCACCTCCTGGGGAATCTTCACCGCCGGAATCCCTCTGCCGCCCTGTGGGTGCTCTATCCTGATCATCTCCACCAAACGATCATCATTCACCACCGCCTCCTGGCTACGGGCACTCTCCTGGGCCAGGACATCCCTGAAGGACGACCTGGGGTCCGGGGGCTTCGCCAGGGAATGGCCATCAGCATTCAGAATAGGGTTCAGTTGGTTCGCGCTCATAGAGAGAGTTTTTTCTCACTTATCATAAATGGATATTATAATTTCCCATTATAAATTTAGATAGGATCAAATCTATTTTTTCACCAAATATTTAATTTCCAATTATGATTACGATTTATATTTAATTTTCAAAATTAGTTTAGATAGGATCTTATCCTAATTTTTGGAATTATGATCCGGCCGATGTAATTTTTTGATCCTATCCAATCATGGATACTTATTTTTTAAGATTTTGTTACTATAATCATGCTACATTTTTCTTAAATCAATTAGGAGGTTATCCAATTAGTGTACGTGGATCCTATCCAAAATTTTTTTTGTTTGAATAGGATCAAAAAATAAATATATATTTTTTAAAAACAAACGTAAAGTTTTTGCAGATTTAATTCCAGGTTTTATTTTTGGTTTTGTGTTGATCATATCTACATATCTAATCTAATCAAATCCTACCAAGTTTATCCCCTTTTGATCCTATCCTTTTTTTGCAAATTATAATTTCTATCAGCATCACAATACCGTATTTTTTGGCAATGAATTTCCACGTATAATAACGCTATATATATATATATCATCTTCAACTAAACTGATTGTCACCTTCTCAACCAAAAAAAACCGATAGTCACCTTCTCCTCTTCCTCTTGGTGTGCATATTCTCTCTTGGTATGTCCATTAGTTATTTCTAATCAATGGTTCTTTACGTTTTGCTAAATACATTTATGCTAGATTTTTTTTAATTTGTAATCCATTATGTACATCAATCTAACCGTTTGTTAATTTTAAACATGCAGATCAAGGAGGATGCATTATATCAAAGATATAACTTCGACTAGAGCCATATACAGATTACAAGTTCGTATAATTCGTATGTGGAAAGTCGAAAAGAAAGACGATCCAAGCAATTATGTTACTACTGAAATCATTTTAATCTTCTTCTTTTTTCGCTCAACGTTGTCGATCTTTTGTGCAATATTTTTCTAGCTACTTTATTTTTAAAAAGGTTTATTAAAAAGAAAATAAAAAAAACTATAATCAAAGTATATTAATCTAAGTCAAGAAGTACATGAACATACACAAAAGCAAAGTATAAGTAGAAGTTGAGTAACCATATTCGATCAGTACATTGTTAATTTATTCATTCTAAACATGAAAGTAGTTTTAAACTACCAATATGATAATTTTAAACTACCGAATACACTTACGTGAAATGTGATTATATTAGAGAATTATGCCTTAGTGCCTAACTTAATATAATTATGTTAGACAATAATTGTATACATATAATGGAAAACATTATGTTTAAATTCGTAAATCTTTTTAGAATATAAACCTTCCTCTTATAATTAAGTAACATTCCTTTTTGTAGATTAAGCAATTTGTTTGCTAGGAAAATATTTTGTTTGTACTATTTGAAAGATTCGATTACAAATTTTAAATAGACAAACTTCTTTATTCGTAGCTCTCGGACAATGAATATCAAAATCCTTATATTATTAATATTTAATCTTTTTTTGTACACAAATTAAAGCAAATCATTAATATTAAAGAAAATTAAGGGTATCATAATAATGATTTGAATGTGAATTAAAGAAAATCATTAATATTCATTCGTTATAATAATATCCTTGATTTTTTTTTTGAAATTAAAAAATATATGAGATTATTGAATCAAGTCCATTTTAAGTTTGACCTAAAAGTAATCCATTTTAATTTACAAAAGATGAAAATCATTGATGTATTTTAATTTAAATTTTAACATTAAAAGTTACAAACTATCCACGGTTGTACGTATATAAGCACCCACCAAGCCTTTTTGGATATTCTATGTTTTCTATAATTTTATATTACCCTATTTTGTAACCAAAGTAACTACTACTCTATTTGAATAATTCCCATCACATTATTATGTTGTAGTAGATGTTATTACAATTTTATAATTTTCAACTTTCATATATTTGATCAGTCTATTTTTTGTTTTGCAGTATCAATACACCCCACATGTACGAGATTTATTATTATCAACAATCTTATTGATATATGGCAGATCAATTTTTGAGAAGATGGATAATTGGATAATTACCTATATGGCTATATATATATCTATATATATGATTGCATACATTGAGATGTTTAAGAAAAAATTAAGCAAAAAAATTTAACAAGATCCGCGCATGGCGCGGGAACCTATACTAGTTAGCTATAAAGTTATTTGGTTCTTGTTGAAATGCTAACTTGTTTCTGTGTGTCCAAATGTACCACCATATAATTGCTAGTTCCGTAAATTGTTGGATTCTCAAGCTTTCTTTTAGCTCGCCTAGAGCTTGTCTAGGACTTTTGTTAGTTACATCGTAGTTTTTAATTTCTTTACAATAGCTTGAGTATGGGAGCATGTAAACAATATGTGAGATTTACTTTCCATGCTACAATTGCACATTAAGCAGTTTGATGGGATAGCAATATGTTGTTGTAGTAATCTTTGCTTTGTGGGGATCCCACTCATATCTACTTTCCATAAATAACTTTTGACTTTTGGGTATATATCAAGGTTCCATATCCATTTATTTGGGTTTTTGGTTTAGTTGTTCCGTATTTATACTTTTGATTTATAAAAATGAATGTCTAAGTAAATAGTTAAAAAAGATAGATATTAGGTGAAAAAGATAGAAACGTGAAAAACAAGAAGATAGATGATAGTTGATAGACAATTTCGACTAATAAAAAAAGTTGATAGACAATTAATAAGAATAAGAAAGACTTTAAAAATTATATTTCTAAATTAAATTTGTTAACATGAAGTGGGGCTAGAATTAACATGAAGGCTCGAAAGGTCTCGACTTGAATAGATAGTATAGATTTATCAATAACATTTTACGTCAAAAAATATTGTCAACCATGTCACGCACAAGGTACAAGCAATCAACTAGATACATGTTGATTTTATATTATTGAATATGACTTAAATTGATATGATAATGACTTACTATTGTTCTTTTAATATCAATAGATAAATACAACTTTTATTAAAAAGAATCAATAACATGATTTTGATATGAATAAATATATATAAAATAAGAAGACATATTTTTATTTTAAAAAAAAATAATAATATTATACTATACAAATACATTTAATCATAAGTATATACTAAAGCGGAGATTAAAAATAATATTTAGCACGATACGTGTCAATTTCTCATTGGACCGCATCATCTATCTTTATTGAAACAATTTAATTTATTTAATTGGTTGAAATTTTATTATAGAACTCTTCTTATCTACTGATTTTCATTTTAGTTTTTTTCTAAAAAAATTAAACTTTAAATTTTATATATAACTTTTATCGAAATCTTCTTATCTACTTATTTCCATTTTAATTTTATACATAAATTTTCTATAAATTTTCTTATCGGCTAATTTCTATTTTAATTATCTCCTTAATAAAACATGCACGCTATTTATGATAATATTTGGTTTTAGAACTCTACATTAAGAAGATATTATAATAAAAAGATATCATAAAAAAACATACCTTTATTTAAAAAACTTTTTCGTTTATGGATAAAACTCCACATAATATTTGCATGTTAATTATTTTTTCTAAAAATAAAATACCATTTTGAATAACATTATATAAAATTTAAAGAAAGTTTTTAGTTATATTAAATTCGTGCGTTCAAGGCACGGGACTGATACTAGTTTAATGTGAAGGGGGTAAGATTTTAGGTGGTTACTCTGAAAAGTAGAATTTAAATATATTAAAATTGTATAAATTATCGTGAATTTATTTGTAGGACCGATCGATTAGCAGATCACACAAATCCATTTATAAAACAAAAAAAAAACGAAGAAAGATAGTTGGAGTCACCATGTATAATTGATTGTGTATCACATGTAAGATATATCTACTCGTTTGATTGTGCATGTTTTCCAGCTAGATGAAGTTTTAATATGGTAGTTGGCTAAGTAGGTACAAAATTTAGTTGAATGTTAAGAATGATAGTTTGACAGTGATCGACACTGTGAGCCTCCCTCTGTCCCCCTCATGTATGCCTTTCTAGATTTGATTTCAACATTTCGTACTTTCTGGATTTGATTTTTTTTTTTTTGATAGAAATTCTGGATTTGATTTTGCTGCTAAGTGATTAGCAATTTTATTCCTCATATGTGACTTTAGGGATCCTTCAATATCGACATCAAAAGATATCGTACATCGGATATGAATATGGATATCAGATATCAGGTATGTATATGAGTTTAATATTCGATATGTTTTAGCTATTTCCAATAATATCCAAGATATAAAAGAATCGAGTCCAATTGTTTGATGCCTCGTGACCCGATTTAAGAAGAATCATGATCCTAATATCATCAAACTATGTGTGAGCACATTTCTATGTAATTTACCCTGGAATTTATAAATCTCATGTAATCAGTCAAGCTTTGGATCCAAACACTTCATGTTCATTTCATTTTCTTATGAACAATCACCTATTGTTGACTGATTTTACACTTGGTGTTGGAACTTCAGACCCAAAAACACCTCATTGATTTAATAACTCCAACTCTACTTGTGTTGCTTCTTTTTAACATTCATATATAACCATTTTAATGTCAACATTCCTCCATTATTTGAGATTCATTGTCGTCTTATCTCACGGCTTTAATTCCAACTGACAAGCAAAGAAATCATCAACAATTACATCTTCCCGGTACCACCCTATACTGGTACTTACATAACTCATCGACAATCCCAAATTATCGCCAATGTCTTTCTCTATACTTTCAACGTCTTTAGATAGAATTTCTTTAGGAATTGTATCTTTATGTTTGTGTATAGTCGACATATCATCACCTCATTTGTGATCAAATAACAAATTGCATCATATGCAATGTCTTTAACTTTTAGGCTCGTTTATCTTCTCCCCCTAAAGTTAGGATTTTCACCTTGCCATAGTGACAATCTTAATACCTCAAATATATTGATCACCGCTTATAAGCTCGATCTATCCAATCCTCTCGTTTAATCTCAACTATCTTTAATGTGGCATTACATAAAAAATCATCAAGGGAGTTGGAGGGCATATATAGCATTTGATCTCTTCTAGAGACAAGCTTCAATTAGAAAAATTTCTAGAAGCAGTGGGTCCACGTTGAATTAATGACTTCATGACTCCATTTGATCAACAACTCTTTCAGGTCGTGCATGTCATGTATAAACCCTTGTCTATCTATCAATTTCGACTACATTATTGACGACTCTACCTGAGTCATTTTGTGAATGTGTGTGAGAGCTACACAATACTCAACCACTACACTTAATTCATTCTCCTCAATATTCAATGGAACCAGTGGGTTGAGGCATCATTCAACATTATGATAATCCACAATGGTTCACATGGCGATGTGACCAGTCCTCATATATCACTTGAACCAAATCAAGGAGTTGAACATAAGAGACTTTGTGTTTACTTTAGCTATACTAGTCTTGTTATTAATTTACCAAAAGCACAAGCCTTACATATATACAAGGTCACTCTTAAGAAGAAACTTTAGGTCTCAAGATCTTTTGGTCCTAAACTAATCATGCGTGTAATTGTTTCACTTGAGTGACCAAGTTAATCATGTCACAAGAATAACTTATTATCAACTAAATTCTAGTTAGCTACATTATTCAATGGGATATACTCGTTAAGAGTAATCTCAACCTTCACACCAAATTTGTCATGCGCAGGATTGTGAAAACTTATGGTTTTCAAATAGTAGGTGTTACGACACCGTTGAAAAATATGGTTTTCTACCATTGAACATGTCGATGATCTATACATTAGTTTAGGAGTTCATCAACTCAAATCAAATAAACCATTATCTTAATACTTATATTTGATGCCTAAACATGGGTGTATTTAGAACTTTAATTTAGATTTGACCGGTCTTCACACTTATACTCATAAGGTGTGCTCTTATCACTTATGGGATATCCTTTATCTTAGATGTTCTTCTCGACATCAAAATAAACTTCCAACGTCCTAGGTATAAGTCATAATCATGACTACGACCGCATGCCTACTAAACTGTGACCTCTTTCATACCCTCTTCTGGAGGAGACATGCTTCGGGCATGCAAGAGGTTGGTCAAACATGACGTTGAACTTCTAGTTCATGCTAGATACAAGGTTATTTAGGAATAATTCTAAATTAAATATAGCATACACTCATGTTTCTTGTACTACTTATGGAGTCCATCCCATATTTCCCGTACTGCTTCTAGATTACATGCATTGGTATGAGAGCTCCTAACTCCCCAAGATGTTTGTAATGATCTCTTGCTATTTAAAAAAACGAGTCAAATTATCTCTTGAACTATTTATCATTTACTTTCATAGATGAATTTTTCTCATCATTTAATGCAAGAAGTAAAGGGTTATATATGTAAATCCGCTTCCATGGATAATACTCTTATGCTTACATTAACCATCCACTTCAAGAGATGGTCGTTTTTATAGATTTCCTATCAACTTCTTCAAGAAGTGATGTAATCTATCGTTACTCACTTCAAGGAGCAATGAGGTTTATTGTTTCACCTTTTTGGGGATGATTTCAAATTGTCTCTACCAGGACAATATCATATATGCACCCACTCAGAGGATGATACATTAACTTCATGAACAAATATACAAAATAATATAATTAATTAAATTGAGAAACATAAATTAAAAAATAGGAAAATTGGACGGAAATAATCTCGAGTATCCACTTTCAAACAAAAATAATTTCAAGTTTAGAAATCGCCGTCAACGATCCGATCTGTTACAATATTAACCGAAAATGATTTTCTGGTGACATCTCTGTTAAAATGGATGACGTGGCAAACGGAAATCCGACATGGCAAATTAGCATGTAACATTTTTATTTTTTCATTGACATGTCACTCAAATAAAAAAAAAACAAAAGCCACATCAAATATATTGTTAGATTAGATATCATCTTTAATTTAAAAAAAAACACTCAAAGTCTAAATTGAGCACCGAGAACAATGGAACAATGGTGAAGAATGGCCAACCACACGATCGAAGAAACCAGTGCCCCACAAAAACTACGATTAACTGAAAATCGGACGAAGACGATGCCATTCGACCCCAAGAAACCCACCATTCAAATCTCCATCTCGCTTGAACAAGACGTCGGGGGCGGATCGAGGCCGGCAGAGGGCGGAGCGAGGCCAGAGTGAAGGCAGAGCGAGGCCGAAGAAGGCGGTGGCGAGAGTCAGCGGTCGGATCTAGGCCGGCGGAGGGTCCAAAATACCCCAGATCTAGGGAATTTCTTCGTTTTCAATTTCGACTTTGCAAAAAGCATGTTAATTTGTTCTATTGTTCTTTAGTGTCCAGATCTGCGGAATGTTCATTCTTCACCCTTGTTACATTCTTCTTCAGTGTTCAATTACAACTTTGAAGGGTTTTTTTTTTTTTTTGTTTTTAATTAAAGATGACATTTAATCTAACATCACAATATATCTGATGTGGCTTTTGTTTTTTATTTATTTGAGTGACATGTCAAAGAAAAAATAAAAATGTTACATGTTAATTTGCCATGTCAGATTTCCGTTAGCCACGTCATCCATTTTAATGGAAAGTCACCGCAAAATCATTTTCGGTTTATATTGCAATAGTTTGGATCGTTAATCGTGGTTTCTAAACTTTGAGTTATTTTTGTTTGAAAGTTGATACTTGAGAATATTTTCGTCCAGTTTTCCCAAAAAATAAAATATATTAGAAGATTGTCCACTTCTAGTAACAAGAAATTGAACAGAGTCTTCCAAACCTCTTTCCATCACATACTTTCAGGATATGATATCTTATTAGACTTTTATTATCTACTCCAAGAGATAATATTTGTCACCTCATCTAATTCTGGAGATGAAAATTTTCTCTTTTACTTTGTAGATGAATCACTTCATCTACTTCATGAGATGAGTTTAGTTTCATCACTCACTCCAATGAGTATAAACTTTTATTATCCATCCACTTCTGGCGATTGATTCATTTGTTTCATCCACTTCGGGGGAGATCATGAGAATTACCACTTAAGTCATAGTATAGTATTATCACTTTAAGGATAATATACTTATGTTCTATACTCTTCATGTTACGGAAATAATCACTTCAGAGATTATATATTGATATTTCCTTCGTAAAATTACCGTTTCAGAGCCGGGGCAATATGATCTTAATATATTCAACTCTTCATGAGGAGCTGAATGGTCCAAAAGTTATCGCTTTAGGGATAATTGTTGTGCACCTCTTCGAGAGATGAAACTATAATTGTTTATTTTAGTCTGTCACTCCAAGGAATTTATTACGAAAATACGCTCATAAATATATTTTGTAACTATATATAACATGAACAATCATAATGTAATATAATTGTAAGTCTGTTTAGCAAACCAGTCTATACGACTATATAACATTCAGATTGCATGTGATTATATATACGGGAGGACAAACATATTGCATGTGTTTTTTGTTGCACAAAAAATATTTTGAAATGACGGAAAAAGAAAGTGGACAAATATAGGACGGAGGAAGTATAACCTTTATATACAAAAAGTATATATTTTTTTCTAAAAAAAAGTATTTATTTTTAAAAAAAAAAATCTAGTCTAAAACCGGATCGGACCGGATTTTCCCAATCCAGTCCCCGGTTCATAGATTTTGGAGTCCCGGTCCCGGTCCGGTCTGGTTTTGGACCGACGCCCACCCCTGATCAATTGTGCGTATGTTGGGAATTTTTGTGCAACAAACCCTATATGGGAACCAAGAGCCTATTTTGGAAAAAAAATGCTGAAAATCATTTATTTTCTCATTTCCGTTTCCGTTTCGTCTTTGGCTTGGGAAGGGGTTTTCCCTTCTTCTATTTACTGGACTAGAAAGTAAAAATTGAGGAAGAATTTCATCGTACATCCTTCCTGATAACGGTACTTTAGTCGCCCTAATACCGATCAAAATAAACCGAACTACCTACTAGGAATGTAGTAGGGAAGTAAGGATCGATCCCACAGAGACTTGTGTTTTTATGTATTTAACTTGGATACTCAAATGAATGTAAAACGGGGGTTTTTTGTAGGTGATTCTATTAACTAAGAAGTTTAACATGCAAAATTAAGATTGAGTAATCAAATATGGGAGAAGTATGCTTAACCAGTTAATATCCATTGCGAATTCGATTATTGATCATCGATTATCAAAATTCTCTTTTTACCTTGACTAATCTATTGCGGAATGTTAATAACCCAACTTCATGGAATTATTAATCCTACTTCAATTCTAGTTATTAGCCCGACCGGTACTAACAACCCTAATTATCAAACAACCTAGGAGACCTCCTAGATTCAACTTGACAACAGCATTAAGATTCAAGTATCAATAGAAACATGCATTCAGAGCAACCAGTCATCCAAATAACATGCAATTGAATTCTCTTCTCTAATCAATTAGTCCTACCAGTCCTAGATTGATTAAAGGTTCTACTTATGATCTAATTAACACCGACCGGTAATTAGAAAGATTTAGTTGTAATTCAACCTAGAGATTCAATTAGATGGCCAATCTAACAAAACCCTAAATCAAACTTATTCAATCAAGCATAGAGAAAACAATCTAGTCAAGGAAAATTAAGAACAATCAAATCTCACAATAATACTTAATTCACAACTTCAATTAACTAGTTAAGCAAAAGAGGTTTAGTTGTTCAAAGACATTGAAAAGCTTACAATTCTCCAAAAAGGTTTCTTGTTCTTCTCAAGCTTCAACAAAATACGATAATAATCTCCAAGTCAAAAGTTATGAGAATATAAACCTAGAAAACTAATATCCAAAAATATATCTAAGAGGTTTCTAAAAATAACAACCAAAACAAGTTTCAACCCAAAAGCCCAAAGCCCATACAAAAATATCCAACTTTGCTGACGCGAAGAGAAACGCGGTCATGGACCAAAGCGCGGTCGCGCTTTTGCTTGCTTTCCCGCGTTTTCAAGCCTGATGCTCAGATGTCAAAGCGTGGTATGGACCTCTGAAGCGCGGTCGCGCTTTTACCGTCTTGCCCGCGTTTTCACTCCTGAAGCTCGAAACTCTCTATTACTTTGGGCACTTGATTTCTTCCCTAGCCTTCGTCCTTGCACACTCCTTAGGCACCTTCAAGCTCACCTCCATGTCCACCATCACCACGATCCGGCACTCGATCCTCATATTTGCAAATATCAACCAAACGAGTGTAGATTCCGAAACTTCCAACACTAAAGCTACACTACGAAATAAAGGAAAATCTACCTAAAAATGCATGAAAAACTAATCAAAACATGTCCTAAATACTATAACCTATATGCTCTATCACTTCCCCATAATAATAACGGACCTGCTAGAAATAATGCCCAATGCAAATAGTGGATACTGTTTTCAAATCTTAAATCAACGAATCGGTCCACTTTGATTATAGTATTATACTAGCAGATGACCGTACCTTGTACGGGGTGTTATTTATTTATTAATTGTTTTGTATATGAATTTAACGTAACAATTACAGATATTATGATATGCATACTTTTTTAAAATGGTATTTATCTTCTAGATTATAAAATGGTACTGTATAATTCTTGCATTTCATCAAATATTTATATAAAAAAAAGTTTATTTACATATTAACTTTTTATATATACATAAACATATATTTAAATAATCAAGGAAGAAAGTCTTGAGATAAGATACATTATCACATTTTATTAAAAAATTATAAAAATCGTTTGACATTTAAATTAAATTGCTTAAACTAACCTGTATAACAAAATGAATAATTTTAAATAAAAACTCGGATTAATATAGTACTACATTAAAGATATAAAAAATATGGTAGATTCTATTTGCACACTGATTTTTGGCTATCTGCACCACGGAACGTGGTGGCGTAAAAATCCCACAGAATGCGGTGGCGTGGACAGTAAAACCGGATCACGGGCCACCCGTTTGAGGAGTCGGTGGCGTGGACGTCGACTAAACGTGGCGGCGTAGACGTCCACTAAACGTGGCGGCGTGGACGTCCACTAAACGCCGTGGCGTGGAGTAAAGATTTTGAAAATTTTGAAACGGCCACGATAGTGTCTATTAACGGTAATAGTATAGATACCTGATTCTTCGTAATATACATTATCTATTGTATTTTCCTTAAGAAAATTGTCTTAAAGAAACTATATATTATCTATTGTATTTTCCTTAAGGAAAAATATCTATGTGATATTATTTCTAACCTCCGCTTTAGTATATATTTATGATTTATGATGATTTATGATTTATGATGATTACAAATTTTCAGAAAAATATTTTACTTCGATCCGGATATTTGAATTTCTCTTGCGGTGAAAAATTTTACACTCCACGCTACCGCGTTGAGTGGACGTCCATGCCACCGCGTTTAGTGGAAGTCCACGCCACCGACTTCTCAAACGGATAGTTCAGGATCCGATTTACCGTCCATACCACCACGTTCCGTGGATTTTCACGCCACCACGTTACGTGATGCACAAGAAAAAGGAGTGCAAATAGAATCTACCTTTAGACGTTACAAATACTGATTGATTGCAATTTATTCCACGTGGTGTCATAAGTTTTGTTTTTGAAACGGTGCAATAATTTGGCAAGCATGATACGTTGCAATTATTGAATTGAATCAAGGCGGGCAATCGACATATTAAAATATTATAAGTAGGGCGCGTATCTTTGTATGCATATCAGGTCGGTCAATACTGTGTGGTGTGGCTGGCTTTGCTCTTAAAGATTTGCCTTCATTACTGGGCCAAGTAATCAACCAACCAAACCGGGAAGCAACGATCAGGCATGGACAAGAGCTCAACCCATCACGCGGTCATGGTGTCGAGCCCAGGCATGGGCCACCTCATCCCCGTCGTCGAGCTCGCCAACCGCCTCTCCTCCCTCCACTCCTTCAAAGTCACCATTCTCTACGTCGCCACCGCCGCCCATGCCGACGACCATCGAGCTCGATCGTCGGCGAGCGTCGGAGTCGAGCTGCTAGAGATCCCAGCCGCCGACATCTCGAGCATCATCGACCCGGACGCTCAAGTCGTGACCAAGTTCTGCGTCCTCATGCGCGAGACTGGGCCCGCCGTTCGGGCTGCCATGTCCGGGCTCACGGCGCCCAAGCCCACCGTCGCCATCTTCGATATGTTCGCCACGGAGTACGTCTCGATGGGCCGGGAGCTCGGGGTTCCTAGCTTCGTCTACGTCACCAGCAGCGCGTGGTTCCTTGCGCTCACGGTCCGGTGTCCGGGTCTGGACAAGGAGGTGCAAGGCGAGTACGTTGACCAGACCGAGCCGTTTCATATTATGGCCGGGTGTAGGCCCGTCCGGCCCGATGAGGTGGTGGACCCGATGACACAACGCGCGGATCCTCAGTACAAGGAGTATTTGCGGATAGGAGCCGAGATCCCTCTTTTTGACGGCGTGTTGTGCAACACGTGGCGGGACTTGGAGGGCCCGACGTTGGCGGCCTTGGGTCTAGATGGGAGCGTCCTTCGAAAGCCGGTCTATGAAGTCGGGCCGATTGTAAGAACCGAGGTTGGTGGTGGTGGTGGTGACGCGATAGTGGAGTGGCTGGACCGCCAACCGGAGCACTCGGTGGTGTACGTTTCGTTCGGGAGCGGTGGGACCCTTTCGGTGGCTCAGATGGCTGAGCTGGCATTGGGTTTGGAGCTGAGCCGGCAGAGGTTCATTTGGGTGGTGAGGCCACCGCCGAGCGCAGATGGGGATGCTAGTGGCTCGTACTTGGGATCGAAGGGTGACTCGGATCGTGTCAATATCGATAAGTTCTTGCCCCACGGATTCGTGGAGAGGACTCGTGCACGCGATTCGGGGTTGTTGGTTCCGCAATGGGGCCCGCAAATGAAGATCTTGGCCCATGGGTCGATAGGCGGCTTCTTGACACACTGCGGGTGGAACTCGATCCTAGAGAGCGTGACCATGGGAGTTCCGATGATCGCATGGCCCATGTACGCGGAGCAGCGGATGAACGCAACCATGCTAGTTGAAGAACTCGAGGTGGCGGTCCGTCCGAGCCACCTTCCGGGGAAGAAGGTGGTGGGGAGAGACGAGATTGAGAAGATGGTGAGAGTCGTCTTGGAAGGAGATGAGGGGCGTTGTATGAGGGTTAAAGCCCAGGCTCTCCAGAGGGCTGCAGCCCAAGCCCTGAACCAAGGTGGTTCCTCCTACAAGCGTCTATCTATGTTTGTTCAAAGTATTTAGAGATGGATGCATGATAATCATGCACTACGTACTACTCTATCAGTGTTTTTCATGCATATTTGACATATATAATTATTGCACAATATATGTACTTTTGGTTGTGTCCCTTCCTTGATTTTTGAATTAATGTTTGATAATTAAAAATAAAATAAAATTTGAACCCACTAAATAGTTGCTCAAAGCTAATTAATCATTGTCTATATTTCGACCAAAAAAAAATTAATCTTTGTCTATACAAGTTTACATGCTACATTTAATTTCCCGTACGGTTTGCCACATTTTGAAGCGTTGAGATAGGGAATTTTCATTGATGCTAACTACTAAGGGATATATATGCATAATCCCGAACAAGGTTGATCGATAGTTTCAATTCGAGTACTTCAATTTAAAGATCGGAAAGAGACGATCTGGTAGTAACGAGATAGGGAAAATATTGATTTGAAAATATGGTGTTGAGTTCGATTGATTTGGAAAGGAAGCCTAGGGTTCTACATCTACACACATATATATATGGTGAATTTTGCTGGGTATCTCTCTAAAACAAAGTTTGCAAAAAATACTTTATAAACTACTAAATTTTGCGACGTTTTTGCAATAGAGTTAAACCCTATTATCGTTGTCGAAATTGACGAAGGTGAGCTTTTTTTCTTTATCAAAAAAATTTAGGGTGAGAGGATGGTGCTCAAGTTCATGATCCACTAAACCAACCCTTTGAGGTTCTAAATTGCCTAAGCTAGATAAGTTGATAATGACAACGTAGATTTTGTTTGATATTTTTTTATATTATTGTCTTTTAAAAATATTTTTTTAAAAATATATATAAAAAACTATTTTCAACCCATTTTATTTCGTTTTAAAAAACACTAATTATTGATTTTGGGTTTTTTGTAATATTTGTAGGCATTTTTACAATACTTTTAGATATTATAACAATTAGTTTAAAAACCGGATATTTCTACATACCTATTTTTAAATAGGAGTATAAACTAGAGGAATTGGGGTGGGGAGGGTGATTTGGGGGTGTTTTTAGAGAGGTTAGGCTCGGTTGAAAAAAAATGAAGCATCTAGGCTTTTCTCCCCCTATAAAAGCCTCCATCTCTCTCTTTTTCTCTCTCCTCCTCATTTTTTTTTCACTCCTTCCTCTCTCCTTCCCCTCACTCTCTCCCTCTCCAACACTCCCTCCCTCTCCTTCCTCCCTCTCATCTCCGTCGCCCGCCGTCGCCCTCCCTTTCCGTCGCCGCCCCCCTCTCCGTTGCCCGCCCTCCCTCTGCGTCGCCGCCGTCGCCCGCCCTTAGGTTCGTCCGCCATCTCTCTTTCTCTCTCTCTCTCTCTCTCTCTCCATTCTCTCCCTCTCTCATAGATCCGGGCTCGTTGGAGCCAGATCCGGGCTCCTACGAGCCAGATCTAGGCTCGAACGAGCCAGATCTAGGCTCGAACGAGCCGGATCTAGCCGGATCCGGGCTCGTACGAGCCGGATCTAGCCGGATCCGGGCTCAAACGAGCCGGATCTAGCCGGATCCGGGCGCGTACGAGCCGGATCTAGCCGGATCCGGGCGTGTACGAGCCGGATCTAGCCAGATCCGGGCTCGTACGAGCCGGATCCAACCGGTTGGATTTTTTGGATTTTTGAGGGTTTTGGAATTTTTAGATGACAAGTTTGTTTTTCGGATTTAAGTGATGACAAGTTTTTTTTGTGGGTTTAGGGTTTTTGAGTTTGTGGGTTTTTTGGATGACAAGTTGAGTTTAGGGTTTTTGAAACGATTTTATGTTTTGGGGTGATGACAAGTGATTTTTTATGAGTTTTGAGCAATTTAAATTTGTTCTACGGATCTGACTGATGACAAGTGCGTTTTAAGGTTCTGGGTGATGACAAGTTGTTTTATATGGTTCTGGGTGATGACAAGTTCGTTTTTATGGGTTTTGGCGATGACAAGTCCGTTTTTAATGTGTTTTGGTGATGACAAGTTATTTTACGGTTCTGGGGGTGATGACAGGTTTGTTTTAAGGTTTTTTGGATGATTTTATGGGTTTGGATATGTTTTTGGATTTTTTGGATGACAACTTTGTGTTTCGGATTTAAGTGATGACAAGTTTTGTTGTGGGTATAGGGGTTTTGAGTTTGTGGGTTTTTTGGATGACAAGTTGATTTTAGTGTTTTTGGGACGATTTTATGATTTAGGGTGATGACAAGTCCTTTTTTAATGTGTTTTTGGTGATGACAAGTTGTTTTACGGATATGGGGGTGATGACAGGTCTGTTTTAATGTTTTTTGGATGATTTTTATGTGTTTGGGTATGTTAGATTTGTATATATATTACTTATAATTATGGCCTATTAGCTCAAATGGTAGAGCAATGTGCTTGATGCACAATAATGTGGGTTCAAATCCCACATAGGTCAATTTCGTAACTGGTCATCACTGATGACAAGTTTTTTGTGTGAATGATGGGTTTTACCTCGACTTGTCATCAGATGACAAGTTGAGTACGTGAACGAAATGACAAGTTTTCTGTGCGTGGACTGACTAATGACAAGTTACTTGTCATCACTAATGACAAGGCGGTCAACGCCGGTCAACGACTGGTCAGCGCCGGTCAACGCCGATAGTGGTAAGGGGTGCTGACGTCATCATATGCCATTGGTGACGTTATCCTGTAAATTTTTAAAAAAGGTAGGGGCAAAATTGGAAAAAAGCCTATGGGGGTACATTTTTTTTTCCTTGTAGCCTATTTGCTTCAATATTTGTCCCCCATGGGTTACTTACCCATTTTCGTCCAAGATATTCTTTTCGACAAATATAGACATCAATACATCTGACAATTCTGTTTGTCGGCACTAGCTACGCACTATATACCAACGTTTGGTTAATTATTAGCATTTCCGACGAAACCCAAAAAACGTCAATAGTGACGATAGATTATCTATCTGACGGGGATCGCTAATTTTCTAGTAGTTCTTCCTCTTTTCACCATGGTCAGACGACATTGCAAAATAAATCCTTTAAGTAGCACACTTTGCTCTTCTGCAAGCAAAACATGCATGCAAGACAACATTGATAAGTGAGGATAAATATGTAACAGAATGCAAAACATGCAAGACTAACCAAGTTACGTGGGCTCTAGTTCTACCAACAAATAAATCTAAGTTAAGTGGTTATGCAAATGATATATAGAATGTAAACTCAGGGATATGTTGTTGGAACAACCCTTACCTATGACTTAAATTATGTTAACCACAAAAAGGAATAGATTATGGCAGACATGATAAGGAAGCATAAAGTAAAATTGGAAAGCAGTGATATTATATTTTACATGCATGTGAAGACAAAGAAACTTTTGGAAGTGCATGAACAGAGCAAGTCATAGATTGCCCACAGTAGAAAGGGTAAAGAGTACTGTAATTGATTGAAGACAAGGAAGACAGTAGGAACAGATGTGATTTTATAAGCCAACGATCTCAAACTCGTACTCTATTTTCAAATCCGGGTTTGTTGTGCCTTCAATTTTCTGTAAACTCTAGTGCTAACCTGATCCTAGACCAAAAGGTCACCAACTAACTGTTGTTTGTTTGTTGGTTTTTTAGGTCAAAAACAACTTAGGTGTTGTAGAACACTTGTTGGTGGTTACCCAAACAAATAAAATATACTAGTACCAATTCCATTCCTTATGTAAAATGTGATACAAAGGCAGATGAAGACTCATGTACATTTATCAAGTATTACTGGACTATTGTTTTTACAAAGGTAGATGTGAGATTTCACCTACTGCATGCATGTGTACATATACTTTACATCAAACATTAGTGACGTTTGGCATCAACCAAGACCAAGAGATTGGACTTGGTCTTTCCTTGGGAGGCTGTGACAGGAGTTTCAAAAGGGTCCCCTCAAACTTCAAAGAGAACCTTCAAGACCCAAGCGTTGGAACATGGAATTTCTGGCGAAATCTCGCTGTCAATCGCCTTCCACCTCTGAGGGCCCTGCCAAGTGTAAGGAATAGCCATTTAGTTGTCAAACCACAGCAAATGCAACACGTTGAGCTCTGCCAAAACTGAAGAGTTGCAACGGCTATAAAATGCATTTTACCACATACTGAACAACCCAAGAGAAACATCTTTCTGCTACGACAAGTAGAAACTTGAATATACAGACTGGCGATTTGTTTTTATGCAGAATCGAATTGAAGCACTCCAACTCTTGTGCAAAAATAGGGAAACGAATTCACTATTCAGTAACAAAATCCGGCATACAACAAAAATGTCAAATGGAAGTTTTAACTCACAATTATACACTTTAATATGTATATACTACGTAAAAGGCAATGGACTTCTTTTACTTACCGGGTTGCAAAACAGAGAGCATGTTGTGACAGGCCGATATCTTCTTCAAAACTATATCTGCAACCTCATTTGGAATCTTCAAGGAATGAAAAGAGTTGAGCCACTAATATTTATGGCAACAAGGATGGCAATGCCGGTAACTATGGAGAGCCAAAATAAAACGGATCCTGCAAATGTATGAATCTCCTTTATTGATAAGGTATATACAAAAAACTAACAATGCATTCGGATTTCAGCTTTTCAAACAATCATGGTTACCATTAGAAACTCCGTTGGTACTATCTGTCTTGGAAGAAGCAGATTGAGCTGAACGACCACGGGACCGTACTGTGGCAGAAACTGTACTACTGGTTGTTCGGTCATTGCTAGCTTTTGGGATTCCTGTTTCAGATGCTACTATACCCTGGAATTCCTCACTCACAATTACAGCAGCAAGATCATCCATAAATGATTCTTTATCTGTCAATTTTCCTTCAAGAGAGTCATTTTGAGTTCGGTGAGAAGAAGGAAACACTTCATCAAAGTCGGATAGGTCATCTTCTGAGACATCTGGATCCACTGAAACTTTTACTGTTGAATCATCTTCTTCATCTTCAGCATAAGCCTTGTAAGTTAGGCGAAGAAGCAACTCACCACAATTCCCCTTTCTAAACAACCCCCAGCCTCCCTTCAATGCAACAACCGAGTCTATCGGTACAGTATCTTGAAGAGTCCCCAGATCAATCTAGACAATAATCGGAATTAAGGTATTATACAATATCCAAGTATCACATGTATAGCAGGAGAAAACTTGTTAAATTAGGAAGTCCAATATATCATATTTATCCAGACACGTAATTAGACAGCCTAATCTTGATTCCAGAAATGAATCATCAGCTCAAATCGGGCCTACATATTCAATAAGCAAAGGGAGCTCAACCTTGATATGGCATTAATCATGTGGATGAACAAAATATGTGGGCTTATCTGTCCAGGCTTTCCGGTATAAATAAAACATCTCTTAAATTGAACTGGTGACTATAAGCAATGAGCAAAACCTGTTTTCCAAATAAGATTGGAAATACAATCCTGGACCAAATGGATAGATTTTTAGAGGTATAGGATGACATTGGAATGGTTATTCTGATCAACATAAAAAAACGTAGTCACTCTTTTTTCTTTTTCTTCCAAGTATTCATTTGGGAAGAGATTTTATGAAGGAAATACTCGATGACAATAATTCACTCAATCCGTCATGATAGATCATATTTTTACAACTTATTCTCTCCTAGATCAACCTCCCTATACATATATATATACCTATATATATATATCCTATACAGAAATTTACTAACCATAATTGCATGGATTCAGGGACAAAACAATTACCTCTGCCGCACCGATTGTTACATCAGCAAACCCGAGGGAGTCTTTAACCTGAACAAGCAATTTCTCTTTTCTAGGATTTGAAACAAACATATGGAAATCCTACAAATAAATGCACATATTTAGTTGTTACTAAATTGTGAATGGTCAAGTGTTAACAAACATAAATGCATCTTATCCAAGAGAGAAGATAATCAGACAGGGAATTAGAAAGTACACCTAATTCCAAATTGGTTCACCTGGTGAGCCAATTACAGTAGTCCGACTATTCTTTTTACTGCGTATGGTTTGATCGCCTAAACGTAAAATAACATACGGATCTGTTTTACCTGTGATAACAGGTTAAATCATTACTCATAAAGAATTTCCCCAAACAAAGCAGCATTAAAAGAATGCACCCTTGATGATCGCTATAAGGATAAGCAAATGTCAAACTCTTACCAGAGAACATATAGGGTAAATTACAGGCGTCAACAAGAGTGACTGAGAGTTCTCGACTGTAATCCTTGTTCTTTTTATTAATTTCTCCAGACTTGAAATCAGTGGCCACAGGGCCTAATGCTTTACCCTTCTGAAAATCTAAAACGATCTTCTTCGGACGGACAAATAAGCTAAGGTAGATCTTCAGTTAGGAGTTTTGTTAAGAACCTGTTAAAAGATTGAAGAATCAAAGCTGGTAATTGCTGACAAAGCTATTACTGTACAAATTTCAAACATGACAGAAAGTGTAGAGATTGAACACATGTTAGAATAATGCAATAGGAGGGAAATTGCATGATTTATAACTGGCTATGGACTTTGAATGTTTAAGCTACACACATATGTTGCCTATCTATTGTCAGAAAGCAGAGTTTACAGAAATACAAGTGGGAAGTGATAATTATTAGTTTGCTTAGGAAGTTATGACATTAATTATAGTTGCTTAGTTACTTCAACCACAGGCAGACTAATTATAAATAATATCTTTCTAAAAGGAAGGAATCATAATATAAGTACACTTCCTTACTGCATTTATACCCATAATAAACGGTTATGTCTGGAAATAGTTATTTGGAGAACCTAAGGGCTGAAACTATTCAAGGAGCTATAACATCTGTTTGCCTTACTACACTTTTATAATGTATAGCCATATAAATGATCAAATCATATTTACAAATTATAACCAGTAAGTTCATAAGTTAAACCGATGTAATGATCAAGGATCTCCAGAAATAGAGAATATATGATTTAAGAAATAGATGGAGAGAAGTTAGACTTACATTATTACATAGTTAAACCGATATAATGATAACAAATCTCCAGAATGAGAGAGAATATATATTAAGAAAAAAGGTGGAGACAGGTTGAACTTACATGGAGAGTAATGGGAATTCTGAGCGCCGGTAGAAAAGAGAAAAGAAGAAAGAGAGAAATTAGCAACTTATCAACTAGGATAAATGGAAATTATCAGATATACAAGATAACCTCTGCACATCCAGAGAGCATAGATCAATTTAGGAATTGTAAAAGCTTGAGAAAACAACAGAGATCATGTGGTGTTCCCTAAATCCTAAAATCTTCTTCCGTCGCTTTGATTTTGCAGTTCTTTTTTGTGAAGACGAAGGAGGCTTTTCATATTAGGATGAACTACAGAAAATTAACTGTCAGGTAGCCAATTGTTTAGGGTTTGTTCTTCTCACGTCTTTATCAAGATATTTCTTGTAGAGTTGTAGAGATATGTTCCCAGATTGAGATGTGATAAAATAGACGTCATTTATTCACACATTTCAATGTATGAAAATGTCTTCATATAGGATAATGCCTTTATAAAGACATGGGAAGACAGGCCCCAAGTCATCCAGGAACAAACTGCTTAACTATCATATTACAAATTTACAATGAAGCTCATGATGCTAGGTGAAAATATCCTAATAATACAATATGAAGGGGGTGACTAGATGGTACAGAAAGGCTCAGATACATTATTAATCATCAGTGAACTATAAACCACACAAACTAAAAACATTGGAGGGAGAGGGAGAGAGCAATTTACCCATTAAATTGAATAACCGGAATGGTGAGAGCTCAAATTTGATTTTTGGAAGAGCAACAAAGGCCCATGAGACAGCACCAACCCAAGGCTCTGTAGGTATTAAACGCAGCTTTACCCATAGTTCCCCATCAATATCAAAATTACGAACACCCACTGGCAAAGAAACGGGAACAATGCCAAATTTCAAAGAAAGCATTAACAGCATACGGGCACCACCAGTATAACGAAGGCCTATTTGGTACCTAGATAGCATTGCAGGAAAACACCAATTGTCAAATTAACAAGTAGCAGTTAGTTACTTTTAGAAGTTTTGTTCAGCGGTTCACCCAATATAGCTACAAAGACCTAGTAGCAGACAAGCATGAAACTTATGCCATTAAAATCAAATTTTCAGAATTTAACTAAGATTCCTGTGCGTAATTATGGGGTGTATCTGTTCCTAAATATAGTGACAGAATTTTTGCTTCATTCTTTAGTAAGCTTCCTTCAATCTTCTTCCTGTTTACTGTGGAATGAGGATGGTCATAAGATCCTGATTATATAGACAGATGGAAACTTCAAAGTTCAAACTTTCGCCCTCGATGGAGTAAGAATGAAAGAGTTACTCTAAAGCTTTAGTTCTTAAAATTTATGTCACATCTTATAAACTGTGCTGGAAAGAAAATGTCTCCTACCATTGTGTACTTCCTTAGTTATGTGACAGAATTTTCTTTGCAGAGATATTAAATTTGTCCCTCCTATACTAGTTACTTCAGCTGAAGTTCAAGGGACTCATAAGTGAGACTGACAGGAATTTCAAACGGTGAAGATAAACTAAGGGAGATAAACTGATACCACTATAGAAGTGTAACATACTAACATGTTTGGGCAGAGAATTGAAGATACTGGCATGTATTCCTCCACCCAACTAATTTGGTTCAATACTCACATTAGACTTTCCTTCCAAGTTCAGCAATTCTCCTGCACCCCCTATAATGTTAACACTACTCAATCATAACATGGATACAATTTGCAGTTTACTCATTCAAACGCATAATTACTAATAAGCAGAAACATGGAGAATAGGAAGGAAAGTTACAACTCACTGCAAATCATTTGCACGACGCGAGGTCCTGCGCTCAACACTTCGAATAGACAACGGCTCATCCCCTAGAGAGAACTGCTTCACTTCCACTCTTTGAACGTAATCCGGTTTCTTGAGATCATCAATGACAGGTTGAAGGAGACCCACAAGCCAAGCCTCAAGGCAACCCCTATAAACCTTCCACAGCTTCCCGAAAACCATATTCACCCACTCCACCGACTCCTTTCTCTGCAAACCCTTCTCCAAGAACGTCGAAAAGCTCATCGGGAGTTGAGCACGCACGAGTGCTCCCCTTTCTGATCTCGCCCTTCTCGCCCTCGTCCATAACTTATCAAACCCAACTCCAACAAAAAAGAAGAGCAACAACAAACCTAGGTTATTGCGATTAACCGGGGGAGACGGGAGAGGATGAACCTCTCCTAGCTGAGTCCTAAGCTTATCCACTATAGGATCCTCCCTAAAACTGGCAAAATTACTACCATCTGAGCTGATTTCTAAGTTCTCCCTTAGCGAAGAATCCCCATTATTACCATCTGGGTCATTTGAAAATCGCTTGATTACAATACCCTTGCTACTAAAATTAGGGTTTCGAGCACCACTGGTGCCTCCATCTTCACCACTACTTATAGCACAAACGTGCGGAAACCACTTGCTATGCAATCTATTGTTGCTGAAAACAAACCCTACGACATACCTCTTTTTGCAACAGCCGATTCTCAGCTTATAGCAGGGAATCCGAGAGAAATTGGGAGTTGGGGCAACAGTTGAAGAAGCAGAAGGAGATGGCAAAACCATTTAGAAGATGACGATGCGAGGGAGCAGACTGAAACCGTGGACCATGCACGTAGAGTTGAGAATCCGCTAATCAAACCAATACAGCCCCAATAACCAAGCAGGAGTCTCCAATGGAAGCTGGCCGCAATTCTGTTTTGGTGAAATTGTGAAATGTGTCGGTTTGTAAAGGAGGGAAGTTTTGGTGGGAAGAAATCCCACGTTGAATTCTCCGGATTGAACACCTCAGAGGAACATTCGAGAATGACGTTGCATTACTCATTACTCATTACTCGTTACTCATTACTCATTACTAGACACGTGCATGTTCCATAGCTGATGGCCTCCTTGTAGAGAAGGATGTTTGAGAAGGGCTAGCCACCGGTCCACATCCGGACCGGACCGGTAACGCGGATAAATATGGACCGGGGATGGTCTGGTTCAAATCCGGCCCGGTTTTAGACCGGATTTAATTATTTTATTTTTAAAAAAATTGGGTGCCCTACCAATAGTTGAGCCAACCTAAATCATCCTAGTCGATGATTGTACTAAACCCTTTCAAGAGGGTAAATATGTCCGAACTTCGGTTTTCTGGGTTTATACAAACTCGCATTTCCTTGGTGAGGGCTGACGAAACTGTTGTAGAGGTCTAAGAAGGAATCCTGGATACAATTTTTGGACAAGAAGTCTGTTGCCTAGTTACATTCACGAAAGCAGTGACGAATCTTCACTTCCATGAAACTCTAAAGGATGAGTTGAATGTCGTGGATAATGAGCGCAATTTCCCAAGGGATCTTCCAGATACGATAACATTATTGATAACCGTAAGGTACCTTCATTATAATTTTTTGGAGATTGAGCCAAGCCGCTTGCCATACTACCTTCAATAGAGCAAGCGCTTCAACTTCCAGAGCATTTAAAGTACGATACGGCTTTCTAGAAGGAGAAAGCACCCTACCATCAGAAGAATGAAACACAAAGGAGGTATAGGAACTTCCATCTGATTTAGTTGAGGCATCAAAATTTATTTTTATCCAGCCAGGCTTGGGTTTGTGCCAAGAAAGCGGTTTAGAATGGAGGTTCCCATTCTTCTTCTGTGGTGGGTCCAAAGAAGTTTTCCAAGTGGAGTACGTATGAAAAATGATACTACTTAGGGCCTTTGGATCTGTTCTGGTCGCATTGCGAAAGATGATGGAGTTCCAAAGGGCCCAAATTAACCTTCCACCAGAGGAAGTAGAGGATGTTGAAATCGTCACTTCCTGCTCGGGTCTGTTCCAGATTGTTTACGAAATCATAATAAAAGATTAAGGTGGTTGAGGTTCGGAACTTCTACTCAATGATTTGCAGAAGCGAGGTGGTAAACGGGCAATGGGAAAACAGGTGGTTTACATCCTCTTCTGCATCATCACAAAGGCAACAAGGATTATAGACCCTGTGATAGTGCTTGTTGAGTCTTTATGTTGTCGGAAGGCCATCTGAACAAGCCTTCTAGAGGAAAGTTTTGATCTTGGCCGGGATTTTGAGGCACCAGATCCACGATCTATCAAAGGTACGGCGGGGCATTTGTCGATGCAAAAACTACGAAGCAGATTTCACCGAGAAGGTCCCATCCGAGGCGGGGTCCAGATGATCCAGTGTTGGTCATTAGCTAATGGGATATGAATGTCACAAATCCGATTTACCATTTCCCTAGGAAGCGTAAGGAGGAGCTTGTCAAGGTCTCATTAATTATCAGGGGTGATAAAGTCCGATACAAGGGCGTTGATATTGTTTCCATAAGAAAGATGCAAGAGGGGAGACTCCGACATCCAAAGATCTGTCCAAAAGCGAATGCGTCGTCCAGACCCAACTGCCACCGACCGGAGGCCTTTCTGAAAGATATCTCATAGTTGTAATAACGGACTAAACTGCCAAGAGAAATTTGGTCCTTTCTTATATTCCAGGATGTTGGTGGAGTTAATGTATTTTTCAGTGATTATTCGAACCCACATATTTTCAAGATCTTCCACAACAACTTTAATTGAAATATTTATATTTTTTGCCAGCCTAAAATTTAATCCGTTTTGCTCTTTAGGAGCACAAAATTTTTCCTAGAAGATTAAAGGGTGGTAGCCAACAGAGTGTTTGTTCCAAACGAAATCTTTGTTTACCTTGTCTATTTGGTCCAGCATTGTCTTGGGAAGGAGGAAAGTCTGCATTAAGAAGTTCGTTTTAGAGGTTAGGTTTGCTTAGATAAGAACAATTCTCCCTGCCTGGGACAAAGAATTGGCTTTCCATTTAGCTAACTGCTTTTTCAGATTGGAAATGGCTTCGTCAAAGATTTCGTACTTGACCCTTCCACGATTTGATTGGGATCCCCAAGTGTTTTTCTAGGTTTGCTGTTAGAGGTGTATTAAGAAAATTGGCCAAGGCGAAAGCCGTTGGTCGAGATATATTACTGGAGCATTGGATACTACTCTTGTGATAATTTATGATGAGGCCAGTCTTTTGCGCGAAATAGTCAAGAGTTGGCGTTTTGAATTTCATATTTTCATACGAGGCATCAGCTATGATCATGGTGTCGTCTGCAAAACTTAAGAAAGGGAGACACGTACCATTCTTGGTAAGCTGAATCCCCACTCTACGAGTTGGGATTGCGGCTTCCTTGTCCAGGGTTCTTGCTTAGAATTCCATAGCTATAATGAAAATATATGGTGCCAATGGGTCACCTTGTATTATACCTCTCATTGGCTTGCATAGAGGTCCTGGTTCATCATTAACAAGAACTAAGAAGGATGTGGTAGTGATACAAGTCATAACCCAATTGATCCACTTTTGGTGAAAACCAAATTTGGAGAGGATTTGTCTATGAAAGTTCCATTCTATTTTGTCGTAGGCCTTTTTCATATCAAGTTTGAGGGTCATCCACCCTTGCTTTCCCCTCTTTATGCGGTGGGAAGAATGAAAAATTTCGTGTGCTATTAGAATATTGCCCTGGATGAGGCGTCCCCCCAAAAGGAAGCCTGTAGAGGATGGATGATCCTAGGAAGAATGCCTTGGAGCCTGTTTGCAATTAATTTAGCAATTGCTTTGTAGATCGTGTTGCATAGACTTATTGGCCGGAAGTGGTCTACATTCGGAGGGTTCTTAAATTTTGGTATTAGAGCGATAAAAGTGCGATTGCTTTCTTTAAGAAGAAGGCTTAAGCGGAAGAAAGATTTGATTGCCAAGGCCATAGTAGCACCGACCACATGCCAATACTTCTGAAAGAACTCAGCAGGAAAGCCATCAACTTTCGGGGTTTTGTCTTTAGCTAGTTCAAAAAAGTTGTTGAAATTATGAATTGGGTTTCGACTGACGAAACCAAAAAAGAGGGGCTCAAAGTGGATGTTGCACTGATCAACATCATATACACATGACATGTGGACAAGATTAACCCGATGGTTGATCACGATTAACTTAATACTTCCTTATTTTGGACAAATTTTAATGAAAAAAATTATAATCTATCAATGGACACTAATTTTGTATATCTTTGTATGATTGTAAAATTTAATAGGTTATTGCATTGAATTAGAGTAAAAAACACATATGTATATTGATTGTTAAATTATATTTAATTTATAATATGACTATTTTAACCAAGTTTATTGATAAACATGATTTAGTCGTTTTAAACCACAATTATGCAAAGAAAACCAAATTAAATTAAACCACAGTATAAACCAAGTAAGGGTCGATTCCACAAGGAGATAAATTATCTTTCGTAGTGAATTTTGTGTCAAACTAAAGTAACAAGGGGGGTTTTTTGGATTAAGTAACACACTAGTATGCAAAACCTAAGAATTTCAAGAGTTTGATTGATCAGTATTGGAAACATGTCAGACAAACAAATATCCACATTCGCTTGACAAGTTGATCATTGATTTCAATCAATATCTATGCAATGGAAATCCCATTTCCTTTTCAAAAGTAATTAGTAGCACAACCAGATACTATTAACCCTAACTATAGTTAAACAATTATGAAACTATCAAGATTCTGTCTAACTAGCATCATCTATGGAGGAGTGTACGATGATGTGGCAGCGAGAAAATAGTAAAAATAAGAATGTTTTTGGTTTTCACGATTTCATTGTTGGTTTCACGTAGACGGGGCTGCTGTAGGTGCAGACCTCGAAGATGAGGCCAGTGCAGGTGTAGTAGTCGAAAGTGTAGCGGTTGGAGATGTGACCGGAGGAGATGTAGTAGATCGATCAGCAGCCGACCGAGCTGTAGTAGTGGAATCCTCAGCTAAATCTATGGGCGTGCTGCTCATAAATTGGTCGAGTCCCAGATGAGGAGTCGGGGGCAAATATATCGGTGAATCTCTAACTGTAGTAGAAGGTGCGGTGCCAGCGTGGTCGACACTCATCTAGAGACTAGAATCGGGCATGTCACTCAGGTCAAAATCCATTTGCGCTATATTTGCGATAACCCCTCTAACGCCAAAGTCGAAGGCCGACCGTAGTGAGTAGGGAGTCTGATCATCAATAGGATCCACCTCTATATCGGCTCATGACGACCTAGGCTCGTCAATCTGCTCAGACTAAGACTCTACGTACCCCTACATCTATAGCAGGTCCTGATGACTATGCCAAATCCACATATATATCAGGCATATCCATAGCGTCCCACACAAAGTCCTCCCCCTCCGGATGCGACTCACCTTCACCATGTTGTCATAATCTGTACCTCATTGCAGCGACAGAGCGAGTTAATCTCATATGTAATGATCCTCTACCTTACTAAGTCGACCAAACATCATCCTATCTACCATATCCATCATAGCCTGAATTCGTATCCAAATTTGTTGTATTAAAAAAAGGTTCCACGTCATAAAACAAACGAATTTTAACGGTTTTGTAGTATGTTTATGCAATTTTTTGTTATATTAAACTTTTAATATACATTAAGTTCAAACATCCTACATGAATACTAATAACGTATGAAATTACGAATTGATACTATTTTGTTTACGATTTCCTAAAACAAAATAATTCTAAATAATTTGATTACGATTTACCAATTTGTTTACGATTTTTCTAAAACAAAATAATTTAAAATGAAGTACAATTAAATAATTATGTATTTAAAAATTAAAATAGCCTATTATTTAAACATTTAATGAAATAAATATTTAAATAAATACTTATCTAACTAGTTATTTTAATAATTAGATAACTATCTATTTAAATATTCAATGAAATAAATATTGAAATACATACTAATATCATATAAATAAATACAAATATTTCAATAAATATCACTTTAAATTATTGTTTATTTGAATATTTAATCAATTAACTATTAATTGAAACAAAACCGAAATAAAAATTATTAAAAATTACTCTCGATCAACCGCCAACCGTTGCCGCTCGCTCCGCAGCCAATGCCTCTCCCGATGTTGGCGCTGGCGCCGCCGCCGCTTGCTCCCACGACAAAGTCGCTGCTCCTTTTGACGTTGGATCCCCGTGTCAAGCCACCGCTCGCTCCCTCGCCGCTCACTCTCCCTCTCTCTGGGTCCGCCGACCCTCTCCCTGTTGCTCACCTCACGCCGCCGCCCGCGTGACCGTATAGCCACCGGTGTCGCCGATCCTCGCTCGTTGCCCATTGATTTCTCGTCATTGGTGTGAACGTTTCGATTTCAGATTTTTGTAACAACGGGGACGTTGAAGGCGCTCAGTGAAATTTAACCCTAGTGCATTCACGGAACGGTATTCCGAGAGAGCTACGAATTGGGCTTTTATCGGTCCAACCCAAAGGTGATTTATATGGAATCCTCTTCTATAAAATATTCACGGAATCGCGTTCTGTGTGAATTCCCAAATTATTTTGTAAATTTCCACGATGGTATTTTGCAAAGATCCATTATGGAGAACATTGATTTTGTGGTTCGGGTTAAGGGTTAAGGGTTAAGGGTTAGGGTTAGAGTTTAAGGTTTAAAAGTTTCTTGGTTATTTCATATTGTATAGAGATTTGTGGTTAATGGATTTTTGCTGTTGTGAAATGTGAAAACTTGACCATTCCTACATCTTACCTACTCTTTGTTTGTGCTACACCTTAAAGTAAAGAAATTAGCAAAATCTTTTCAAGAAAAACCCTCTTCACAAAGCTTACATTTTTTCAGGGTCAATGTGAGTGAAATCCGAGTGGAAAAAAGTCTTGTTTTTTTACTTAAGAACTTCCACACCCTTAAAATTAAAATTCAAACAATCGAATGAATTCATAGTTCGTTACAAACAGATACAATTTATAGATCTCTAGTTCCAAGTTACATTATATAATGCTCCAACGATTAATGTTTTCAAGTCCACCATTATTGTGGACAACCGGTTTGTCCTCGAAGGTAGCAATACAAATCCATCCTTTGACGAAACGGTTGATCCCATCCATTCACGCATGGGTGATGGTAGTTTACCCAACTAAGAGGTGGGGGAGGTAATGGACATATCTCGGCCAACCACACCTACAATGTATTGTTGGATAACGTTAAAAGTCATTTAAGTATAGACAAATACCACTAAATTGCGTGAAAGAAAGATCACTAACCGGTATGAAATGTGTTTTGTCCACATGAGCTAACGCAACAACTTGGGTCGGAGGAGCTTGGTCTGCACTATTTGCCGCCATTGGTAAACAAGTGTGGGGTGCATTCAATGACAGTACTACAACTGCGACGTTAAACCGAGTAGCAAATACTAACCCGATGTTCGGCATCTCCATCCAATATTGGGACGGACAAGGACTAGTGGTGTATGCGACATCAGTAATAAACGTTGGGGACGAATTCAAGAGTGGCAACACTTGGTATATATACGGTCGTTGAGTAAGCTCGTCTACTAACTCCCGCCTAACTCTTACATAATCGGATTGAGGCCAACCAAGTACACATGCAAGAGAGCGGTATCCACAGTGACCATCTGATAACACATCCCTAACGACGGTGATGAAGATGAACATGAATTCGTCCACGCTTTGGTGCCCAAAGTTGTAGCCCATATGCCACCTGCACGACATAGTCCCTGCTCCACTAACAGGAAAAGACGGAACGACTTGAGGAGTCGGCCCAACAGGAGAGGACGGAGCTGAAGGAGAAGTGTAAGGGCTCCCTCTTGAGGATGCTCGACAAAGTTGGGGACGAGGTGCCCTTAGTGCGGGGTTGCGACCCCCTCTATTCTCGGTTCTAGATCGACGGCCTTCCACATGCTCTAGATACATGTTGTCCCTCCTTCTAACATAGTTTGTTGAACCCGTACGTCTTCCTTTTTCCTTATTGTAAGGCTCAATGACCCTCGACTGACTTTGATCTAGAATATCTTCAAATGTTCTTGTGATTTGGTACATAGCATCCTCCGACAACCCAAGTTCTTGTTCATAGTCAAGCATCTTGCGCCATTTTATGCGTGGAATGGACAAATGTATGGTTTCATCCAACCCATCGGTAACCCTTTCCCACGACACTTGCTTCCAAAAGGGGTGTATCTCATCCAACGTGATGGCTTCACCGGTAAGCATGGCAATGGCAATTTTGTGGATACAAGGAACCCCATAGCAGTCTCTCCACCAATGGTCAATACACTCATCACCATACTTGTTGTTAATCACACCGTCATACATAGACAACAGTAGTTTGAAACACTTTTCAGAGATTTTGTGGACGAGGTTTTTGAAAATTGGCCTCCATTGGGGGTGAACTAACTCGAGTTTGTTGGGAATCTTGATTCGAGACATCTCCATTGTAGCCCTCACATTCTTGATTTGACACTCCAATTGATGGTGAATCTTTTGTACCATCATGTCAAAGCCTAGTACGGATGATTCCAACAACTTCTGCAACACCGAATGCATACCCTCGACCCTGCAAATATACAAACGATCATAAAGGACAACCATGACAATTGACTAGAGCATAGAAACTATATCTTACTTGTTTTTGGTTCGACTAAAGAAGTGATGACGGTGATCCGTCCAAGCTCGAACTATGTTCTTCTTATAAGGATTAAGCCAAGTCCTTTCGACGTATGCAACGAGACCACTATGCCAGTTATGCATTAGATTAGCTAACCTCGCTTCATAAGTAGCCTCGGTGTTAGACATAAACAAGGTCCAACATCTGTTAGCAAATAACATAGCATCCTCTCTCGATAGCACGTTGCGTGCATGTGCTTCAATTTTGGACTTAATATGCACCCAACACAAGAGATGAATCACTTGTTCTTTTGGGAAAACTTGGTGAAGAGCATTGATGAGGACTTGGTCTTGCTTAGTCATGATAGCCGTCGGCATTGCATTAACATGACTCGTATAGATGTCCCTTAATTGTTGCAATATCCATTTGTAAGTAGGAATGTCTTCGTTACACAAGAATACAAAGCCGATGTTGAATGCCTTGTTTGTGCAAGTCATACCAATCATCTCCAACAAGTACATGTTATGCCTATACACATGATAATAGAACTTGTGATTGCCAAAACTTTAAATCATAATACATGAACCGACAAGTAATAGTACATCAAATTGAAACTTACTTGTTGGTGTTGTATGTGCAATCCATAACGACAAGATACGGAAATAACTTCATCAAATGCAACGATCCTGGGTGGATAAACATCAAGACTTCAAGGACGTCGAATTCTGGTGTCATCTTTTTACGCACAATGTAATTCTCCTTCTCCAAGAATTGTAGCGTCCATTGACACACGTTCAAGTTGTCGCGCTCCGTCAAGAGTAATTTTTGCTTGAAGTTTGAAATTTTCTTCGTTGAGGTGTAGTTTTCCGAGTTCATGTCAACCAACCACTTCGAGAGGGTCCTTGGGGTAATGAACAATTTCGAACTAGTATAATCCATACCTCGATCCTAGTCGAATAAAAACAATAATAAAATATGATAATAAAATAAGTACACATCCTCCTCTTAATTGTTTTTTCCAAATAACATTATATGTACCTCTATTTATCCTACTTACTTCACCGTACTAAAAAGCAATAATTTTACCTATTTTTCCAAATTAAAATATGGTTACCTATATTTATCCTAGTCGAACAAAAACAATAACGAAATATTATAATGAAATATAAATTCTTACCTATATTTAATTATTTCACATCCTCTTTATACCGCTTTTAAATTTAATCATACTATAATATATTCTACATTACTAAAGAAAAACAATTTGACGAGAAACACGTACCTCTAGCCAAAGCTCCGTATCATACACATCCTCATCTTGTCCCGATTTGGATGAATCTCTATTATCAACCAAACCATAATAAGACATCTTAATAGAATTTTGTGTGAAAGCTCAAATGGACAATGACAAATGTGAAGTCACAACCTCAATCTTACATATATATAGAGAGAAGTTCTAGAACATTATTACCGTTGAAATTTCAAATTATAGCTGTTGGAGCTCAAATACATAGGTTTGACTCCGGAACGAATCTCACGGAAGGAAATTCCATAAAAAACAACACGTATTATACGGATATCCATGATATTCAGTAAGGGACCGTTTGATATTAATTTGGGTTTGGATTTGGTATGGGTTATGACTTATGGGTATGGGTATGGGTATGGAATATCATTCCTAAAAATATGTGTTTGGTTAGTATCCTCTAATGAAGTTCAAACCTATGCCCTGGTATTGTTAAACATGGAATTTGGAATGAAGTTATAAATATGATTAATATGTTCTTGTAACTTCTTCCACTACTTTTTCTATAAGACAAGATTTGAATCCATTGCTAGACATAAGAAAATAGTTGAACAGTTCAGTAGAAACAAAAAACACCCAATCAAACAACTGAAAATAGTTTCAACAAACAACTGAAAAATAGTTTCAATAAACAATTGAATTCTTAACAATCAATCAGTTTATAACTACTCATCAATCAACACTTTACTACAGCAAAATCAATGACTAAAACAAGTCTCAGGAGACATTTCTTCCTTGTGTATTCCAAACCTACTTTCAATTTCTTTCTTGTGTATTCCAAACCTACTTTCAATTTAGAAATCATTTTAATTACAGAGCAATATTTTAGTACTAATTACGGAGTACAAAATCCATGCTACTGATTAAAGCCTAACTAGATCGAAATTGTTTCAATCTGAATGAAAAAAGTTGTTTTCTCAAATTAACAATCAATCCATGATTATAGAAACTAACATTAATCCATTGCACTCTACACTTGCCACTTTGCCAGGAAATTAAAATACAAGCTTTCACGAATCAAACAGCAGTTTGCAGTAAATTAACGCCTAATCTTTCATGAATCAAAACCTTAATTTGGGTTTGTACAAGAAGAGGGTTTAAGATGCGCAAAAAAAAGGCAGAAGAGGGTTTAAGACGAGCAAAGAAGAGGATAATGAAAGAGAAGATAAAGGAATGATGAATGAAGATTGGAGAATTACCATGTAATTTGTACAAGCAGAAGCCACGTGAAAGGAAGAAGGCAGATATGTCGCTCGAAGAGAGGAGGCAGTCTCAGCAGCGGTGTTTTTTTTTAGCAAGTGAAGACTGGAGTTAGTGAAGACAGTATATAAGGTTAGGGTTCAATTTTATTTCAAGTGGATTCTCAAGCACGCAATGCTGTTCCGCAGAAGTCTGTAATCCACTCTCCATTACTTATTTCCAAACCGTCGTCAAATCAAATTAGAGCACAAGAGCTTCTTCTCCGTATCTCTCGCGTTCCTATACCTACCGAGTCGCTCTCAATTGGCACCGGCGGCGATGCGCTTTCGTCGGCGGCGACGGTGTTTCGTCTGGTAGTCAGTACGAGGTAGTTAGGGTTTGGTTTGATTGCAGATTGACGATGATGACGGCTCCTCGATCTCAATCCGTCGATAACGACAACAGTGGAGACGATGCCAATCAGCATCAGAATCAGCACCACCAGCAGCCGTCGCCGCTCTCTCTGGCTCCTATCTCCGCGTTTTCTTCGCAACATCGGTCCCGTGATCAAGTGTTTGGGCAGACCTCGGTTCCGATTGCAATCTCGCATTCAAACAGCGGTAATGGTGGCGGTGGGATTGGGGATTCGGCTGTTGCTAGGGTTAGGTTATCGGACATTGCTCCCTACGTTGGGGCGCCTAGTGGTGCGTATATGAAGGCCGTTGAGGCGTTGTCCGGGTCGCTTATGAGGTACAATGCTGCTGTGGTGGAGCTTGGGAGTGAAGATGCAGCTATTATGCGGTGTGGATTGGAGTCCACCAGGTTGTATTTTCGGGCTCGGACTCTGGCTGGAGGGAGTTTGGGTAAGGGTGGCAGTAGAGGGGTTTACACGTATAGGGCTGGAAGGTAATTGCTCTACAATTTCATTCGTTTTCTTTCCTATATGAATGAAATTGCAGAGTTTTGTTTCGATGCATAATCCTAAGATATCGATACAATCATTTGAAGCTTGTTGACATGTAGCTTTGTGCAGGGATTGTTTGTATGTAGCATCTACTGATGCAGTTAGATTTGTATTGTTATGCTTAGTCCTCAATTATAGATTTTACAAATTCACATCCCTATCAGTTCCTAATGTAGGGCTTTGGAAGACATTGACTTATCCCCTCCGTGCATGGCTGAAATGTTCAAATGCATGGGAAAGGCAGCTCGAGTTGCTCTTTCTGCTATTGCCAGGCATCTTCGTCTTCGTAGCGAGTAATGAAAGATGCATTCCCTTCTTTGTTTATTTGTTTCTTGTGATCTGTTGCCTGTCATGTTCACATGCATATTCTATGTCATACAGTGTCTTCAATCATATGCTCGATGACACCCCCTTACCTGTTACTGAGGCATCCTCTTCAGTGCTTGTTGCAAACTACTTTCATGCGTCATTGCAAAATGGAAAGGGGGCTATCGGAGGTGGGAAGCCATCAATAAGTGGTGAATTTGAGAAAAGTTTGTTGACACTGATTTCTTCTGATATTCCAGGTCTCCAGGTATCTGTGACAGGACAACATTTTTTTTTCCAAGCTATTGAGTACATTCAATATATTGTAATAGTCAAATCCATGTAGATCTCTGTCAAGGATTTTTCATCTAGGATATGGTAGTCTTAAATATTTCCTTTTTTTATTATTAATCAGTTACTTTATCAATCGGTTTTTTCTTAGGTATGTGATCCAAATGGTCGTTGGTATCTAGCAGATACTGGATTGGCACCTGGATGTGTTTTGTTGTTGACAGGCAAGGCACTGAGTCATGCTACTGCAGGTCTTCGTCCTGCTGCCTTATATAGAGCTGCATTTGAAGGATCTTCTGCTGCATCAAGTGGGAGGTATTTCCTTACCGTAGAACCTAGGATATGGATTGGTTAAATATGAGTTTGAAAATCCACGCCTCAGTGGCCGCATTTCTTGTATGTATAGGTTTCCTATGAGATTGTATTTTTCATCTGCAAATGCTCCTGTACAGAGTATATTTAAGCTGGCTGGCCTCACTTTACAATCCTTTATAAGCATATAATATAGAACAAAAATCAATTGTCTCCTTGAGAATATGCCCATAGGTAGGTTTCTCTTTTTCCTTTGAAAAAAATTTCCTATGTTCATGCTGTTGATAAATCAAAATTTCATGTGGTCAGTTTGCAATCCTTAATTTTCCTATATCTCCATGAGTAGAGATAGAAATGTGAATTAGCGCTGGCCTAATATTTATAAATCAAAATTTCTTCAAATTTGATTGGTTTGATGGAACCAACACAAACCACCTGTTTATCACTGTGTAATTACAAACCAAGTATAAATAGGTATTTCCTTTATGTCCCACCCTAACCTAAAATACGTTTTTTTTTCCAGCTTTCACCCCCATTACTTCCCCCTCTCACATTCTCCTGTTTCTCCTTGGAACATCAACCTTCCTAGTTCTCACTCATTCTCTAATTGTGAGTCATCTCAACTTTTGAAGAAAGATTTTAGAGCTTTTGGATAACCGTTCCTGTTTTTTTTAGCTTTATGCGTTTCCATATGTACAATATTATGGGCTTGTATGCTAATTTTTTAGGATAATATATCTTTCGTTATTTTGTGTTGAATATCATGGATAAACTTATACCTAGAAAACAGTGGAATTGAAGTTTTTTAATTCTGCGGGTGACCTGTGGATAGCGAGCAAGTTGGATATGGGTGAAACGTTTCATGGGTGATGGGTGGCTTGGTGGTGAGGATGATATTACCCACCCAAAAAACGACCCATTTCCACCCCTGCCTATGACAAAACCTGAAAATTGATTTTGAACTCTCTTAAACCCTCCTCTAGATTGGTTCTGTACTTTTGCTGTGTCATGTTGAACATAAACTGTTTTGCTGTGTCATGTTGAACATTAACTGTTTATTGGTGTTTGACCCAATTATTGTTAATGGCTATGTTGGATTTGATGCCCTTGCAGAACATCATTAGCATTTAGGCTTATGCCACAAAGCAATGCCATTTTAGATTGCTCTCCAATTGCTGCAGCTGGTCATATCACTCCTCAGAGTTATGTTCCCATCTCTGTAAGCCAGTTTATGGATGATCTTTCTGCCGATGAAGATGTTTGCAATCATGCTGAGAATGCTTATGTAAGTTCTTAAGAAGCTTAGGATTGAAAGAACAGTGTTTATTTGCTAAAGATAATATGTTAGCATCCTTGGGCATTGAATGCAGTATATATATATATATATATCTTGAATATAGAAGTCAAAAGAAACCTGTAGGAATTGGTTTGGCTCTTTTCCTCATAGATTTTCTCATGTGGTTGATATTATAGTAAGAGTAAAGTCTAGAAGTTGTTTCTAAAATCAAAATGGTGCAGGGATGGATGTGCTGTGATAAAATTCGAGAGAAACATAATCTTGGCACTTCATAACTGTAACTTGTGAAACATCCAGTTTCCCACAATTGTAGTGTATTTTTGTTGCTTGTTTGTTTATTATGCTGGATTCGTTTAGCAATTACAATTCATATTCAAATCTGATTTTGCGTCGGAAGTTAAATTTAGGAACTTTATAGTCTTGTTAGCAGGAGTTCACTGTTGCATATGATTTTCTGTATATTCAAAGTTAAATTGTGCCAGACATGGTGCAAGAATGATTGACGAAAATGGAGACACAGATGTGGATATGTACCTCACACTGGACAAGAAAAGATGTATCTCAAAGTATGAGCTAAGAGAGATTGAGAAGAATTGATCAACAGAATATAAGATTTCTTAATCCAAGAATTAAAGATTTCAGTTTAATGTCTGGTGCTGGTATCGTTAACTGCAGCCAGTAGCCCATTAGCCTCAAGATGGTTTTGACGAAAGCAATAAGCTTAGGTTTTTGATAAAGTGAATGGGTAGTGGGATATCCTCTGTTATCCAGAGAGTATTGATATTCCTTGAGGTTCCTGAATGCGTGTAAATGTGTAATATTGGACCATACCATATAGCATCTATTTAATATCCAGTGTGATAAATAAGTGAATAACTAATTTGCAAGTAAAATTTTATCGATGGAAAATAGTTATATTTAGGCTCCGTTCAACAATCAGCTTAAACTAGCTGGAGGGCTGAGTTTTTTTATATATACAAGTTTGAACATGGGTGCTCGGCTGCACAGCTTGACCACCAGCTGGAGGAGCTGGAATTTCGGCCAAAACTTCACCTCTTCTCGAGATTTTGTAGCTCGTCCAAGAGGAGCTAGGAATTTCTCCTCCACATATACCTCTTAGTTTCTTATTTATCCTATTACAACATATTAGATATTTGAAGTGTTGAGGGAGAAAATATTGATCGGAGACAATGGTCCAGGGATATAGTGGTTCAGGAATACATAGGTAACAGTTGAATCATCTCTTACTAAGGTATACAAAGTATGCAAAACTATATCTCAGAAAGATAAAATTTGTATTGATTGCGATTTTGTCCTCAAGTACAATATCTAGAGGGTAATAGGAATTTTTTCTTATTCATGTCTCATCTTGTTTAGTTTTTGTAAAGGACCAATAGGTTCCAGAGTTCTCTTATATGTTTCAATTGACAGAAATTGCATATATCTGTGTACAATATACATAATTTATTATTTGGCATATTCAAATTTCAGGTTGATCGAAATAATCTAAACAAGGAACCATCATTGAGAAGTGTGCTTTCAGACCCCTTGTCGTGAGTTCTTTCTTTCCTTCATCTCTTGCTCTCTTATGTACATCTGCAGTGTTCATAGTTTTGCTCTGAAACCCTGGCATTAGAAGGATGGAAATTTAAACAACTAAAGAAAAAGGATGTTCTGATGTGAACAGGTTTAGGAGACATGAAGCTTTAGTTTGCAATAAACTCTGAACTCAAATCATTTAACAACAATGGAATACTTGAAAAAATAAAACATGCACTTGTTTGAGAAACTTGCTTATGAAATAGCTCGGAATACATAAGTTAGGAAAATTATTATTCTGGCATTAATTTGTCTTACCTTGTACTCATGGAAGAAACAGCTCAAGATGGAAGTGCAATGTATTATCTCCTCTTGCTGTCTATTGGGCAGCTTAGTGCTAGTCATTTTTCAAATTTCCTGTGTGTTCATCAACTGCTGACTGCTGCTCCCTAGAGCACTACGTTTCCTATATTGAGTTGTTCATCTTAGAGAGAATATATATAATGTTCTTGTTACTTAGTAGTAACGCCCTGTGCTATCTTGTAATGTAGAGGGTGATGAAAGTGCTTAGTCTTTGTTTTTGTCATCTTTTACCATCAGATATTAACCCTGTTCTTCTTCGTCTTCTTCTTTGGTTGCTTAGTGGTGCATTTCTTGAAGATGCTATGGTTGTATCGTGTGGACACTCTTTTGGCGGACTCATGCTGAGAAAGGTCATTGAAGCGGTATTAAATTTTCACTGGCTTCTAAATTGGAATGCTATATGATTTTCCTTAATATTGAACAACGTATGGTTTGTAATGTTAGTGCTTCTTGCATTATGGTCTGAGTATGGTCGTACATTAGATGTTTACTTGCTAGGAGCAATATCGAACAATCTGAGGAGGCTTCTTATATTATATTGAACAATTTCCTACAATATATGCTACGTACTGCTTTGAAATCCTTGTAGTTGTTATAATTTTTTTATTTAAAGTGCCACATTCTGGCCCATTACAAGTATGTAACCTTGATCTTCTGATACAATTTTTGAAGTGCTGCCAGGCTGGGGGAGGAGGAGACTTAGTAATATCGTCTATTTAGTTTACTTATCTTTACTGTGGAATTAGGTTTAGATTTATCTTTTCATATCAGCAGCTTTTTAACATAAGGCTTCATTATTCAATAAGAGAAGAGAAGCAGAATATTAGTGAGAAATGTTTCACGCGAAACCTAGGAGGTTCTGTCAAGGACAAACTTGCTTTTCACCTAGTACTTATAGATTCTAAGAAAAGTATACTCGTCTCTTTGGTCCGCCAAGGCTTGTAGGAGTCATAACATCTTCTTCTCTTAATAGAAATGGGTAAGAAAGAAAGATTATATATTAGAATTGTGGAACGAAGACAGCTCCAGTGGTGTTACTCCTAAAAAAAAAACTAGAAAAAAGAATCCTTTCTTTCCAAAGTTCGTGGTAACTTCATCCATATGCTGGGCTAGTTGAGTCATAAGGCTTAATTATATGCTAAGCTAGTTGAGTCATAAGGCTTAATTATTCAATAGCTTCATCCATATTCTGTGCTGTTAGCATGTTTATTGTACTTTTATATGCTGATAATGGTTGTGTCAAATAGATGACTGCTGGCTTCTTAATGTGATAGTCAAGGTGTACACTATGCAATTCGGAAATTGTGACTCGGCCAATGATCCCTAACCATGGTATAATATTTTACTTGACAGTGATTCATTCCTCTCCCAGCGCATCTTCTTTTCTACAAGTGTTGCACCTAATCATGGTATAATATTTTCCTTGCAGCTTTGAGGGCTGCTGCCGCAGCAGTGAAGCAAGAAGATGATAGGAGATTATTCCATAATGCTGCTTTACGGAAGCGCCGTAAAGAATTTGGTGATCAACCAGAGATGGCTAGAAGAATTAACAGGGTACTTGATTGGTTACGTGTTATTAATTGTTTTCCTTGGCCAATTGACCGTCCTCAGTTATAACATCTATGCAAACCTCTTTAAATGTAATGCAATAAATTGATGGCTATAAAAAACAAAAAAAACACTTTAATGTTGATTTTATCTGAGGAATAATATGAATAGTAATTTTCATAGAAGTTGCAAACACTAAGCATATTCAAATGCTTAAATGCTCATTAACTTAATCTGTGTTCTATTAGTTTCATTCATTAGGGTATTTGAATCTGCAGGGGATAGCTTTTCATGAGCTGCTATCACTTTTTCAATCTGGTGTCTTTTTTTGTTTTTTGACAAGGGAAAAAACAGGTGAACCCTATGAATAGAAGTGCTTAAAAATCCTTGACAGCCACCTTGTACGTAGCCTTTGATTTAAGTTTAGTCATTTTTTCTCTACAACACTAGTAATGGAATATCCAGGCATCATATACCATCAAAATGAAGCCAGCTTTTAAGCTACTGTTCTTGGGTTAATTTATAACTGTATATAAAAACCTTGGATAATCCTGATAGAAATGTTGAGGTGCGCTGCTGAACAAAGGAGGTGCAAAATTGATCTGTGTAAGATCGTGTAGTTGGTTTGTTTTCCCTGGCCTTGGTACATTTCCGCCCTGATGCAATATCAAGGAGAATCCATCTTTGTCAAAAGTTTTGCAACATGGCACAATCTCTACTAGACACATGTCCCACTGTATTTATTTACAATATCTTTTTTGTTATTTAGGAACGGAAAAATACATTACTATCTGCAAAGCTGAAAAATTGTGTTAATGTTGGAAAAATCATCAGGAAAATGGAGATAATGGTGCTGAAAGCATGCTGAATAGAGGGGTGCAGTATCCATTTTCAGTGAATGAAAAGGTCATGATTAAGGTGAGTTACTATCCCTGTATCATTATAATGTGATTTTTACACAACTTGACTTGCGTATATATCTTAATGTGATACTTACTTCTTTCCTCCTAAAACTGTTCAAACTTTGCAGGGAAACAGGAGAACATCAGATAAGTTTGTTGGCAAAGAAGCTGTCATTACATCTCAGTGTCTAAATGGCTGGTTAGTTGGCATGTCTATGATTCTTAATTCATTAGATGATATTTTTTTATAAAGAAAAAAAACGACATATGGTTTTGCATAATAACATCAATGCTGGTGGTCTGACACACAATTACTGAAGTTTTTGTCGGTGACTTGGTGTTACAAAACTTAAATGTGGAGTGTGGACAGTTAGCCAAATTATTTCTTGATTGACTGCTCAGCGTTTCCTTAATTTGAAAATGGACAGTGAATAGACACTTAACTAGAAAGTACTAACTTTCTTCGCCCCATCACTTATGTATCATATCATCTTCTCTCTGTTTTGGCTGAAGCAAAAAAAATTCAACAGCTCTGAAACTATAAGACCAATAAGCCTCTCCAGACCATACAAGTGCACGGTAAGCCCAAGCAAAAAGTTTCCTTCTCCTAGCAGAAATTTTGAAACTAACTGGGGTCAAACTTCTTTAGTAATTGTTCAATTTTAACTTTGCAATACTGAGAAACAACTTTTGCATTAAACGGGGCCATACTGGGAAACAACTGTTGCCTTTGCGTTGCAGTGATATTGCTGGACGCATCCAACCCCCTGTTTTCTTGGAGATCCTTTTCTGGCAATGTGCCTTCTACCATCGCTATTGTTCTTTTATGCAAAATGCATTTTGAACACCTCCTTTGGAGTGATTTGGTTTTTTTATTATTATTGATTTCTAGGAAGATAGGTATATAATTGAAAGCACCAGCATACCATTGTCTACTATAGAGCGCCATTTGTCTGTGATGTTATTGGGAAACCGTGAGATTTGTCTTTCCAGACCATGATTTAAGATTGTTGTTGTTGTTGTAGAGTCAGACACCTGACCTGGTGGCCCCTATCCAACTTTCCTTATATTCCTCTTTCAAAAGCAGCTAGGCTGAAATTGCTGGATTCACAATATTACGTTTACTTCCGAGATGTCTGCTGGATCCAGAATTATCTTCTTTTGCTTGAATTTGCTGATTATTTTTCTTTGAAATGCCTGGATTTGTTTTCAAATCTGCAATGTACATTCTGAACTGCATATCTGTCGTCCTTTTTCCAGGTACTTGCTTCAGATAATGGAAACAGGGGAAAACGTGAAACTACAGTATCGTTCTCTGCAGAAACTCTTGGCCTCCAATACAAATGAAGTGGAAGATGGTAGATGTCCTTCTGAACCAATACAAAATAGCAGTTGAAGATTTCAGGTGTCCTCTGTAAAAGTTCTGGGGGCTTAGCTGTTCGATCTTCCAAATCCCCCTAAATAGTGAACTCAGGAAGGTCCTCTGTTTGTGAAGCAAGTTATAATATTCTATAAAATCTCTCTTATAAGTAGCTTTAGGTTTTGCTTATGGTTATGTAAAATGAGGGGGCAATGTGCGATGTAGTAGTAATGTAGTATCATGTATTCATAAATTAACGAATTATATAGCATAGAGTCCAGCCAAATAGCACGTCAGAAAAGACGTTTATGTTTAGTTTAGACCTAGAGATGTACAAGTGAATCAACGATAGCTTGTGTGCAGTTTCTGGAAGAGGTTGTATAATTATCGCTACATTATATTGTATGTTCATGGGGGCAATTGTCACATGTTAGAATTTGGGTTCCTTATTCCTATTCTTTTGAAAATCATACCACGAACAATACAGCGGTGCAACCAACTCTTGTCGAAGGCGGAGAAACGATCGAAGAAAACGCTACTAACTCTTGTCGAAGGCAGAGAAACGATCGAAGAAGACGCTGTCAGTGAAGAGGAGCACCAAGGAAGATGCCTCTACCCAAGAGAAACACTATCGAGGATGCCGCTGTTTAGCCTAGACGAGCACCGATGAAGACGTTGTTGTTCAACTCCGATGAGGACGACATCTAGGCACCGATGAAGACGCCGTTGTTCAACTCCGACGAGGACGACAAGAATGCTGTCATCATTCAAGCTAAGTCCGTTGGAGAAAGAGCATTGGCCGTTGCTCAAACTGTATGAGGATGCCGCCACTATCTGGATTTTCACCGCTACAATGGGGGCCTCAACCTACCACAAATGATCTCCCGGTGAATGAGAAAGGAGCCATGGACGAGATCAAGTGGCTCATTGAAAAAGCCCTCGCCGCAAATAAGCTTACAAAACCTCGAAGGCCACCGAAGACGATTGGAGGTCACCCGTTACGAGGAGAAACATTCCGTTTCGAGCCTCTAACGAATGACCGTGTCTACAACTCCTCTACAATGATGGCTAGTGCTAAGGTCCGGTTTGCATCGAGACGGTTACCTTGACGGGCCTTGCCGTCCATCTCGAGTTCCTCCATTGAATAAAGCATTTATGGCATGATGACAACTCAAGCTAAACAGACCATAAAAACTGCAAAATGAAGACTAAACTACCACATCATGAGACAAGAATCTAGGTGGTCTTTTTGCTTTAAATTAGTGAGTATTTTAAGATAGTTATTTCGCAAGTAGGCACGTTCACACGATTTCAACACAGCTGTGTTTTAAATGTTGTGGGCTAGATTGTACGTGTCTGGTTATATTTGCAAAATCCTAACTTAAATCAAGATCGATCAAGAGACTACTGCTAGCAATTCAACAAAAATTTTTTCTCGGTGATTTATTATTTGTTTTATTAAGCATCAGACATATATTGGGTGATCGGCTATATGAAGGTATTAAGTATCAAACACACATCACCATGAGAGCTTATTTAATATATGCACAGTATTTCTGGATATATATAGAGTTAGGTTCCGGTGAGGACTCTCTTATGGTAAGGACAACCCCTTACGGTAAGGATTAACCTCATCCATTGGATTAACCTCCTTACCTTATAATGAATGGTCCATATTATTTTAATTTTTGTATTTTTCAAAAAATCAAAAAAATAATTTAATTTTTTAATTAATTTTCGAATAATATAAAAATTGAACTTACTTTAATAAAAATTGAACTAACACTAAGAAAAAATTGAACTTATTGTACAAAAAATTGAACCTGTACAAAACTACAAATTACAAAAATGAACTTCTAGTATACGTAATTGAACTTTTAACATAATAATTGAACACTTTTGTTGTAAAAATTGAACTACCACATTTCAGGGTTATAATCATTGTATTTGTGAAGAAAGGTATTTTTTATTTTATTTATTTTTATTTTTATTTTTAGTTTTTATTTATGTATTTCAGAAAAAATAATTTCTAATTCATAAATTATTAAACTAAAACAAAATTTATTTTTGTGAAAAATCGAATTTTACAAAAAATGAACTCAAAAGATATAAAAGTTGAACTCATAGAACAAAAAATTGAACTAATAGTTATAAAAAAATATCGTTTTCGTAAATACAAAAAAAAATTCTATCCTGAAAATATAATTTTTTTTAAAAAAAAATCTGGACCGTTCATTATATAATAAGGAGGTAAATCTAATGAATGAGACTACTCCTTACCATAAGGAGTAGTCCTTACCATAAGAGTAGTCCTCACTTGAAGCAAAACATGTTGCCGTACCTCAAGGATGCCTCATGTGCAATGCTACTCACGAGGACTCGGTTCATCTGATGCTTAAATGCCCCCGTACTCTCGCAACAGTGAAGAGTATCAATGATAAAACTGAACGAGTAATTAGAGAACTTGACTCAAACCAAATGAACCCGCGAAATGTGTTATCCCTGTTGAACACCAAGTTAAGGAAAGAAGAATTTACTGAGCTAGCAGTGACATGGTGGGCCATTTGGCATCAGAGAAATAAGATACTCTTTCAACAGACGCCCAGTGACATCATACAAGATCTTAGCACTTATGTCCGCAATCAATTAGCGCAATGGAAACAGGCAAAAGACTGGCAGGATGATGAAGAAAAGAGTCTGAACAAGCGACTCGGCCCTACAGGTAGACTGCGAAATAAATTGCAAAGCTGGAAAAAACCGACCAAAGGAAGTACAAAATTAAACTTTGATGGGTCCAAGCTTAGCAATGGTAATGCGTCCGGAGGTTCAATAATAAGGGATGAGGATGGAAAACCAATTGACGGAACTGTCAGAACATATGGAAAAGTCTCGGTTCTATTGGCAGAAACTTTGGCATTATGGGATGGCGTAAGAAAAGCGAAACAGATGAACTATAGAAAATTAGAGATAGAAGGGGATAGTATAACAGTTATCAAAGCAATAACGGGGCAAACTCGCTGCCCATGGGAAATTGAAAGAATTGTTGCCGACATTCTCGTGTCCCTTCGGGGGTTCGAGTCAGTCCGTGTTTATCATGGGAGTAGACAGTGTAACTCTGTGGCTGATAAAATTGCATTTTTGGGCCACAGTCTCTCATGGGAATCTATCTGGAACCATCACGAGCTTTTAGCTCTCATCCGAAAGGATGCTCTAGGTATCCCGTCGTAAGACGAGGCCTAATTTTCACCGTTTCAAAATATATATATATATATAGAATAACACTGTAGAGTACCAAGTGAGTTATAGGGTACTAAAAGCCTAAAACGGTCAGATTTTCTTCAAAATGGTGAGGGTGTACAAGTTGTTGCAAAAATATGCAAGATTTTATTTTTTCCTTTTTAGTTTTAACAATTCCAAATCTCGCTCCATAATTTTCTCGTTTCTATACCTTTTTTTTTTATTTTCTGAAAACACAATCCTATTATATCAAAGCTTCCCTTTTATATTTCACACTCAGAGGATCCATGGTATCGTTCATTCATCATTGCAATCCTGTCGTCACCCATTGATTGAACTCCCGAGTTGTGCCTTGTGAAGCCTTGAACCACCTCGTCCGTTCTCAAATTCCGGTGAGTCAATGCATCTGCGTTCTTCCTTTCGGTTTGGCCGCCGCTCTCAACCGATTTTTCCTTCTTACTAGTTGATCGTTGTAGACCTCATGCCAGTCAATTCCTTCCGGCCGTCCCACTGTAGCGGCGTCCACCGCGGAAGTCCACCGGCGTTCATCTTCGTCTTCGGCCGGTTAGTATCCTCCGACGTCCGTGTTTTCTTTTCTTGATTTCCAGCATCGGTTTCTAGCCCATTAGAATCGGGGCTAGGTATCGCCGGGTGTAGTCGGGGGACTGTTGGGTCAAGTCGCGCCAGATCCGGCGAGGTCGAGAGTGAGAGGGTCAGATTCGGGGAGTTGGGTTGCCAGGGCAGAGTGATTGCATTCGGGTTCCGGAAGAGAAGGTACCGAGCCGAGCAGGGAAGCGGCCGGCGGTGCGGGTTTCGGAGGGAACGAGGTCTCAGATCTGGGCAAGAACCCCGATCTGTATCTCAGGGGAGGTGAGGCTCGAGTCGGCCCGAAGTCAGGCGGCGCCAGGTCTGGGTTGGGTTGCGAGCTTGAGTTCGAGAGCTAGATAGAGAGAGTGAATGGCGGAAGTTAGGCGGGCTAGTCGGTGATGCTCGAGGTGGCCGGCGAAATCCGAATTTCAGATCCGAAATGGAGGCTTTGTTGAAGGAAAAGGTGAAGGGTATTGCGTTTTAACGCACCCCAAATTCTCGTTTTAACGCACATATAAAAGGGGGTGTTTTTACACATATGCCCTCTTCCAAAATCAAGGTTCAGCGGCCCCTTCTCAAAAAACAACACCGACGAACGATTCCTTGCTCGCAGTCTTCGCTCCCTCCGTCCACCTTCTACACTCGCCCATCTTCGCTCCCTCAGTCCATCTCTCCGTCTCCTTCTTCTCTGGTAAACCTCCTCTCCACCTGTCTATTTTGCTACTCTATGCTTTCACTGGAACTTGTGATTCGAATTTTGCCCTTTTGCACTTAGGGTTAGGGTTCTGTCAATTTCCAACTCCGACACCAACGGCCGGGCTCGGCTTCGGCTTCCCCGTCTACCCTCTCCGACGGCCGTCTCCTCCTCAACTTCCTTTGTAAGTCCACCTGAAGTTCTCCACATTACTCCTATAGTCTATACTGCAATCGTTTAATCCTATAGGCTTCGGCTTCCTTTGATGTGCTTTTCTTCTTAGTTCTAGTTCTGGATTGTGATTTCATCAAGGCCTTTTGCATATTTTTTATCTCTGCTGATTCTGTACTTTTTATCGCTAAGCAATAAGCGTTTATCTCTGTTGATTGTTATATGGATTATGATTTCCTCATTTTTTGTCTGAGGTCATCTGCATATTTTTTTTAGGAGTGTGAGTTGTTGAATCTATGTACACATAACAAAAGCACATATGCACGACCACTTTGTGCAAGGAAATTGTGCCAAAAAAAAAATCAGCAACGTTCATCTATTAGAAAAGGTTATGCAGAAAATCAGCAATGTTCTTATTGAAATTGGATGGAAAGAAAATCACTGAAAGAGCATATCTTTTCAATGGTCGGGTGTTTATATCACAAGTTAAGTAGGGGACTTGGTCTAATAATTGTGCGGGTATCTTGGTTTTATCAATTCAGGATACACTCTTATCTTTCAAGTTCCTATCTTGTTCATTTATTTTGTTTGTTGGTGTAGAAAATGGAGGAATCGAGGCTTAAGGGGCGGAAGTCAATCACAGCATCAACACGAGCAGCAATAGTTTGGACGCGTCGTACTAAACGCAAGACTAATTCTGGGCCCTCAGCTAAAGAAAAGGGGAGTCTTGCTCGAGACATCGATGGTGCTGCCCATGTGGCTTCTGGAGTCGAGGAAGGTCTCCCGAACCAAGATGGAGGAAACGATGACAAGCTAGAACGCAAATGTTCTTACTGTAGATGTCCACAACAATATAATGGACATAATTTATTTGTCCATAGTGTTACTATGGACACTATATAAACGTCCACATAAATCCGATGGACAAAGTATATTTGTCCGGTTAAACTAAATGGAGGAAACGATGACAAGCTAGAACGCAAATGTTATCGTCAAACGCACAACCCTTGAACAACAAAAGTATAAATCTTTACTTGTATATACTAACATTAAACACTAAACCCTTAAACCCTAAAACCCCAAATACTAAAACTTTGTAGATACCTAAACCCTAGATCCTAACATCAAATCCTAAATCCTAAACCTTAACATACCTTAAAAACACAAAAAATAACTAAAGCTACACCTATATAGCAAAACAACATAACATACCTCATTTTGGGAATAATTAATCGAGATATCTTCCAAACCGACATTCAACTCTTCGTACGACATTATATTGTTGACTGAAAGACTCTACTGAGACAAGGATGGGCTGCTTTTGTGAGAGAATGTACAATAGTACCCAAAGTTCTTTTCCACCCGATTAGTTGTGGGTAAGTCAAGTTATTAAATGCGATTTTCAACTTTTCCCGCTCTGACATACCGTCCGTTATAAGTATATGGATAACGTCAATATGTCCATAAAAATACCATGGACAGAAGTAACTTGTCCAACTGTTTTCCGTGGACATGGATGAACTGTCCATCCCTTTTTAATGGACAAAGGGGTGCGCTATAACGAGATTTGAGGGTGCGCTAAAACGAACAACCGAAGGTGAAGGGGATGAGGGACCCACTTGGTTAAGGAAAGAATGGAAGGTGGGGCCCGCATGTCTCTTGTTTTTTTTGGGTTTATGGGCTCGGATGAGTAATTAATTTGTTTTGTTCCATGGTGCTAATTTGTAAAGCAATGGACAAATTAGGTTTCAGTTTTGCATAGTATTAAGTATTTTGTTAAAATGGAATGATTATAGGTGAGTTGTACTAAGTAATGTAGCCAATAAAGGATAGGATAGGTGAGTTTTGCTGAGTAATATTGTCCTACACACATTTGAGTATTGTGTATAATTTTTTGGTAGATCCTAATTCCAACTGGGTCATTGATTGGCTGTTTTGTTACATATTTGAAAAAAAAGGTTACGATGCTACTACTGTTAATTTCTTATGCATTTTACCTTGTAATATTATGTAATATAGACTAGAAACTTTTGACAACCCCATATACTGTTATGCAACTTGTTTAGTAAACTTATTAAATGATACATAAATACACGTTTTTAGGTTAATTTCTTATGCATTATACCTTGTAATATTATGGAACACCGAGTATGGTAATTTCTTATGCATTATACTTTGTAATATTATGTAACACTGAGTATGTTAATTTCTTATGCATTATACCTTCTAATATTATGCAATATAGATTAAAGACTTTTGACAACCCCATATACTGTTATGCAACTTGTTTAGTAAACTTATTAAATGATACATAAGTAATGCGTTTTTTAATTTAATTTCTTATGCATTATACCTTGTAATATTATGTAATACTGAGTAAGTTAATTTCTTATGCATTATACCTTATGCATTATACCTTGTAATATTATGCAATATAGACTAAAGACTTTTGACAACCTCATATACTGTTATGCAACTTGTTTAGTAAACTTATTAAATGATACATAAATATGCGTTGTTTAGGTTAATTTCTTATGCATTATACCTTGTAATATTATGTAACACTGAGTATGTTAATTTCTTATGCATTATACCTTATAATATTATGCAACTTGTTACTCATACACCTCGTACACCTATGATATAAAAAAAGTCTTATATGCATTATACCTTGTAATATTATGTCACACTGAGTATGTTAATTTCTTATGCATTATAACTTGTAATATTATGCAATATAGACTAAAAACTTTTGACAACCCCCTATACTATTATGCAATTTGTTCCTCATGCACTTTCGTTTCTTTTATGCAGTTATTCAAGAATGACACGATCAAAGATGTATAGATAGGAGGAGGTTGAAGACCATGACAATGATCAATTTATTTCCATTTATGTGTACTTATGCAAATAGATAAACGTAGTTATTCACATTCATTGTAGTATGTACTTGAGATCTAAGTATCCTCATTTTTTTCTTATGCAATGTATTACATTAAGTTATGCAATGTTTATATAAGAAATTATCTTCCTATTCATCACCATCTTAATGTGTAATTATGCAACTAATGATCAAACGTTATGCACATGAAAATGAAGAACTACGACGCTATAAATTTTCAAATCAGCATATAGGTGTTATTATGCAAACCATTATACACACTTATGCGAATTGTCATACATTCTTATTAAAATCGGAAAGTACGTATTAAAAAAATCTGCCGGTTAAAATTTAACTTTTGAATTTGAATTTGAAATTAAAACCAATCAGATTTCACCCTCCATATTTATCTCTTATTTTATTTTAATTATTAATAATTAACACAACCTTAAATTTAGGGACTTCCAAATTTATTTTCAATTTGAAATTATAGGATGGTCCACCCCAATTTTCCTTATTATAGACCCTCATTATCATCCATTGATTTGTTTTGATCTAACGATCAATATTAAGGCTCTCTAGTACTCCTCTATATCTAGTTCTTTAGAGCGCGCCTATATATATATATATATATAGGTTTTGGTTCAAGTGAGGACTACTCTTATGGTAAGGACTACTCCTTATGGTAAGGAGTGATCTCATTCATTAGATTTACCTCCTTATTATATAATGAACGGTCCAGATTTTTTTTAAAAAAAATATATTTTCAGGATAGAGTTTTTTTTTTTTTACGAAAACGATATTTTTTTTAACTATTAGTTCAATTTTTTGTTCTATGAGTTCAACTTTTATATCTTTTGAGTTCATTTTCTGTATAATTCGATTTTTCACAAAAATAAATTTGTTTTAGTTTAATAATTTATGAATTCAAAATTATTTTTTTGTAGTACATAAATAAAAACTAAAAACATAAAAAAAAATACTTTTCTTCACAAATACAATGATTATAACCCTGAAATGTGGTATTTCAATTTTTACAACAAAAGTGTTCAATTTATTATGTTAAAAGTTCAATTACATGTACTAGAAGTTCAATTTTATAATTTGTAGTTTTGTACGGGTTCAATTTTTTGTACAATAAGTTCAATTTTTTCTTAGTGTTAGTTCAATTTTTATTAAAGTAAGTTCAATTTTTATATTATTCAAAAATTAATTAAAAAGTTAATTTTTTTTTTTGATTTTTTGAAAAATACAAAAATTAAAATAATATGGACCATTCATTATAAGATAAGGAGGTAAATCTAATGGATGAGGTTACTCCTTACCGTAAGGGGTTGTCCTTACCATAAGAGAGTCCTCACCGGAACCTAACTCTCTCTCTCTCTCTCTCTATATATATATAGATATATATATATCGCTCCGATTTCATGACTGTTTTGATGGAAATTGGACAAGCTTATACAGAAACAAGCAACATGAGGTTCTCATGAAAGATGACCGAGATTGGAGAAGGAAAACACGCACTAGAGAGCTACATGAGGCGGGCCTAGGAAAGTTTTCGTAGTCGATATGCCAAAGCCTTAGCACGCTTCATACTCTTCGAAATAGCCAAGGCGTTCTTCTTTGCTGCTCTTCGTGCATCTTTGTCAGCACGAGCTCTTTCTTCAGACAACGCCATCCACTCATTAGAATAAGGCTCCGTTCGGCTGCACTAACTGGAACTGGAACTTGTCTAGAAAGCTAACTGGAACTGGAAAGATAACTGGAACTGGAATTGACTTTATGGAAAAAAAAGTTGAATTGATCGTTCGGTATTACGAGCTGAATAATAGGTGAAATTACTAAAAGGGTATTATTTATAAATTAACATTTTCTTTTTCTTTTTTTCTTTTACTACATTTTATATATTGTATCTTCCTCCGTCCAATGTGAACACAATGTACTCATTTTCTTCCTTGGTTCCTCCGTCCAACGTAAACACAGTGAATTCATCTTCTTAATGTGAACTCACTCCCATCGACCACCACCACCACCCATTAGTCCCGCTGGCCACTGCCGCTCATCTTCTCTTCCCGATCTTCTTCCCGGTGCCAGCCCTTTCCTTTCTTTTCGTCTCGGCCCCCATAGCCATCCCTCCCAATACCATTTCCGCCGCCAGATCTGGACGTCGACAGGAACGACGATTGGGATGACAGCCCGGTGGTTCTAGCCCTTGGATTTGGACGCTGACAAGAACGACGATTGGGGTGATAGAGTGAAAGGGGCACCACGGAATTTCAGATCTGGCGGAGCCTTTCGATCGCCTTCGACTGCACAGTCACGGTCGCTCGCCGGAATTTCAGATCTGGCCGAGCCTGCCGAGAACCCTTGAATGCAATTCTTTTGATGGGCAAAACCCTAGGGGTATCGGGATGTAATTTTACCAGCCTGTTGAGCTTGTTTGCGAGAAGCTAGGGGGAGGAGCTCGGAAATTCGAGGCTGGATTCCCCTTTTTCCAGCCACGGTCAGCTACTCCAGCTTCCGCCACCGAACACCGTTACCTAGCTGGGATTCTCGGCACAAGCCACGGTCAGCTCCCACCAGCTGTAAACGAACGGAGCCTAAGTCTTCCTGCAGTTTAATCGATCAACACGTACATTCAGAAGTTAATGAACACATCCAAACAAAGTACGTACGTACAGCTTTTATGAAAGCAACTCCTGTGAGTACTTATTTCTTAAAAAATGGTAGAATATATATCTTGTTTTGGATCAGGAGATGGAGGCTATGATCAATTAATTAAGGATTTTACATACCCATCATGGACACAATGCATATGAGACACATACGCACACTCTTCGCAAGAGTAAAACCAACGGCTTGGATCTCGTGTCTCGGGCTGTCCTCTCTCAAAGCACACATCGCAACGGTAATCATCCGCCTGCTCACTCGAGTACTGCAGCAGCATATGATGATGGTGACCCCCGTGCTCGTGCGCAACCCTGGTAGCTACCTGAGCCAGGCATTCATAGTGATACGCAACGCCACAGATCTTACACGAGTACCAAATCGATTTAACCGGCATATCACACCCACTACACAGGCAAGACTCCTCATTCGGATTTAACTCAGAAAACGCTATGAGAAGGAAATGGTGGTGGCAGCCATGCCTAATAACCGTAGGCATCACCCGACTTTTTAGATGGGTTTTGAAGAGGCAATTTCCACACGACGAGTCAGGCTCGAGTTCCTCCTTTTTCTCACACGAGCTGCAACGATGTATAAGCTCGGGGTACACCTTCCGACACCCCTGGCTCAATAGACTGGCGAGGTCACTATGCGTAGGAGCTCCAGATGGTTCGCTATTATAGTCAAGCACCTCGGCGCATTCCTTATGCAAAGCTAGGCTACAAAGGGTGCAAGTGTAGGCCGCTTCACCCACGAGTAATGGTTTCTCGCAAGCTATACACGCAGCCTCGTATCTGAGTCCCCCCTCTAGATAGTTGGTAATATAATGACCACTTCCAGCCCTGCACGACTCGAAGTCAACTCCTCCATCCTCGCTATCAGTACCACAAGTAATGTAGTGGCCTACTCTCCATAGACCATACACCACGAGATCTGGACCCTCACCTTCGCCTCGCGTGATCATGTACCTAACGGCGTCTATGAAAGAAGTCAAATGAAGAGATTCCGAAGCAAGGAAAAAATGATCGTAAAACGAGAGCGGGTCAATAACGAGCTTTGAGACTGCTTGATAACCCTCGGATCTCTCGTCGTACCCGTCTCGGATTGCGCTCTCTACGTCTTCCCAACTCTTGGGCTTATACCACTTGTCGTGGTCCCGATACCGATACGACTTTCTCTCGAACCTTGCCCGCAACTTGTGGAGGTTATCAGTCTTACACTCGACGATAACGAGCCGCGGTTGGCTGAGCATGGTGGGAAGCATCGATGGCCTAAGGGATGAGAGTAGCTCAATGAGCTGATCCAGGTGAGATCGGGACAAGAGAGGGGAGTCTATGACTATGTCTTGGACATGCCCTACACACAGATTTGACTTGGCGATCTGACAAATGATTTGAAACGCGAGATCTTGTGGGTTGATTGACGAACAAGAGGATGTTCGGCAGTGAGATGGACCGAGATGCTCAAGGAAATCGTCGAGTGACAATACAGGGCATTCCAGGGAGTTTGCTATGCAATTTGCAAATTCTGTCTTTCGTGTATACGGAAGACCCTTCATGGCGATTATTGATTTGCGCTTTAAACTAATCATCTTTTTGGGGGCTAGATGGAAGAAGATATATGATGATAAAGATAATGATGATGAAGATCGTTTTTTGGGTCGGGCGAAATGTGAAGAAAGTCTCCCAGGAAGATGAGATGATCCGTTGAGTGATTATGTTATTTTAGGGTTTTTTTAATAATTATTCTATGGTCTTCGTTGTTATGGATATTAGTAACGTGTATTGGCTATTGATTGAATTTGTTGAAAGCGTTTTTCTAATGCATTCGAGCTATAGGATGTGTGTTATTTCCTTTTTAATTTATTGTCAACGCACTACTTTGATCAAAAAACATATACACGTGTCTCGATCAAAAAAAAAGAAGGATTTGGCTATATGGTATTTTCCAAATGCCATATAGCATGAAAATACCACAATATGTCAAATTTGCACACATAGCATAACCCCTCTTTCCACCAGTTGACCGACCGTTGACCGGTTTTGACTGACCGTTGACCGGCGTTCACCGACCGTTGACCGATCGTTGACCGATCGTTGACCGGTGATGACCGACCGTTGACCGGCGTTGACTGTCATCAATTGTCACCTCAAAGTGACAATATTTACACCTAATTGTCACCACAAGTGACAATATTCACACCTAATTGTCACCACAAAGTGACAATATTCACACCTAATTGTCACCACTAGCGACAATATTCATATTAATTGTCAACAAAAGTGACAATATTCACACCTAATTGTCAACATAAATAACAATATTCACACCTAATTGTCAACACAAGTGACAATATTCACACCTAATTGTCACCACTAGTGACAATATTCATATTAATTGTCACCACAAGTGACAATATTCACACCTAATTGTCACCACAAGTGACAATATTCACACCTAATTGTCAACGCAAGTGACAATATTCACACCTAATTGTCAACGCAAGTGACAATATTCACAGCTAATTGTCAACACAAGTGACAATATTCACAGCTAATTGTCACCACTAGTGACAATATTCACAACTAATTATCAACACAAGTGACAATATTTACAGCTAATTGTCAACACAAGTGACAATATTCACACCTAATTGTCAACACAAGTGACAATATTCAGCAATTATTCACACACTCAATTGTCATCACAAGTGACAATATTCAGCAAATAACTAGAAGATTATAGTAATTATATCGAATAAGTATAGCTAAAACAAGACTTATGCACATAACACCAAATTATCAGCACAAGTGACAATACATGTCATCTTAAGTGACAATATATGTCAAATGTATAAGACTTATGCACACAACTCCAAACTATCATCACAAGTGACAATATATTTCATCACCAATATTATCAAAAAAATCTTCTTGATAACACCTAACTGTCATCACAAGTGACAATATTCAACAAATAACTAGAAGATCATAGTAATTACACCTGATAAATATAGCTAAAACAAGACTAATGCACAAGTGACAAAACGATTATCATCAGAAGTGACAAAACAATCTTTAATAAAACTCATTGCCATCACCATATTATCAAAAAAACTAAATTATCATCACAAGTGACAAAACAAATTGTCATCATATAATCAATCAAGTATCATCTTAAATAATCATCACAAGTGACAAAACGAAGTGTCCTCACATAATCAATGAAGTACCATCTTAAATTATCATCACAAGTGACAGAACGAAGTGTCATCACATAATCAATTAAGTACCATCTTAAATTATCATCACAAGTGACAAAACGAATTGTCATCACATTACACTCTAACTAGCAAATAATCACAAGTGACAGAAAGCAAAGCTAAATAGAGAAAGCGACAAACCAGCAACTGTCACTCGCAGTTATAACATAGAGTAGCAGCTTCACCAGATTGCAAAATCCAACATCTCTTCCACTTAGCAGACGTTGTCGTGCCACACAAGATATTCATACAGATCCGCAATCAAAATCAGCAATGAGCACAGAAATTGCTCGAATAAAGTGAAATCCGAGCACTAATGAACAGATCCAACTAGAACTAAGCCGGAAACCGGAAATTCAAAGCAGTAATCAAAGCCTAACCTGTACGTTTCGAGAAGATCGTGACAGTGGAGAGCGAGAATCGAGAGAAGGTGGAGGTAATGGCGGCGGTCGCGACGGTGGAGGTGGTGCCAGCGGCAGACATTGGCGTTTCAGTGCAGCAAAGAGCGAACGACGAGGCCGGAGAAGCCTTTTCCTCCGTCGCCGATGAACTGAGGCTCGAGGAGCGAATCGGAGAAAAGAATCTAGTCCGCACCACAAGCTTCTCTCCGACATCGTCTTCCCGACCGCCGCTCCGATCTCCGGCGATATCAAACTGGCCTTCTTCTCTGCCTCCGGCGCCTCCGCAATCACCGTGAGCGTCCTTTCTCCTTCAGATCCTTCTCGAAACCGACATCGTCGGTCCAGATCTCCCAATTTCCGCCTCCTCCTCGGTGGTCGTGACATAGATCGCGGTGGCCGGCCAGGATCTCCCAACGGCAGTAGCGACTTGGAGGAGAGAGAATCGGGATTTTAGGAGAGAGAAGAAGGCAATAGCGATTGGAGGAGAGAGAATCGGGATTGTAGGAGTAATTTATTCTTTTTTTTTGTGCTATTTTTGCAAATAGTGTATTAGAGGGCTATTCTGATAAATCAGCCCCTCCAACATGCCGCTTGGTCTAAATTATCCAAAAAAAAACATATACACATGTCACGTCTAACATAAACGGCGGGTCAAATTTACAAAATTTGGGTTTTGGACAAACCTTAATTCATAGTCCAGATCATGTGGAACAAAACGTGGTAAGGACCTCATTCCTAACGATCCTTTTTTTTTTTTTGATGAAAGGAAAATTTCATTCAATCAGAGGCATCGTTTACAAGCAAATTACGTAAGTCTGACGACAAACTCGAAAAAACAGGATTGAAAACTAAAGAACAAGAATGACTAGATCCTAACTTATGAGCAACACCATTTCCACTTCGGCGGACATCCGACCAGCAGTTGTATGAAAACTCCCTACCCAACTCCAAGATTCTGTCCACAAGGGTACCTACAGTGGTGCGGAGCTTTACATTCTTCCTCAACTTTGAAATCACAGCAAGGCAATCGGATTCCACAATTACACGATCAAAGCGACCCCGAGCCAGGGACAACCCCCACAACAAAGCCTCTGCCTCAGCAACCTTCGGACTTGAGCCTAGTTGAATCAGATTTGATCCCAAGAAAAGGACCTTGCCCGACTCATCTCTGCACACCACCCCTACAGCACAAGAGCTGCAAGCAACAGAAGCATCGCAATTGATTTTGACCACACCGCTCGGAGGCTTTCTCCATCGTTGTCTATCATCCGAAACAATGATCCTGTTCGCAGCTTCATTCGCCCCATTAAAGCTCTGTATGAAGTCTAAGACCTGCTCCATAATCTCATCAGGATCGCGAACCGAATCCCCGAAAATCCGATCATTTCTCGCCTTCCAAACCTCCGCACATAAGAAGGCCCAGAGTTGGACTTCCTCCCTATTCAAAACACTGAAGACTCTATTCGCCCAAGCATCAAACCCGCCAAGCCCGAAACCAGTCGCTCTGATGCCAGGGACTCTCTTCCACACCGGTTTTGCCGATCGACAAGAGAAGACAGCGTGCATACACGTCTCCACCTCCCCACAGACACACAAACCATCCTCAACAACTCTTCTTTTGACTAAATTCGTGCCGCACGGAAGAAGATCTTGTGCTGCCCGCCAAAGGAAGTTCCGAGTTCTTGGAGGGGTCGGCACTTTCCACAACTTCTTCCAGAATGTGCTGCACCCCTGCGAGTCGGAAACACCACCCCCACCATCCGCTTCGTCCGACGCAGTCTTGAGAAGATGATGATAAGCTGATCGAATAGAAAAATCACCATCCTTGGAGTAAAACCAAAACAGCTGATCCGGCACAGAGGAATCCACCAGATGCAACTTCAACACCAGCTCCGCGTCCATTGGGTGAAGAAGGCTGCTAACCACATCTACCCTCCACTGATTACAAGACCAATCGATCAAATCCATAACCTTCCAGTGATCCGCACCCGTCGGAGCAGGGGTGATCACCTTAAAAGTCTTAGCCCTCGGGATCCATCGATCTTCAAAAATCTTCACCGACGCTCCATTTCCAACTTGCCAACACAACCCACTCTCCAGCGCAGGCCTTGCTTCCAAGATACTTCTCCAACCATAGCTAGGATTATACCCTAATCTCGCCTCCAGAAAAGAGGAATTTGGAAAATACCTGGCTTTTAAGAGACGAGCAAAGAGAGAGTCCTGAATATGGAGGAGTCGCCACCCTTGCTTGGCCAGCAACGCAGTGTTAAACAGATGTAAGTCCCGAAGACCGAGCCCTCCACGATCCTTTGACATACACAAACGCTTCCAACTCATCCAATGAATCCGCTTCTTCCCATTATTTGTGCCCCACCAGAAGTCGCACATGAGCTGCTCTATCTTCCTACACGTCTCAACCGGGAGCATGAAGCAAGACATAGCATAAGTCGGTATAGCTTGAATAACAGACTTCAACAGAACCTCTTTGCCAGCCCGTGAAAGAGCATTTGCTTTCCAGCCTTTGAGCTTCTTCTGCACCCTCTCGATACACTGCTGAAAAACGACCGACTTTGATCTACCGATATGAGTAGGCAGACCCAAGTACCGATCGTGCTTGTCAACTTCCCGAACAATGAGAATGCCCTGTATTTCTGCACGACGATCAGTCGACACATTCCTGCTGAATGAGACCTCAGATTTTGCTAGACTCACTTGTTGTCCCGATGCTTCTCCATAGGCACAGAGGATCTTAACAATTTCACGAGCTTGTTGACAAGTAGCCCTAGCAAAAAGAACACTATCGTCCGCAAAAAACAAATGTGACACCGACGGAGCCGTCCGAGCAATACGGATCCCATGCAACCGCCCTGCATTCTCACTCTCCCGGATCAACCCAGCAAAGCCCTCAGCACATAGCAAGAAGAGGTACGGCGAGAAGGGGTCGCCCTGACGAAGACCCCGCTCAGGCCAGAACACAGAAGAGGGCACACCCTCCATCAACACTGAGAAAGAAACAGATCTAACACACCACATGATCAATTCAGTCCACCGACTATCAAAACCGAACCCCTGTAAACACTTCTCGAGGAAAGACCATTCCACCCTGTCGTACGCTTTAGCCATGTCAAGCTTCAGGGCAAGATAACCTGTCCGACCACTTCTCTTCTTCTTCATGAAATGGAAAATTTCAAAAGCCGCCAACACATTGTCTGTAATAAGCCTCCCGGGAACGAAGGCGCTCTGAGAAATAGAGACAATCTTATGCAATAAACACTTCAAACGATTAGCAAGAACTTTTGAAATAATCTTGTATAGGACATTACAAAGGCTAATGGGTCTCAAGTTTTGCATACAAGAGGGATCTTTCGTTTTTGGGATGAGGGAAATAAACGTATGGTTAAGACTTTCGGGAAAAGGGGCACCATGAAGAATGTCCAGGCAAAAGCTAATCACATCATTGCCTACAATATTCCAATGGTGCTGAAAAAATAAAGCGGACATGCCATCAGGGCCAGGAGACTTGGTAGGGTCCATTGAGAAAAGGACATTACGTACCTCCTCACCGGTGAAGGGTGGTTGTCCTCGACCGATACGAGAGGCGAGATTCCTTGAGGAGCCGTGTTAATGAGTGCATTGTGGTCAGACGTGAAGAGATCGTTAAAATACTCTAAAGCCACCTTTGTTTTTCCCGCCCTACTCCTCCAGGCAACACCCTCCTTATCCACCAACCTCCTCACCTTATTTCTCTTTTTCCTCCCGTTAGCCTTAAGGTGGAAGTATGCCGAGTTCCTGTCACCCCACTTTATTTCATGGGCTTTTGCTCTCTGCATCCACAACATCTCCTCTTTCTCCATTAAATCAGCCTCTTCCCTTTCCAACGCCCTCCTTTTAGCCACCAAACTCCCCGACACACCACTTTTGTTAAGAGATCTGATCTGACTACGAACCAAGTTCAGCTTGGACAGGATATTCCCGAACTCGCGCCTATTCCACTCCTTAAGACTGTCGGCACACGAGCCCAATTTATCCAGCACACCTGCCCCACCGTTTAAACTAGGCGTCTTCCAGGCATTGTTAACCACATGATCACACCCGTTGTTCACTGTCCACATGGCTTCAAACCTAAACGATTTCCGACCACCAACTTCATCTCCCCCACACTCCTCCTCCCGAAAGAACTCCAGCGAGATTGGGATGTGGTCAGAATCTTGTCGCTTCAGGTGTCGAATGTGGCCATTCCTAACGATCCTCTAAGATAGTGTTATAGGGTCTAGTCCAATCTTTTTCCTTATAAAAAAAGGAAAAAAAATATGTGGGAGCTATGCAGATAAAAAACAATTTTTAATTTTCGTAATATAAGTTTTGAAATATGACGGCAAAATACATTTATAAGTCTTTGAACTTGTGCATTTTTGTCAGTCAAGTCTATATACTTTGGAATGTTCAAATAGACCCCTAAACTTTACATTTTTTGTCTTTTAAGCACTTTTGGCTAATCACATTCAACTCATGTTCGTAATCGCGCATTTTGGTCAATACTCGTCTCTTTTTAATCTTACGTGGAATTAAATAAAGACTAACAAAGAGGCAATATTCACATCTTTTTTTATATGTTTGTTAGCCTTTATTTAATTCCACGTAAGATTAAAAAGAGGCGAATATTGACCTTAACATGTAATTACGAATGTGAGTTGAACACAATTAGTCAAATTAGCATCGAGTTCTTAAAAGACAAAAATATAAAGTTTAGGGGTTTATTTGAAAATTTCAAAATATAAGGACATGAGGTGTCCGATTTGTAGCGCTGAAAAAGAAACCCTTGGCCACTTGTTTCGTGACTGCCCGAGGGTTAAACAGAGTTGGATGACGATGGAGGTCCCTGGGCAAAGAGCTGAGTTCTTCGACCTCCCTTTCGCGACGTGGGTTCGGATGAATTTGGTGAGCGGGGATAGGGTGGCCGGAACGGAGCGATGGTCGGCCGTTTTTGCCATCAGTTTGTGGTGGGTTTGGAAGACAAGGAACGACAAGGTTTTCAGGAGTGTGGACCCAAGCCCCTTTGCTAAGAATTTTATCATGGGAAGGGTTGCTGAGTATAGAGTAGCGTGGGCCAAAAGAGGCAAGATGGGCCATGGCCCAATGAAAGAGGTGGTTTATATCAGTTGGGAAAATCCTGCTAGTGGGTATATTAAAATCAACACTGACGGTGCTCGAAGGGAAGACGGAGGTACGACAGCTGCTGGGATTGTCAGGGATGGCAATGGGGCCTGGATCACTGGGTTCGTTCACCACATCGGGCGGTGTACGGTCCCCAAAGCCGATCTATGGGGCATATTGAGTGGTCTTCGCATCGCTTGGGACGCAAGATATCGAAGAGTTATGTTGGAATCGGACTCGCAACTTGCTATTCATCTTATCGAGAGGGGGGTTGCCCGGTATCACCCCCTCCATAGCCTGGTATCCCGATGCCAGGGCTTCCTCCGCCGTGACTGGTCTGTCCGGCTTGACCATGTCTTCAGGGAGGCAAATTGTGTCGCCGACTCCCTCGCGTCTTTTGCTTTCTCCTATCCACTAGGCTTCCATTTGTTAGGGGAGCCGCCTGAGTGTATTTTGGATCTTATTAACGATGATGTAAGGGGGAAGTCCGCCCCACGCCTCGTTGGCGCCTAGGCTTTTTTAATAAAACTCTGAGGGGCTCGCCTCTCGTTTGACCAAAAAAAAAGTATAAGGACATGACTGACAAAAATGTACAAGTTCATCAATACCAAACCAAGTCCAGGAGGCGTTGATGAACTTGCAGGTAAAAAGAGGTAAACTGCCAATTAGTTACACTGATGATTTTGGATCCTTGTTAACTACATCAAGGATCACCTAGAGGGTTTAGAACGATAGACCGCAAAGGCTGCTGTAGAAGATATGTGGCTAGGGCTTCTCTATAGCACCGCATCGTGGATCACGGGAAGGGTCCATCTGGAGCGATTGAGTAAAGGCGGAGAGTTGCTTACCGTGGTCCGGCTATTATTGTCCAATGTCGGACTAATCAACACCGTTGAAATCCCCGACCAAGAAGAAAATCAACAACATTCAAGTAGATGATCGAGGAGTTTGATCCGTAACAACGAGGTGCAAGCTTGCTTAATCTCTCTAGTTGATCGGTTGGTGCCAATAATCGTTTCCTTGTTGAATTAATTTTGTTTGTTTGTAGTGTCGAGATCGAACTGAGAATGGTAAAAACCAGAACGACAAATAGATTAATTATATATGTACTTGTTGTTGGGTTTCAGATTATGAATTGCAACTCGATTGAATAACTTTTCTTTTAGACTTACTGTTAATTTGCATATAGCAAATTCAACCATATAGCCCCCTGCCATCAATAAGAAACACTTGACTCAATGAATTACTGAGTATGAACAACTATTTGTTCTGACTATGACAAAAATCCGGGCTCAGCATGCAACCCTCGGGGTCCTGATCTTTGTACTTGTGTAAAACAGGAGGTTAATTTTTAAAAATAAATAAATATGATCATCAGTCATTGTGACTTATAACAAGTGATTTCATGGCGAAGCATTAAGTGGGGTTTGTAAAATGTTGTGTCGAAGGAAGTGAGATGGAACCTTGGGAATGATCGAGAGATTAGGTTCTAGAAGGATGTATGTGGCTAGAGAGCCAACCACTCATGAACGTGGCCATGGAGGGAGTGATCAGGATAGGGGAAAAGCTGACCTGCAGCTACTAGAATCCAGGTGAGGGGTGGAGGTGGTTGGAGCTCTCGCCGGTGCTCCCGACGGCAGCCCTTTTGAAGTTGGCTGTGATGAGGGTCTCAAACTCTAGTGGTCTTAGGGATGTGATGAGATGGTCGTTGACGTTGATGGGGGATTACAACGTGGCGTCGACGTACAAGCAGATCAAAGGTCATTTGGGTTGGAGACTCTCAGGATCCAAGGAGAAAATGTTTAACAGGATATGGAGCTTGAGGGGGACAGAGCACATCCGCTCCTTCCTTTGGTTAACGGTGAAGGGGAGGGTTCTCATGAATGTGGAGAGAATCCGACGACACTTTGCTAGGAGCGGAGAGTGTGGGGTCTGTCTGACGCGAGCTGAGACTTTGATCCACGTTCTTAGGGACTGCCCGAGGGAGACGACTTTATGGATCTACTTATCCCTTGACCTCCAACGGTCAGACTTTTTCACTATCGATCAGGAAACCTGATGCTTGAAGAATCTCAGTAATGGCTATAAATTTGGCCTTGGCGTGGAGGACGAAGTCCTGTTTGCGGTGTTGATTTGGTGGATGTGGATGTGGCGGAATGGCAGGGTCTTCGATCAACCGAAAGAGGTCAGGGATAAGAGGGAGTTCGTCTTGAGGCAAGCCAGGGAGATGGATGCTCCCGTTGTTAGGGGTGGGGTGTGCGAGGAGGTGTCAGGAAGGAGGAAAAGCTCATCCGATGGTCGAGACCAGGGCCGGGGTGGATATCGGTGATCACGGATGGGTCGGTGGTGGGTACCCAAAGTGAAGCAGCGACAGGAGGGGTTTTGCCCGACGAGGACGGGATGTGGCTTGATGGGTTCATGTTCTGGATCGGAAGTTACTCGGTGCAGGTGGCTGAGCTTTGTGCTATTTGTACGGGATTGCAACTCGTGTGGGGTCTCGGCTACTGACAGATCATAATAGAGGCGGATTCGAAGTTGACGATTGACTTGATTCGAGCTCTAATCAAACCCATTTACCCTTTTGCGAGCCTGGTGACACGTTTCTAGAGCTTTTTTAGTAGAGACTGGTTAATCCGACCTCGACGTAACTTTCGAGAAGCCAGGAAGGTGGTTGGTGATTCGCTCTACTTTGTATAGGATAACTCTTGTATTTTAGAGCTATATTGAGAGTGTTTAGGTCAGTTTTGAGCGTTATTGTAATATCAAGACCGAAGACACAAGATTTGAAGAATCAAGAGTTAAAGAGCTTAAAGACGAAGAATCGCCACTGCATGGATACCGCGGACGCGTTACCTATGGCGCGGGCGCGGTGGCGTGGAGGAGCGAACCAACCTAAACCGTGAAGGCCGCGGACGCGTTGCTTCCGGCGCGGTCGCGGTAGAAGCTGAACCCGGTTTGACCGTTTGAAGGCCGCCGCGGGCGCGGATCTGGTGCCGCGGGCGCTGTGGTAGCCGACTTCGGAGCTGACGAGATCTTGGCGTTTCTATCTTGTTTCCTTTCTTATCTTTCGGTTTCCTATCTTATTTAGTCCGAAAAGGTTGATCTTTGGGGCTATATAAGGGGAACCTTTCTAGGCTTTTAGGAGATCCAATTCTTGTCAATCAATTGTCTTTAAAATAAAGATTAGAATTTTCTTTGTAATGGAGAACTAACTCTCCTCTGGAGTTTATTCAATCAAGGAAGCTTTATTATGAAGTTGTGAAATTCTGGTAACCTCTTTATCCTTAGGTCTTTATTGATACTCTTGTGCTTCATCCCATGATCTATGTTTGATTTTATGAGCCTGATCAACTTGTTTGATTGACTTAGATCTATTGTTTGAATTAGGATTGGTTGTTGTCTATGCATCTTTCCTATTCTCGAAACAACTCTATTCTAGGACCGTGGACTAGTTTAGGGAAGAGTATTCAATGGTTAAATTGTGCATGAGACTCGTAGCTTGATTGCATGATTTGATTTCCTATTATCCCTGTGCTCTATGCTAATTCTAGGTTAAGCGTCCTTGCCTAGGGTTATAGAATTGCTTGGACCGTGGACTTGCGATTTCTAATGATTGGGATTGGAATTGACCTAAGCATATAAAGAGGTGGATGAATTCATGATCAACGGATTAATAAAGTGGAATTGATTGAATGAACTCTGCTTGATAACTTTGATTGAAAACAACTTTCAAAACCCCTTTTGATTACTTGCATGAAAACCACATAAAATCTGAATAAAACTGATTCCTTTGGGTTCGACCCCTTGCTTACCTACTATACTTGTGTTTGCATGTTTGGGATTTATTTTTGATTAGGGAACAACGACTTTGCCCGAGTCAGTTGGCTTTCTCGCCAACCTAGGCCATGTCTTTCCCCTAGGTCTCCATGTTCTGTCGGACCCTCCCGATGGGGTGCCGACCCTTTGGTCTGACGATGTTAGGGGTGTGGCTCAGTCCCATTTAGTTTTAGTTGAGCTCACCGATGATATGTAGAGAGTTTTACTCTCCCTTTTAAAGCAAAAAAAAAAAGAGATCGATGAAAAAGCGAGGGCGTCCAAAAATTCTGACCGAGTGCCTCACATTACCCTTTCTTGTGAGATAATTTCTAGCGTCATACTAAGGCCTTGTTCACTTTTCCTTTAAACAAAGTTTTCCTCAAAAAATTTTATTTTACTTTTTCCTAACATTCATATCATATCTCTACTTTCACGTTTTTTTTTTCAATAGAAATATAGAATCTCAATAAAATTTCATTCACTTTAAACCTGAAGTATACTACCAAAAGACTGACTTGTTGGCAGAATTTGCCTTATGAGCCCTAAATCTCAAGTACATCAAACAGCCAAATAAATTGAGAAGAATGCTCAAACAAAGGGACATACCAGAATTAAGGGAGGCTTTGTTGATTTTATCTAAAGCGGTCGAACAAACTTTATGATTGGTGTCGAGAGTCTCGTTCAACCAAACGAAAAGCTACTCTTGGGCTACATCGGAATCAAAATGGTACATTTCTACATCAGCCATTTGGACCATTTAGTAGTCAAGACATACGGAGGAAGGAAGGAAGGGATAAGAACGGAGGAAGGGAAAAAGGTGGGAAAAAACATAAGAGTATAATTTATTATTTTCTAATTTAAGAGAGAAGATTATCATTTTATTATGAACATATAAATAAGAGGTTGGTTCAAATAAAAATCCTTGTTATCCTACAAACTAAAAATGAAGAAAAAACCGTTGGATTATTCGGATGGACGGTCATGATTTGAAAGCTTTCTCCTTTTAACTTTTAAAGGGACGGGGACAATATAGTAATTTTGTTTCTCATTATGTTTTGACTAGCACTGCAGTTGCCATCTGCTTCTTCTTCCTAAACCAAACTTCACGCCGGCCTCCCTCACTTCTGTTCCCGATCCCCAGGAGGCACAACGTGGTGGAGTTTGCTAGTATGTAGACCAACGGCGCCTCCATTCTCGTCGACGAAGGAGTCCGTGAGCCTCTCGGAGGAGAAATCGGGCCTTCTGGCGGCCGAAGTTCCGGGAGCGAAGGAGTAGGAGAGGTCGGTGTCTTCGCCGGAGTAGAGATTAGATCGGACGGTTCTCATGGAGTGGCCCTTCTCCCCCCAAAACCTGGTGGAAGAATTGGAGTAGGGCGAGTGGAAGGAGTAGATGGACGGGATCCGACCCGAATCCGTGTGGGATTCTTCAACCGACACCATTTTAGGGGCTTCATAGGTCACCTCTCCACTGCAAATTGGGCAACCTAGCTAAATGATAATTAACCACAAAGGTTTTCAAAGAAGAAGTAAAGAGGAATCAGAGAGGATTCTATAATTGCATGGGGCTCCGGTGCAAGAGGCGAACTGGCAACCGCAATTTGCGATAAAGAAAGGAGTGGGGCCCAAGACTGCCAATTTCATCTACTACATTATTTTAAGAGGGAACCTACGCTTAACATCATCATAAGCTATATAATAATCATGTTATTTTACCTTGATAGACCAATTTTTTTTTTGATAAAGGTAAACTTTAGGCTCCCTTTCTAAAGTAGGGCCACCCTAGATCATCCTTATGGATGATTGTATTGAAATCCTTCAAGAGAGAAAATATCTGCGGCCTAGATGCATTCACGAAAGTAGTGGAAATTCTTGACTTCTGCAAAGCTTCGGAGGGTGTGATTGACGTCTTGAATAATAGATGTTATTTCTCAAGGGACCTTCTCAACATGTTTTAGACAGTTGATAACTGTAAGGTTATCACCTTCAATAACAAGTCTATCAAGGTGGAGGTTGGCCGCCCGCCTTCCAAAAGAGCATGACCCTCAGCTTTGAGGGCAGTGTGGGCATGACAGGGTTGCCTGCACAGAGAGAGTACTGCACCATCTGCTGCACGGATCACATACGAAATGTGAGAGGTTCCATCTGGTTTTGTAGAGGCATCAAAATTTAATTTTGTCCATCCAGGTTCTGGCTTAAGCCAGAAGAGAGGTTTAAGCTTAGAGATTTTGGTCCTTCTCCTAGGATTATCTATAGTCATTTTCCAAGTGGAATACGTCTTGAAAATTATGTTGGCAAGAAAGACTGGATCCATTTTGGGCGTTTTGCTGAAGACCAAGGAGTTACGAGAGATCCAGACCTGCCACCATAAGAAACAAAGAAGATCAAAATGTTGAGTTCCCATTCGGGTTTGTTGGAGGTTGGCTGCAAAGTTATTGTAAACGATAAGAGGGATCGACCCATGACATTTCTGTTGTATTTCGTATAGAATAGATGTGGTAAAAGGACAATGGAAGAAGAGGTGATTTGAATTTTCTTCCGCATTGTCACAAAGACTACACTAGCTATAAACCTTGTGGTAATGTCGATTTAGTCTCTCAGTAGTAGGTAGACCATCAGAGCAAGCTTTCCAAAGAAAGGATTTTATTTTTGGTGGGATCTTGAGGTGCCAGATCCAAGAACTATCAAATTTCAGCTGATGGTCCTGGTGGTTCAGGAGGATTGTAGCTGACTAAACCGAGAAATTTCCATCTTTGGCCGGGGTCCAAACAATCCGGTCGGCGGTTTCTGAGATCGGGATACGAATGTCACGAATTTGGTCTACTATATTTCTTGGGAGGATTAGAAGCAGTTTGTCGCTATCCCATTGTTTAGTAGGAGTAATAAAATCAGAAACTAAGGCATTGATATTGCTTCCGTCAAAATAGGGGATTAGGGGGGCACTCGTTACCCAACTATCGGTCCAAAAACGGATGTGATTCCCAGAGCCGAGTTGCCAGTGGAGCCCCTTCGGAAAATGTCTCAAAGCTGCAGAACACGGCTAAACTGCCAGGATAGGTTCGGCTTTTTCTCGTAGGTTAGGATGTTTGAAGGACCAGTGTACTTTTCAGTGCTCATTCGAACCCACATGTTTGTAGGTTCTGTGAGAAGCTTCCAAAGCAATATCAATTGCATAGAGATGTTGACAATCTCTGCTGATATGAAGTTTAGCCCACCGTATTCCTTGGGAGAGCAAATTCTATCCCAAGAGATTAAAGGATGATAGCCTGGGGTGTGTTTGTTCCAGAAAAAGTCCTTGTTGACCTTGTCTATTTGTTCTAAAATTTTCTTGGGGAGAAGGAAACTTTGCATCAAAAAATTAGTTTTAGAAGTGAGTTTGCTTGAATAAGAACACTTCTCCCTGCCTACGACAGAGAGTCACCTTTCCATTTGGATAACTGTTTTTTCATATTTGAAATCGCTTCATCGAAAATTTGGTTTCTTACCCTTGCCCTGACAATGGGGTTTCCTAGGTATTTTTCTAGGCTTGTCGTTAAGGATATATTCAAAACACTTGCAAGAGCTGAGGCCGTCTGTCGTGGAATATTGTTGGAGCATTGCAAGCTACTCTTTTGGAAGTTGATTACAAGACCTGTTTTCTGAGCAAAGTTCTCTAGAGTTGATTTGATAAATTTCATACTGTCATGGGAGGCATTGGGTAGAATCATGGTATCATCTGCAAAACTTAGGAAAGGAAGACAAGTACCATTCCTAGTTAGCTGGATACCCACTTTCCGGGAGGGGCTTGTGGCCTCCTTTTGTAGGGTTCTTGCTAAAAATTTCATAGCAATGATGAAGATATATGGTGCTAGAGGATCACGTTGTCTTATACCCCTCGTTGGCCTGAAGATAGGGCCTGGCTCATCATTCACTACGACAGAAAAGGAAGTGGTAGAAATGCGAGTCATAACCCAGTTGACCCATTTCTGATGGAACCGAAATTTCGTGAGAATTTGTTTGAGAAAATTCCACTCAATCTTGTCATAGGATTTTTCCATGTCGAGTTTAAGGGCCATCCAACCTCGTTTTCCCTTCTTTTTGGGATGAAACGAATGGAAAATTTCATGTGCAATTAGGATGTTGTCTTGGATTAGGCGACCTTCAAGGAAAGCCCCCTGTAACGGATGAATAATCCTAGGAAGGATACTTCGGAGTCGGTTAGCAATAAGTTTAGATATTGTTTTATAGATGGTGTTGTAGAGGCTTATCAGTCGAAAGTGATTAATATTGAGGGGGTTTTCTATCTTTGGGAGAAGAGCAATAAAGGTATGGTTACTTTCTCTGAGTGAGAGACTAGAGTGGAAGAAGGATTTGACTACTAGGGTCATTGAGTTGCCAACAATATTCCAGTAATTATGAAAGAAATCGGCAGGGAATCCATCGGGTCCGGGTGTTTTGTCTTCTGCTAGCTCAAACATAGTTCTCTTTATTTCCTCAGCAGTGGGAGGTTGACAAAGGATTTCATTATCTGTATCTGTTATCACTTGAGGAATAATTTTCAGGTCTTGGATGGTCGTTGAGTTGGCCTCACTACTGGAAAAACGCATCCTAAGCTCCATAGTGATTTCCTGTGAGATTTGCTCATGGTCGCGAAGGATGAGACCTCCTTGATTCTGGAAGGAGTGAATTTTTTGTTTATAGTGCCTGATTTTGGCGGAACTTTGATAATATCTGGTATTCATACCAAAGAATTGCAGGTGCTTGACTTTGGCCCTCTGCTTCCAAAATAAATGTTGCACATCCAGAAGGCCTTGATATTTTTTATTATATTGGTTTAACTTTTGGTAGATAACAGGGTCATCGGGAGAATTGAACAGGTCATTTTGGAGTTTCGTAAGGTGATCCTCAGCTCGTTTCAGCTGAACGAAGTTGTGCAAGAGCTTCGAGCGGGCCCACACTTTTGAGTATTTTTTCAACAATCCTAATTTTTTTCAAAGACGGAACATATAAAAGCCACTGATTTTGTAGTGCCAAACCTTTTGGATCATGGGCTCATAATCAGGTCTAGTGAGTCATGCTTTTTCAAAACGGAAGGGAATGTTACGAAAGCGCCCTTCGCAGTGCAAAGAGAAAGTGATTAGACAATGGTCTGACGTAGTAAATGGGTGTTGCTTAACTATAAGACTAGGGATCAAGGAGACTAAGTCCGGGTGAATAAGCACCTGGTCCAGTTTGTCATAGATATTATCTACCAGGGTCATCGATTTTCTCCACGTAAAAGGGAATCCTACCGAGGAGGCGTTAAGCAACCCAAGGTCCTCTCGAAATTGAAGGAGTCGCTTAAATCTGTTATAGTTCGGACTTTGACCTCCAAAGTTTATCATTCGGATGATCAATTTCATTAAGATCGCCGGTAAGGATGATCGGAAGGTTATACGAGACTATTATTCGGTGGATATTTTCCCAATATAGTTCCTTTTCAATTCATTTTCTCGAGAAGGGGCATAAAGGAATATCAAAAGGATTTCTATGTTTTTTTAGAGAACTTTAGAGATGATGCAATTTTGGTGAATTTTCATAAAGGAAATTTTTTGCTCATTTAAGGAATGGGTCCATAGAAGCCAAAGGCCCCCTCCGAGAGCCAACGGACGAAGAGAAAGCATAATGCGAGAAGCCGAGTTTCCGTAAAATAGTTTCATGCGGGGGATGGGAGGCTTTGGTTTCAGCTAGACAAAGCATATTCAGGGAATTTTTTTTCTTGATGAAGTCAATTTCTTCCCAGAAAGAGGGCCGACGGATGCCCCTAACGTTCCAAAAACCAATATTCATGATTTAACTTTATGAGGGAGATGTATTTCAAAGCCAATTTAACAAAATTGGCATACTTCACTTGTATTTGAGGGGAGTAATGTCTGTATTGAGCGCAAATTTAAGGGTCAAAACACGAGAAGGAGGAGTAATGGGAGTTTGGATGCCCCAACCACGAGGAGCAGATTTTGGGAGGTGACTCAACCAAAAGTTTGGTCTGTATTAGGTTAAGGCTTAAGCCATCCCCCAATTTGGACTTGTGTCAATCGTAAAAGAAAAGTCTTAAATTAAAGTACACAATTCGTAAAGAATCGAGAGATCAAACTGAAAAGCGGTGATCAAAGACTATAATTTCAAGATCAAAATGTCATATAAATTTATCATATCTGCTTCATGGATTCCTTGGGTCATACATTGGATCGTTACAGAGCGGCTAAAACCAGCAAGAAAGGGAAAACAACAGCACAACAACAAGAACAAACACATAGAGACTAACAACAAAGCAAAAAACAACAGAAAGCAAAACAAAAGAGTCATGAGGAGCGAATAAGCTCAAATCAAATTTATAGGTTAATTGAATCCTTCGACGAAGCCGAGATCTATTATGAAAGGTCATCATTTCATATTTCCCGACTTCAATTAAACTTGCAAAGACACAAAGGTGCCAGGTCAAAGGGAGAGGGTGCCCAATCATTACCTCCATCTTCCTAGCGGCAATCCAGCGACCACAAGGGAGCAAAACGTCAAGATAGGAAGAGAGCACATGACCTGGAGAGACTCTCCACCACCAAGATTCAGAGACGAAAAAAATATAAACAAAAGACCCATTTTTCCCGGGGTCAAGAAGAGAGAGATCCAGTGCAAAAAAGCACATGTCAAGAACATTTGTTAGTGAAAAAACCATGTCAACATAGTTCAGATCAAGTTTCATCAGATATGTCATTTCCATATTCAAAAGATAGGGAGGAGTAGGGAGAAGGGACCGCCAGGCAATAGGCCACAGGCTTAGAGGAACCCAGCCACGCCTAGAGGGCCACCACACCGCCCACGTCCTCCCCACCTAGTCACAGGGTTTCAAAACCGGTGAATCGCTGGATGCATGTCGCAACACCGTCGGCGAGGCACGACGCCTTGTCAGCCGTAGGAGCCTAGGCGACAAACTTCCGGGATCCGCTGCATGTCTGAGGTCAGGGGTAGATTTGCAAATCCCATTGGGGTAAACCCCTAAAATTTCATAGATCTGGTAAAGGATTCGATTTTCATGGATAAAGGAAAAGAAAGGAGAAGAAAACAAGAAGAGAAAGGAGAAGAGCCCCAAAAGGGGGAAGGAGGGGAAGGGAGGCGGCTGCAGGAGGAGCAGGAGAGAGAGAGAGAGAGAGAGAGAGAGAGAGAGAGAGAGAGAGAGAGAGAGAGAGAGAGAGAGAGAGAGAGAGAGAGAGAGAGAGAGAGAGAGAGAGAGAGAGAGAGAGAGAGAGAGAGGACGGAGTTTTTGAGTGCATTAACTAGTTGCCCTTTTGGACCAACTTCTTGATAGACCAAAAATTTGAGAGTCACGAAAGCACTTTCATTTAGATTATTGTTCTCTTATAATTTTATATATAGGGATTATGCTTTTTGTAGGAATTTGAAAACATTAATCTGAACATACATCTAAAATACATGAACCAAAGTATTTTATATGTGAACGTATATCTAAAATACAGGAACACAAGTACTTAATATGTGAACGCACATCTAAATTACGTGAACATGATACTCAAATACATGAACATTATACTCAAATATGTGAACGCACATCTAAAATACGTGAACATAATACTCAAATACGTGAACATTATACTCAAATTTGTGAACGCACATCTAAAATACGTGAACATGATACTCAAATACGTGAACATGATACTCAAGTATGTGATCGCACATCTAAAATACGTGAACATGATACTCAAATACGTGAACAATATACTCAAATATATGTAAACGCACATCTAAAATACGTGAATATGGTACTCAAACACGTGAACATTATACTCAAATATGTGAACGCACATCTAAAATACGTGAACATGATACTCAAATACGTGAACATTATACTCAAATATATGAACGTACATCTAAAATACGTGAAAATGATACTCATATATGTGAGCGTACATCTAAAATACGTGAACATGATACTCTAATACGTGAACATAAAAAGATGGACAGTAATTGGACCGCCCACTTAATATTCGTAAAAAAAATTTTAGTTTACACGATTAAACTAAAAAGATTAATTTAAAAAATAAAAAAAAACTCCATCTACACTATATACTGTTATCAATGGCGGTCCAATCTCCACCATGAAACAAAAAGTCTCTTGCCTTTCTCCACTTCACATCCCCCTAAAATAAAAACCAAGTCCTACCAATGCTGTCACAGACAATAATTTCCCTCATACACCTTCAACTGCACCTCCTCTATTCCGTCAACGGCACCCTCACCTCACCGATCAACGATCCCCTGGATCGCGCCTCACGCTACCCGCCTCCCGCGACCTCGCCCGCCACCGATCTATCTCCACCAAATCGCCAAAGAGATTTGATCGAGGAGAGGACAAGTGAGAGTTGATCTGATCGATCGCCTTGTTTGTCGATGTTCGGCGCTCGTGAAACCACCATGGCTGAAATTGCCAAACATTGCCTTTCACTAATGCCCAATTTTACAATTCCGTTTATACCCTTACTTTTCTCTATAATCGCAAAATTGCCACCGCTTCATTAAAGTCCCCCTTTCTCCACATGAATCCCGCCATTTAATCTCAATCGTAGATTATTCTAATCTAATGGTTGTTATTGATTTACAATTTATATCTTAAGGGAAGTTTACACGAGAATCACCCTCTATAAATAAAATGTAGATAAATTGTGTGAACATATGTGATTGTAGTAAGCTTTGTTGTAGGTAAATAAGGAAATTGTTCAAAACAACAAGCCTAGATTTATGGTAAAGCACTAAACAATAAATTGAATGCTCCCATCAGACATTGGCAATCAGAACTAAACAATAAATATATCAAAAATCACTTTTCAACCGAAAAAATACTTAAAGTGAAACAAGGCCTAAGAGCATGTGTAATGGAGAGGAGGTTCACTTCTCTCTCAATTTTCTTTCTCTTTTTCTCCTTTAGACCAATCATCTTCTCTTTCATCTAGAAGACTGACTTGTAGGAAGAATTTGCCTACAAGTCAGAATCTGACTTGTAGACAAATCATCTTCTCTTCTACCAAAAGACTAACTTGTAAGCAGAATTTGCCTTATGAGCCCTAAATCTCAAGTACATCAAACAACCAAATAAATTGAGAAGAATGCTCGAACAAAAGGGCATGGTAGAATTAAGGGAGGCTTTGTTGATTTTATCTATAGCGGTCGAACAAACTTTATAGCTGGTGTCGAGAGTCTCGTTCAACCAAATGAAAAGCTGCTCTTGGGCTTCATCGGAATCGAAATGGTACATTTCTACATCAGTCATTTGGACCATTTGATAGTCAAGACGTACGAAGGAAGGGATATAGAAACCCTAGGGAATTCCACACGTAGGGATAAGAGCGGAGGAAGGGGAAAATGTGGGAAAAAACATAAGAGTATAATTTTTATTTTCTAATTTAAAAAGAGAAGATTATCATTTTATGAAGAACATATAAATAAAATGTAGATAAATTGTTGGAAGGGTTGACCTAAAATTCAGGTAAAAAAATAAGCAAAAAAGGAAGAGAAGATAGCAGGAATCTTTGGTGTAGTTCTCATAACGCTCGCCTTCTCAATCCTGCTCGTAACAACAACAAGAATCACACTACACAAAGGAACTATGTTTCCAAATACAATAACCAGTCGATCCCAAGTGCACTATCATCCTCCCATCTCCAATGGCCTTCTACCCTCAGGGTTTCCGGCCAATTCCAGATTCCCCGCCAAACTTTTCCGCGGAAGATGCACCCCACAACCAGCACCAAAAGCAGAAAGGTGAAATGCAATAACAAGTAACAAGATGGTCAATCCAAATGGAGACATTATTGCATTAATGTTGATGGCAAGTGGAGCTCCAACACAAAGAGACGTCACAATGACCAAAGGAGGCAGAAATGGCCTAATCATGTTGCATACCTGGGCGAAAACCTGGAAAAAAATAAGCAAATTAAGAAATTACTAAGAGTGTATTTTTAATGAAATTCAGCATGGTGCTGAATGTAGCACCTATTAAGAAACAGTCTAGTCACAATTGGCACGATTACAATATGTGATTGTTGTAAGCTTCGTTGTAGGTAGATAAGGAAATTGTTCAAAACAACAAATCTAGATTTATGGTAACGCACTAAACAATAAAGTGAATGCTCCCATCAGACATTGGCAATCAGAACTAAACAATAAAATATATCAAAAATCACTTTTCAACCGAGAAACTACTTAAAGTGAAACAAGGCCTAAGAGCATGTGTGATGGAGAGGAGGTTCATTCCTCTCTCAATTTTCTCTCTCCTTTTCTCCTTTAGACAAATCATCTTCTCTTTCATCCACCTTATTTCTCACTATGTCATTCCTCATTCTTATCCTCTTTCTCTATTTTCTTGTACAACAAAGAGTATCCTCTTTTTTTTTTTTCTCTTTTCTACTTTTACATATACATCAAACGCATAATTTATGTCAATCAAACATTTTAACAAAAATAATAAAATTTATTTATTTATTTAACCAACTCAACATAATTAATTAGTAAATAATTATATATACTACACAAAATAACAATATCTCCTAGCAAGTATATAGTGTTGAAATAAGTGTCTTCAAGCTAGAGTTAGTATACTTCCAAAGCTTTGCAGATAAGTAAAAAAAGTGAGTTGTAACAATGATCATCTTGAGACTTTCATTTTTGTGTTGTAATACCTATCTCCTTCTTGGCATTGTGCTTTAAAATGATGATTTTGTAATGGTTTTATATGTTTCCCGGTATTACGTGGCAGCCATGCATTTCATACATATCTCCTGGCAAGTGTATAGTGTTGAAATAAGTGTCTTTAGAAGTCAGTATATTTCCAAAGCTCTCTATAGATAAGTAAAAATAATGAGCTATAACAATGATCATTTTGAGACTTTTATTTTTGTCTTGTAGTACCTATCACCTTCAGCGTATTGTGCTTTAAAATGATGATTAGCTTAAAAATAGGACTATACCACCCCGGGAACATCATGCACCATTTTTCTTGGCTTGAAGAATAAATATGAGTTTTTTCATGGAATAGTGTAAGATAGCTCATGGAATAAAAGTCTCAGATATGATCATTGTTATAGCTCATGATCATTGCAATTCTTCGAGGAACATCATGCACCATTTTTCTTGGCTCTCAAGCTAAATACGAAGAAGCCACACCCGAATTAATCTGACTCGACTCGTTTAGCACCTCTATATTAGGTATTTCTATTTATTTTATGTTTGTGTTATTATAAAGTAAATAATATAAATGGGTATGATATAATCAAAAAAAACTAAAACGTAAGTTGATTAGCCGATGTCCTTTAAAATTAGATGAATGGGTCGTTTAAGGTTTATAATTGTAGATAGGCATAATTATTTTAATCGAGTTTTGGTGAAATGGAAACGTCATTTATATTTAAAAAAAATATATGACATACTGTTATGTGCAGGTATATGACGTCATCTATATTATATGATGGTCTAAATTTGTATGTGTATGGTATAGGAAATTGTAAATATCGATATTTGAAATATCAATGCACGTGTCGATATGCATGGTGTAGTTGTATAACATGGGAACTTATAAGTACCATTAAGTTGCACTATTGGAGTGGAAAAAATAAGTAGGTACTTCCGTGATGTTGAAAGTAGAAAAAATATTATAGTAATAGTTAAGCACTCTATGTAAGAGCATTTACAATGGTTGGCCAAAACTTTGGTCATAGATTAAAAAAATATTAAAAAGGAAGAAAGTGGATGAAAGAGGATACATAGTGGTGGACCAATTTTTTTGGTCCCCATAATATTATATTCAATTGTTATTTGGTCCCCACAATATTATATTCAATTTTTTTTCCCATTTTCATTGAATTGAGACACTTATCTATCGCTCTTTGAAAGACCAATTTGGTGTTTGGCCACCATGAAGGCCGGTCCTCACCCCTTTTCTCTTATTTTATAATATTTTATCCTTGTAGGCCAATGAATGGCCAACCAATGGGTGTACTCAAAGAGAATGTGGTTTTGGTCATGACGATGACAAAAAATTCTAATATAGGATTAAGTATAAAAATTTAGAAGAAAAGGAAAATATAAAATATAAAAAAGATATTATTTTTTTAATTCTAAGACCAAATTCTTTAGTCTACTATATACTCTATTGCACCCATGGATATGGGACCCACCAATTTTCTATCAAATGTGTAATGCACCGGAAAAGCAATGCGGTGGGCAATTGCTAATTCATTGGCTGAAAATTGCCCGCCCAATTGACTACTTTAATTTGTGGGCCCCACAATTAAAGTAGTCCCCAAATTGTATGATAATACCCAAATTGTAAAAATCAACGGCAACTCCAACGGCCATATTTGTAACAGCCTTTTTTTTCCTTTATTTATTTTATGATTAAATATAAAAATTACTTTGTACAAATTCTATATATATACTCATCCTTTCCCTATCATTTCTCACACCAAAAATTAATAAATCTACTTATCCATCTTCTTGCTCCACCAAATCAAACAATGGGAGAATCCAATTGTAATTGATTAAAAGAAGAAAAAATTCAATTATGTGATTCTTGGGCACGCGTAACAGTGTGTCCGATCACCGGCAAGGCTAGATCTCTTTCGGGATTATGGGAGAAATTTTTTACCGACTATGTGGAAAATTGGCATGGTCATCCAACAAGTCGAACCCCTAGTGGTTTGCAATCTCAATTTCGAGGGTTGAAGAAGGTGCTCAAAGATTGGCACAATTCATAAATTCAAGCTCGTGATCGTATAGCCAGTGGGACCAACATGATGGATCAGGTTTTTTTCTATACTAATAATTGTAACGCTATATATTATAGTCAAATTTATCACTAACAAATAATTGTTTTATTATCTTTTATTTAGATGAACCAAGCTTAATCTATCTTCATGAGAAAGCATCCCAAGAAATTTGATCATTGAGCATGTTGGGAGAAGGTTAAGAACCATCCTACTTTTGATGATCCTCCAAGTACTCGTCAAGCACCGACATCATATTCAACACCTATAGCCTTTGAAAATGAGTCTCCAACTGAGTTGCCCGAAAATGAGACTCCAATTGACTTGGAAAACGATATTGTTTTGGAGAAACCATCAAGCTCTATGTCAAGACCAATAGGACAAAAGAAAGCAAAAGAAGCAAAAGAAGAAAGGAAAAACAGTGCAAGATGTTGCACTAAGTATGGCTCTTTCTATCAAATCCATGGTTGAATCAACACAAGCTTCTCTTGAGATAGTGAGGCAAATAAACGAAGAAATGACTGCACACTCAAAGAGGGTATTTGAATTTGAAGAAGCGAAAGAGGATGCAAGAATAATGGGCACAAACACTAGTAACATGTCTCCAAATGAAAAAACGTTGGTGGAAAGCAAGGAAGAGAAGTGTTATGGCTAAAACATCAACTGATAATGATAACAATGATTGCTACACGCCCCATTATGATTATTGGTTATGTTTTTCGTTTAAATTGTTTAAGAAATAATGTAATTTATATTATGCTGATGTAATTTGAATTCTCTTATGCATTTTAATTTCATGAAATACAAGTTTATGAATTGAATAAAACAGCAAATAAACTCGACCAACTCCATACTTAGTTACCATCCATATTCCAATTATGAATCACCAAATCATCTTGTAAACACTTGTGGAGGTAGGCAGACTCTACTTGAAACTCTCGATCCATGAATGCGGGAAGGTTTTGTCCATCTCTCCCCACTAGTTCAAATCGAATAGGTTCTCAAGTATTTGGATGCACGAGCTGATCATAAACGGTTGCCATGGATGGATTCATTAGATCATCTTCCTCAGACTCTACAAATTCTTCCTCTACAAATTTATCTTGCACAATCATGTTATGAAGAATGACACAACATATCATGATGGCACGAAGATCTTCTAGTTTAAACAACCTTGCACCATGACGTAATATTGCCTATCGAGATTGATGGATACCAAAGCACCGCTCCACATCTTTACAGTAAGCCTCTTGTTTTTTGCAAAAGTGCTTCTCCGCCTCTGTCCTTCGATTTGATATTGTTTTCACAAAAGTAGTCCACCTAGGGTAAATTCCATCAGCTAGGTAGTAACCATTGGTGTACCTTTTGTTGTTGACCTCAAACTGAACTTGAGGAGTAGTTCCACCTATGACACGCTCAAACACATTAGATGCACCACGAACATTAAGATCATTTTGTGCTCCGGGGGTTTCGAAGAAAGCATGCCATATATGTGTGTCATAAGATGCCACTGGTTCAAGTATTATAGTTGGTCTTCCCTTTCGACCTGAGTAAGCTCCAGCCCAACCAGTTGGACAATTTTTCCACTCCTAGTGCATACAATCAATGCTCCCAATCATGCCAGGAAACCCGCGGCGATGCCCCCTATTGAGAAGCCTATATAGATCAGCAGGATTTGGTGGACAAAGGAACCACTCGCCGTAAAGAGACTCGATTTGCCTGCAAAATTTTTTCATACATTTAAGTGTTGTAGAAGTTCCCATCCTCGTGATTTCATCACACTGATCAGCAGCTGCACTGTATGCGAGCATTCTCAAGGCACCAGTCATCTTTTGTTAGGGAAGTAATCCCAATTTGCTTGTAGCGTCTGCTTTTTGCCTCCAAAAGCTGTCATGGTTGCAAAGGTCCTCCATAATACGTTGGAAGACATGTTGATGCATTTGATACCGCATCCGAAAGCTAGCTTCACTGTACAATGGATGTTCGACAAAATAATCATGCATGAGAAAATGACCTCGGACTTCTCGGTCTCTATCCACGTTTGGCGCACGGCCAGGTTGTGAACCACGGCCTCGAGTTGTCTGTTGTTGTTGTTGATGATATTGCGCCACCATTGCAACTGCTTGAGAGTTTGTAGCTTAAACCGCTCTAGCTCTTCCATATTTTGACGCTCCTTTTCTAGCAACCACCTGCTTAATTCATCCATTGAAAGAGGAGAATGAGATAAGTGAAATTAAGATATAGAATGTTAAGAGATGCGTGAGTATAGAATGGAGAATGAATTCAAGTTTATTTATTAAGAATTTGAAAGATAAAAAGTTTTGGATAAGTACACGTGTCAAAAAAGATAGGTTGAAAATCTTATCAAATATCCAAGTCATATTTTTCGAAGATAACGAAATCTGAAGTTGACATGTGTCAAGTGAAGACTGGGCGAGTATCTTCTTGGAGATCATAAGATAAGGATAGACAATGTGATCGTTCAAGTACACGTGTCACATAAAAATAGTTCGGAAATTTTATCAAATATCCAAGTTATATTTCTAGAAGATAATTATATTTGAAATTAATACATATTAAGTGAAGATTGCATGAGTATCTTCTTGAAAATCCTAAGATATTATGTTTTTACTAAAATATTTTTATTTTTAATTAAGGTGAAAATTTGTAAAATTAAGGACCGTTGCACAATTAATCTAATTAATAATTAATTAAATTATAAATTGAATATATATAACTAATAAATTATTCAATATAAAATTATAAAAAATAAATTAGCAGACAAATTGCCTAAACTGGTGCATTGAAAAGGAAGGGCAATTGCTAATCTTCCTATCTCTAATTTGTGAAGCCATGTCTTCACAAAATTTTCACCCTCGTGGAAGCCTAAGTAAACAACATCTGGACCACTCATCATTCTTTTACATGTGAATAGCAATTTCTTTTCCCCGTGTAACCGCTGAACCGTCCGATCGGTATATCCTTCCCCAATTCTCCCTTTCTCTCTGCACAACTCCCCGACATCTCCCTTTCTTCTTTCCGAAATCACTCAGCCCTTTCTTTCGCCCGATCGACCTCACCTTCCCTCTCGGTCCCCTTACTCAAACTGATTCCCTCTGCAGACCCGCACCGATCGACGCCCATGACCTCCGTTTGCCTTTCCGCTCGCTGCTCTTTGACGAGCACCGGCGAACCGCCGACCTCCGACCCACTATCCGACGACTCTATTGAACGGATGAAGAGAAAAGAAGAGGCTTACCGGCCTCTTTACTCTTCACAGACCACTGTGTACTTCAATGCTATTGAGTATCGGTGCTTTCAAGCCCAATCGACAGCCTTTTGAAGTTTTGATAAGTTGCTACAATAGAGATTTCCCTCATGTGGGTTTACATTAGCTTTTCTAATGTGTTTACCAAATCTATTTTCTTTCATTTAGAGTCATTGATTGAGTCAATTTCCGGTCGTCTTCCACTCTAGCGTACGCCTACAATTTCCGGTTGCCTTCAATTGTGTCTCCGCTCGCTTCGAATTTCGGGTTGTGCTAAATTGGGTCTCCACTTCTACGGTCGACGGCAACGAGGTATGCTTCCAGTACCCAATTTCCTGCCTTCTTCTCAAATTAGATTCCGGATGAGCTTCTTATGTAGAGTAGAGATGAGCAGTGTTTGGAAAACAAAGTTGATTCGAGCAAAAGTTAGTATGTTTTTATGCAGTTGAAGTTGTTTGCGTGGATATGTTGTGGTGCCAATTTGTCATCGATAATCAATCTTCTCATTTGCGTGGATATATAACCGGGCCTAAACGTGTGTCATTATCTGATTTGCTGTCGTAAACTAAGTGATTGATAAAGTTGGATTGTAGTACCAATAGAGAAGCATTATGAGATAGATTTTATGGTTTTACACACCCTTGCTGGCTTTAACTTTCTATGTCTTGTTTGAACTGAAGTCACAATTTGGATCTTTAGTTGCTCATTATATTTAAAATTGTTTTATAATTTGTCTAGGTGATAATCAAATATGAAATCCAGTCATGCCTTGGATGGGTTTGATTAAATGCCAATGTGAGGATATTATAGTTTTTTTTTTTTCATGTTTCATTTCTCATGCTTTCTTTCATATGCATTGTTGGACTTGCAGGGTAATGTAGTTACCCATTTGATCATTTTTGTGTCAATAAATAGTACTTCATATATAAATTGTACACAACAAAGTAGTTGCTGTTGTTGTAGGTTCGATCTTTTTCATATGTAAGAAACTTATATTCTCAACAACCTCTAAAGGTGGAGTCTAATGACTTAATTAATGCACATGTTTTAACATATGTATGACAAATGTTTACAATGATATAAAACCTAAGTTTTGCTGGATGAGAACAAATGATGGAAGTTTTTCTTTGGAAATATAATCATAACAATTTTTAAGTTTTGGGTTCTCTACTTGACTACAGTCAAGATCCTAATTTGCTTGCCTCTTTCTAAACCCAAATGGATTTGAATTCGACAATCTTGATCTCGACACTAACGGGATTATTCACCTCTGTTTTCCTCCTGAGGATCCAAATGTAGTAACGCTAATTTTAATTCAGTTACAACTTTGAAAAATTCTGAACTTGGGCTTTGGTTTTGTTTGTTCAAGGAGATTTCCTGCCAACCTCCTTCCAGGATGTTTTCGGTGCAATCTTTGATTATGTTTATAGGCTTTTCAGTATTGCCCGACGTATAGAGTTGTTCTTCTTTTTCATTGGTGATCCTTTCTTAAAATTTCAATATATAAGAAAATATTCATAATAAATGAACAAAGGTTTGTTTTCATTCTGTAATCTATTACTAGGAAAGCTTGTGGCTTTGATTATTGTATGGGCAATGATGAATCATATCGATTAATCTAGTTGCGCGCGGGGAAGATCGAAGCCTTCATTCTACAAGATCATACATGGAAATGTGAGTTCATTTATAAGTTCCGAAACTTTATAGTTGTTGCATTTTTGAATGAAAATATTTCATGCACTAAATGTTCATTGATTTTTCAGTTTACAACAAAGAGATTGGAGCATATTGGACAAGACAGTTCTTTTCCAATATAGATCCAATGGATATTCAGTTGATGTGGTGATTGAACTATATAGTTCTTGTTGATTCCCCACACCAACCACACTTTTCCTGCAGTAAGAGACACTCTTCTTTGCCTTGACATTTTTCTTCTTGCTTTTCAATATATTGCTGAACTCTGTGGTGAAATTCAATGGTGTATGGCTCTAATTTGCAAACCCTTTTCTATGAAATTGAATATTGCTGTCTCATTTTTTTCCCTCTTTTTTTTTTCCAATGTTCAAATTGTTGTCTTTGGTACCGACAGATTTGGAACTCTCAAATTCTTGCGTTTGTGTTACTGTGAAGTGGTTGAGAAGTCGGGAATGGGAATTCGATCAAGGTTTCTGAGGATAAGTGGATCCCTAGAGCAACCACCTTTAAAGTGATCACCAAGGCCCTCAGTGCATGATAAAGCTATCAAAGTTGTGGAACTTATCGACTGGGAATTGGAGAGAATATGTGGTTAAGAGTTTATTAAAACCAGTTGATGCTGAGTTGATGATTCTGCTTTGATTTCAAAATTAAAGAATGCTTGGCTTCCACAAACCCCTGCTTTCTCCAAAAGTAATTTAGAGTTGATTGTTTTATCGGTTCTGGTGTAGTGGAATGTAAGTACATACAAGCTGAACAATTTTAGTTTTGAGTTGTTGGGGTCAGTTGGTGAATTAGGGCAATACAATGCCTTTTTATTCTCATCAAGTTGTATAAACCCTATTTAAGTAGTGCTTCTATTTTTTGTTTTCTCTTTAGAAGCGAAAGTTTTGAATTTGCAAACACAATTAATGTTCAAATCAATTTCAAATTGGTGTTTGCTAATCTCTCTCTATTGTTTTTGACGATACTCTATATTTTTCCTGTTATAGAATAAAGCGCTTACAACTTACCGTTAGTTTCAAATCATCTTCATGATTAGTGTTGAAATCAGTTTCAAATTTCTATTTGCTAATATGCAATGCCTTCACACATGTGTTTTTTTGTTTTTTTATAAATAAATAAAAACTACCCACCATCTCTTTTTTTAAAAAATATGACTATTTACATCTTCTCCTACCATTTTTTCAATTTTTTTAAATATTCCTAATATTAATAAAAATATATACTCTACATTAATTAATTGATATTTTTTGTAGTTGTAAAATTTAAATATCTATACTAATTTTTTCAGTATTATTCAATTTGAAATAAATATAAACCTTTATCCTATAACAATTTTAACTAACATGATTAAATTACAATATTATTTTTTAAGTCTGATGATATACTGAATCTCTTTCTAGATAAAAAAAAAAATCCCGCTTGTACGGGCCATGATGAATAGTGAATTAGCATGGACAATTTAATTGGCCCATTAACAATTGCCTCATGGGTATTGCCTTGTTCATTTACCAAACAGAATTTACCAAATCCTGCACCCTTGTTATGCAAACCACTAATAAAATAATCATGAAGGTTAACAATCCGTTACGCCCATACCTCCTCATCTTTGTTTATGCACCTTCTCGAGAAGAAAATAAACCTGCTTTTTGGACCGCGTTAGAATTTGATATTACCCAATACAAACTACCGTTCCTCTTAATAAGGGACCTTAATGAAATTGATTCTCCCATGGACAAATTTGGGGGTGTCACCCCGTCTCCAAGTAAATTCAATCGCCTTAGAGGCTTCCAAAACAAAATGAACGCACTAAACACGAGTTTCTCGGGTTTCCCGTTTACTTGGAAGAAAAATACAACATCAACGGATAATACTTTTGAGCGGCTTGATCGGGTTCTGATTCACTCTGACCTAGTCACTTCTCTACCCGCTCTCAAAATACACCATCACCCATTTACAACATCTGATCACTGTCTTATTTCTTTTGATTTAGGGATCAAAAAAAAATTCCGTAAATATCCATTTCGTTTTGAAAACGCTTGGATTGATAAACCATCTTATACCCAACTCGTAAAAAAGGTTTGGCAATATAAACTTTCAGGCTCCTTTATGTTCAAAGTCTCAATGAAAATGCAATTGCTCAAAAAATACTCTAAAGATTGGTCCAAATGTTACATTAATAACAATTTTGAACAACTCAAGACTTCTGAAAGACAACTGCAACAGTTACAAAATGACTTACTCCGTGACCCGTATAACCAAACTATCCTCAACAAACTTCAACAACATCTTAGCAAATATAATGCTTTAATGAACTTTCATCATAAGTTCTGGCAGCAAAGAGCTAAAACAACACATTTACAAAATATTGATAAGAATACAAAATACTTCCAAACAATTTCGAAAATTCGAAGATTCAAACAAAACATTACGAGTTTTCAAACACATGATGGGCTGACTCTTTCAGATCACGATTCAATATCCGCAAACATTACCTCGGAGCTAGCATCCAGATTCCATTCCAACTCAAATATGCCTATCAATCTTCAAGATTTGGATTTAATTCCTTCCCTCATCTCTGACCAAGATAATATCTCAATTTCGAAACAACCTTCGCCATCTGAAATCAAAGCGGCTATCTTTGATCTAGCCCTAAACAAAACTCCAAGACCTGATGGTTTCACAGTTGAATTTTTCCAACATTATTGGCCGACTGTTGGTACGTCAGTTGTTCGCGCAGTTGTTGCGTTTTTCCATTCAGGATCAATGCTGGTTGCGGCAAACAAAACCTTCATCACTTTAATTCCAAAAATTGAAGCACCAAACTCCATAAATCACTATAGACCTATTAGTCTTTGCAATACCATTTATAAAGCTATTACTAAGGTTCTGTCAAACAGAATTCAGCATATACTGCCTTCGATTATTCACCCATTACAAAGTGCCTTTGTTAAAGGTCGTTTGATTCAAGATAATGTACTCATTGCTCACGAGATTTTTCACTCCTTCCACAAAAAGAAAGAAGTCCGTCTTGGTTGGATGGCCATCAAATTAGATCTTGAAAAAGCTTATGACAAAATCAATTGGAATTTTATCTACCTTGTACTTACTAAATTCAGATTTCACCAAAAATGGATTCATCTTGTTATGACATGCATTACTACTTCCTCTTCGTCGGTTTTAGTCAACAATGAACCAGGAACTGAGTTTACCCCCTCTTGTGGAATTCGCCAAGGAGACCCGATGTCTCCATTCATATTTGTTTTATGTATGGATATTTGACTCGTACACTTCAACAAGAAGCAAGCCTTACTCCCAACCATGTAGGAATCAGGCTAACTAAGAATGGGGCTGTTATTCTGTTTCTTAGCTTTGCTGATGATACAATAATCTTTGCAAATGCTACTATACAAAATATGGAACATATTAAGACCATTCTACAAAAATTTACCCTTATATCAGGATTATCCATTAACTATCACAAAAGCTCTTTACAAACTTCAGCCAATATTACACAACCAACCGCAACTTCCCTTGCCAGTATACTTAACATTCAGATTACGTCTACCATGGAAAAATACCTTGGAATCCCTATCCTTAAAGGGAGGGTACAAATTTCTATGTTCTCTGATGCCGTTTCAAACCTCAAAAAACAACTTTCTCAATGGAAAGCAAATTCAATATCACAAGCGGGTAGGGTCGTCCTTATCCAATCTTGTCTCCTCAGCAAAGTCAACTATCTAATGCAAAGCTTTATGCTTCCTCAAGGCGTGCTCAAGCAAATTGATGCTGTTTGTAAATCCTTCTTTTGGAACAAATACACACCAAATCACCATCCCTTAATCAGTTGGGACCGCATCTGCTCATCCAAACAAAATGGAGGTCTCGGTCTCCGCTCAGCTGAAAATACCAATATATCATTGCAAATGAAGTTACTTTGGAAAATTGTTACTCAGCCTCAAAATATTTGGGTCCAAGTTATTACAAAAAAATACCTCAAAAATGATTCCCTATTTAATTATAATAAAAATAATTGCTCCTGGCAATTTGGTAAACATCAGAAATACATTTTCTAAAGGCCTCCGGTGGCTTTTGGGAAATGGCGAAACTATTAAATTTTGGACGGATCCTTGGATTCCGGACATACAGCTATCAACTTTTATTGATAATTCGAATCTCAATACTCTTGTTTCCAATTTTATCCGCCCAGATAAAAACTGGGATATTCAACTGCTACAACAAATATTACCATCACAAATAGTCAATATTATAGCAACAATTAGAATTCCATGTACAAATACAACAGACCGCCTCATCTGGCTGCCTGCAACAGATGGGAATTTCTCGGTCTTATCAACTATGTCTCTTTTAACGCCAATTTCGGATCCTTTCAACTTTGATTTCGACTGGATTTGGAAATCTAAACTAACGCCAAAGATCAAAAACTTCCTCTGGAAATCTTGTGCAGATTGCCTTCCAACAACAGATAGAATTAATCGGTTTCATAACTCGGTTCCAAACTTATGCTCACTTTGTGAAATGCAGGATGAAAATTTGAACCATCTCTTTTTCCATTGTCCGTTTACCAAGTCAATGATAATAAAATTGCAAAAATTGCTAAATTACAACTTCAAAATTATATCACATGGTCATTTCAACCAAAATATTCAACAAACTTTTCAAAATAATGACCATATAACATTCCTTGCTTTTCTTTGGTGGTTCATTTGGGCACATAGAAATGCTAAGATTTTTGACCCATCTAGAATTACTAAAAAGACGATTCCAGCTGATTTAGCCTTCTCAGGTGCATTAGCTTGGGAAGGCTGTCAAAATACCAATACGAAAATCAGAAATAGACCAAAGAGGAAAAATAATATGAATTGGAAAAAACCGCCAACTCAATGGTCCAAATTAAATTTTGACGCATCCAGGCTTACAACTGGATCAACTCATGCTGGTTTCATCATTAGAGACCACAATGGTTATATCACTTCCTTAGGCCGTCAACAACTTCCACCCATGACAATTGTTCAAGCTGAAGCGTCTAGCCTTCTCCACGCCCTTAGAAGCATTGACTGTTCTAATATTAACAATCTTATCATCGAAGGAGATAATTTGATTGTTATTAATTCTTTAAAACAAACCTGGAAAGTTCCTTGGGAAATACATTCTATTTTAGCTGACATTAGAAATATTCTATCTACTATTACCTCGGTGGTTTTTTATCATTGTGTCAGGGAATCAAATGTTGCTGCAGATTTCCTAGTAAGAAGACACATCAATCTTCAAAGTATCAATGCAGCTGTACCGCTTCATCCTACGTCCTTATCGCTTTCACATTTATCTGTAACACAGTCAAGGTGTTTGTTGAGTCAACAACCCTTACTGCTAGATTTTTTAAAAATCATCCGACGTGATGATCTAGGTTATCCTTGTAACTAAAAGGTAGCCTAAATTTTGGCTTGTTCGAGCTAGTAGCTCCGCAATTAAAAAAAAAAAACCAATTGCCTCATGGGTGCAATTGATCTAAGGAACCCTGGCCTAATAGAAATTACCTTTCGGAGACGATTTCGAGCGTGGTACTAAATGAACCCCAATTGGAATTCAGATTTCTATTCGAAGATATAGAAGTGCTGAAGACATAAGCCACAGGGGAGGGATTCCTTTGACAGAGGACCTTGGCATGTACCTCGGGATACCGATGTCCAAGAGCAGGGAATCGAAGGAGAACTACAAACATATTCTTGATCGTGTCAAAACCAAGCTTGCTGGCTGGAAGGCACGAACTTTATCGCTGGCAGGTAGAGTTACTTTGGCGAACTCTGCTATATCCTGTATTCCCTATTATTCAATGCAATCTACTTCACTCCCTTTACATGTGTGTGATGAGATTGAAAAGAACACTAGGGGATTTATTTGGGGATCTACAGATGAAAGGAAGAAGATTCATCTCGTGAACTGGGAGACGCTGAAGCATCCCAAAGGGGCTGGTGGTCTCGGTATGAAAAGCATGAGACAAGTCAATACCGCGTTCATGGCTAAGATGGGTTGGAAGCTATTGAGGGATGCGGATTCTCTGTGGTCGAGAGTGGTCCGCGGGAAGTATTGTAATGGGCGTCAGGATAGAGACATGTTCATGAAGAAGCCTGGGGCGTCCAACTTGTGGGCTGGAGTTGTGAAGGCTAAGGCTCATCTTCTGAAAGGTGTTAGCTCCAGGATTGGAGATGGGCAGAAGACCTTGTTTTGGGACCACTCATGGGCGATCGACCGGCCTTTAATCGATGTGGCGATAGCGGATGTGGGTGAGGAGGAGATTGGCAAGACTGTGGCTGAGTACTGGAGCAATGGTAACTGGGAATGGGATCGCTTTTCCCACCTGCTGCCAGTAGACGTGCTCTTGGAGATTGGCAAGCTGAAGATTGCGGAGGAAGAGGTGGCAGACAATTTCTTTTGGAGGCCTTCTGCGTCAGGGCAATTCTCTCTTCGCTCAGCCCTGGAAATCATTAGAGAGGACTCGGGGACTACCAATTTGGACCTCTGGAAGTTCATATGGAAGCTCAAGGCTACGGAAAGGGTTAGAATTTTTTTATGGCTTGCAGGTCACAACTCTATTATGTGTAATGAGGTTCGTAGAAGAAGGAATTTATGTGATGATGATGCCTGCTCAAATTGCAACAACGGGGTGGAGTCGGTTCTGCATATCTTGAGAGACTGCCCAGCGGCTCGTGATCTTTGGAACCAAATCTTAATTGACAGCAGGAAGAATTCTTTTTTCAGTGGCTCTCTTAAGGAGTGGCTCGAGTTTAATCTCAAAGGGGAAGGGAGCTGGGCAACCACCTTTGCGTATGGCGCCTGGTGGCTCTGGAAATGGCGCAACGAGAGGATTTTTGGAGGCCAGGCTGGTGTCCACGGTGAGAAACACCTCTTTGTTATTCAGCGTGCTAAGGAGTATTTGGAGACGCTGCGTAATAATGTTGTGGGCGTGAGGGCGAGCTCCCTATCTCACTGGACTCGTCCGGAGGAGGGCTGGATTAAGCTGAATGTGGATGGCTCATACAAAGATGGGGAAGACAAAGTGTTTGCTGGGGGGCTGCTGCGTGACGTTGAGGGGAGATTTATCAAGGCTTTTGCTGTGCAAGCTCAGGGAAATTCTCCGCTCAAGGCTGAGCTTCTGGGTCTTTGGCAGGGCTTGGAAGTTGCTAAATGTATGAACGTCAAGAAGTTGCTGGTGGAAGTTGATGCGTTGGAGGTTGCCAAGGTGGCTCTGGCTGAAGACGTGAGGCCTACCAATCTGTGGTCCATCATCAACAATTGCAGGAAGCTGATCCAAGGGGATTTCTGGGAAATCAAGATCAATCAAGTGGCTAGAAGTGCTAATCAGGCAGCTGATTTTATGGCTAAGCTTAGTCAAGATTGCTTAGGAGAGTTTATTTTGTTTAATTTGCCTCCTAGTGGATTAAACTCATTCCTGGAAATTGATTCCTGGATGAGTGTTAACATGTAATTTTCTTTTCGTTTAAATTTTTTTTTTATTTTTTTTTTATTTTTTTTGATAAGGTAAGGATTAGGGTCGCCGCAAGTACTACTTGGGCTCGCCTAGAGCATCCGCGAAGGATGAGAACTGGTTACTAACCAGCTCTAAAGGAAATAGGGCAAACCGCCGCCCTGGAGTCTTGAACCCGAGACCTCATGATACTACCATGAGTGCTCAACCAGTGAGCTAATGCGACAAGCGCTTCTTTTCGTTTAATAAATTGGGGGTTTAACCCCTCCTTTGGATCAAAAAGATAAAGATATAGAAGTGCAAATTCCCGCCAATTTACTCCCGGGCAGCCGCCAAATATTTCACCTCTCTCCTCTTCTTCCCGCACTCTCTCCCTAATCTCAATCCCCCTCCAACGAAGAACTGAACAAATCGGAACACGGCGATGAACTCCGAGTTTGAAAACCCTAGAAATGCGTACCACATCGGCGGAGTCCCCGTGGAGTTCCCCTACCAGCCATACGGCTCACAGCTGGCCTTCATGGGCAGACTCATCGCCACTCTCGACCGCGCTCAGAGGCAAGGCCATTGCCACGCTCTTCTCGAGTCTCCCACCGGCACTGGCAAGTCTCTCTCTCTCCTCTGCTCCGCCCTCGCATGGCAGCGCCATCATGGTTCCAGGACCGTCAACTCCAATCCAACTCCGTCTACTCCCGATCCCAGGGCGTCCAATGACCCCCTCAACTATGGCGGTGGCTTTCTCCCTGAATCTCAGAGAACTTGTGAGTCCTTGATTTCGGCTACTTTCACCGCCTCAAAACACCCTAGGGTAGATCTAGGGTTTCAGGTTTCGTTTTATTTTGGTTAATTAGCGGGCCGTGTCTCTGAAAATTGCTATTCCAGATTGCTTGGGTCTAGTGTTAGGGTTTATGATGTGGTATTTTCTTGGTTATTAAGAGAAATTGATCACATGACCAGTTAATTCCTCTATCTCTCACTCGTTGGGGTGAAATATTTTGGTAAATACTACATAGTCATCTTTGAGCCCACAGAAGGGGGATTTGATAGTCTGCTATGCCAATCCAGTTTAAGGATTGAACTACTAGAAATGTGATGCCTTTACTTTCTCGCTTAATAAAAAGTTGCAATTCTTGCAGGTACTACACCGGCAGAGCCCATTCACCCCACACCAAATGTCAGCAATCAGAAGAAAAAAGCAGTCCCAACTATATATTATGCCTCGTAAGTTTGATCAGTTTTAGTGCTTGTAATCTAACAGTTTCTGAATTCTCACGGACACGCAAACACTAGGAAGAGTGCTAGACATAGATTGGAAGTCATAACTGTAGTCCTTACATGAATTAAGTGTTTCGAAGCCGACCATTGCAATATATGTTGGTGAATATTGATGTTTGGCAAGTTGGGTGGGATTTCTAAAATAACACACAACTATAATCCTGTGCTGTGGTAGGAGGACGCATTCACAAATATCCCAAGTGATTCGTGAATACCGCAAAACTGCTTACCGGGTGCCAATGGCGGTTTTAGTAAGTTCTACTCCCTACAATCTATTTATTTCAGCTTTTGATAATTGGTTTTGTTCATTATGATGTCCCACTTGTAGATAATAATGGTGTCTCTTTTTAATTTGTAAGCTTCCAGACTACTCAAATCATGGTTTATAGTATAGTGCTACTTACTTTTCATTCTTAGGCCATGAACTTATGTGAAAAATGCTTTTTTCAGGCATCTAGAAAACATTACTGCACAAACAAGGCGGTACGTGGTAGGGAGAATCTAGATGAGGAGTGGTACAGCTTTATTCACCTGAAAAGTGCTTCACTCTTTACATATGTTATTCGACAGACACTTTTTTGACAGTTTTTATAGTCTCTTTATCTTGCAAATAATTTACTTTCACATTTTTTTTCAGCAAGCTTCTTCTTGATAATCAGGGATGCTCAGAGTTTAAGTGCGTATGCTGCACTTATCCTTCCTTTTCTTTTAATCTCTATAAGGACAACTTTTGATGTTCACAGCTTCAATTTCAATATGCAGAAGTGCAAATAAGGTAAAAGGTCATCCCTCACTTCAAAGAGGAGGTTGCCATGAAGCTCATGACATTGAAGATCTTGTAAAAGTTGGACAGATTGTAAAAGGTATACTTTTATTTTGTTACTCTACCGAAAATATAAATGATTTTCCTCCAGGAAGTTGCATTTATCCAACTTGCCTATCCAGAAGTTTTAGCCATGTAATCTGTTTAAACTTTTGTTGAGAAGATTATGTTTTATGCAGGTTGCTCATATTTTGCTGCTCGCTCCATGGCAGAGGATGCACAACTTGTTTTTTGCCCTTACAGTTACATTATTAATCCTGTTATCAGAAGAGCTATGGATGTGGATATTAGAGGATCAGTTATCATTCTTGATGAAGCTCAGTACGCTTTCTTCTGTCTTCTCTTTATTATTGATTAATGTTAAGGGCCTCCATATAGCATATAAATAGGTTATAATAGTGTAGCATCTTAAATTTCGTAGCTAGTATGCTTTAAGTTCCCCAAGAGATCCTTTTTAATACTGCTTTATCATTGATAGTAATATAGAGGACATGGCTCGTGAAGCAGGCAGTGTTGAGGTCAAGGAAGATGCGCTACTACGTATGTTCATATTCTGTATACATATGATTTCCACAATGTAATTTTCATCTTATTTTTGTTTTTGTGATGAAAGAATTACAGAGGGAGCTGAACGATCTCTGCTATAATGATGCAATGATATATCAGCCCCTTAATGAAATGATTCAGGTAGTTATAACATCTTGTTGTGGTTATAAGTGTAAATAACATTTGACTATACTTAGTTTGGCACTTTGATGAATATTTTGTAGGATCTCATAAGCTGGATAGAGCGTCGGAAAAGCACCTTAGAAAAGCGTGATTTTCAACATTACTTCTCATCGTAAGTTGATTTGATCTTCTTTTAAGAACTTATTCATGTCATGGCTAGCTTTTTTCTTACTGCTTTTGCTGAGCAAAGCAGAAAGATAATTAGGAGGGTGAGGTTAGCTCTTAAAATAATTGGCAGAATACTCTGGAGAAACAAGTGTGAACATAAGTGGAAATTACTTGAAGTTTGTGCAAACTATTTAGTATATTTCAAAGAATCATGCTTCTTTCTGCTATTTCATTACATCTGAAACGCTAAACCTCGTTAATTTTGTATCCTTTTTTTTTCTCTTTTAATGATCATATGTGTCAGTTGGACGGGAGAAAAGGCTTTAAAAGAGCTTCAAGAAGCCAATTTGTCCCATCAGTGCTTCCCAATTTTGCACGAATGTGCTGTCAAGGTTTGATGTTTAGTAATCCTAGTATATATATAAAAGTGCTCACTTTCTTGATTTCCTTTACTGATATTTACATTATCACTCCTATAGGCCATCAAAGCTGCTTCTGATGTGGAATCAGGTGCTGCTCATTTATCTGGAATGTCATCAATGACCCTCGAAGGTAGTGAATGTTAGGTTCTCTTAATTATCTTACCTTACATCAACATACACTACACGCATCTTTACTGGTGTGACAGGGTTGTATTCTTCAATTGGGTATTTTTTCAAAAGCTCTGGGATCCACATAAATGACTACCAACTTACTCTGCAGAGGGTTGTTAAAAGAGATGCGGGTATGTTTATAGTTCTCAAGATCTCATCTTAATAAAAGACCAGCCTACTTTTACTTGCATGCCAAGAGCAGAATTGCAATTACTGCACTATTTGATTATCCGAATCTCAGTGCTTGTCCATGCAAGGTCTTAAGGAGGTTTTTTCTTGTATTGATATGCATCAGGGAATCCTTCTGGGTACTTGGAATATGTTTTCAGCCTGTCATGCTTGCATCCAGCAGTTGTTTTCAAAGATATTGCTGATGCTTCATTGTCAGTAATTTTAACATCTGGGTAAGCCAATAAACTATAACAAATCAGTTGAGATGTTGTACTGTGAATCATTAACAAAATATATCCATGTAGCTTAGCATTACGGTTCAGCCTTCCAAAGGTATAGGAGTTCTAATAAAAGTACTACCGATCTGTCTCTATTTGAATACTTTGCTGAAATATTAATTGTTGCTGTCTATCCAAATGGAGTCTGTTATGTGACCCATTTTTTTGTAAATCAAGTTCTATGCATGCAATGATAGTGGTGATGGTATATTCTTTAATTCCAGACATGTATTATTATACTTACTGATCACAGTCCTGATTTGCTCCTTGTGTGATAAGCTATGCTCTTTGTTTAGGCTCTGCATTATCATCTTTTCTTGTTTCTTGGTTGCCTTCATAATAGGCGATAGATCCTTCTGGCTTTTTTCGCTACCCGCATCTAGTAAAGGCTTATGTTTCTTGTATATCTTATAACTAGCTATCCTATAAGTTTTTGTAAGCTATGTAGCAACTCTTTGAATACATTCTTATGATGTTTTGTGTTTTACTTTTAGGACACTCTCACCGATGAACTCTCTTTCTTCGGAACTTGGAGTACAGTTTGAAACTTGTCTAGAAGCTCCACATATTATTAATGTTGAATCACAGGTGCATTTTCAAGTTTAACTTTGCCAGTGCAGCTTGGCTAGATTATCCTTTGTAAAACTTTGCTATATCTATGTGAAATGCATTGATGTTATTTGATTACAGGTATGGACTGCGGCAATCTCCACTGGTCCAGGAAATTATCCACTGAATGCAAGCTATAAAACTGCTGGTGTGTATGCTTTCCAGGTAATGCTGGCTCTACATTTGTTTTCTCAACCTCTCCCCGGGGTTGCGACATTTGTAGTGAAATACATGATATTAATTTACTGTGTTTATCATTCTTAAAGGATGCCCTTGGCAAGGCACTGGAAGAAATCTTCAATGTTGTTCCTGGAGGCTCTCTTGTTTTCTTCCCGAGCTACAAGCTTATGGACAAACTTTGCTGTCGTTGGCAAGAAACAGGCCAATGGTTGAGGCTAAATGCGAAAAAACCCCTTTTTGTTGGTAAGATTTGTTTTCCTTATCTGAAACGCATGAAAAGAAGGTCTATTTGGAGATATAGCAATTTCTGTTCCAAGGCTTTCTAACTTCTAACCATGTTGGAGGCTTATTGATGCACAGAACCTAGAGGAAGCCAAGATGATTTGGAGCAGGTGTTGAAGGATTATTACAATGCAGTGTCCCATGGGAGCAAACAGTCTCTTAGTAGAAGGCGAAGGGGTAAGAAGATAGACCTTCATAACCCCAATGCAGAGCCACTTGGGGCTTGTAAAGATAAAGGAGCTGGTTTTCTTGCAGTTTGTCGAGGAAAGGTAAACAGCTACTAACTTGTGACTTAGGATTTCTATTTTCCTTTTCCCTCCGCTTCTTTGTATCATGATAGAGACCACTCTAGGGAGGATTGCCCAAGAGGATTACCACTCTAAACAGAGGAAATTTTGTAGGGAACCACCTACGACTCTTTTTCAATTCATTAATCAAGCTCCTTATAACTGAATAGAGACAAACATAAATACAAGGATTTTGTGCGGTTACTACTTCTCAGCACTAAGCCACTAATCCCTCACACTAACCCACTAATCTACCTAGAAAATAGCAAATGAATTGACTGACTTTAACTAGCTAGAAAATAGAACTAACTTTTGGAATCTAACGTACATCAGTAAAAGATAATAGAATTAAAGTAAAATAATTGAAATAGCTAGACTCCTATCATATCATTGTGACATGATGAATAGATTATTGCACATTGTCAGTTAATCTTCTAGTAAAAAATGGTTATGCTTCAGTGTGGCTAACTGAAGTATGCTGTCCAGTTAATATGTATGGTACTTATTGCCTGAATCCTTTAAGTTGCTCAAGGATGCATACTACTAATCTAGCTATTATCGCCCTTAATATTTGAACAGCCTCGACCTGTAAGAATCTAACCGCTTTTATCGCCCTTGATAAATTCAATTGCATGCAGGTTTCAGAAGGAATTGACTTTTCTGATGACTATGCGAGAGCTGTTGTATCCTTGAGGAGAATTGGATTTTGTGCATAATACTTCTAAGATCTAGCCTTACCTGATGTCATGTTCAAATGCGGAAAGATATAAATATATAAAATGTGTGCTTGCTTGGCATGCTGACTCCTATAGCACTTCAGATGTGTACTTGTATGCCTTGACAGTTGACAATTGCAGATATTGGTTGGCATTCCTTTTCCAAATGTGTAAGACTTTTTGGCATGTTCCTAGTAATGTCCCTTACATTATGAACCATTAGTAACTATATAAGATGCAGCCTAAAATACTTCCTTTTCAGAAATGATATTCAAGTTGCTGAGAAGAAGAAATATAATGACATGCACAAGCAATCCAAGCATCTTGAGAGTGGGAGTGTTTGGTACTGTCATCAAGCCTTTCGGGCACTCAATCAAGCTGCAGGTATGCTATTCAAAAAAAATTCATCAATATTGGAATTTTTCCTTGTCACCATTTGACATTTAGCCGTTTAGGTACCTTTAAGTCATAATTGTATCATAGAATATCACAGTGCAGCTCTTAGCAAGGCTTGTCTAGTAGATCTAGTGGGAATGCTCATCAGCTAAACTATTTTGTGAAATACATTACAAGAGAGAATTTATGGATGGGTATTAATTTGAGATTAACTATTAACCTGTTGACCCAATTGTGTCACCCTTCTTGAGTTGTAAAGTACTTATATATAACTTCTTTCCAATCCAGCACTCAATTAGGAGCTTGTTTGTGAATTGATCCACCATTATTATGGCATGTTGATGGCATTGCGAAAATTTGACCTGGAAATTGAGGTTAAGTTTATTCAGGATTTGGCTTGGTAAAGTGCTAAAGCTCTTGCATTCTACAAGCCATGTCTTTTGCATAATGAGACAAGGCTGCCTTGTGTCAAATTGATTACTTTGGAGAATAGCTGCCATTTTTCCATTTGTGTATAAGGCCTGCAAGTCAACCGGTGTTGCCATTGATTGCTTAATATATTTGTATTGATGAATTTTTTTGGGCACAGGTCGTTGTATAAGACATAAACTTGACCATGGAGCCATCATCTTCTTGGGTAAGGCCGTTTTTGGTGTTGCTTGGTATTTCTGTTCTTTGCAGTTTTGCTTTGATATGATATGGCTTCGTACGTCTTAAGCTATCTTTGGAATGAGATTAAAGTCAGTCTCATTGTTTACAGATGAGCGTTTCCGAGAGAGCCGAAACACAATGTACATATCCAAGTGGCTGAGAAAATCAGTCAGACAGTATGACAACTTTGAAGCATCAATTCAAGAATTAAGATCCTTCTTCAGTGATGTCAAGGTGCTGCATGTGCTTCCTTTTGGCCGTTTAAAGAATTCTGTTTTCTTTTCATACTTATCTTAATTTGTATTCCCATTTTTTCCATAGATGAAAATCGCTGCTTTGAATCCCCAGCCTTCCATGACTCAAGAACATGTTATCAAAAGGAAAATTCCAAAACCAACCAAATCTGAGATTGGTGGAAGAAGAGTCTTGCCAGACTCGATCATGGTAAAAAGAGGATCTTCACTGGGTCTCAAGTCTTATGGCAAGCAAACTATCAGGTCTAGAGTTTGTGAGGAAGTCGAAACATCTAAAATCATAAATCTGGAGGACAATGGAAACCAAAGAGAGATTGTTGATCTGGATTCCAATGTTCCAGAAAGCCTGAGGTAAAATTCTGCTGCATGTTACTTCTTTAGGGATCAAACTTCTCACTTTTGTACATTTGAGTTACCAGTGATCTGATATTTGCAAGTTAAATACAACCTCCCTATGTTGAGTTTTCTTGTTTCTTCTGGGAGTGATGTCACTGATATATGCACTGAGATTGAGTTGTCGATTTTCTAAGTATCAGATACATGTTTGTGTCGTGCTCTTTCACCATCTGTGATCGTGCATTCTGCAGATTTGTTTTGGTATGCAAAAAATTTTGATGTGTGATATTTAATTCATCTGAATTTTCCTTAAATGTCTCTCATCCTTTTTCAGCTGCTTAGAAGGTCAGAGCACATGCTGTTCAGATGCCCCAGTAGAATGCTCTCTCATGGAAACTTCCGGTATAGATGTTGACGGTACTATATCTAGTCCAGCTTCCCCTTTTAAGTATGAGAATTCCAGTTCAACTGCCATACAGTCGTCAATATCCTCAGAAGCCTGGACACAGTCTCCTGTTAGGATGGCATGTTCATCACCGAATACTCCAAAGAGCACGAGTACAAAGACAATGTTGTCATCAGACGAATCGTCTTACAGTTTAAGCGTGAATTCTTTTGCAACAAAACGTAGAAGGCCACTCAGTTCTTCTCCATTGAGCAACTTCCTTCTAGAGAAGGAGTCAGTTTTAACTTCCCCTAAGAGTACTCAGGCAGATGGTGTGGTTGGATTTTCCCCCCAGGTAAATTTTTATATGGTCTTGTGCTAAACTAAACGATGCTAATTTTGAACGGAAACCAAAGAGATAATATTACTGTCTGGTGACGACTTCAGGGTACATTGAAAGTTGATTCCTTACAACGTGCGGATGTTGCTGATATAAGTTCCATTGACAAGTTTTCTTTTCGCCCACAACAAAGTTCTGGTGGCTGGAGAACTACAAGATCAAAGGTTTGAATTTGATTGACTGATGGAACATCTAATTTCTTTTTCAATCTGTTGTGTGCTTTCCTTGCTTGCCCTCCTTGAATCTGATTTTTTGTGCTCTACTTCACAATCCTGCAGCTGAGGCTACCAAGAAAGGCCCTACTTCGCGATGCTGAAGATTAGGCGGCAAAGCATTCAAAGATTGCATATCTGTACTCTTTGACGAGCAATTGTATCTTAATAGAGCTGATAGCCAACATAATCTCACAAAGTGGGCTCTGACATTGTGATTGTACATATTCCATTTTGTCTTGATATAATCATGGAAGCCCTTTTGTTATTTATATATTTACCCTTTCTCCTTTTTTTTTGAGCCCAAACAAACAAACAATCATTCATTCAGAAGCAGCATCCAAAGTACAGACTGAAAAAAGTTCAGTAGGAATTGAATCAACAGAGGGAAAACAACTAAAAAAAATTGAACTTGCTGAAGCTAGAGAATGAGCAGTCCCATTGGCTGTCCGTCTTACATATGCTCATTCCAACATTGAGAATCTAACCACCAGATTCCGAATTTGCATCAAAATACGGGTTGTTTAAACAACGCCCACCATACTAATAGGGCCTACGACCTACGCAACGCCCACTTATACCATAACGGATGACGGTCCGCTGGCCGTAACGGCGGGTGGTCCATTGGTCGTAACGGCTGGCGGTTCATCTGCCTTTAAGGCAGATGGTCTATTTGCCTTAACGGTTGAGCATAATTAAATTTATTGCATTTAATGTATTAAATCTGTCCACCTAATGATATTTATTGTACTCTTTTATCTCTTTAAATACATGTCCGACCTTAAACAATCCCCAAACCATTTTTCTTCTCTTTTCAAAAACAAAAATCATCTTCAATTCTTCACAATGGATGATAATAACATTGGAATAGAAACTTCAATGTGGGAGATAACTCTTTTACAATAGTACACAACGAGGTAAGTTTGTTCTTTCCAAATTATTTCAATATTTTTATTGTGTTTTGGCATAGAAAGTCATGTAAAACCGTTCGAAGAAGTATGATGGACACACTTGTTGAATATTCAAATGTCTTTGCATACAGTTACATATGTTATACGATCGATAGCATACGTCAGAAGCTTGATTGGTTTGCATCTTCTTTTGCCCCTACCAACTCTTGGTTCACACTCCCTAATAGGGGCATGTTGGTTGCTACTGCATTTAGTTGTTGTTTTGTTGTTCTGGGAGGTCAAAACCAAACCTATCTTCCTATGGCTGTTCCAGCCAATTGGGACATGGTTATGGAGAATGAAACTATAATCATTTTCTTCGATAACATGGGTGCACACTTTGAATCGCTAAATCTCACACTCATTTATAGTTGCTTACTTCTTTAACTTTTAATCCATGTGTGATGTATATATATATATTTGTTACTAGATGTATTTGTTACTAGATATAGGGTTATAAATTCTTGGGTTTCACAATTTAGGTCTTTCAGTTGTCCTCTCTCACTACTTCAAGTCAATCATCCTTTCTCCCTCGTGAGTTCGGCCTTGACCGATTACTTCACCTCCAATCCGAGATACACCCCTACTAATTTTTTTTATTTCAATTATTGATTATAATAATCATGCGTGCTAAGATTTTTCTCCATCTAGAGGTGTAATTTGATAGAAATTGATTAGATGTAGGCATGTAGCCATCCCCTTTAATTGTTTATGTCAGCTGTAGCCGTCCCCTCTCATTGTTTATGTCAGTTGGTGAACGTGATTATAAACCGCAAGTTGTTTGGAAATTCCATATAACAATTTTTTGAGGAAGACAATTCTCTTTTTGGCAATACTTTTGACCTTGTATATGAAGGTGGATAATACTTGGTAGCAAATTAAGTTTAGAGCGTTATATAGCATTGCAAAAAGGTTATCTTTTCCATTCATATGTTTCCTCGTGATTTCATTCTTATTTGGTTAACTTTAAATATCTCATTGTAAAATGCATTTTGATGAATTATCTTTTGACCTTGTATCATATTTTGCTCAAATTTTTATACGTTGCATTTCATAAACCATGGTCTCGAAAAATGTTGATGAAGTTGGCTCTGCCACCTTCAAAGAAAGCTAAAACAACACCAGACCGTGGACGCACTGTTTTAGCAACGGTTAGGAGGCATAAAGACAAGAATCTTAAATTTAAGTTGAAATGGAATATGGATGGAAAGGCATTCGTCGTCCACATTGTAAGCGTTATTTGGGGATATGTACTCGTAATCGTGTGAATATCAATTACCGACAATGGGATCATGTTCATGAGCATATTAAAGATGCTATATTTACACAAGTCTTAGTAAGCATTTATAACTTGTACCTTATTTTATTTTTTTCCTTTCAGTGAAGATTATTTATTTATTTATATTCAAATTGATTTGTAGGGTGTGTTTGAAGTTCCTAAATGTGGACGACGAATGCTTTTATATGAAGCTTCTTGTATGTTTAGGAGTTTTAAAAGCAAATTGGGGGGATGATTCATGTTTTTAAATAATGAACAATGCAAAATTATGCCTCATCCTCCTTCAAAATATACTTTCATTTCTCAACAAATGTGGGACGCCTTTATTACATATAGACTAAGTCTTGAGTTAAGGTAATATTTTATACTACCTTATTAATTACTTATTCTTATTTAAACATGTTTAATGATCCTTGTTTGGCATTCTTGTACCAATAGGAAGACAGTGAGAAACATCGACTAATTGCCGAGCAAAATAATGAGTACAAGTATAGAGGTTCTCGTAAAGGGTATCCTGGCATTGAAGAGGAAATAGTTAGCGAATAACTAGTATATAGTAATCAACTACATGTCATTCTTATTAATATCTTGACATTTGTTTTTGCATTTCAGAGTTTAGAAATGGAACCAATAATAAGACCTTCAACTAGGCTTTCACGGGATCAAGTTTGGCTAAAAGCTAGAGAGGATAAAGATGGCGAAATGGATGAGTATGTTGAGAAAATTGCAAACAAGATGGTATGTATACTATATCCTATTTCAATATTATTATTTTTATCAACTGATTAGATACTTTATTCAATTATATTTTAAAATATAGAGTAATATGTATAGAGTTTGCTTAGTTTAGTGGTATAATATCTAGCAATAATCATTAATGACATACCATATATTATATAAATCCGAAAGATAATAGTATTTAATAATATGTAATAATACAAATTTGCTAACAATAAACATTGATGATCTGGCATAACACTTCTTTCTTTAATCATACAAATGTGTATGAAAGTAGTACGTATTGTACTTGTATATAGTGCACTTTGATACATTAATTTATTTATATCCTCCACGTGTCATTATCCTATCCACTATGTTACCCCGAAACACCTATTAAGTCAAGTTTCAAGTTTCAGACACTTGGAAACACCCTGAAGCGCCCGGAAACGCGGATGAAACGTTTCAGTGTGCCCATAAACGTTGACTGCTTTTGTTGACCTTCCAAACCCGAAATGAAACGTGGTCAACTTTGTTTGACCGCGTTTCTTTGCCTTTTTTGAAAATATTTTTTCAGAGTTAATTCTAAAAAACCCTAAAATCGCATTCATATCACGTTTACGCGTACTCACGCCATTTTTCGTCCAACTCCTTCTCTCTCGTGTTGGCGACTGGTGAGTGCTTGTAGAGGAAAAGTGTTTCAGAGGTTCACGTGATCACCTTTATTCATCCAACTCATAGTACGTTACGGTTAGTGCACAAAAATTCGTCTTTAATGCACTTAGTTAGCTCCTTCGTATTCCTTCTTTTCCAAACTCCTTCAATGACCTTGATCCTGCAAAACAATGGACAAAGGGGGTGGGGACCCCGTGATCCACATATGATGCCTAAGTCAGAAGAGCAGTTGTTCGAGTCGAGTGTCGAGATTAAAGGGCGATAATTGCGAGAGAAAAGCTAGAAGATGCAAGTTGCGAATCGCAAATTATCTCTCCATACATGACGAAGACATGTATTTATAATGGAAGAGAGAGGGTAGAGGGTGAATAAATCTATCCCTAGCGATTACTTTCTAGCCAATCCATCGATAATTCTATCTTAGCGCAAAGATAAAACCTTCCATCATAATTGCTTAACCGCCTCTTTATTTTTAAGAATATAATTTAAAGATAAAAAGCATAACTAATAAAAATATATTTATGGTGGAAGATAGAGAAAATAATTATGGCGATTAATTTACCCACTCACAATTACTTTTAGTCTTTTACTGACATACTACAATACTATTAACAGTCCCACCAAGTTGAGATTTTTGGTTTATTAATAACTCTCATGCCCAACTTTCATTGATTGTGTACATTGTATATACTATATAGACTAACACAGTAGTACACCACTACACATAATCACCCATTCACCCTTAATTCTTTATTGATCATATATAATTTAATAACTTTATCGTCACGTGAAATCTTAATGTTTTATGCTTAGTTAATTACTTAGTTCTATTTTAACTTTAATTTTTGTGTTTTGACATGTTTGATATTCTTAATAAATACTTTTACTTTACAGTTTGATATTGAAATGTCTACTTCTGAGGTTGTACAACAATCTGATGATGATCTTAAGAATCCTCTCTGGAAATATGTGAAAAAACTTGAAAAGTGAATAAAGGAGGTGGTACTTGGGAATGAAAATGTTTAATCTGTAATGGAACATTTAAGGGGGCATATACAAGAGTGCATGCACATGTGATGCAAGTCGGAGGCAAAGACATTCAGATTTGTAAGAAAGTGAATGGTGAGTTAAAACAAGAGATGAGAAAACTATTGATCGATTGTGAAACTAGAGCAGTAGAGTTGGCTCCTAGAGATGTGCCCCTTCCTTCCGGTAGTAGTTCAATTGGAATCAAAAGAAAAAAGGGTGATATTGTTAATGCATTCGACATGCAGGTTAGGGATAAACTGGATTGCGAGATTGCTAGGATGTTTTATACGGGTGGTTTGCCGTTTAATCTAGCAAGAAATCCTTATTATTTGAGGTCTTATACATTGGCTGCTAATAGCAAATGTGGTGGTTATGTACCTCCAGGGTTTAACAAGTTAAGAATTGTATTGCTTGATCGAGAGAAAAAACATGTTGAATTGTTATTAGAGCCAATTAAGGAGAGTTGGCCTGAAAAAGGGATAACTATTGTTTCTGATGGGTGGAGTGATCCACAAAGAAGGCCATTGATTAACTATATGGCTATTTCTAGAGATGGTCCTATGTTTCTAAAATTTGTGAATTCAGCTGGGGAAAGGAAAGATAAGTTTTTATTGCTGATTTGATGAAGGAGGTAATTGATGAGGTTGGTCATCAAAATGTTGTTCAAATTCTGACTGATAATGCAAGTAATTGCAGAGGTGCAGGGGAAATAATTAGTGGCATGTATCCTAATATCTATTGGACACCATGTGTTGTGCATACACTCAATCTTGCGTTGAAGATTATATGTACTCCAGAGAATATTAAAAGTAATAAGGATAAATATGACGAGTGTCGTTGGATCATAGATGTTCACTCTGATTTTATGATGATAAAAAACTTTATCATGAATCATGTCATGAGGTTGTCTATGTTTCAGAAGTTCTCCAAGCTGAAGTTGCCTTCTGTTGTAGAAACTCGATTTGCATCTGTGGTTATAATGTTAAAGAGGTGTAAGCTGATCAGGCATGCTTTAGAGGCTATGGTTTTGAGTGATGGTTGGTCTTTGTATGATGAGGATGATCAAGCTAAAGTAAGACTTATAAGAGATACCATTCTGAATGAAGATTGGTGGGGAAAATTGAATTACATTGTTGATTTTACAACCCCTATTTATGATATGATTAGAGCTTGTGACACTGATAAACCTTGTCTTCACCTTGTTTATGAGATGTGGGATAGTATGATTGAGAAAGTGAAGAAGGTGATCTACAAAAAAGAAGGAAAGAGTTTGTCTGATCTTTCTTTCTTTTATGATATTGTGCATTCTAGTCGTTGGGCTAAAAGTAGTTACCTCTTCATTGTATGACTCACTCTTTAGATCCAAGGTATGTATTTAAAATTTAATTGGTTTTATGTTATTTCATTATGTTTCTTTAGCCCCTATATGATTTCATTTTGTTGTTATCTCTTCTAGATACTATACTGATGCATGGCTTAAGAAGGATCAGGCGAGAGTGGCACCTCATAGGGACATTGAAATCTCGGAAGAAAGATATAAGTGCTTCCAAAGACTCTTCCCTGATGCTGATCTTTACAAGCAAGTATTTACAGAATATGGTATCTTTTTACTAAAACAAGGTCCGTTTGTAGATTCGGTGATTAGATATATGATGGACACCAAGGATCCTAAAGGTTGGTGAGCAAACTTTGGTTCATCAGTCCCATTGCTTCAAGGTTTGTCCTTCAAATTACTTGAACAACCAACTTCTTCATCATGTTATAAGAGGAATTGGAGTACTTATTCATTTATTCATTCTAAGAAGAGGAATAAGCTTCTCAAGGGGAAATTAAACTTTCTGGAAGACAAGATTTATTAGCAACTGTCCTAGGAAAGAAAGAACATCCCGGTCGTGCTATGGGTGTAGGAGGGGTCACGATTACCCAATATTTTGGAAGAAAAAATACTACAGTTCAGAACAATGAAGTCATTGACAATATGAGATTGAATCCTTGAAGAGAAAATGTGCAACTTTGAAACTTGAAAGGAAAGATCGTCAAAACGACCAAGGACAAGTTGAAATTTAGAATGAAGTGGAAATTTGTCCAGACATAGATTTTCCCGAGGTAATACAAGACTCATTTTATTTACATAATTATAAACATGTATATGGTCATGGATGATTACATATCTTTCTAACTTTAATACTTATTCGGGTTGGAGTAAGTGCAAATTGGCTTCACCAGAACTAGGTCATTCAATAGTAGCCGCATAGAATGTATTCAACACCCTTGACATGCAAAATATGGTTATTCATAATATTCCATTAAAGTCGGGGCATAACCGACCGTTTGGTACTAGATGGACCTCTACCAGTACCCACAATCGAATCATGTCTAGTTTTGAAGCAAAATGTTCTTTTGTTTAATGGACCAAGAATCTCATTTTCTTAGAAAAGGTAAAGAAAACTAAGTTATTTTTATATAATTTACATTATAGAAATTTCTCATTTTTGTATATGTGTTTATTAATGTTATATATAGGTATTGAATGGAGATAAAAAGGAAGAAAAGAGTGTCAACTTAGATGCTTTTTCAGAGTCCCCCAAACACAACCAATAAGGCTCACCAAACGATTGAACAACTTGATGGTTTCAACCCCACAAAAGACGACATTTTGGAACTTTCAATCCCTTCTTTGCAAATGATGTACAAGATTGCTCGAACAATAGGAACTATCTCAATTCCCGGCCCGTTCATAAAGACTCAATGAAAGATTCTGAATCTATGTATGTTACTAAGGAGGAGATTTTCCAGTGGATCTTTCAGACAAAAATTCAAGCAACACAAATTTCTGTGTACATTGGGTAAATCAAACACATATTTCGCTATCTCCAAGGTACATATCATCTCGGGTTGTACTATCGTTGCCAAAGAAATGCTACCCTAGTTGGATATGCAGTTGCAGGATACTTGTCTAATCCACACAAAGCCAAATCACAAAAACGGCTATGTGTTCGTGTATGGAGGTACTGCCATCTCATGGAGATCAACGAAGCAAACTGTGACTGCTACATCATCGAACCAAGCCGAGTTGATTGCTTTGTATGAGACAGGAAGAGAATGTGTGTCTATACGTTCAATGATCCGATTTATCTAGAAAGAAAGTGGAATGAGGCCAATCACTGGCGATCCAACAACATTATTTGAGATAACTCTACATGTGTTGCCCAAATGAAGAAGGGTTACATCAAAGGAGACCGTACAAAGCACATATCTCCAAAGTTCTTTTCTACTTAAGATTTGGAAGAAATCGGTCAAGTGGACATCCAACAAATTTGATCGAATGACAATTTGGCCGACCTGTTCATAAAGTCTTTGACCCCTAAGAAATTTGGAGAGCTAGTGTCCAAAAATTGGAATGTGCAGACTATGAGACATATGTTGAAGTCAGGGGAGCATCATACGCGCTGCACACTTTTTCCTTTCGATCAAGTTACTTTCCCATTGAGTTTTGCTTGACAAGGTTTTTAATGGGTTGAATACATATACGGCCCCCTGACCTTTTACAAAATTGTCACTTTAACACTTCATCTTTGGTTTTTACCGATTAAATACTTAAACTATACATATTAATGCCTATTAAACACCTTGTTTGCTGATTGTACAATTATTTTTTGCCACATAGGTGCCACAAATACACCACATCACAATTTAATAAAAACGAAATTTTAAAACAAAAAAAAGAAAGAAAGAAAAATACAAATGGAGATTGATAGGGATCTCCTTCATCGTTTTTGACGGCCACTACATATCTTCAGGCCGGAGAACGTCGCTCCACCTTCCCCAACCTCGTCTTCCACCTCTACTCCTTCGACTCCCGCCTCATCCGCAACAAGATCTCCTCCTCCGCCTGCCACGCCTTGGTCCAGCCCCTCAACTACGCTCGCATCTTCCTCGCCGACCTCCTCCGTTCCTCCATCCGCCGCGTCATCTATTTTGACTTTGATGTCATCCTCGTCCACGACGTCTCCCGCCTCTGGTCCATCCCCCTTGATAGGATCCAGCCCCGGGCCACCAATTCTGCCACCATCCAAAAAAAAATCGAACACCATTGCAGCCACTACTGTCCGCACCAGTTCACCACCATCGCCAGATCTGCAACGACCAGCTCCGCCACATCAGCCACCAGTGCCACCGCAAATCTGTACATGTATTCAACCGTTTTTAATGAGGTAGCTCTAAAGCATACAATAGGTTTCAAGTTGCACTCTTGATGCGGGGTTAAGGCCGCTTGATGCCCGATCTTCAATGTTCACGACTCAACAAAGGAAGAATGGTCAAAAACGAATGGAAAACAAGACACAAAGGACGATTATACAATGGAAAACAAATGAAATGGAAGATAGTCAAGCAGTTAAAAGATAGAAGAAGAACCACTTGAAACAACTAGAAGACCCTTGTTTCAAGAGGACAAGAACCAAATAGAATGATCAAGAAACCCGTCTTTATATAATCCCACACAATCAAGGACGGACCCCTGAAGCACGAGAAGGATACATTATGAACGCCTATGAACACCTAACCTCGCAGGGCCGACATAACATAGGACGAACCAAACCAAAACAAAGACGATTCCCTCATCAAGGGACATCGATCCCTCTCTAGGAGAAGACTCTCCAAACTGATTTTCTCAATGAACTAAAATGTCTCAAAACTAAGCTAACTCTATAATGAAGATAAGCTAGGCTATTTACACTAAATTCTAAATAAGGAAAAATACAATAAAATAGAAAATAAAACAAATAGCCTAAGCAATAACAAGCTAAAAGACTAGGCGAGGTGAGGTGTGTCTAAGCTAGCTCCAAGCACGGTTTGGTTGGCTCCAAGGCTCTTGGGTGCATGACTCATCTTCACTCCTTTATCTTCCTTTAGCCTCATAAGCAAGTCGTTTCTCAATATGGGCTCTCATCTGCTTGATATATTTCTTCCTCTGTTGGTTCACAATTTCAGCTCGTCTCACTCTCTCTGAAAGCTCATACATCTATCGAGCATCTTGGTGTTTTTTAGCTCTCAATGGCTGCATGATCCGGTTCAACACAGCGAGAATACATGGAGGAGTATTCTTTAAAGACGCCATGGATTTCCCTTCATCATCCTCCCCTTCTTGGCGAAGATTCGTCCTCGAATCTTGGGTGTCCTCTACGTCTTCGTAGGGCGGAAAGTAGTCGTTGGATCCACATGATTTTTCAGGCTCTTCATGAACTAGCTCGGAATATGTATGATCTGAAGAAGACATAGTGCTACAAACACTTTTCAATGTTACAATGAATTCAAATCCTCACAAGTGTTTCACTCATGTGTTTACACTCTAACTTGTTTTCATGGTGGCCCTTTTGATCTTTAAACTTAGCAAGGACTGACTTGAAAAAGAATTGACATGAAAGACACGACACATAACCAAAGGACATTCATGATTTTGGCCTTTGTGCAAACAAGGAAAGGACATACATGTAGATTTTTGACACGAGAAGCAAATGAAATCAGGATGAAAGATACAAGAAGTGGACGTAGAATGATGAAGAAGGAAGAGTACACAAAAGAACGAGACTTATGTTAATTCAATCTCGGTTGAAAATGCTAAGTCAATGTTGTAATGTTGGGGCTGAAACAACTACGTAGTCCACTCTCTCTTGTTCTTTTTTTTAAATTCTGATTTGCATTATGGACTTTGAGTTGAATTTAAAAAGAAATGGGGAGGATAAAGACATTGGGGCTATTGGCAAGTGAGATATTTGTGGATTTGTATGGAGTGGAAATTAAAATATTGTGGACGTACGGTAGTGTGGCTGATTATAGAGCTTGAAAAGGTCAACGAGAGTTTAAATTTCACTCAACCAAGATTTTAGTAGGGTGGGTAGATGGTGGTTTTAGCTTCCATTTTTTTTATTTAAAACAAAAAAAACATGGCTGCAAGGTAAGTATGATAATGGTTGTTTGTTTTTTTTTAAATGAAAACAAACGTGGGTGCTAAGTATATGTAAAGATAGAGAGAAAATCAACAAAAATAAGAAAAATACATGAGCGAAACACTAATGCATCCTAACCTAACCTCAGAATAGACAACTCATGGCCAAGTGGTATCAAAGAAGACTCTGATACCACCTTGATATGGGGCTAGCTGTTGGTAGCCTGATCTTTGACATTCACGACTCAACAGAAAGCACACACGAAACGATTGGAAATGAGACTCAAAATGAAGGACTTGACTAAACAAAGGGGAAGATTGAAAGAAAGTTATTGATATAAAAGGAAAGTGGATAAACATTTTGGGACGAAGGAAAAGGAAAGTGGACAAGCATTATGGGATGGAGGGAGTACACTATACTTAATTAAAAGAAAACACTGAACACACAATTCTGTTGGGCAGAGCACGTGGAAATGCTTCTCGACCGAAAAAAAAGCACATGGAAATGCTTAGACTTGAAGCCAAATAATAGTTTCAAACGATCTCAATCATCACGAAGTGCTATGAAACATTAACAAATTTAATACGGAGTATATCATATTTTGTTAACATATAAAAAACATCATGAAGCTACCATTACCAAGTTCCATATCATACATCGTTAATATCTATAAAAACATGACATCCAACAAAATATATCCTTTTTTGAATATTGTTTTTTCAAGTATATCCTGATATACACTCATTATGAACCCGTGGGCTATGAGTGTAATTGTTTGGATTTTGTGTAACTAGACTTGTAATTTGCCGTGTAGTAACGTGGGTTTGCTTTTCTGGAAGAACAAATAGACTTGTTAACACAAAAGGCTAAAAAAAAAAGGAAATTAAAATTGCAAAAATGAACCCACATGCCATCTCCATCTTCCTTTCTTTCACTGGTAACCAGAAAAACCCGATTACACAACGCATCTGTTCTAGACCGGCGACGAGCGAGGCCGACGACGGGCAGTAGGGGCAACACGATGCCGGCGACGGGGAGGCGACTTTGAGGTTAGTGACGGGTCCAAGGGCCGCATAGCTTCCCTGTCTTACATCAATTAGCAATAAATCACTCATGTAGAGCAATTAACCTATCCCCAAGATCTTTATGATTTCAATCTCTTCAAATTTCCTTTGGAACCCAAATTTCGAATTATCCCCAAATTACAAATCCTAAATTCAAACTACCCCAAATCAAAACCCTAGCACTGAGAGAGCTTCCAATAATTGAAATTAAACCCTAGAATCATGTTGAAACTGAATTAGAGTAATTTTTGTGCCTATTGGGTCAATTCGACTGTTGTCCTCGGAGTTCCCATGTAGGTTTCGTCACCGGTCATTGAGCCCTTGCCTCCCCGTCGTTGGTCGACCCATTGCCTCCGCTTCCTCGGCCTTGCCGTTGCCTCTCGTTTCCGGCCTCGTGTTGTCCCGTCCGTCGCCCATCGCCGGCAACGCTTCTGGGTATTAAAGGAAGGAGCTGTCGTGGCTTTTTTGGTTAACAGGGGAGATGCAGTCAGTTTGCACGTGGTCAACCTCAAAATTGGGGGTTCTTTTTTTTATTTTAATTTCCTTTTTCATTTTGGCCTTTGTTTATATCATACATCGTTAATATCTATAAAAACATGACATCCAACAAAATATATCCTTTTTTGAATATTGTTTTTTCAAGTATATCCTGATATACACTCATTATGAACCCGTGGAATACGATTGTAATTGTTTGGATTTTGTGTAACTAGACTTGTAATTTGCTGTGTAGTAACGTGGGTTTGCTTTCCTGGAAGAACAAATAGCAACTTTTTAAGATTTGGATTAACATTAGCAACTTCTTTGATGTATGTATCGAGCTTGGCATAAACTCCAACGTCAAATCGAAGCTCATGAATCCTGCATGCATCTCACCGATATAAGATCGTTAGCGTTTGATCGTTAGTTCCGATACCATAACAAGTTTGGGAGAGATAACTTTGTGTAGAGAAAATCTAGGAATTCTTATTCACATGTTTAGGTATATATACAAAATTACATATAATTTGAATAGCAATACAACGCATATAATTACAATAATGGCCTAATATGCTTTTATGCATACCTAATGTCCTTAGCAGTAATATCAAATCACACATTAGAGATTAAACTAATGATAAATTCTATATTAAAAAATTTGCATACTTGTTATGAGTGGCACCACCGTCGGTAAAATCATTAATATCATTCCATTTAGGATGCTTTTTGACTCCTATATTTGTCTCACAAGAGAAGCTTGGCTTTTTTGTCACCTGCACAAACCATTATTACAAGATTTCGTTAGTGTTAATGTATGTACGTTGTACAGAATACAAGTTTTAAAATTATATAACACGAAATTAAAAAAAAGTATTAATATAAAAGCTATGTATATATATACCAATATTTCCAGAGTTCCTCCATCGCATTCTTGTGTCAACGACATTGCATCGACATCATCCCACTTAAAATTGACTCTTTTCTTTAGGCTCACGGTATGATCCAAAACTTCCCATAAGAACTCTTTTCTCTTATATTGGCATTTGAAAACTAGGTCCTTGTGATGTCTAATTCTCTGCCTCTGAATAATTAAATAAACAAAAAGTACATATTAATAAAACTTCATAAAATATAAAATAGTAACGGTAGTAAATCTCCATATTTAAATTTTAATACATAAAAAACGTTGCATTTTCAGCTATGAGCGTAGTGCATCCAACATCATCCTATAGTGTAGAAAAACATGATTTCTTTATGCGTGCTTAGACAGTAATTTTAATTTTTTATGTGTTTTGAATATACTTTGTGGTATACGTGATCACACAATCTTTATCACATTCTATGAATTTATTCACCACATTAAAAGCTATGATATTCCTTTTTATTTTTATTTTTATATACCGTTGGGTTTGAATCCCGTCATAATTATTGTTCCATGACCGGACCTCTTAATGAGACTTGTTCATGGATATTCGATCTTTGATCACTAAACAAACGGTGGTGATATCCTAGTAATCCAATTGTGATTGGTATTTTTGTTATCGTTTATACTCGATATTCTAAAACTCGATATCACACGACGTATAGACATATTCTGAACGACTGCCTAGACGATGTGTTGAACGGAAAATTTTAATGATGGAGGTGATAATGTTGGGCTTAAATTTTAATTAGGTCTAAGACTTAAATGACCCAAATGTATCTTTGGGAGAAAATAACAATAAAACAAAGTAGAAAACAAAAAAAGAAAAAAAATAAATAAATTGAATTTGACGTACAACTGTGGGAAGTTACTTCTCCACCATATGGAGTGAGCCCCACCTTAGCAAAAAAAAAAAAAAAAAGTAAAGGAGGGGCTTATTGGGTGGTTAATTTGTAACCTCCACCAATTCTGACTACATAGGGGGAAGTTCCATATTTTTGTTGGTACATTTTCTTCCGCTGAGCAAGAGGCAAAAGAAGACAAGAACTGAAAAAGTGAGTTCTAACAAGACAACAAGAGAGAAAGAAACGAGGATCAAGAGAAGAAAAGGTAGGTTATTCAATTCCTCTTAAAAAAATCCGTTTTGGTGGGTTGTTAAAATTCACTCTTTGTTCTTCAAAAATTCCCCCTTCAACCATCAAAATTTCAGATTTAAATCTACACCCTGATCTTAATTAAGGTCTTGTTCATGAGTTTGATTGGTGTACCCAATTTCTCCAGTTAAATTCAAAACCTTCAACAAAAAGGGCTTAATTAAGCCATGATTTACCCAAGTTTGCCTATCAAGGAGAATCAAGGAAGAAGATCGAAGTACATAATTATGTACCAAATTTGATGTCACTTTCGACTTGGAACTAATTAGTTCCTGCAAGTTGGAAATTAATAAATTTCCCTTTGATTAATTAATCAAAAAAATGTTGGAAGGTGACAAACATTTGGAACTAATTAGTTCCTTGGACAAAAAAGCAAACAGGAAGAAATCTCCTCTTGTTTAGTGAATCACGTACCATAACAAATTGGGTACATAACCCATAAAATTGGTCACCTTTTCTTTGCTTAATGACTTGTTTAATGGGTAAAATTTCCCCCAAACCTATTAAAATCGAAAGAAAAAAAAAAGAAAGCAAAGAGAAGGAGGGAAGAAAGTTGTCACATGACAAACCAAAAAATAAGGTGATGTAACAACACATAGCTCTTGAAAAGAGCAAAGCCATTACACATGGGGAAGAACACAAGTCTTACGTAAAAGAAGAGAAAGAAAATTAAAGCAAAAAGTTAAATGATTTGTTAAATTAGTGATTTGGGAAGAAAATGAAGAGTACATAAATTGATTCTCATTGTCGTAGACAGCCTTGTCGTGCACGGAATGCTCTAGAAGCAGAGGCGCTTGCACTTCTTCATGTTGTACGGCAGGCTGCATCTCTTCACTTGGACAAAATTGTTATCGAAGGTGATAATCTAACAGTCATCAACAGCCTAAAACACGTTTGGAAGATCCCTTGGGAAATTGCGCCTATTATCCAAGACATCAGTTTCACCCTCCGAAGCTTCTCGGAAGTCAAGATATACCACTGTTTCAGAGAATGTAATCAAGTAGCGGATTTTTTGGCTAAAAAACAAATCCCAGATCATTTCTTGGACCACTACAACAGGTTCATCAACCATCATTCAAGATATGCAAGTCGCTCAAACCCGGAACCCGAAGTCCGGACCTCTTCTCCCTCCTGAAGGAGTTTAGTACAATCATCCGGAAGGATGATCTAGGTTGGCCCTATTTTAGAAGGGCAACCTAAGGTTTACCTTTTTCAAAAAAATAAAAAATAAAATAAATTGATTCTCATTGTTTTTACGTAAAGAGAAAACGAAGCCAAAAAAAATCAAACTGAAAGTTCAAAGTAAATTAGGAGGAATCCGCACCTATTGAAATTGGATGAATAACTTGTACAGTATGTTTAACCAAGTTTGCAGCCCGATGTCTAAATATATAGGAAAATCCCTTTGAAAAAAAAATCAAAATCAAATCAAGATATAATTTTGTTTAGATATCTGATTATAAAATCCAAATATATCAGAATTATCTAACAAATAGATAAACACTTAAAAGTGAATGATTTGTTAAAATTGGGTTCAACATAAAAATAAAACAAGAAAAGCCCAGTATAAAATACAAACCCAAGAGTTGTTCACACGTGTACTGTGTACGTTGACAAAGCAAATTTTATAAGAAGACTAATGGACCTAAAACAAAAAAAAGATTCGTAAGCCTAATATTACTTTGCAAATGGCAATGGATAATAAAGATCATGCACTAAGCTGGTTTAGTATAAACCATCCCAGCTATGTACCCAAATTATAAAAATCAAATCTACGGTGATCACTTGATCGGTCGTTAATTGATTTTAGCGCACCATTCCAACTAAAATCAAGAACTACGTATAGATTTGATCCCTATTAAAAGGGTACGTAGGAAATTCGACATAAAATAATTTGTTTGTCGAGTTCAATCACAATCCCAAATCAAATTTTTATAAAGAACTACGTAAAGACTTGACGCCCAAAAAAGGGCTACTTAGGTAACTCGATCAAATTATATATATCGAGCACAGTCGCATATCCCAAAATTAAACCCAATTAAATATATATATATATTTATATATATATTAACATTTTGTACACGCCAAATGCGAAAGGATTGGATCACTCTTCCTAGAAGGTGGATTTAATTTTATTCGCGTCATGCAAGTGATAGTTGGAATGGGACTAGATAACCCTTCCTAGAAGGTGGATCTAGCTAGTCTCGTTCTTCTAATGCATGAAAACGACCACATACACAAAAAAAATTAAAACACATCGAACTACAAGTGGCTTGATTCTCCTTAAGGAGATATGTAGGCAACCCATTAAAATGCGGGTGCAGCCCAAATCTTAAGACAAACCAAATCATTTGCATTTGTACAATTTTTTATCAAAAGGGTAACAAGAAAGGGTCGAACTCAAATTTAAAAATTAAATAAAATATGTTTTGTTATTTTATATATATTTTTACTCAACATATTTTTGGCACGTTGGGTGGGACCTTTTCTTCCTTTTCATCTTTAAGTTGTGCATTTACTAATACTCGATCATGTTTTTGGTTGCAAGGAAATGGCATCAACGGCGATCGTGAAATTCAATGAGCTTCCCGCCACCTTTGTTGTGCAAGGAGGTCGTTGGGTCCGCCAAAAGTCCTTTTCTGTGGCATTTGACATTTCCAACAAGGAAATCCATGATACGGGTGCACGAAGGCCAACGGTCCCGAAGACCTATCATTCGAGTCATCAAGGGAAATGATAGGTTTGTTGCAAATCCAACGGTCCCGAAAGCTAAGAAAACCAACAAGAAATGGGGCCGCAAGAATGGCTCTAAGCGCTCAAAGGCGGGGCCACTTTGCAAATTGGCCAATTCTCCTGCTTTGGCCCAAGCCAATGCCACATTGTGGCGGGCCGCAAAGGATCTCTTGGTTCCTAAGGAGGTTACACCTACTCCTCCGACAATTGCTCCGAGGCAAATTCTCATAGGGTCTATCCCTATTATGCTAGGCCAAGCTGAACAAGTCTGCATGGCTTCTTATGCCGAGGTGGAGGTGCAATCAAAGACTCCAAAGATTAAGGTGATTATGCCTTCAAAAGCCAAGAAGGTCCAAGCTCAAAAGGAGATAAAAAAAAGTGGACACTCTCAGTGATGTTCCAAGGAAGGACGCAAATTTGCGTGCTTCCGGGAGCTTGAGTGTACAAACAGCTCAACCTCATGATGGCCCGATGACGATATCAAAGGCCAAGACGATTTCTTATGCTGATGTAACTTCGAGACCGCCTAGTCCAACGAGCTCACATCATGAGGAAGATCCTGGCTCTCCGTTATACGGTGATTTAACTTCTCTTTTTCATGAGGAGGAGTTTCCTTCAATGGAAGGACAAGCAAGAATCATCGTACAAGATGAGTCTGAAAATATGCCTGGGCTGATGACGGGCACATCTAGTGTTGAAGAGCAACTTGAAGAGTTGCGCACAAGGCTTGCCGAAAGGGATGATCAGATAGCTTCTCTTATGGCCCGAATTAATAATCAAGAGCAAGAAAGTGGAACTGAGCAAAGGAGAGTGAATGATGAGGGTACTAGTGTTGGCTCGGCCATTTCCCCACAAGAAATAAGGGACTTGATTGCGCGAGGGATCCGCGAGTTCCAAGTCGCACAAAACCCTCCAGTTCTTGGTTATAGAAAACCTTATCCATCGCATTATGATACAGTTCCGTTTCCTCCGGGTTACGAAAGGCCAAGCTTTGATAAGTTTGATGGTCTGCATGGGTCACCACATGAGCTTCTTGCTCACTTTTACTCAGCTTGTGGTGAAACCGCTACGAGTGATGCTCTCTTAATTAGACAATTTGTGCAGTCATTGAAAGGGTCCGCATTCACATGGTATACCCAACTTCAGCCAGGATCGATTCAGACGTGGGATGACCTACAAAGGGCATTTTTCGCACAGTTTGTAAGCTCAAAAGCAAAGGTTTCCATTATGGATCTTGCAAACACTCTCCAACGACCAAATGAATCCGCAAATGATTTCATAGCTAGGTGGAGAAGTTTAAGATTCCAATGCCCTGAAAAATTAAGTGAAGAAGCTTGTGTCCAAATGTGTACAAATAACTTGATTCCCGAGTTAACAGTACATGTAGGAAGTGCTGAGCCTCGAGCTTTTGATGCCTTGGTATCGAAGGCTTGCAACGTCGAAAGACAGTTAGCTAGAGGAAAGTCAAGCACAAGTCGATCTCACAATGGAGATATAAAAAAAGAAGAGGGTAGAAGGTCCAACAAGAAGGGAGAGTCGATGGTTACCTTCATCAAACCCACTAGTAAGAAGCATGTGGGTAATGAACCTAAGACGCAAGGAAAAGGAACTAAGGAGTCTTTTAAGAGATTGACTCTACAATAAAGAAAGGAGAAGAAATATCCTTTTGATGATTGTGATGTCCACGGGATATTTGAAGAATTGATGGCCGCCAAGCTTGTAAATCTCCCCGAACCAAAAAGGCCGAACGAAGTTGGAAAGACCGAAGACGCGAGATATTGCCCATAGCATCGCATCGTTAGTCATCCGATTCAAGATTGTTATGTCTTGAAGGACATAATAGAGAGGATGATTAAGAATGGGGAGATAGAGATTGAAGGGACATCAACAAAAAAAACCCCACAGCTTCAACGAACACAATCTCTATGATTAAGATCGCCGGTGCACTTCCATACACCAAGAGCTCATAGGAACACCTGAGATGTCAGGTCAAATGGAAAATATACCTACAACTTCGTTACCTCTAATGGCAATACCTGTGCAATTCAGGGTGCATGATGAAGTCCGTATTGTATAGGCGTACCCCGAAATGCCGAGAGAGAGCCCTGAGGAACCTACATTGTATGAAGTCATGATGTGCTCAGACATAGAAGAGTTATACTCAACCGACGATGATCTTAGTGCATCCGACTAGCAAACTTGTGCGAGTCGAAAGAGGCCGCAACCTAAGAAGATTCGAACTTTGAGCTCTACAAGTCCCAAGGCGATAAAGAGAAATCATGGGAAGAGAAAGAACAAGAATAAATTCAAAAACGGGAAAAAGATAGAATCCGAGGTGTCTGATGAAGAATATTTTCAACCGAGCAGGATGCGAGTCACACTGAAAGATTTTATCCCTAAGGAATTTCTCAAACACGATTCGTTAGAAGATGACGCTTTTTGCGGTGAAGAGATTGCTCATTGTTGCATGGCCACTTGGGCTGATATGTGCGAGGAGCAAGAGTTAGAGGCCGATGAGGTTACTCTTCGCTCAGGTCGCCAACTTGCATCACCGAAGTCTAAAGAGAAAGAGAAGGATGAGTCGTCTTCAAACAATGACTCTAGAAAGACAATTTTCGATCAAGGAGTAGTCAAAGAAACTCCTAGTACATCCTTGAAAGAAAAAGAAAAGATACGAGAGTCGCAAAGTGGGCATGTTCATCAAATACCACCCTCTCTTTGCAAAGCCCCATTCAAGGAAAAGATCAAGTATGATGTAATTGGTCACTTGAAACGCATTCCTGCATGCCTGAGTGTATATGATGCATTGCAAATGTCGCAAGAGTTAAGAAAGGCACTTATTCAAGCTCTTATGGACCCTGAGGATTATAAAGACCAAGTTGAGCCGGCTGAAGGCAATGACGTGTCTTTTTCTCCACATACTCGTTGCGCCTCATGTATGGCATGCATTACATTCTCTGACGAAGATCTACAATTAGGGGAGGAGTATCACAATCGACCATTGTATGTCACATGTCTTATTGGTGATACAAAAATAAACCAGATCCTTTTAGATTGTGGATCAGCAGTAAATCTCCTTCTTTTAAGGATCTTGAGGACCATGGGGTTGTCTACGAATCACTTATCACCCACTTTGTTTACTATTCAGGGCTTCAACCAAGTGGGGCAAAAAGCAATGGGTACCATTGCATTGAAAGTGATGATGGACGACTTGTACAAGGATGCGCTGTTTCATGTAATAGATGCTGATGTCACGCTCCGCGTTCCTTCGACCAAAATAGACGCGGGACAAGTCACCGAGGCACGGAGCCTAGGTGATTCCAGAGGCTTCCGGGGCCTTCAAGATGAGGCCGGGACGCTCCGGAGCCTTCTAAGGGCCGGCACGCCTCAAACGGGGCAAGGCGTGCCAGGGCCGGCACTTCTAGAGACATCTAGGAGGGCCGCGCCCCTTGCAGAACAAGGCGGGCCGCTTCTAGAGAATTCTAGGACGGCCGCGCCCCATTGAGGCACAAGCGCGCCCCGGGTGGAAACTTCTGGAGGGGTCCAGAGGCATCCCGCCTCTTCCGGGCGTGGGCGCGCGCGGGTGTGCCTTCCGGAGAATTCCGGAGGGGCCGCGCCCCATCTAGAGGGCGCTAGAGAGAGGCGCGGGCCGGCGCCCAAGTGGAGCATTCCGGATTCGTCTAGCGCGGGCTAGACTTATCTAAGGGGCGTTCCGGAGTATTCTAGCGGGGGCTAGAATTTATCTTAAGGGCTTATCTTGTAGGAAAGCTCTAGACTAATCTAGGAGCTCGTGTATCCGGATTTTTCCGTTGTAAGAGGGAGCCTCACCTATAAATAGGCTCCACCCCTCATTTGGGAGGGCATCCTCGAAAATCCACACTTAGCACACTTGTAAAACACACTTGTAAACATTTCTCTTGTGAAATACAAAGTCCTCTTTTCCCACGAAAACCATCTCCATCTATCGGGGCAAGGCCTGACTTAGCACGATCGAAGGTGTTCGACTAGCTAAGGGCCGCACGAGTTAGAGAGCGAGTCTCAACCCGTGACACTGACACGTCCTATAATGCCCTATTGGGGCGACCATGGCTTCATTCTAGTAGATCCATCATTTCCACACTTCACCAATGTTTAAAATACACTGGTGAGTACGGAAATGAAAAAACTATTCGAAGGGATCAAAATCCATTTCATGGAGAGAGTGTCAATTACACGGATTCCAAGTTTTACAAATCGGTTAACTTTGATCCTAAAGTATCCATGAAGGGAGGTGAAAGTAGCAAGAAGCCTCGAGAAAATGAGCCAATGTTGAGCATTACTCAATCATCAAAATCCTCTCTTAGAGAGAGAGATGAAGGAAAGAGTGTGCACCCTAAAGTGTTGTTTAAAATACACACCAAAGGACAAGAGACAAGCTGGCCAAAAGCCTTTAAGTTCAATTGAGAGGACCATACACTCTCTAATGACGAGTTATACTTGTCCCCTTCGGAAGATAAATCAATCTGTACCAGAAAAGACGTTGGTCATTCATAAGTCCTCTGAAGACGATAAAAGAATAGTGATAAGAGGACAACCTTCTAGTTCTTCCATCAAATATTTTCCCTTGCAATCACGCAAGTCAAAAACGAAGACGCAAAGGTCAAAATTCTCCTCTTCAAAGAGAAAAACTTCATGTGAATCTTGCGAACAAAGGTTTGTTGAGACTTGAGAATTTACAAGTCTCTCATGAAGGAGGTATCTTGACGGCCAAAGCGTTAGAGCCCATGACCTTGACCCCGAATGAGCAAAGCCTATTCTTAGAAGAAGGGGCAACAACACCTCGAGTGTCAGTGTTTAAGAGGCTCGACTTAACGTCAAGAAATGAAGTAAAGAGACCTTTTGTATTCAATAGGCTTGAGGGGGTTGGCGACTCTGAAAATATGAAGAGCCACATCCAAGTCACCAAAAAGCGGAGAATCAAGAAGAAACAAAAGTCAAAACATCTCGTACAATGCTTGGATGATGTTGAGGATGAAATGGGAGAAGTGAACATGACATCACTTGAAGAGTCTTCAAGTCGTGAGTCTCCTGAAGAAGTCGCCAGTGATGATGTGTCACAAGATTTCATTAACACAATCCAACCCGCGCCACCTGAAATGGAGGATGGTGGCCAAGCCGCAGTTGATGAACTTCAAGAAATCAACTGGGGAGCATTGAGGATCCTAAACATGTTCTCGTAAGTAAGTTACTAACTGAACAGGAAAAGGTGGTGTATGAACAACTCCTTAAAGAGTACAAAGATGTATTCGCTTGGGAGTACCAAGACATGCCTGGTTTGGATCCGCAAGTTGCGACGCATAAGCTTTCTATCTCAGAAGACAAACAACCAGTCAAACAAGCACAACGTCGCTTTCGCCCCGAGTTGATAGTTCAGATCAACGTTGAAGTCAAGAAGCTTATTGATGCTGGTTTCATTCGAGAAGTCCGATATCCAATATGGTTGGCTAATATCGTCCCCGTGAGAAAGAAAAATGGAAAGCTTCACATTTGTGTGGATTTTAGGGACTTAAATGAAGCATGTCCCAAGGATGAATTCCCTTTGCCCATAACAGAGCTGTTAGTTGATGCTACCATGCGGTTCAGGGCTTTATCATTCGAGGATGGCTTTTCGGGGTATAATCAAATAAAGATGGATCCCGAAGATGAAGAAATGACAGCCTTCCGAACATCGCAAGGCACGTATTGTTACATAGTGATGCCATTTGGCTTGAAAAATGATGGGGCAACTTATCAAAGGGCCATGACAGTCATCTTTCATGATTTGCTTCATCATTCTTTGGAATGTTATGTTGATGATCTAATGGTAAAAACAAGGGAATGTGAGGAACATTTGAGCGACCTCCGAGAAATCTTTGAAAGGTTAAGAAAGCACCAGCTGAAAATGAATCCTCTCAAATGTGCCTTTGGTGTTACGTCAGGAAAGTTTCTTGGTTTCGTCGTTCGATGTCGAGGAATTGAAATTGATCCTGACAAGATCAAGGCTATCATGCAAATGCCACCTCTAAGAAACCTTCGTGAGCTTCGGGGTTTGCAAGGAAGACTTGCTTACATTCGACGTTTCATTTCAAATCTAATGGGGCGATGCCAACCGTTCCTAAGTTTAATGAAGAAAGATGCTCCTTTCATATGGGATCAATCATGTCAAAACGCTCTGAATAGCATCAAGGAATATTTGATGAGCCCACCGATCTTAATGGCACCAATTCAAGGGCGGCCGTTGATCATATACACTGCAGCTCTTGAACAATCCTTAGGGGCTATGTTGGCTCAAAACAATGATGAAGGAAAAGAAAATGCCTTGTACTACATCAGTCGAACCTTGGTAGGAGCACAACGTAATTACTTCGCCATGGAAAAGATATGCCTTGCTTTGATATTTGCCGTACAAAAATTACGACATTATCTCTTAGCACATCAAATCACATTAATCTCCAAGGCCGATACATTAAGGTATATCTTGTCTAAAACCATATTGTCAGGGAGATTAGCCAAATGGGCTATGTTCCTAGCACCCTTTGACATCAAATCCGTACCTCAAAAGGCGATTAAGGGGCAAGTTATAGCCGATTTCTTGGCTGCTCATCCAACACCCGATGATCAAGAGTTATCATGTGACTTTCCAAACGAAGAGGTCCTTACGATAGAAGAGAGGCCATGGCGATTTTACTTTGATGGTGTTGCAAGGAAAAATGGGGTTGGTGTTGGCATTGTATTTGTGACACCATCGGATGGAATAGTTCCTTATTCATTTTCTCTCCCGGAGTTATGCACCAATAATGTAGCAGAATACGAGGCACTCGTCATTGGTCTAGAGATAGCTCTTGAATTACATGTTGATGCATTGAAAGTGTTTGGTGATTCTCAACTAGTCATCAGACAACTAAACGGTTTATATGAAGTCAAGAATTCAAATTTAATTCTCTTTCACCAAAGAGCAAAACACCTCATTGGCTAGTTCCGCCAAATAGAGGTAGTGCATATATCAAGAGCTGAAAATGATAAGGCGGATGCTTTGGCCAAATTGGCAGCTTCTTTGACGTTACCTGATCAAAGAGAAATCCAAATCACAGTTGGGGAACGCCACTTACTTGCTCCTGCTTTAGAGTGGCTTAACCCAGTTAAAGAGGTCAACGTCGTCTCAGTCTATAAGATTGAAGAGGATTCTGATTGGCGGCAGCCAATAGTAGAGTACCTTCAACATGGTATATTGCCAGATGACATAAAAAAGAAAGTTGATGTCAAGCGATGAGCTCTGAGGTTTGTAATAAAAAATGATACATTGTACCGTAGATCCTTTGATGGAGTACTCCTTCGGTGCTTGTCAATAAAAGAGGCCCAACATATTCTTGCACACACCCATTCGGGTATATGTGAGGCACACCAAGCTGGCCCTATGTTAGCCGATCAATTCCACGATTGGGTTATTATTGGCCGTCTATGGTGAAGGATGCAATGGAATTCGCTAAGGCATGCCATGCTTGCCAAGTTCATAGCGACTTCATTCATCAATGACACTAGTTGCTCCATCCAACTGCTTTGTCGTGGCCATTCAATACATGGGGTCTCAATGTTGTAGGGCCTATCAGCCCATCGTCATCCCGTGGTCACCAATACATTTTGGCCGCGGCCGGATATTTCTCAAAATGGGCCGAGGCTATATCATTGAAAGGGGTAGGAGCAAAAGAAGTGGTCAATTTCATAAGGGTTCATTTAATCTATCGATACGGTGTTCCCGCAAAGATAATATCGGACAATGCCCTGTACTTCAAGAATCAACAAATGACAAGATTAGCCGAGAAGTTTGGGTTCAGTCACATCTTTTCGTCAAGTTATAACCCTTCTTCAAATGGCCAAGCAGAGGCTTTTAATAAAGTGCTCTGTAAAATTCTTAAGAAGATGGTGTCAAGATCGAAAATAGATTGGCATGAAAGATTGCCAAAAGCATTGTGGGCCTATCGAACTACCGTTCGAACAGCTACGGGATGTACACCCTATAATCTAGTCTTTGGTTCAGAATCCGTCTTACCTTTAGAGGTTCAACTTCCGTCACTTAGAGTTGCGGCTCAACTTGGAGAGCCCGAAGAAGGTGTGAAGATTCGCTTAGCGGAGCTTGAAGCTCTAGACGAGCACAGATTAGCAACACAACAAAGGCTAGAAATTAATCAAGCCCAAGTAGCTAGGGCATTCACTAAAAGAGTCAAATTTCGCTCATTCATGGTTGGTGATCTGGTTCTCACAGTGAGACGACCAATTGTCATCAATCGAAAATCACAAGGAAAATTTGAACCAAAATAGGAAGGCCCGTATGTCGTAACCAAGGTGTTTCATAAAGGAGCATATGAGCTCTCATGAACAGAAGGCAAAATTGTATATCCTTGTGTGAATGGAAAGTTCGTGAAGAAATATTTCAGTTAAGGCCCTTATATGCAAATGATAGTGAGATGACTTGAGCAGCCCTTCCTAGAAGGTAGGTTTGAGTTATTTCAGTGATGCATAGGAATATAGGCCTTAATCTGTAAAAAAAAAAGTGTGAAAAAATAGGTGTGAGAGAAAGAGAACTACGAAAGGCTTGATCCCTCACAAAGAGGGTACGTAGGCAATCTAGTTTCCCAAATTACTAGATGCAGCCACGCAAAAAAAAAAACAAAAAATTTGTTCTCTCCCGAGGAGATGTCCAAATTCACGAATCTTGTAGTCGATATTGATGGTTGATCGACATAAGCTCAAAAATTTTGTATGCACAAATGATTAGTTGACAACCCTTTCTAGAATGTGTGTTTGAACTAACTCGTTGATGCGTACCCAAAAAACGAACTACGAATGGTTTGATCTTCCAAAAAGGAAGTACGTAGGCAATCTAGTCAGTCAAAAATGCTAGATGCAACCACAACAACAATAACAAAACACTACGGTGTATTCCTCGTTAGTCATTCCAAGATAAAACTAATGGAAACAATAACCTTTCATTAATGGATGATTCAACAGGGAGTACACTCATGTGAAAAAAAAAAGCTAAAAGGGAAACTAAAGCTAGAAAATGACAATCGAAGATATTTAGCGGCTAGAAGCAAAAGAGGTAAAGACTACAACAATGCCATCGAGGATTGTCTTCTTCGCATGCAACTCTTCGAGTTTGACTTTAGCATCTTTCTCAATTCCTTCCAAGTCCTCACGGATTGCTTTTTGAGCTTGAATGCACTGCTCTACTTCAGATCTACTCTTCTCTAAAGCTTCCTTGTCAGCGGCAAAACTCTCTTCCATTCTACGAAGCTTGGCTCTTGCATCCAAAATATCTCTTTCCCGCTTCTCCATGGTACAGGACTTCTCATGTAATTGCGACAATTCAGCTTCCTTGGAGGTAAGTTTTGTCTTGCAGAGGCAGAGATCAGCAGAAACTTTATTCAAAGAGGCCACATCAAGTGCACTCGTCAATTTAGCTACTGCTGCAACTCCTTCAGAAAAATTATGGACTTGAGCAATAATCCAAGACAAGTTGGACTCATTGATCTTAGCAGCTTTGGCCATGATTTTTAGTGTCTCTAGATCATCGGAAGTTTCACCCCTTATGGACGACACATCTTGAACAATCTTAGCCTTCAACATGGTCTCATCGATTTCACGCACACTAGCTAGAAAGGCTTCGTGAACGTGTTCTTTGACTAGGGCAGAAAGCATGCTATTTATAGATAATGGCATGATTTCAAGAGGCACGACATTCAATGGAGCAGGTGATGACTCTAGAAGTTGGGCTTCAGGGATCATTATAAGTGTCATATCAGTATGAGCCACAATAGGAGATGAGGTCTTTACTACATCAATTGCTGCACCGTTGTCTTCAAATGTAGGACTAAGTTCTGGCTCATAATCAACCTCTTCTTCAAGATAAGGCTCTTCGGATTCTTTTGGAGCCTCCACGTGGTTAACGGAGTTAACACGTTCTGAAGTTTCTCGAAGAGTGTGATCGCTCTTTTCTTGCAGATTGGGTTCTTCAAAATCTCTTGGTTCGCTCGCAGTGTCCACGTCAACAGTAGGTGTAGCGAGCGAGTCAAAATCATGGCTACCCTCGTTCCTCAAATCAGATTCATACGACTCTGTTGGTTTTCGAGGCTTCTTTCTTTTGAAGTGCACATCATAACTTAAAGATTCCTCCCTATTGGGTCTTTTATTTGTCAATGGAGAAATTGCTGGTTGGACTAACGACTCGCCTGAGGACGCTGAGCCGGGGTCGGAAGCTTCTACATGACCTCTTATATCAGCAACGACTCTTTTCATATCGGTGATGATGTAGGTTATCTCTCTCAAGTGAGTCTCTTTCCCGGTCAATATAACGTTGACTTTCTGAATCGATTGACCGAGATAAGGTTTAGAGACCTTTGCCCACCACATGGAAAAACTGGTGGTGCATGTCCCATGAGAGCCTGACCAAGGAATCATGTATTCAGCACCGGTGTTCCTCACAAATAGTCGATCACAACAACGAGCAATGTCAATTAAGGCATCCCGAGACCTTGAAGGAAGGCCAAATTGTAAGGAATTTATGGGAACCCCTTGGTCGTACCCAAGTTGACGAGCGAACCTGGCTGAATAATAGGGCTCTAAAATCAATTTCCCACCAACCTTAACGGGTAGAATGCTTGAGCGTATGCAAAGAAACTGCTCCAAGTCAAGTCTGAATTCTCCATAAGGTCAACTTTAAGCACACCTTCCTCTTTGGAATCATCTCCAAACACAACGGCACGATAGTTCACATGCTGAGAGTGTCGTAATCTTAACCTCGCTTCATGAATGTCAAGCTTTTGTCCGTTAACACCCGCATATCGAGCAAGACGAGGGTACTCTGGAGGAAATTCATGATCAGGACGTCGGCGATACAAGTTGTTGAAATATTCTCCTATCCACCCGATCACAAAATGGATCGCAAAATTCGGGTTGGCTCTAGCAGGGTGTTCATGTGTCGCCATCTTGTTCATACTATGATAAATATGCCCTAATACTACTGGGGCTAGCGAAATCTTTCTTTCTTAAGCCATGAAACAAGCCATCACAAAAGTCTCAAGACGAACTACTTTAGGGCCATCCGGGAAAACAAACCTACTCAAGAGAAGGGCTATAAATGCTGCTAAATTTCCCTCGCTACTCACCACTAGCGCTATGGAACTTGGTTTTCTTTTAGCAACATCTTTCAGCTTCGAGGACTTCACCTTTAATGACTGTCTCATATGCTTATTTGATTTTGTCTGATCTCCAAAGTCAGGGTCCTCCCCGTAAGTCTTCTACTTGAGCCTTCCCCTATAGAAGTGCTCCAGCCATTGCCACCATGATACATATTCCACACCCGAGTTGCTGCAAAGGTCAACATGGATTTGTAAAAGATCTAAGACAGTGGGTGGATATTTTGTTTCATTTGACAATTGTTCATTCGATGGTAAAAATTCCTCATAAGGCTCGCCAAGAATTGGCAAGCCTCCAATCTGTTTCAAATCATGAAGAGAGATCCCAAGTTCACCACCAGCGTGATGTATAGTGTTGGTCAAGGGTCCCCAAAGCTCGCAAAATGCCCTCCACACTTCCGTATAGTACATGTACGGGAAACATGAGACGGCCACAAGGCCATAGATCTCTGCTTGGCGAAGTACATCCCCATGTTGGTTCAAGATTTGCTTTGTCCATTCAATCAAGCAGGGCATATAAGTAGCTAGACCCCTGAATAGAAATTCGGTTCCCCAATTTTGTGGTGTCTTCAACATTCTATAAAGAGGAGGGTAAAAGTCTTCAGGAAATTTGATTTGTTGAACTTCTTTACCCCCGGCGTAAACTTTCTCAAGGAATGTCATTGTATGCCACTTTCTTCCAAATTCCCTAGAGGTCTGTACACAATGCCTCTCATCATCTCGAACAAACCGTAGATAACCCTCAGGTGCTTCAAGCCTCCTAGTCCAACTCATTCGCCAATTAAATCGTTCGGAGACTCTCAACGATTGGATGGAGATGGATCGTCTGTACAATAGACCACGTTTAAGTACTCGACCATCGACTCCTAATGCTCTTTCATGTCGAGTTTCTCCAAGGGGATTCATGACGATAGCCTGCACAATAAAAGAAAATGATCAGGCATATGTATAAGTAGGACAAAAACAAACTTTGCATGTGTTCGACAGTATCTCACACATTGAAAGTTCGGGGGCGTCTGTTGAACGGAAAATTTTAATGATGGAGGTGATATTGTTGGGCTTAAATTTTAATTAGGTCCAAGACTTAAAAGACCCAAATGTGTCTTTGGAAGAAAATAACAATAAAACAAAGTAGAAAACAAAAAAAGAAAAAAAAAACAAATAAATTGAATTTAATGCAACTCAGTGTTGAAGCCCGAAAATCTCGAACTAAATACGGGACAAAATTATTAAACTCTCGGGCCTTTCGGCGCGCTAGAAACCGGCTCGTCTTACTTTGAGCTCTCCCACCCCCCGCGTATTATTTTATTCTGTTTTCGGACGCTTATAAGACTTTTTAAGGTCTTTCCTGTAAAATAGTGCGATCTCCTCGGATATTCAAACACGTCTCGGGACCGGTCTTTTTCCAATCTCTTTCTTATTTCATGCGTCCCCTATATATAGCATTTCATTGGGGGGCTTTTCCACCCAAGATCCGATGTGGGATAAAGGCCTTTTGGCCCTTAAGAAAGTATCACACCTACATGGCGTTATATGATTGGCTCATGCCTTTCCTTGGCAATGTTCATCATGTGTACTTGTACACGTTACTTAGCTTGCTTGTAAAAATGTGGGAACTTATTCCACTAGCTAGTGGACTCTTTTGACTAATTGATGAAGTATATAGCAATTGTCCCTTATTATTTCTACATGCATACTACGTAATGGCATGCACTTTCAACACAAGCCACAACGCGGTGATGACATGCATACAAATGATATTTATTGAGCTTTTACTTACGCAGCACGCGTAAACCACTATTTCACCGGTTTTCCGGGTGTCTTTGACCGTACGACGCGCTAAAACGTGCTTAGCGCTTTAATCTTTACGTACTTTCTATTTTAGCACCAATGCGGTGACAGATCCGGGTATCAACTGTGTGGGAAGTTACTTCTCCACCATATGGAGTGAGCCCCACCTTAGCAAAAAAAAAAAAGAAAAAAAAAGGAAAGGAGGAGCTTAGTGGGTGGTTAATTTGTAACCTCCACCAGCTCTGACTACATAGGGGGAAGTTCCATATTTTTGTTGGTACGTTTTCTTCCGCTGAGCAAGAGGCAAAAGAAGACAAGAACTGAAAAAGTGAGTTCTAACAAGACAACAAGAGAGAAAGAAACAAGGAACAAGAGAAGAAAAGGTAGGTTATTCAACTCCTCTTAAAAAAACTGTTTTGATGGGTTGTTAAAATTCACTCTTTGTTCTTCAAATTCCCCCCTTCAACCATCAAAATTTCAGATTTAAATCTATACCATGTTCTTAATTAAGATCTTGTTCATGAGTTTGATTGGTGTACCCAATTTCTAAAGTTAAATTCAAAATCTTCAACAAAAAGGGCTTAATTAAGCCCTGATTTACCCAAGTTTGCCTATCATGGAGAATCAAGGAAGAAGATCGAAGTACATAATTATGTACCAAATTTGATGTCACTTTCGACCTGGAACTAATTAGTTCCTGCAAGTTGGAAATTAATTAATTTCCTTTTGATTAATTAATCAAAAAACGTGTTAGAAGGTGACAAACATTTGGAACTAATTAGTTCCTTGGACAAAAAAACAAACAGGAAGAAACCTCCTCCTGTTTAGTGAATCACGTACCAAAACAAATTTGGTACATAACCTATAAAATTGGTCACCTTTTATTTACTTAATGACTTGTTTAATGGGTAAATTTTCCCCCAAATCCTATTAAAATCGAAAGAAAAAAAAGCAAAGAAAAGGAGGGACGAAAGTTGTCACATGACAAACCAAAAAATAAGGTGATGTGACAACACATAGCTCTTGAAAAGAGCAAAGCCAATTACACATGGGGAAGAACACAAGTCTTACGTAAGAGAAGAGAAAGAAAAATCAAAGCAAAAAGTTAAATGATTTGTTAAATTAGTGATTTGGGAAGAAGATGGAGAGTACATAAATTGATTCTCCTTGTTTCTACGTAGAGAGAAAGGGAAGCCAAAAAAAAATCAAACTGAAAGTTCAAAGTAAATTGGGAGGAATCCGCACCTGTTGAAATTGGTTGAATAACTTATACAGTATGTTTAACCAAGTTTGTAGCCCGATGTCTAAATATATAGGAAAATCCCTTTGAAAAAAAAATCAAAATCAAATCAAGATATAATTTTGTTTAAATATCTGATTACAAAATCTAAATATATCATTATTATCTAACAAATAGATAAACACTCAAAACTGAATGATTTGTTAAAATTGGGTTCAAGATAAAAACAAAACAAGAAAAGCCCAATATAAAATACAAACCCAAGAGTTGTTCACACGTGTACTGTGTACGTTGACAAAGCAAATTTTATAAGAAGACTAGTGGACCTAAAACAAAAAAAAGGTTCGTAAGCCTAATATTACTTTGCAAATGACAATGGATAACAAAGATCATACACTAAGTTGGTTTAGTGTAAACCATCCCAGCTATATACCCAAATTATAGAAATCAAATCTACGGTGATCACTTGATCGGTCGTTCATTAATTTTAGCGCACCATTCCAACTAAAATCAAGAACTATGTATAGATTTGATCCCTTTTAAAAGGGTACATAGGAAATTCGACATAAAATAATTTGTTTGTCGAGTTCAATCACAGTCCCAAATCAAATTTTTATGAAGAACTACGTAAAGACTTGACGCCCACAAGGGCTACGTAGGTAACTCGATCAAATTATATATATCGAGCACAGTCACATATCCCAAAATTAAACCCAATTAAAAATATATATATTAACATTTTGTAGACGCCAAATGCGAAAGGATTGGATCACTCTTCCTAGAAGGTGGATTTAATTTTATTCGCGTCATGCAAGTGATAGTTGGAATGGGTCTACATAACTCTTCCTAAAAGGTGGATCTAGTCTCGTTCTTCTGATGCATGAAAACGACCGCATACACACAAAAAATTAAAACACATCGAACTACAAGTGGCTTGATTCTCCTTAAGGAGATATGTAGGCAATTTATTAAAATGCGGGTGCAGCCCAAATCTTAAGACAAACCAAATCATTTGTATTTGTACAACTTTTAATCAAAAGGGTAAAAAGAAAGGGTCGAACTCAATTTTAAAAGTTAAATAAATGGATATTTCACACGGTAACCTCGAGGTAATGCTTAATTCACAAGGTGTACTAAAGATTGGTATATTTCATATGGTAACCCTAAACTTTATTCAAATTTCATCCTATATCCAAAAGTGTTAAACTAACTTTTCAATGTTAACTTTTTTAGAATTAAAAAGAAAATTAAATAATAAAACTTAAAGTTGTGATTTTTTTACGGCAACAATGTTCTACTACTACTAATCACGTGGAGAGAACCCTATCGACTATAGTACGTACATCGGTGGCGGTGCTCGGGAAGTTGAAGACGCTTACCGTTTGACGAGGGCTTGCTTGTTGGTCTGCAAAGAAGACTTTAGGTATATCTTTTGCTTTATACTCCGTCCAAATTTTGTATTTGTGGGCTAATTAGGGTTTTAGGGTTGAATTAAGGATATAGGGATAAATACGTACGTACACATAGGACTTTGCAAAGATGATTCTCTAAACTTGATTTAAGAGCTCTGTAGACATGGGGCAGGTTGGACTCGATCGATAGAGCAGACACGTACATACTATACTTTATCTTTACATTTGCCTTTATTGCAAGTTAAATATTCCTTAATTACTAGTATGAATCATTGTACATCTTAAAGAGTGGGAGATTAGTTAGTGTTTACCTTTTGTAGATATATAGGCCTGATCGATGTATGAACATGTAAGGCTACCTTACATAGGTTGACTTGTTAAAAGAGAAGGAGTGTTTAAGGTCCTTTTATATATACTATTGAAGAGATGCAGTGATCAGTGTCTTATATTTTTATGATGATCTTTTTATTTGATTTTGAATCACAGGATGGAAGAAAATATATCGTTAAGAATGCGTTATATTCATCGTGAATACGTGGAAGTAAAGGTGAATGATCCTGATAAGTGTAATATTTTGGAGATATTTGTTGATTTACTAGAGGAGGTTGAAAAAACAGGAATGTTCCTACCCGAGCAACCAACTTTATGGTATGCACATAATTCTCAAAGTTTTCAGCTACAAAGTGACAGTGATGTTGTGACAATGTTCAACACATTACGTGATAAGAAGTTGATCAACTTGGCCATCGGAGCTGCGGAATCACAATCTAAGAATCTAGAGTTGGCACGGGGTTTTATTAGATCAAAGAGGCTTACAGAAAACTTATCACTTCCAAGGTCAAGTCACAACATCCAACCTACTTTCAGTAGAAGAGTTCCCGCCACTACTACCAGGAGAAAAGGGATTTATGCTCCATTAGTTGGAAGTACCTCTCAGTCCTTAAGTAATCAATCTGATTCTAGTGATCTTTATGCAAGAATAGACAATTTACATGATTCCACTTTGCCATCTATTGAGGAACCTGATGTTGTTGTGTCCACCGGTAATATACATGTAGTTGTTGGCCCCTCAGTTGATATGCCCGATGCAGAAAACGTTATGTCACCACTAGCGGATGATGGAGACGAGAGTAACGTTGATGATTACTTTGATGTACTATATGATAACGGAGAGTTGTATGGTGATAGTGAATTTGGGAAGATCAAGCTGAAGGAATGGATGATTTTTATTGACAAAGATCATGTGATGGATGTTGTTAGAGATTATTGCATCCAAGAGGGTTTCTCTGTTGTAGTATTAAAATCTGAGCAAAACAGGTATACAGCTTTGTGTGGAGACTCAAACTATAATTGGAGGATTCATGCATCAAGATTGTCAGATGAAGTTACATGGGCAATTAAAAAACTGAATGACACTCATAATTGCTTGAAAGTGGATATGTACAACTCCATGGCAACACCGGAATGGGCGTCAATAAAGATTCTTGAATATGTGAGAGCTGATGAAGATGTCAAAGGAAAAACTCTTCAAACTTTCTTACTCAAAAACTTCGGTATTAATATGAAGACAACATCCTTGTACAAAGCAAGGACACTTGCACTCAAGATAATTAAAGGAGATGATGACACTTCTTATGGGAGCTTGCCTAGTTATTATGAGGTCTTAAAGACTTCTAATCCTAACTCGAAAGCTCATATTACTTGGAGGCATGGTGAAAATGATCCTGAAGAACCAATTCAATTTAAGAGTGTCTTTATTTCTTTGAATCCAATGATTCAGGGATTCATTCAAGGATGTAGAGGGTTGATTGGAGTAGATGGATGCCATCTAAAGGGAAAGTACGGTGGGGTTGTTTTGTCTGCTATTGCGGTGGATGGAAACAATGAGATTTTTCCTTTAGCATATGGTATATATGAAAATGAAAGTAAGGCAACATGGTCTTCTTTCTTCTATCACTTAAGAGAGCTTTTACGGAATGTTGAAAGAGCCAATTGGTGCATTGTGTCGGATAGACAGAAAGTATTGTCTTTTCCTTTATTTTTTCGTTTTTTTACCTTTCTTTAATCTTTAATTACATCTTATTCTCTATGTTGACTACTTTCGCATATTAGGGGGTTGAACCGGCTCTTAGGGAAGTGTGGCCCTCAGCTTCAAGAAGATACTGTTGCACACATCTTTGTACCAACTTCAAGAAGGCATTTCCAGGAAAGCATATGCATGACCTTTTTTGGTCATGTTGCAAATCATATTCTGAGTTCAAATTCAAGAATGCAATGGAAAAATTGGAAAGAATAGCTGGGTTGGGTGCCGTTAGGTGGCTGCAAGATTTGGGGGATAATAAGTGTTGGGCAAGGTACAAGTATGACCCAAATTTACATTCTCCTAAAACATCAAGCAACTTTGTAGAGTCATACAATTCAACATTAGGATCAGATAGACGTCTTCCAGTGTTGACACTTCTTGAAGGTACATATTACTCTAACTTTTTGATTGAAATATGAGTGTTTTTGTCTAATGATTAATTGATTATATTCGCTTTTGTAGGAATGAGAAGAACAATCATGGTTAGACATTGTATGAGACAAGAAGCGTCCCAAAATATGCCTCTTAATGACATAACTAAATATGCAAAAGATAGATTGGCTAAGGGAGAAAAAGCAGCACGTTCTTGTCAGGTTCATGATTGTGTGCCTTGCTTCCTTTTTTTGATATTTTCATTCCTAATTATTGGTTTAAGTCATTGTAACAATATTAAGGTATTGTTTTTCTAGGTTTTTAATGTATCACCCACTGAATTTGAAGTTACAGAAGATCACTCATCATTGGCTGTCAACATTGCAAACCGAACATGCGCATGTGGTGAATGGCAAATTCGTGGGATCCCTTGTCGACATGCTATATGTGTTATACTCAATTTTCGGGGACATCCAGAACACTATGTTTCTGAATGGTTTTCCATAAAAATGTATAGAAAAACATATTCGGTGAATTATAGGCCTGTTCCAGATGAAGAACAATGGCCTACGTTTGATCTTCAAAGAATCAACCCACCAACCATGAAAAGGAAAGTTGGAAGACCCCCAAGAAATAGAAGAAGACAAGAGGGCCAAAAGGCTGCTGGAAAGAGGTCTCGGGTTGTGCGGTGTGGAAGATGCAAGGTTCTAACTCAAATTTACCTCATCTCTTCTTTATTACCAGCTTTAATTATGTAATTGTACATGTTTTGTTGTTTCATTTTGTATTCTAGGCATTTGGGCATAATGTGAGGTCATGTAAAGGTGGACTAACTGCAAGAGTGCTTAAGGAACAACAAGGTGTACGAGTTGTACGAAGACAAAAGAGGAAGACAAAACAAAAAAACAATGAAGAACAACTACCTCATATGGAAGATGTGATGTGCTCAGCCCCATGGGTTCCAAGCACTCAATAGAAATCTGTTTTTGTTTTTGGTACCAATAAAGAATCCTATTGAGTTGTTAAATGTTGCTCTTTTCGACATTGTCCAAGACTACTTAAACTAGCTGGTGTTTCAACTGTCCTTTTTTTTCTTGTTTAGACTCCTATGTTATTGGTGAATTTTATTATTTAGAATTGGTTTGTGCTTACTTAATATTAAGTCTAATTTTCTCCCTATTGGCTTATTTTTTAAATTGTTTACTGTTGGCTTATTATTGAGTTGGCATAGCTAGCTGCTCCTCTTTGTTCCTTATTATTTAGTTGATGTGGGCATGTGACCTGTCCTATAGGCACATCATTTCTTTCTTTTTTTTTCATTGCTTCTTTATTTTAGTACAAATAAGGGCTTTAGGGTAAATGTTAGTGAGGCTATTGGGATTGTAAACGGCTACAGCCGTGGACTCCTTTTCCTCTATTTAATGAAAGCTAGCACTTTCATGGTGTTTACCAACTGAGTATTACTCAAGCTTACTTCTTCTCATTCCCCTTACTTAGTGAAGGTTTGATTTTTTCAAAAAAAATAAGTTATTTGATTTGTAACCTATGTAGGACTTGAACCTACATCTTTGTGTTATATATACTAACACATTGCTCTACCTTCTTGAGCTAATAGGCTTAAAATTTCAACCTTAAACATTGTAATAATGTGAATTGCTTTTTGCTTACATATTAGAGGTTCACTCTTCATAATAGATTTATACCAAATCTCACAAGAAATCAGAAATCAATTTAGCATTATTTACTATAATCCATAGAAAACTAGAGTGAAACATAGCAGCCCAATTATAAAAATAACCAGTATGCACAAATAGCACTATAGGCATTAAATGCTCAAAATCAATATAGATGAGAAATGCAGGATAAGGCATGAGTTCTTTAGTGTCCTACTTTTCTCTAACTATTGCTTTTGTTCCTAGACCATTACTTTTTTTAACTTCTTGTATGTGTAAACAACTGGTGTCCTATTTCCTATAACTATTGCTATTGCTCCTAGAATATTGCCTTTTCTAACTTGTATTTGCAAGTATCCTACTTTTCTCTAGCTAGTGCTTTTGTTTCTAGACCATTTCTTTTTCTAACTTGCTGTATGTGCAAATCGGTGTCCTACTTTTCTCTAGCTATTGCTTATTGTTTTTATCTAACTTGTTGTATGTGTAAGCCAGTGTACTACTGTTCTAACTTGCTCCTCTTTTAAATTCCTCAATTGTTTTGTTAATCAAACCACTACTGATTTCCTACTTTTTTAACTTGTTGGTATCTATTGTTCCAATGGATTTTACTAATTTGTGTTCTCATACTCTCTACTTGTTTTAGGTGATCATTCTCACCATCACAATATAACTCTTTTTTGCAGCAACATCACCATTTTAGTATATATACATAACAATGTGAAATTGACACAAATATGCAAGAGCCATAGAACTCAGAATTCATAAAAGCCCTAAAGTGATTGAAACACCAACATTTGTTAAACCCTAAATCAATTAGAATCCCTAATTTACCTTGAAAACCTTCAATTCCGACCTTCTTTTTTGTTCCCCAATCCACCAAATTTTAGGTTTAGCTAGCAGCGACACCTTGTGTTGTTCGTCGGCCACCATCGAATTACCTTCTTCGAACGACAAAACCACCAAGGGATCCGTCGATGTCGCAAACAAGCATGGGCAAGATCGTCTTCAAGGAGCGATGGAAAGCACAATCGGCGAGGGAAAGTGTCAATTTTCTTTTTTGGTCGGAAGGGAAAGTGTCAAGGTTGAGGATGGAACCTGAAAACGTGCTTTGATTTTTTCTAACAAGTTTAATGCATTTTAACCCTTTTTTCCATTCTTTTTTTTTAAAAATTTTGAAACACGGTTAACGTTAAGTTTAACGTTTTGGGTACAAAATAAAATTGGAATAAAGTTCAGGGTTACCGTATGAAATATACCAATCTTTAGTACACCTTGTGAATTAAGCAATACCTCGGGGTTACCACGTGAAATATCCGTTAAATAAAATATGTTTTGTGATTTTATATATATTATTACTCAACACGATGTAGATGGGTATCTAAGTGGGGTTAGACGGCTAGACGGATTAGGGTCTTTCAACACTTAGATAAAGCCTAGACGAGTCTTATGTGGGATTTTTGAAAGAGGTTAGTCACTTTTAAAAGTGCATGCACTCTTAATCTGAGCGAGTAACTTACTCACCTAAAGCAGGGTTGAATTGAGCGCAAAAGCAGGATTTGGTTTTTACAACTCATCAAAAGAAATTAACTACAAAGTACAAATTGCAACGGGGAAGTGAAATTTGTTTACCTTTCATGAACCTACTTGGATTGAAATTGCATCAAAATCGCGAGGCTTTTCCAAATCTTCTGCCGTAATGGCCTCTTTCCCACACCTTCGCTTATGTGGATCAAGTTTTGCTTCGACCTCCAAAACCTCATCCATAATTTATGAGATTGTGTAGAATTTTATAAACTCTGAAATTGTTGTAATCAATTTATAAGTTTATTTTCGACCTAGCTATCCCAGTAGGACTCGGAGTATAAGATTATATCTTCTACTTTAGATTTTTTTGTTAGTTTATATTGCTCTTCTTAATATATATATCCATTGAAATTTTCTATATCTTAGTAAATTATGACCATATAACCAACTTATAATTTTTTTGGATATATATCCCAATCAACGTTATGGTATATACAAGATATACCATAATTGTGATTGAATCCATCCATATAATGTAAATTCACAAAACAAACATATCATCACACACACAAAAAAAAACATATCATCATATCTACTTCTTTTTTTGTCGAACATATCATCACATATACTTAACTTGTAATCTACGAAATCCAATACTTAACCTGTGATTACAGGTTGAGTATGAATCAGGTTAACCAAACTAATCAAGAATACGGCATTGTGCCCTTCTTCGGGCCATGTAAGTATGGGCCTGCAAGCGATATATTAACGGCCCACTAGAAAGGCAAAACTTCGAGCCAAAAAAATACGGCATTGTTTCACAACCCCTTGTAAGGAAAACATTACACAAACCACCCATAAAAGGGGCAACTATCAAAACATCACCCAAGCCCTTTTAAGGGCGGGTTATTGGGTCGGGTAAATGGTTCAAGTTCAACCCAATGGAAAATTATTGCGCCTGGCTTGTCATTGACTAGTTGACTAGCAACACAAAATCTCAAAGCGCAACGCTAACGATCATTCGACGTTTCTGATTCTTCCATCTTCTTCTAATCCTTTCCAACCTTCTCCCAAACACCAGCCCGAATAAATGAAAGAGTGAGGTGCAAGTTTTTTTAAAGAAGCCCTGAATTTCCCTTCATCATCCTCCCCTTCTTAGCGAAGATTCGTCCTCGAATCTTAGATGTCCTCTACATCTTCATAGGGGAGAAAGTAGTCGTTGGATCCACATGATTTTTCAGGCTCTTCATGAACTAGCTCGGAATATGTATGATATGAAGAAGACATAGTGCTACAAACACTTTGCAATGTTAGAATGAATTCAAATCCTCACAAGTGTTTCACTCATGTGTTTACACTCTAACTTGTTTTCATGGTGGCCCTTTTGATCTTTAAACTTAGCAAGGACTGACTTGAAAAAGAATTGACATGAAAGACACGACACATAACCAAAAGACATTCACGATTTTGGCCTTTGTGCAAACAAGGAAAGACATACATGTAGATTTTTGACACGAGAAGCAAATGAAATTAGGATGAAAGACACAAGAAGTGGATGTAGAATGATGAAGAAGGAAGATTAAACAAAAGAACGAGCCTTACATTAATTCAATCTCGGTTGAAAAAGCTAAGCCAATGTTGTAATTGTTGGGGCTGAAACAACTTCGTAGTCCACTCTCTCTTGTTCTTTTTCTTTTTAATCGGATTTGCATTATGGACTTTGAGTTGAATTTAAAAAGAAATGGGGAGGATAAAGACGTTGGGGCTATTGGCAAGTCAGATATTTGTGGATTTGTATGGAGTGGAAATTACAATATTGTGGACGTACGGTAGTGTGGCTGATTGTAGAGCTTGAAAAAGTCAACGAGAGTTTGAATTTCACTAAGCCTAGATTTTAGGAGGGTGGGTAGATGGTGGTTTTAGCTTCCACTTTTTTTATTTAAAACAAAAAAAACGTGGCTGCAAGGTAAGTGTGATAATGGGTATTTGTTTTTTTTTTAATAAAAACAAACGTGACTGCTAAGTATATATATGTAAAGATAGAGAGAAAATCAAGAAATATAAGAAAAATAAATAAGCGAAACACTAATGCATTCTAAACTAAGCTCAAAATAAACAACTCATGACCAAGTGGTATCAAAGAAGACTCTGATACCACCTTGATACAGGGCTAGATGTTGGTAGCCTGATCTTTGACATTCATGACTCAATAGAAAGCACACACGAAACGATTGGAAATGAGACTAGAAATGAAGGACTCGATCGACTGAACAAAAGGGAAATGACGCAACAATGGAAAGCAAACTGAAACGAGGACTCAATGAAGGAAACGAATGAGAAACAAGAAGGATAACCCTCCGAGACAACTATTAAATATCCTAATAGAATGGATGAAGTGTTTGCCATAAAATTTAAATTAAATGCACAAATATTAAATACATGAAGTGCATGATAAAATAAACCCTATAGAGTCTATCATATGTGATATACATATATAAAAGAAAATTCAATAAAGGGATGAAGAAGGGGATCCATTTGGTTCTTCCTCCATCCAAAAAACAATCTAATAGTATAGGCGCATCATGCTAATTGATTTTTAAATGGGGGCTCGGTTAAGAAGAGTAATCTATAAAGAAAAAAAACACTTTATTTTAATCTAAAGAAAAGAATTTAAGAAAAATGGGATAGTTAATAAACTACCCACAAAAACTCACTAGTATATATATATGAGAGGAGTTGGGGACGTTCGCCGGTTCCAAGACAATCCTCCCCGTGTAAATTGTAACCTGCAAAAGACAAAGAGGCAAGAATTACGTACGTAATAAATCAAAACAACACAGAAGAAACAAGGAGATCAAACCTGATCAAGAAGAAGGACAATTGTGCCTATGTTTCATCCAATGTTAAAAGAAGAGAAAGGTAGCACATGTGTTTATGAATACATCCATTCTGATCCCTATTTTCTTAAACGAATATAATTTTCAAAACCGATTTTGTGGTCCGGGAGGAACCGAGTGGATCCGAACGCCACACCGAAAATTGATTTCGTTTTGAAATATAATCATATGTACATATTTAAAAATGGGTTAATGACATGGCTTGGGAGGAACCGAGTGGATTCAAACACCATGTTCAATAATTTGCGGCCTAGAAGGAACCGAGTGGATCCGAACACCACACCAATTAGCCTCTTATTATGGCATTATAATGCCGAAATCGTCCTACAAATTGTTTGACACTTGACGAATTTGGACGTTGGATTGATTACTCCTCTTATGACTTAATTATACATGGGTTAAAGAAATATCCTGTATGTAACCGATGGATATTGATGATGGAATCCTAAGTATATATTAATCCAAAAAATCAAGTGAATTAACAGCCTAATTGGCCTCACAAAATAGACCATCGTACATATGAAGAAAAGGGGGAGGATATAGATTAATATATAGTTTTCGATTGTGTACCTTCTCTCTTACCTATCAAGATAGGTATGCAGTTGATGGGATTGAGTTGGTGGATTGAACTTGTCTATACTTGCACAAATTCCAGAGACTTGGATTTCTAAAATCGAAGGCAATTCATCTTGTTGAGTATAAATTAATTAAAACACTTCATGACTAAGAAAGAAGATGGTCAATGAAACTCAAACCTGTTTGGGAATTTCCCAGGACGAGAAGTTGAAGCAAATTGACAATGTTGCTGAGGAACCCTAAGTATGATTTTGAGAAATTTGATATTAATTAAGAAGTAAAAAAAATATATCTTTTGATCAAGATAAAATACTCAGATTTAGAAAAGTATTTTTTTTATTACAAACTGATTTTATATGGCCCAATTGAGATGTATAGATTAATGGGCCTAAAATTCTAAATTTGTGATTAAAACTTGAACTCAAACGTGAGTTGAGGAGGAGAGAAGAAATCTCATTGAGATTGGATTAATTAAGTCACTTGAAATATTAGTATGTGTATAAAAGGTATATATACTACTATGTTGATCAAGTTACGTACTAAAGGCATGAATATATAACCCCTTGTGTACGTGGTTAACTCATCACTTATATAGCGATATAAATTAAGATTATAAAGTAAGATGCCTACGTGTAAATCCGACGTGAGTAAGATCCCGCTTGAGAACCCCTTCGACGCTCTGCCTGAAGGGGACGTGAGTGACAAACGGGGCATGAAGCCCAAATACATGAAGGTCGCTCACCCAAAGGTGACTATGGCTTACAAGAGCCAGGTCTTGAGTGACAAGGCCCCATCTCCAAATGGCACAAAGCCCATTGTTGGAGCCTCTTACGAGCCCACAATTCGGGTCATCATGACTTGTGAAGAGGTGGCAAAACCCCCTACTCAAGCCGTCTCCAAGGGCAAGAAGTCTAGGATAAGGGGTCGTAAGAGTGGATCCAAGAGGGGTGGGGCATTTCGCCGCTTGCCAAGTTCGTCTGCCTTGGAGTTGGCTCATAAGAGACTCTTTGGGAGGCCGCCCGTGAGCTAGCAACACCGAAGTTGCCTGTTCATGCTCCTGAGGTTAAGCCTCAGACCCGTATCCTCATTGGGTCCATACCTATCTACAAAGGTGGATTGAGGAAGTTAACATGGTTTCCTTCACCGAAGAGGTCCCTCCAAAGACCTCTAAAATCAAGATAGTCAAACCTTCTCAATCCGAGAAGGCTCGAGACGATCAAAATACCAAACGAGACTCATGAGCTCTCAGGAAAAAGAAGGGCTCATCAAGATCAACAAGCTCGACTTCAGAGACAGTCGGATCTCAAGCCTATACTGGTGTCATCACTAGGTCAAAGGCTAAAGAATTATCATTTGCATGCGTGGTTGCACGTTCCCCATCTCCTCCGCCACCTGGTTGTAGAGGATGTACACTCAGAAGAGGAGGTTGAAAGTTATCCACTATATGGGGACTTGAACACCCTCTTCCGAGAGGAAGAATTTCCGGCCATGGCTAGCAAGCAAAAATCACCTCCCGCCTTACAAGAAGAGACGGAGAGTATTCCAGTTCTAGTTACTGACACAGCTAGTATGGAAGAGCAACTCCGAGAGGTACAAAATCAATTAAGCGAAAAAGATGCTCAAATAGCATCACTTGCCGCTCGAGTACCTAATCATGTTCAAGAGAGTAGGCAAGATCAAACAGGGACAAGTGGTGAAACTCATGGGGCCGGTTTAGCTCTCACCCCGCAAGAAGTCCGAGAGATGATAGTTCGAGGGATTAGAGAGTTTCAAGCCTCACAAAATCCACCTGTCATAGGGTACTGAAAGCCATACCCTGCACATTACGATTCAGTTCCTTTCCCTCCAGGATACCAAAGGCCGAATTTTGACAAGTTTGATGGTATCCATGGCTCACCGCATGAGCACCTCGCTCACTTCTACTCTGCATGTGGTGAGACTACGCTCAGTAATGCATTGCTCATAAGGCAATTTGTCCAGTCGTTGAAGGCGTCAGCATTTACATGGTATACACAACTACAACCTGACTCTATTCAGACATGGGACGATTTAGAAAGGGCGTTCTTGGGCCAGTTTGTGAGCTCAAAAGTTAAGGTCTCTATTATGGACCTCGGAAATGCGTATCAACGTTCGAATGAGTTTGCAAACGACTTCATCGCCAGGTGGAGAAGCCTAAGGTTGCAATGCCCTGAAAAATTAAGTCAGCAAGCTTGTGTGCAGGTGTGCACTAATAATCTACTTCCTGAGCTTGCAGTACACGTAGGGAGCGCCGAGCCTACATCGTTTCATGCTTTGGTGTCGAAGGCGTGTAATGTTGAGCGCCAACTTGCTAGGCGTCAAGCAAGCTCTAGCCGTCCTCATCATAATGAGTCGAAGAGAGATGAGGGCAAGAAGCCACAAAAGAAGGGCGAAACCATGGCTACTTTTATCAAGCCTAGTAACAAGTCTTCTAGTGGCAATAATTCGAAGGCTCAAAAAAGAGGAAACTCCAAAGAGTCTAATAAAAAGCTAACTCTTGAAGAGAGGAAGCAAAAGAAATACCCTTTCGACGACGATGACGTTAAAGGGATATTTGAAGAATTGATGGCTGCCAAACTTCTGACGCTTCCAGAGCCAAAGAGGCCCAAAGAAGTTGGCAAGAAAAGCGATCCAAAATATTGCCCGTATCATCGATTGATTAGTAATCCAATCAAAATTTGCTATGTCCTTAAGGATATTATAGAAAGGATAATTAATAAAGGAGAAATCGAGATCGAAGGAGCGTCCTCAAAGGCTCCAGCGGCCTCGTCAAACATAATCTCGACAGTAGGCGCCCAAGAGTATGGTGATCCATCTTTAGAGTGCACCAATACTCAAGAGACAATTAACATCCCTACTGTATCACTGCCTCCTATGGCGATTCCAGTTCAATTCAGACTAGATGGTAAAGTTCACATCGTTTGGGCATACCCTGATATGTCAAGACCTAGTCCTACCCAACTAACACTATATGAGGTAGTGATGGACCCGCGTATCAAGGAATCACATACCAAGGACGATGTGGATGAAGAAAATAACAACTCTGAGTGGAAGACTTGTACGAGCAAAAGAAAGCCTTGAAAAACAATGACTCGAACTCAGCCTCTCTGGGTTTCAGAATGATTGGAAGGAAACCCGAGAAGAAGAAAAGTAAGAAGAAAAAGAAGTCTACTTATAAGAATGGAAAGAAGTCGATGGTAGACTCTAATGAAGAATACATTTCACTTGAACGCATGTCGTTCATGTTGAAGGACTATATCCCAAAGAACTTCTTGGATGATAAATGATCTAATATTGAGATGTTTTGGGATGAAGAAGTTGTCCAATGTTGTATGGCCTCATGGGCCGACAAGTGTGAGGAAGAGGACTCAGAAGTTGATGCAGTTACTCTTTGTTTTGGGCGTGAGTTAGAGCCCACTAAGCCTAAGTCAAAAGAAATTGTCTCTAGTGAGGCATCTCAAACATAGAATTTTGAAGATAACACCGATAGAGAGGCCCTTAAAGCACCAAGAAAAGACAAAGGAGAACGAAGGGAAAACACCAAGAATCCTATTCCTTAAGCATCCACTTCAAAATTCAAAGCTCCTCCAAAGGAGCCAAAAGAGCGAGTCAATTATGACGTCATTAGCCACTTGAAGCAAATTCCCGCTCACTTAAGTGTTTACGACGCTCTACAAATGTCGAATGATTAAAGAAGAGCACTCATTCAAGCTCTCACCGATCCGGATGACTATAAAGACCAAGTCGGCCCAATTAAAGTTGATGAAGTGTCATTGTCTTCGCCAGTCCGTTGTGCTTCGTGCATGACCTGCATAACATTCTCCGATGAAGATCTTCAATTAGGAGAAGAACACCATAATAGGCCTTTATACGTGACAGGCATGGTCGGAGATACAAAGGTCAATCGGATTCTACTTGATTGTGGGTCAGTTGTAAATTTGCTCCCACTGAAGAAATTACGAGCGATAGGGTTGACAACAAGTCACTTATCCCCTACCTTGCTCACTATTCAAGGTTTCAACCAAGTTGGCCAAAAAGCCATGGGCACTATTTCTTTGAAGATGGTGTTAGACGACTTATACAAAGACGCGCTCTTCCATGTCATTGACGCTAACACTTCTTATACCGTCTTACTTGGAAGGCCATGGTTGCACTCTAGTAGGTATGTCGTCTCCACGCTACATCAATGCTTGAAGTATACCGATAATGATGGGAATGAAAAAACCATCCGAGGTGACCCAAACCCTTTCAATGGTGAGGATGTCAACTATACTGATGCCAAGTTCTATAAGTTAGTTGGCTTCGAGTTGAGCTCATCAAAGGGTTAAAGTAGTTGCACCGATAAACTTCGAATGAGCGAGGCATGCCCAAGAGTCGCCCTAACGCCAACTGTGTTCCTCGCAGAGGAGAGCAACCTAAGCTCACAGTCTAAGGTGTTGTTCAAGTATACACCAAAAGACAAAAGAAGTCCCGGCCAAAAGCCGCTAACTTCTGTTGAAGGGGTCTTTAACTCGCTCATGACAAGTTATACATGTCCCCTTCGTAGAATTGATCAGTCAATCCCCGATGAAACGCTGATCATTCATCGATTTTATGGGGATAACAAGGATGACAATAAGAGAGTGGTATTAAAGAGGAGAATCTCCGAACCCTCTTTTGCAGCTTCATCCTCAAAAGTCCACAAGAAACCTAAAATCAAGGTGCGGGGGTCGATCATTCCTCCAAAGGGAAAACCATACAAGGGGTCCCCGACGAGAGCACATGTGAAAACTTACAACTATCTCAAGATGGGGGACTCTTAGCCATAAGCATGACGGAGCCGTTGATAATAACTCCAGAAGAGCAAGACATGTTTACAGGTGGAGGCTCATCACGACGATATCAGTATTTGAAAGGTTCGATACAACTTCTAGGCACGATGCACCTCATGTTTCTGTGTTCCAAAGGCTTGGAAATATCAAGCCTAAAAGGAAGGAAGTTCGAGCGAAGAAAAATAAAAGACTGAAGCTCAAGAAAAATAAGCCTGTTAAAATTCTTATGAACAAACTTGAAGATCTTGCCATCGCTGATGTTGAGGAAGTGAAAATATGGTATTCGTCTCCGACGAAGGCGACACCCGAATTCATGAGTCCTCTCAAGACATGAAAGAGTACTCACAAGATTTCATCAACACAGTTCAACCTGCACCACCAGAGATGGAAGATGGAGGTCAAGCAACAATTGATGAGTTCCATGAAATTAATTTGGGAACTCTTGAGGACCCTAAACCCATCATTATTAGTGTTTTGTTGACAAAAGGCGAAAGAGTGGTATATGAACAACTACTCAAAGAATATAAAGATTTGTTCGCCTGGGGGTATCAAGATATGCCTGGTCTAGATCCAAAAGTCGCCGTGCATAAATTGGCTATATTCGAGAATAAAAGCCAATGAAACAAGCATAGAGACGATTTCGACCTGAACTGGTGGTTAAAATCAAAGTTGAGGTGAACAAGCTCATTGAGGCGGGGTTCATTCGTGAAGTTCAGTATCCAGTGTGGTTGGCCAATATCGTCCCCGTTAAGAAGAAAAATGGCCAGTTTCGTATTTGTGTGGACTTTAGGGATTTAAATGAAGCATGCTCTAAAGATGAATTCCCTTTGCCCATTACCGAGCTCCTAGTTGCTGCCACTATGGGTTTCCAGGCCTTGTCCTTTATGGATGGCTTCTCTGGGTACAATCAAATCAAGATGGACCCAGAAGATGAAGAATTGACCGCCTTTAGGACACCCTTAGGCACATTCTGTTACACAGTGATGCCTTTCGGTTTGAAAAATGCCGGGGCAACCTATCAACGAGCCATGACAGTCATATTCCATGATCTACTTCATAACACTATCGAGTGTTACGTGGACGACTTAGTGGTGAAGACAAAAGAAAGAGAAGACCACTCAAATGATCTTCGCATAATTTTTGAGAGGCTTCACAAACACCAACTTAAGATGAATCCTCTCAAGTGTGCTTTTGGCGTGACATCGGGGAAGTTTCTTGGCTTTGTTGTACGGGATCGAGGGATCGAAATTGACCCGGACAAGATCAAGGCAATCGTTCAAATGCCTCCTCCAAGGAGCCTTCGAGAGCTTTGAGGATTGCAAGGGAAACTCGCGTATATTCAACGGTTCATTTCAAATTTGACAGGGAGGTGTCAACCATTTCTAAGGTTGATGAAAAGGACTCGCCTTTTATATGGGATCAACAATGCCAAAATGCTCTCGATAGCATAAAACAATATTCGATGAGTCCACCGATCTTGATGGCGCCTGTCCAAGGAAGGCCTTTAATCTTATATACAGCGACCCTCGAGCGATCTTTAGGAGCTATGTTGGCCCAAACTAACGACGAGGGCAAAGAAAATGCTTTATATTATATAAGCCGAACAATGGTGGGAGCCGAGCATAATTACTCTTCTATGGAGAAGATTTGCCTAGCTTTGGTATTTGCCATCCAAAAATTACGACATTATCTATTGTCCCATCAAATTACTTTGGTTTCTAAGGTGGATCCACTAAGATATATCCTTTCAAAGGCCGTACTATCAGGGAGATTAGCCAAATGGGCCATGCTACTAGCACCCTTTGACATTAAGTTTGTGCCCCAAAAGGCAATAAAAGGGCAAATCATCGTTGACTTCTTAGCTTCCCATCCGACCCCAGATAATGAGGAGTTGTCAAACGACCTTCCAAATGAAGAAGTATTCATAGTGGAAGAAAACTTATGGCAACTTTATTTCGACGGGGCGGCGAACAAAAGGGGCGTTGGGGTCGGCGTTGTTTTCATCACACCCTCTAGCGGGTTGGTGCCTTATTCATTTTCCCTCATGGAAAACTGCACGAACAACGTGGCAGAGTATGAGGCACTCATAATTGGTCTAGAGATAGCCCTTGAAATGCACATTGATCCTTTAAGAGTGTGTGGTGATTCTCAATTAATCGTCAGACAAGTAAATGGCTTGTACGAGGTCAAAACCGCGAGTTTAATTCCTTTATGGAAAACAGCAAGAGAACTCGTGCACCAATTTGATGATACAGAGATCGTAAAGCCGATGCTCTGGCTAAGCTAGCCGCGTCATTAACACTACCCGATGAAAGAGAAATTCAAGTCACAATCGGAGAGCGACATGTCTTAGCGTCGTCCTTAGACAGACTTGCGCAATTCGAGGAAGTGGATGTTGTCTCAGTTTATGAGATTGATGAAGATCCTGATTGGCGACAACCATTAATTGAGTATCTTCGACATGGAAACCTACCTGAAGATTCAAAGAAAAGGGTGGATATAAAACGACGAGCACCTAGGTTCCTATTGGAAAATGGTACGCTATACCGAAGGAGCTTTGATGGGATCTTACTCAGGTGTTTGCCAAAAGAAGAGAGTATGCATATTCTAGCTGAAACTCATGCCGGGACGTGTGGGGCACATCAAGTTGGTCCTAAGTTAGCCGATCAAGTTAAACGATTAGGCTATTATTGGCCGACAATGGTAAAAGATGCAATGAAGTTTGCTAAGGCTTGTCATGCCTGTCAAATTATGGTGACTTTATTCATGAACCGCCCCAACTCCTTCATCCATCTATTTTATCATGGCCCTTTAACGCATGGAGTCTCGATGTGGTAGGACCTATTAAGCCATCTTCTTCCCGCGGCCATCAATACATTTTGGTCGCGACTGATTACTTCTCTAAATGGGTTGAAGCTATACCATTAAAGGCAGTTGGAGTAAAAGAAGTTGTCGATTTCATAAGGATTCATCTGATCTATAGATATGGGGTCCCTTCAAAGATAATTTCAGATAATGCTCTCTACTTCCGAAATCAATTTATGGTGAAGTAAGCCGAAAAGTTTGGATTTAAACATAGCTACTCATCAAGCTACAATCCGACATCAAATGGCCAAGTTGAAGCATTTAACAAGATGCTTTGTAAAATTCTTAACAAAATGGTCTCAAAGTCCAGGAGGGATTGGCACGAATGCTTGCCTGAAGCACTATGGGTGTATAGAACGACTGTTTGAACATCCACTTGGTGTACACCTTACAATTTAGTCTTCGGGTCTGAAGCTGTTTAACCCTTGGAGGTTCAATTACCTTCTCTGAGAGTTGTCGTGCAGCTTACGAATCCGGACGAGAATGTTAAGATTCACCTAGCCGAGCTGGAAGCATTGGATGAGCATAGGCTGGCAACACAACAAAGACTCGAAATTTATCAAGCCCGTGTCACAGGGGCATTCAATAAACGAGTCAAGTTCCGTTCTCTTTCAATGGGTGATTTGGTTCTTACTATAAGGAGACCAATCGTCATAAACCGGAAAGCACAAGGAAAATTTGATTTGAAATGGGAGGGTCCATATATTATCACCAAGGTCTTCCCTAAAGGCTTTTACGAACTCTCGAATATTGATGGTGGAGTTCTGTATTCTTGTGTGAACGGAAAATTTGTGAAAAAATATTTTAGTTAAGTCCGAAGTATGCAAGTGATAGTGGGCGTGATTCGAGCAACCCTTCCTAGAAGGTGGGTTCGAGTTACACCTATGATGCGTACAAGGAATAACAACAACAACAACAATTAGCCTAGTGGACTTCCCCTAAAGGAGAATTTGGGGGGGTCGAAATAGTGGCACCCCTGGCTAAACGCAGAGGGGGAGCGACTAGGAGACCCAACAACGAAACACCCAAAGCACACAAACCTAAAACAAAAATGCAAAGAAAAACACAAACAAAAACACAAACAAAAACACCAAGACCCAGAACAAAGGCAATAAAACGCAGGAACCCAAAGCTCAAGGACCACCCAGCACAGAGCCCAAAACAAAACATAGACAAAGTCAGAGAAAGCCAAAACTCAAGCATGTCGGTCTGAGCAGGATCTAGCCATCCACCACACGAATCCTCTCTCTCCAGCTATCTCTGCATACTGCCAGCTCTGTCGAAATCCCTAAAAGACTGACATCCTGCCTTATACTGTCTCGCCAGCGCTTCTTCGGCCGACCCCTCCCTCTGCGAAAGACTCCCAGAAGGTGGGTACAAGGAATAAATTAAATAAAATATTTGGCTAATATGCAAATGATAGTTGGGCTAGATTTAGGCAACCCTTCCCAGAAGGTGGGTCTAGATCTAATCCTCTGATGCGTGTGGGTAAAAAAACGATTAATTGAGATAACCCCTTGAACTACGATCGGCTTGATCCTCCAAAAAGGGGGTACGTAGGCAATTTAGCCGGTCAAATATGCTAGATGCAGCCCCAAAAATAAATAAAACAAAATATAGCCCTCTCCTATTTTATACATATATGCCCAATAGACGTGCTATACATAGCAAATACATGTCAAAGTTGATTCGTAAGCAAAGCAAAGCGAAATGGGTGAATTCAAGTTTGTAGCCCAGCTTAGTTTACGACTATATGGGTCAATGTGAGGCGAGGTACAAATTAAAAGAAATGATTGAGTCTTCCATTAGAATGACAACGGAAGCGGTTAAGCCATGTGATAAAAACAAATTTGTGGAATAAACCCAAGCTAAAGGCAAAAAGCCAACAAAAGTTTTGACTGTACTCAAATGCTAAAGACCAATCAAGTGTGTTTGTAGTAATTAAACACAAAGTCAAGCTAGAAATAATCCATGTCCTATTAAACTAGGCTAAAAACAAATACGCAAATGATTGCAATGTTGCAAATCATATGGAGTGCTCCACTTGCCATCCAAATCACACTCCAGCAGCAATAGAATCTTGAATCTGCAAAAATAAAAAAGAGGTGCAGAATATAATTAAAAAAAAAGGAAGAAGGCAAAAGAATAAAAAGGGAAAGAAAGGAAGATAAGCTCGTGTTTATGCAAATCTACTTACCAGCGAGCATCGATAGAAGAAGAAAGGGCAATCAACTTCGCAAGCAGTCCGTCCAACTCGAATCTCTTCGAGTTTAATTCTTCGATCCTTGCCTTTCCCGCTCGACCAAGCTCATCTTCAAGCCACTGAATTTCATCCTCGCACAGTCGCACTGTTGAATGGAGTTTTGCGGGGCGGCGCTCTCAGCCTCTAGATTGGCTTTCTTGATAATAAGATCGGCTTCAATGCTTCTGACTCTTGCCTTCAAAGTTGAGAGCTCAGCTTCTTGTTCCCTTATGCAAAGTGATTTCCAGGATAAGTCAGGAAGTGCAACCTGCTTCTGCGCCAAATTAGCGGAATGTTGAGCAAGAACAGTAAACAGTCGCTCTATACGCTCGAGGTCTACATCGCTGGCTATCACAGCAACAGACTCAACAAGGTCAAATAGAGCCTCAACTTGTGAAATGAATGCAGAGAGGTTGACCTTGTTGATAGCATCCATAGCTCGTAAAGTCTCCAATGACAGTGAAATGCGAGGGCGTCCTATCGTTAATTCTGGTGGAGATTTGAGACTCAAAACCTGCTTCATAATCGAAGTAACATCACTCTTGATGCTTTCCCGGACCCCATCGTCTATTGGCAAGGAGAGTAGGTTGTGCAAAGTAGCAGGTACGATCTCAAGAGGGGTGGCATCGAAAGAACTTTGTCCTGCCTCAGGAAGGGATGGTTCAGACACAACTAAAATTTCATTTCCACCTTGGGCCGGATCGAGCTTTGAGCTTGGCGGCTCATTCTCTGCAAAAGCCGCATTGCCAGAGTTAAAGAAGGTTGGAGGAGTCGGCTCATCGTCGTAATCAACCTATTCCTCAGAGCTGGATTTAGGAGATTTGTCCCGAGCAATATACCTAGCTCTTTTGAAGTGCATATCGTCATTAGGTGATCGTTCTCTGGCTGGCCTCTTCGACGTATGAATGTTGGATGTCGACCCACCAGCGGGCTCAGGGGAAGCTTACCTAGAAGATGACGAAACTGAACCAGAAAACTTCATAGAGTCTTTATGCTCACATGAGAAGTCCCTCAAGTCGGTTATGATGTACACAGGATTCCTCAAAACAACCTTCTTCCTTGTTAAGCTGGACTGAATTTTGCCCAATGGTTGACCCAGATACGGGGTAACTGTTCCAACCCACCACTTACAATAGCCTAGAGTGCAAGAGCCTGGATGATAAGAAAGTGGAATATGGAATCTGGCTCCGGTGTTCCTACAAAACAGACGAGCATAACAAACGGCAATGTCCTCCAAGGACTGTCGGCTCCTTTGAGAGAAACTAAACCTCAAAACATTAGTAGGAACTCCTTGTTCAAAACTGTGCTGACGGGCATACCTGTTAGGATAATACGGCTGTAGAATCAACTCATCACCTACTCTAACGGGTAAAACACTAGAACGTATAGAAACTAAGCGCTCAAAGTCAGCATCTGGTAGACCATCAAGATCAAGGCACTCTCTGCTTTCGGACTCATCTCCGAAACTGATGGCCCTATATGACAAGTAGCGGGTGTTGGACCCAAGGCTTGAGGCCCATAATTCTTACTGAACCCGTACGCGTATCCAGATAGGCCCACGAGATTCGAAGTTGTTGCTAAAGATAAAAACTGCCATATCGAAGTTGTTACACGAGACAATCCACCATATTGAAGAAAATCTTATCATATCAAGAAGAATATCCTATCTATTATTGGGCCCTAGTACCCAAAAGCACACGACGCGCATTAGAGCGGCCTGCAAGAAGCCCACGGAGCCCAGCAGGCGATGATCTAGAACATGATCCGAGTGACAAGTCATAATTTCGATATATTTGACCATCCAAGTATAAGATAGACTTAAATTATATCTATTAAGGATTCTTTTTACCTTATATAGGCGAAATCATATCAAATCTAGGGATATTATATCTTTTACGATTTACATCTATCTAGTTATCTATCTATCTTGTAAAGCACTCTATCTTTAAGACCCCTATATATACATAGAGGGGGTCATGTATTGTACACGATATCATCATTCACGATACACACAATGTACATATTATCATTCACATTCAACACCATCAATACAAATTTACACGTTTTCTTTTTCAATTTTTTCGTTCTTGTTGCTTTGTTCAAGCCCGATCTAGGCTAAGGGGTCACCAATCTCTCTTGGTTGATTTCTAGCTCTAACAATTTGGCGCCCACCGTGGGGCTCAGAATGAAGTAAATCCTAACGAAAGCAAACAACTTTCGATACAATCGACATCATATACTCGTTTTCACACAATCAACCGACTCCACAACCAGAAAGCGATCCCGGGTTGCGTCGCGAGACCTGCGAGAGTGACGAACTGCCCAGATCGCACGCCTGGACAACAGACGAAGAAAGTAATTCCAAACGAAAGCAAGCAACTTTCGTTCCAATTGACAACCAGTCAGAGATTCTAGACGTGATCGGAGTTTCTACACGCGATCGGAGTTTCTAGACGGAGTATCTAGATGCGATCGCAGTTTTTACATGCAATCGGAGTTTTTTCACGCAATCGGAGTTTCCACACATGATCGGAGTTTCTACACGCGATCGGAGTTTCTAGACGGAGTATCTAGATGCGATCGCAGTTTTCACACGCAATCGGAGTTTCTAAACGCGAGATCTGGCTACGACACCCGTTTAACTGTCTTACTTGGAGAGCAAGCCAATCCAGTTGATTGCTGGATTGCTTCCAGAAAAATCACAGAGGTTATACCTTGATGGTCGTAAAGAAGCATCAAGAGATGTAACGGCTTCGACGCCATATCCCGGAGAAATACAACATGAAGCCAACCCGGACACAACCATGACGAATCGACCTGGACGACCCTTCTGGAGTCAGGATCACGTTTCTAGTCCTTCATATACTGGTTTCCTCGTTCCTTTATCTTAAAATTCATTTCGCATCTTTCCTTTGCTAGAGGATAATCTCTCTTTCATGATTAATACATCTTAAAAGCATCATCTTTTACGCTCATGCATGTTTACCGTTTACTAGACTCCATTTCTAGACGCATTGAGAAATCATATTAATCTGGATAGTATATCTTTGCTGGAACACGATTGACCGCTCTATGTTTTTGAGGATTCTAGACTCCTTCCTTACTAACGATGTGCATTACTCTTATACCCAAGAGACAGGAACTTCATACATGGAAGTTTACGACCTTTTGTGACAACAAAGGACCCGTACTCTCAGGTTATGTGATACCCAGATGACCTAGAAAGGGTTCTACATCTTCAATACTCAGGGAAGCATTCTTAACCAACACTTTTCTGACTCTCGTATCAATTTCCTCCTTTTTTCTGGATGTGATCTGGAGTGTGTACACTCTCCATCCATTGTTGTTGACAAATTATCTAGAGTTACTGCTATCACATGACATTGTTTGGAACTAATCCAGAACTTTCCTTGTTTCGGTATCTAGACTGACACTGGCTAAGCTTTTCCCTATCCAGTACTCACTTGCTAACTCTTATATTTTTGAAGATTGACTTCCATACTTATGGCTACGTTGTTCTTTGATAACGCCTTAAGAGCAATCCATGCTAATGCTCATATGATTTCCAAGCATTACAGGTGGAATACTTACACATCGACTACGCAAGAAAGGCTCGTGCCAGCACTAGGCACTGGTTATCCACAAAACTTTAAAGTTCATAAGAAAGTGGTACACTATTCACCCAACTTTGCATTCTAGATAACAGTTCTAGCATTTAGCATTAGTTGAAACACTATTGTTCTTTCCTTCCTTTGCAATTCTTTCAGCATATTATATATATCTTTAGTATGACTACGCTTAAAGATTGTTCGCAAACTTAGCATGGACAGTGTCGTGCAAAGACCAGCACGACACAAAGTCTTCCCCCCTAGGATACCTACCTAGTAGCCCTGATCAGGCTAACAACGGGTTACAACACCACTACACACACATAAACGCATGTTCCCGCAAATCTCGCGGAAGATATCCCGCAAATCTCGCGAGAAAGGATATTTTAGGCCCATAAGTGACCTAGGCATTTATCGCCAGAAATCCCACAAAACTCGTGGACGTACTGATTAGGCCCATAAGAGACCTAGGCAAGTATCGCCAGTATTGCAAAACTCGCACGAACATTTGGATCCATAAATAAGGCACAATTCGCCTGACACATATACTAGCATCCGACGGATTAATCCACACGTACTACCTGGTTGAACAACCTAGATGCGCCATCAAAATTTGACATCTCGAGCTAACGTTAGCACGTCGTACAAACAAGCTTGTTTAGTGATATCACGACAAACGACCGCTGAGACGCATTAAATACCTTTAAGGACTCTGTCACAAACGCATGCACTGCTCGAGCAAATACACACGTAAGTCTCTAGATACACTCTCTAGACACGGTACCTAGAATACATACCCATCCTAAAAACCGCCACGATCACGTAAGTCGGGTACGAAGACTCCCTACCAGGCAACCCCCCTGGAACAGTTACAAACACATATTACCAGACAGTTCCCCCTAGTATGGTCGCAAGAACATCTAACCAGGCAGTTCCCCCTAGCACGATTTACATATTAACAAAGCTCTGGAGCATACTCATAATCGAGTAACCACTATTGCAGGACGCCGCATCACACTTACGTCCGGGGTATAGTCCTGGAACAAGCTTATAAAAACACCTTCGAAACATGCATCGACCCACACCCTACAGTCAAAGAACGAGTGTATTGTTCAACAAAAGACCAAAGCGAAGCAATCATTTCTAGATTTAGACTCTAGAAATACACCTCCCTGCTTCGGAATAGGAGCCATTAGACATGGTCTACCTATATTATTGAAAGGTGATCATAATACTGATTAACCTTATAATTACTAAGACAACGATCCACTCCATGCAACTAGAGAACGGTACAATAGAACAAGACCGAACGGTCGCTTCTGGATCTCATAGCAAGAACACGAACCCAGACAGGGGTATGCAAAATTCTTACAAAATGAAGACGTCATCACACCAGCAGAAGTTCTTGGCTTAAAGGATGCAATACACAATAGGGTCGATTCAAGACCAACGTTCTATAAGAAGGAAGCAATAACAACACAGGGGTACTTGAAGAATCCAGTGATCTACGACTGCTCGTGAACATTTCTGGATCATCAGACTGGAATTCAGTGAAGCACGCCCGTCATGATCACAATCTGGCCGGTCATCTTTGACCTAAGACAGGGGTTTGAGTACTTTCTAGAAGGCCTCAAACGACACTATACTCGCTATTTTGTCTGGGGTACGTTTGCAAGGTACAAGGTCTTACGAAAGATCTTAGTACTGGGGTACTGGACTAGAGATACCTGACAGAGTTTCTCTAGTGTACGGTTACGTCCTAGTAGTCATACTTCTCAGCAGCAAAATCTCAAGAAGTCTCAATTCGAGACATACACCTTCAGTTTCTCAAGCATCACCTTTACATGACAACGAGTGTAAGCTCTTGGTTTGTGACTTTAGCTAAGTCTATGCTATGGGCTATAAACTTCGATTAGGTAAACGCCCAATGCTCACGGTTATCGTCAAGTTAACATGCCCAAAGCGCGCTACACAACTTCGATCACACCAACGCTGGCGGCAAGATGCCCTGGTCAGGTCCATGCCTATAGCTGACGACTTCGATAGAGTTCATGCCTCTAGTAAACACTGCTATCCTGTAAACATCAGCCAAGGGTGTTCGAACTCCAGAATCCTCTTTGACGATGGTTCTAGACAAGTCAGCAAGGTTTTAAGACAGCAGAAACTTCGACGACATATTACGAATCGGCTTCCAACTCCATAGCGGATCTAGACTTGCAACCCGATCCGGGGGTATTGTTGGACCCAAGGCTTGAGGCCCATAATCCTTACTGAACCCGTACGCGTATCCAGATAGGCCCACGAGATTCGAAGTTGTTGCTAAAGATAAAAACCTGCCATATCGAAGTTGTTACACGAGACAATCCACCATATTGAAGAAAATCTTATCATATCAAGAAGAATATCCTATCTATTATTGGGCCCTAGTACCCAAAAGCACACGACGCGCATTAGAGCGGCCTGCAAGAAGCCCACGGAGCCCAGCAGGCGATGATCTAGAACATGATCCGAGTGACAAGTCATAATTTCGATATATTTGACCATCCAAGTATAAGATAGACTTAAATTATATCTATTAAGGATTCTTTTTACCTTATATAGGCGAAATCATATCAAATCTAGGGATATTATATCTTTTACGATTTACATCTATCTAGTTATCTATCTATCTTGTAAAGCACTCTATCTTTAAGACCCCTATATATACATAGAGGGGGTCATGTATTGTACACGATATCATCATTCACGATACACACAATGTACATATTATCATTCACATTCAACACCATCAATACAAATTTACACGTTTTCTTTTTCAATTTTTTCGTTCTTGTTGCTTTGTTCAAGCCCGATCTAGGCTAAGGGGTCACCAATCTCTCTTGGTTGATTTCTAGCTCTAACAGCGGGTATGCCTGAATATAGACCTGGCCTGATGTATGGACATTGTCTTAGCTGCAGCTCCAGAATATCTAGCTAAGAGCGGGAACTTCTCGTTGAATTGGTCATTTGACCGACGTGTATATAAGCAAGAGAAGTATTCCCCCAGCCAGCCAATCACAAAGTGGATACCAAAAGATGGGTTAGCGCTACGACAAATGGGGCTAGCTTATGAGTGGCCATTTCTCCCAAGCCATGACAAATGTGGCCTAAGACTGTAGGAGCTAATGAAGCCTGGTTTCCCTCTTCCATTAAGCAAGCCATCACAAATGTCTGGGATCGAATAAACTTACCTCCGTGTGGCAAAACAAATCTGCTGAGTAAAAAGGCCAAGAAAGCAACTAGACGGCCTTTGTGACTCACCTGTAGTGGCAACAGTTTTGAGACATCTATTTTAGGAGCAGCCTGAAAGTCACGCTTGGTTGGATGATGACCTGTAAAAGTTTCCTTGTAAGCCCCATGGGTCAGCTTTCCCTTGAAAAAGTGGGTTTGCCATTTCCACCAAGAGACTTCTGCCTCCTTATAATGCTTACAAAGAGCTGAATGTATCTGTAGAAGTTCTATGACAGTAGGTGGAAACTTTGACGCATCTAACAACTGCTCATTGGGTGGTAGAAACTCTTCATACGGTTCCCTGAGAATCGGTAGACCTCCAATCTGCTTAAGGTCATTCAGAGTTATACCCAATTCACCGCCTCCCTGATGGAGTGTGTTGGTCGAAGGACTCCAGAGCTCACAAAAAGCTCGCCACACCTATTTGTCATACATATAAGGAAACTGAGATACTGTCACAAGCCCATAGATGTCAGCTCGACAGAGAGTTTGCTCATAGCCTGCAAGAATTTCTCGTGTCCACTCCATGACATAATGAGAAAAGCCCGCCAAACCTTTGAATGCAAATTCCGAGCCCCAGTTGGTCTGGGTAGAACTCTTTGGTAATAGGAGTCGGGAAACCACCATGCCGATCAACCCGAACTTTCTCTAGAAAGATACCTTTGAGATGACGGCCTTGTTCGTTGTGGCTAAGGATTCGTTCACTCTCCTCATAAACGCGGAATTTAAAGAATCCCTCAAAGAACTCATTATTAGATGTCCACGTTACTTGAGTAGGCGCCTGATAGTTAACAGTCAACTCCTTGAAAGAGCGTGATCGGTTGTATGTACGGCCGTCCTTCATCACGCGACCGTTAGCCCCTATCGCCCTTTGATTGCCAAGCTATCCAAAGAAATCCATAGTGGCAGCCTGCAAACATAGAGCGTAAACACGTAAATAACGGAGCATCATAACATATCCAAACATTGAACAAGTTCAACTCTTCACTTGTACAAAGTTTTGGGGGTCTCTATTTGCCATAAAATTTAAATTAAATGCACAAATATTAAATACATGAAGTGCATGATAAAATAAACCCTATAGACGCTATTATATGTGATATACATATATATAAAAAAACTCAATAAAGGGATAAAGAAGGGAATCCATTTGCTTCTTCCTCCGTCCAAAATACAATGTAATATTATAGGGGCATCATCCTAATTGATTTTTAAATGGGGGCTCAATTAAGAAGAGTAATCTGTAAAGAAAAAAAACACTGTATTTTAATTTAAAGAAAAGAATTTAAGAAAAATAGGGTAGTTAATTAACTACCCACAAAAACTCACTAGTAGTATATGAGAGGAGTTGGGGACGTTCGCCTGTTCCAAGACAATCCTCCCCCTGTAAATTGTAACCTGCAAAAGAAATAGAGGTAAGAATTACGTACGTAATAAAGCAAAACAACACAGAAGAAACAAGGAGATCAAATTAACCTAATCAAGAAGAAAGAGAATTATGCCTACATTTCATCCAATATTCAAAGAAGAGAAAGGTAGTACATGTATATGAATACATGCATTCTGATCCCTATTTTCTTAAACGAATATAATTTTCAAAACCGATTTTGTGGCCCGGGAGGAACCGAGTGGATCCGAACGCCACACCGAAAATTGATTTCGTTTTGAAATATAATCATATGTACATATTTGAAAATGGGTTAATGACATGGCTTGGGAGGAACCGAGTGGATTCAAACACCATGTTCAATAATTTGCGGCCTAGAAGGAACCGAGTGGATCCGAACACCACACCAATTAGCCTCTTATTATGGGGTTATAATGCCGAAATCGTCCTACAAATTGTTTGACACTTGACGAATTTGGACGTTGGATTGATTACTCCTCTTATGACTTAATTATACATGGGTTAAAGAAAAATCTTGTATGTAACCGATGGATATTGATGATGGAATCCTAAGTATATACTAATCCAAGAAATCAAGTGAATTGACAGCCTAATTGGTCTCACAAAATAGACCATCGTACATATGAAGAAAAGTGGGACGATATAGATTAATATATAGTTTTCAATTGTGTACCTTCTCTCTTACCTATCAAGATAGGTATGCAGTTGATGGGATTGAGTTGGTGGATTGAACTTGTCTATACTTGCACAAATTCCAAGGACTTGGATTTCTAAAATCTAAGGCAATTCATCTTGTTGAGTATAAATTAATTAAAACACTTCATGACTAAGAAAGAGGATGGTCAATGAAATTCAAACCTATTTGGGAATTTCCCAGGACAAGAAGTTGAAGCAAATTGACGATGTTGCTGAGGAACCCTAAGCGTGATTTTGAGAAATTTGATATTCATTAAGAAGTAAAAAAAATATATCTTTTGATCAAGATAAAAATACTCAGATTTAGCAAAGTATTTTTATTTTTATTTTTTTTACAAACTGATTTTATATGGCCCTTTGAGATGTATAAATTAATGGGCCTAAAATTCTAAATTTGTGATTAAAACTTGAACTCAAACGTGAGTTGAGGAGGAGAGAAGAAATCTCATTGAGATTGGGTTAATTAAGTCACTTGAAATATTAGTATGTGTATCAAAGGTATATATACTACTATGTTGATCAAGTTACGTACTAAAGGCATGAATATATAACCCCTTGTGTACGTGGTTAACTCTTCGCTTATATAGCGATATAAATTAAGATTATAAAGTAAGATGTCCACGTGTAAATCCAACGTAAGTTTTAAATTTAATTTTTTCAATCTTTAAGTAAAAAAAATGATTGATTAAGTTTAATTTTAAAGAACTACGTACGATTTGATCCCGTTACGTACGGGTACGTAGGAAATTTGACGTGAAATTTGTACGCGTTAAATTCAATCACAACCTTAAATTAAATTTTAATTTTAATGTGTCCTTGAGAACTATGTTTGACTTGATTTCATATCAAATAAATGGATACGTAGAAAATACGCCATAAAATATATATATATCTATTTAGTCACAAATTAAATTAAATCAAGTATAAACTCTTAAGTCTTATGTTTGATAGTGGACAGACTATACATCCCTTCCTAGAAGGTGTGTTTAATTTTATTCACATCATGCAGATGATAGTTGGTTTGAGTCCGAGCAACCCTTCTTAGAAGGTGGGTTCGGGTTTATTCCGTTGATGCGTGGAGATCAAACATAAACAATAAAACAAATAAACTAAATAAAATAAATCATTTTGAACTACGTAAGGCTTGATTCTCTAGAAAAGAGATACGTAGGCAATCCGTAAAAATGGGTGCAGCCCAAATCTTAAAAACCATAAAATATTTTGTATCGATATTGCTTTTAATCAAAAGAGTCAAAAGAGAGGGTCGAACTAAAAATAAAAATAATTATTATATGTTTTGCATTTTTGTGTACATTTTTTCTCAACACGAACGAGACCTTCAAGCACAGGAAGGGGGCTGGGATATGAAAGTGCTTGGGTCAACCTTAAAATGAGAATGGACTTAGGAGCTTTGAATTTGAATTAATTAAATCAGATTATATTTCTAGTTTAATTAAAACAATTCGTGGCTAACTTAACAATAATAATGGTGAACGGACTTTTGTGGAGGTGGTGGGCGTTGGTGGTTGTGGAGGCTGAGGGTGGCGGTTTCCCTTGGGCTAAGGGTATGTTTGATTGGACAAAACAAACTACTGCACAAGATCAAATTGATTAGTACTTTCAAGGTCAATTTAAAGAGATTAGATTAATCCAACATGATCTCCGAAGGACTCTTTTTGGTATTTTTGCAGACTCTTTTTGGTGGAAATGAAAAGAACGTCGTCAACCTTGCTCTGATACCAATTTGATGTGGGGTTAAGGCCGCTTGATGCCCGATCTTTGACGTTCATGACTCAAACAAAGGGAAACAAAGAGGCAATGGTCAGAAATGAACTCAAACGTGAAAGACTCAACAAGAACAATGGAAACGATGATTCAAAAGAACACAAAACAGACGTAATGAAGAACAAAGCAAACGACTCAATAGGGACTAAAGATCAACTACTTGAAACACTAGAAGACTCTTGTCTTCGGGAGACAAGAACCAAATAGAATGATCAAGAAACCAACCTTTACGATCTCTTACACACAAGGAACGCTCTTTGTAGCACGAGAAAGAGGCTCGTGATTGTTGATAGGCACCAACCTTCGTTGAGATTGACACAAATCAAAGCAAACCAAGCTGCAATTCACACACACTTTGAAAGCACAGAGCTCTCGATTTTTTCTCTATTCAAGGAGAAGCAATTACAATAATCTGAGTTGTCTAAGTAAAGAAATAACCACGTAAAACTATTTATATGTCTTGACAAAACAACAATTAAAACAAAATAGAAAATAATGTCTTAAATGGATAAGTAGCGGCCCATTTGGACAGGCCCAAAATGGGGCACGCTAAGGTACACGCCTGGTGCCTAAGTGAGGCACTCGCCCGACGCCCTTGTGCCTGGCCTCGGTGTCACCGCTGGTGCCTTGGATGGGAGCACACACAAGACAAATGACCTTAGGTTGGGGCTCCACATTTATCCTTGCTTCCTTAGCCACGAAATAGCCCACAAAAGTGCACATCTCTCTTTGTACGTAGCTTCTTGGCTCTAGCACGAGTGAATGGAAATGGTACAAAAACATTGGACAAATCATAACTAAGCTAAGGGTACAAGGGGAGGGATTCAATTATGGTGGTAGTAGACCGATTTTCCAAGATCGCACACTTTGTGTCGTTCTATAAAACTGATGATGCAAGTAATGTAGCTAACTTGTTCTTTAGGGAAATAGTTAGGTTGCATGGGATACCTAAGACAACAGTGAGTGATAGGGATACTAAGTTCCTTAGCCATTTTTGGAGGACCTTATGGAATAAGTTAGGAACTAAGCTTATGTTCTCTACATCTAGAGGCTCCGTTCGGGAGCTCGCTGTAAAGGTAGCAGGAGCGGGCTGGAGAGCAAAACGCTGGTCGGCGTCGTCGTTCGGCATGGCAGCTGGCGCGGACGGACAAGCGGAATTCCGCTACTTCGTTCCCCTTGGGGGTAACAGCTTTTCGCATTTGAGCCCGCTGATGAATCTAAATTCCCATCTCCCAAAATTCGAAATTTCCACCCCGATACCCCTGCCCCTCTCGAGCTCTCTCACAAATTCGAAGCCTCCTCCTCTCAAGAAGGGCGATTTTCGGCGATTCTTCAGGCGACTGCCCATTGTCTTAGATCTGAGGTTAGTACTCGTTAGCTATCTTGATTTTAGGGTTTTTAGGGTTCGTCGAAGATGTGGGATTTGGTTTAACGCCCCATTGGTGTTCGTCATTTCTAGGGTTTGAGCCTCTAGCGACGGCGGCAGCGAGATTCGTATCAACTCAAGCCACAGTTGTCGGGCTTCACCTGTGCAGCAGAGCGGAGAGAGGGCGAGAGTGGAGGCCGATTTCGTATCAACTCAAGCCACAATAGTCGCACTTCAGTCCCGATTTCTTCACTTTTGAGGTGAGTTCGCGATATTCCTCTTCATTAGGGTTAGGGTTCGGACAATCATTACGGTTAGGGTTAGGATTTCGGTCCCGATTCGAACAATGGACCATATTGGAATGTGTTGTTGAACTTGTTCAAATTATGGGTAGTTTATGTGTGAATTGTGGATAGTGTGTGCTGTTATTGAGGTTGTGAAATCATTAGGGTTATTGTTGTTGAAGGTTGTGCTGTTATTGTGTGAATTGTGGATTGTGGATAGTGTGTGAATTGTTTGTGTTGTTATTGAGGGGTGTTTGTGCTGTTATTGTGTGTGAATTGTTGAACTTGTTCAAATTGTGGGATTGTGTATTGTTGTTGAAGGTTTCGGTGTGAATTTTGGATAGTGTGTCTTGGCAACTTGGAATGTATTGTTCAAATTGTTGAAATTGTGGGTAGTTTGTGTTGATCTGTATGCAAAAACAAGGACTTCGATGTTTCACTGACATAACAATGGTGCATTTTCTATGTATTCTTATTGAACTTACATGATGCATTTTCAATTGTGATATTTGATTGTTGACATGAACATGATTTTGTTGTAGCAGCTAGAATGGTTTCCCAAGGTTCATCGTTTGATCCGGATGATATGGACTTGCCGTACTACCGCGGATCCGATGGTTCTATCGAACCAACACCAACTGAACTGGGTTTTTAAACATTCTCACCTTCGATACTGATTTCACTATTTTTTTTCATAATGGAAAATAGTTACCTTGAAATGATTTAATGATTATTGATTGGCAATTTTCCTATGAACAGGAACTATCCGACACTCCTCCTCCACCCTTGGCCAGCCACGATAGGCTTGGACAATGCGACGTGGAGTTAGAGTGTGAGAGGGTGGCTGGTGGAATGGTGGAGGAAGAACTTGGAGTCAGAGGGCCGCTGTCCAGGTGCTGGAGATTCAGGCACAAGATGATGCAAGGAGGCTGTCTGATATGGCAACGCATGTGCTTCTATTGTGTCAGGAGCTAGATAGAGCTAGACAGTCGGCTAGGTCATGGCAATTCTGTGCTTGTGCGGTGGTCGCCCTCATGTCGGGTTGGGTATTGCGTGGTTAATTATATTACGTTTTGTGTTGCATGATGTCCTCCTGAGAAGTTTTTTTTTCTTGTCCTGTACTATTACGTTTGTTGAATGTTAACTTGTCCTGCACTTGTTTTTAATTGTTGGTTGGAACATTATGCTCGGTTGCTTGAATGTTTGATCGTGAGAATGCTTGGTTTATCTATGCTATGTGGCTTGCAATGGTTGATAATTTTATGTGTGTGTGAACCTTTACTTGAATACATGATGGACAATGTTGTTACGGCTGTGGAAACATATGCAACTTGAATGAGGTTTGTGAGTTATGGCTTCATTAACAATTTTTCTCCATTTATCCAATGTTTATTTCTGTTTATATACTAACTTTATTGGCATTTGTGCTTTGGTTCTGTAGGATTTTGGATGGAGGCGTTGTGGAGGCTATGATTTACACCTATTGAGGTAAATTGCATACCTTCATAATATACATATGCAGATTTGTATTGAAATTGGTTACATTTTGGAAGTCTGCCTCACATATATTAATATGACATATTAATGAATGGGTGTACTGACCTTTGTATTGTCTTTTATCGTTGCTTACGTGACTGACCTATTCTTTCTTTAGGCTCATAATAGTAGTGAGCAACTTATGTTCTGACTCCTAGCATTATGTTGTCAATGTCACCCTTGATGTTTCACATGCATTTAATTTGGTTGGGGGTGTTTGGTTGTAGTTAATAGTAGTCGTTCGTCCTATCCCCTAAAGGCCTGCCCCAAACCCCCCTAGTTTCCCTATAAATGCCTTGAAAAGAGACCCTCCAAAGCATCATGTAAGCAGTAAGCTCATTGGTTTGGGTTTGTGCATTTCATATATAGAAACTCGAAGGTCTTTTTTTTCTCAATGTGTTTCCTATTGTGCTACTGGTTTGGTGCTTAAAACAGATAATCATCCCTTCATAACGCAGGTTCCATAATGGAAGAGCAGATTTGGACGAGTGCGCGTAACAAAGAGGTGCTAATCATCGCCCGTGATTGCTGTCTTCCTAAATGGAGGCGCCATGAGGTCGTAAACTTCAGGACAATGGCTGGACGCTTCCATCTCAACACGGGTGTGCACATTACCGGTAACATGTTCAAGAATCGATTGGACTACAACAAGAAGATGTGGCGTATGTATGATTACATGAACCGGGTGGGTATTCACGTCAGCTTTGATCATGTCTTCGGGGAGTTGTCCGGGGATGACGCATGGTGGGAGTGGGCAGCCTTGGTATGGAATTTTTTTTCCTGCACAATCTCCTTCTTTCAGATACAATAATTTGTGTTGGTTCTACAGTGTCCCAGATTGTTGGAAAATCATGCAAATCGTTGAGGAATTTTGCACCGGATAAGCAGACCACCGAGCTTTTGGAGCTAGTTTATGGAGAGCCTTCCGAGGGGACTCTTTTGGCTGACAACCTCGAGTAGGTGTTGATTGAAGATGTTGGGCCATCCGGGAATGACTCGGACTAATGATGGAGGGTTGTGGGATGTAGTGGTTTGTGTTGGCTTTGTGTGATGTTGTTGTTGGTTAAGGTTTTCTGTTTAGGCTTATGGTTCGATGCTTGTAGCTTTGCAAAAGTTGTAAACTGTTTGTATTGCGTTCCGTTCATGTCGTCCTTGTAATGTTGTGTTTCATTGATGAACTATGGTAGCCTCTGCTACATGTTTATGTGGCCCTTGTACTCTTTATTTGACGGTCCTGTTTTGATATATATGTGAACTTTGAAATTTCTGATTTTGATTTGCGGTTTTCTCTTCAACAGGGAGGAATTCAGGACGACGTACAAGGATAAGCACCCAAACAACAAATCTGTTGTTGTTGTTGTATATGTTCTTTCCAACTTTTATTACTAGTGTGAATGTTTTTTGTTCTCAACTTTGAATTCGAAAATTGGGGATTTCTATAGAGGAATTTACATAACAGGAAGCAGCTTGCTCGGTGCAGCTGTGGAGGCTCCTCGGATTACTTCCAAGAATCTTATTAGGTAATCTTATTGTGTTTTGGTGTTTATGGCACGTTCTAGCTCATAGGATATCAGATTGAATCATCTTCTCAATCAAGATATTTTTTTGACTTGATTAGTCTGATATCATGATAGCAATTAACATTGAAACTCAATTGCAAATGAAAAAACTTCACCTTGGCATGAAACCTTGACTAATTGAAATTTTACATCTCAGGTCTTGTGATTTTTCATTGATTAGGTGTGATTTCCTATTTGTCTCAAGTAATTAGTAGATTGTTGTTACACTGATCATGGAAATATAATTACTAAAAACATCTTAAAATCGATTAATATAAATACTAGTTATTACCCTATCCGATTGTAACTGTGGGGTAAAAAAAATCAATAGATTGAGCTTGGGGATAGGTATGATAAAAGCCAGTTGTATGGTCAAGGAAAGCTATGATAAAAGCTGTTTTTTCCTTGTTCAATCCATGCATGTCCACAGTCCACAACCCATTGAGAGGTCAATCAATGGGGTTGCATTGTTTTGGCTGACATCTTCACCATTGCATTTAAGTATTGGATACATGTAGCCCAATTTTTTATGTATTTCGGGTGCAATATTCACCTACCTTTTTAGGGGGAATCAAATCGGACTATAGGAGTATCTTACTTGTGCAATCTGCACGTTTCTCAATCTTTGCATTCATGTATCAACTCCCCAAAAAAGGTAACACTATTTGCTTGTATTGATGTATCTTTTCATACCTTATTTAGGTAATAAAATATTATGCCCATGCCTGCTAGGAGGAGATTATTGTGGCTATGAATGGCTATTCACGTCATCTTCCCAAGCACTTCACCTCACCCAAACAAGGCAAAAAACCGATTACCAGATCAAGAGCTCTGTCATGGACGGTCCATCCAAGAGTGATGCGAGCTCAGCAGTTGTGAACCCATGCCCCCCCCCCGGGCTTCAACCCAGCACCCAACCCATAAAATAACCCACGCATCAACCTATGCATCGTCGGACCGGTTAGTATGTTTCACTATATGTTTTGATAGGGATGTGCTTAACACTAATGTCGTCCATAACACTTATGTGTTATCACCATTTCAGGACCGAGAAAAAAAATACTTCCAGATGGGGCTCGACACCAAGATGGGGAAGCTCTTTGCTGCCTACTCTAGCTGTCCGGGGAACGAGCAAGCCATTTTCGAGTATATCCTTGATGGTCGTCGTGTCACCCACCGTGGAGACACAGCAACCCCGCGTAGTGTAAGCCATCAATCTCTCGATCGTTTGCTAATACGTGTTTGAATTTCCATGTTTAATGATTTCGTCACTTTCCACATGTGCAGCTCGGTCTCATGGATGGTGAAGAGATTGCGGCTATGGAGCACGCCATGGGGGGGTCAGGTTATGCGTAGTGTGCTTGGGCAGCGGGAATGTTGTGTGGACGACTTGGGATGAATAAAATTATCTCATTAGCTTTGTTTTAAGGATTGTGTTCTAGTGTTTTAAGGAGTGTGCTCTAGTGTTCTAGCTATGTTTTAAGTCGTTTGTGTCATGGAATGTTTTTCTTTGTTGCTGTTTTAAGGTGTGTTGAATTATGGTGGGACCATGTAACGTCATCATTAGCATAAATATATTATGCTCTCGTTTATGTTATGACTTCTACGCATCCGACTTGAACTACAATGGATAACATTACACACATAGCATACTTAATCAAACTTCATAAGCATGGATAATAGCACAATTACAGTACTTGACAAAAGATTAGTACTGCTTCATAAGAGACCTTCTATGCACTGTGCGGTCTTGTACGCCAATAGTGTTAATAGTGGTAAGGGGTCAAAAGATTAGTACCACTACATAATATTTGCGACAATAGTATTAAGGGGTCAAAAGATTAATTAGTACCGGTACATACGACTTAGGCCATTGCTTAGGTGTTAGGTTGCCAAAATAACCGAAACCTACCCTTCACCAATACTTCTTTCGCTCCCAAATCTCCTTTGCGATTTCATCGCGCTTACGCTTCATTCCACCCGGTGCTCGATCGGCCGATCTTTCTTCACGACGAGGCGGTGGCAGATCAGGGTCCTCGTACTCCTCTTCCAAGTAGTTATCATTCAACCAATGACCAAGTATGAAGTTGTGTACCACAAAACAAGTGATGATCAAATCGATTTGCGTCTCAATTGGGTAGCTCGGCATTGCGGTCAAGATGCGAAACCTTTTTTTGAGCACACCAAAGCACCGTTCGATGCAGTCTCGAAGGGAAGAGTGCACTTTGTTGAAGGCTTGCTTTACATTGCACGGAACCGCATTTTGGAATTGGGATGAATGGTACTTGATCCTGCTATACGGCACCATACAGCCTTCCCGGTCAGGGTACCCTTTATCAACGAGGTAATACATGCCTACAAACGCACATGTCATCACCAGATTCAAGGTAAGTGTAAACAAATCCAATGTGTTTCCAGAATATATGTTGCAATATTGAATTGTGTACATATCGAACTTTATCGCGCGGTGGGTGAGGGAAGCACATCTCCGGTGTCTTGAGGTCATGGTCGAAAACGCGGGAGTCGTGTGCACTCCCTTCCCATCCAGCCAAAACAAATGTGAAGAACATGTCAAAGTCGCACACCCCCATGACGTTGAATGAGCAATAGCCTTTCCGATTCCTATAAGGAAGTTGATCGGCCCTCGGTACGCAAGCAGTGATGTTCGTCCATCTATACACCCTATGGCCCCCTACAAGTTATCACGGATGCACTATGAATGAGTGAAGAGGATTGTAAAATTGAATGGCATACATCCAGCTTCATTACCTTGAAAACAATGTACCGACTGTTGTTCTCGATCCTATCTGGCACGATGGAGAAAGTGGGGTCCCTTGGTCTTAGGATGCGGTTAGCAAGACCATCAACACCGGTGTTCCTGCCCGTTATCCCATCTAGCAACTCGTGAATAGCTCGACTTACGGTGTCCCCCGATCGCTAAAAACGCTCACATACGGCCCTATTAGACGCTCCTTGTGCTATAGTGTACAGAAGCATCACGACCTTCACCAAAACAATCATATTTTTCGTCGTTCGAACATTGTATTTCGTTTCGAGCTCATGACATAAGGCCAAGAGAACATGCTTCTCCATCCTAAAGGCGTTTATGCACCTCACATCCGAGTCTAAGTCCAAGATCTCCATCATCCACTTATATCCCGTCAAAGGAGAAGTGTAACATGGGGTCTTGATAAGGTACTTCTTCAAGTATTGGTCACACAAGTGAGCTTGGAATCGTAAAAGAAGTGCACCGAAGCGAATGAACTTGCTTGTACGTGTTGGCTGTGGTTCATCGACGTCGGACATTCTAAAATATTCATGCAAGACATCTGTTACTATATAGGTTAACGCAACTCATGAAGCAAATCATATTAAAATTAACATATCACACAAGTGTTTATGCAAACCATTTAAACATCCATATAACAAGTAGCAGAGCACACAACATGTTCAACAAGCCAGGAAATATCTAGACATACAACACCTTGTGCAATTGAAAATCCATAACAAATTAATCCACACACACAACAATCCGACACAACATTATAAAAAAAAAAGCAACAATCAACAACAACTTCAACATGTAGTTTTGAAAACCTGCCACCCCAACACATGCATCCAAATCACTCAGATCCCTGTGAATGCTCAGCCCGACCAAACTTGAACCGGATCCACGCCTTCCGGTCGTCATCGGTCTTCAGAGTCATGAAAAGACGACGGCTGGATTCTTTGCTGAGCTCGTCAACGGCATAGTAGAACAAGTCCGAACCCTACTTCACCAACCCGTCGTTCACCATCCGATAAATCACCTCTATGGCTGCATCAAGCTTGGGGGTCGAGTCCGCTGGCGCAACATTGTTGCTGTTAACCTCGCCCTCCCACAATGTCAGGAATCTCTTTGTGCTTCTCTCACATTTATTAATCCTTCCTTGTAGATACGCGGCCCCACTTGGCCCCTTCTTCAAGCGTTTTGTCGAGCCTTGAGGAGCCACTGGAGCAGCAGGATCAGTCAGGACCAATTCAGCTTGCTGCATTTCGGTGTCCAGGTTGACGATTAATTGTCCACTTTGTAAATCCCTCATCAGTTCACCTTCATCCAAATCGTCGTTCATTGACAATAATTCCTCCATCGCCCTTGATGCAGGTGGGGAAGTGATCTGAGTGTGTTGGCTGCCCCTAACCTGAGACACATTCTGTGCAGAGACACAATGTTTCCACTCGCCACAATACTCCCAAACATAGTGTGCCACATCTCATTCAGCTTTGCATCGGGTTCGTAAGTCCAGAACCTCTTGAGCTGTTTATCTTCCTGCAAAATCATGGATGGAAAATATATACTCAGATCAATGGAATATAGACTTCAATATTTATCCTAAGGTTATGTGTACAATATCTTGCGAGCATACCTTGATTTTCCTATCCCACTACTCGTCAGTCCCCTGAATAGCACCAATGGCAGGATTCCATCCAAGACCCGTCTCGTTCATGCGCAGCTTGGTCCACAATTTCCATGTTTTCTTCATGTAATCAAATTTATTATTTGCCTGGACACTCGTAAACGGTGATTTAAGCTCCTTACTCAATTTTACGGCTATTTCACTCCAACTAAAGTGCGTGACGACCCCATTCTGCTTGTGGTATTCTTGACATATTCTCAACAAGCACTTCGCATCCTCATCACTCCATTTTGTCGCGCCGTCTTTCGACTCGTATTCTAAGGCATCCCTATCGCTTACTTGGGATGACATACTCATTGTCTTTGCCTCAAAACCAGCACAACCCTAAACAACACCTCACGACACCAATACACACTATACAAGCAAGCACCTACAAAAGTCCCGTTCATATGCAGTGATCAAAAACCAAATTTAAACACAATTCAAGTGCATTCAACAAGGGAACAAGAACATCATGGAATTCAATGGTGCATGCTAAATCTAAACAACAAACAAACAACCCTAAAAACCAAACAAATAACGCAATTCGGCCCTAACCCAATCAACACTTTCGGTCTGCAAAATTGAGGACTTACATTGGAGGGGAAGACGAGGAACAAAGTTCCTTCTCAGATTTGCCTCGTTTGATGCAGCCTCCGCCCGGAATCGTAGCTCTCGTCGCCGGATCTACATGACAACACTAACATCGGGTTAACAAACCTAAACCCCACACCCACAACCACATATGAACAGAGATTACCTACCTCGTCGGGGGCCTCCGCCTGCAACACCGAGGCCGCCGGGTGTGGACGCCTCTTCCCTATCGCCGGAATCGCCTCGACTGTAGAGGAAGGACAACGATTGAAACGTGAGGGCATGAAACCAAAAGTGGAAATTTCGACCCAATTTTAGGGCTGCATTGGGCACGTGATTGGCACGAGATGGGGGCAAAAATTGTAAATTTTATTCACTCCAAGGTTATTATGGTCATTTTGAGTTAAGATTTTACTCCTTCAACTACCACTCTTCCCGCACACTCATTACTACTTTTTTGTCCATCCAACTAGTTTTTCCATTCTCAGTTTCATCTATTCAGTCATCTCTCAATCTCAGTCTCAACTGTCAACTCCAGTCTCAGTTACTGTCGCCGAATGGAGCCCTAGCCACCCTTAAACTGATGGGCAGGCCGAAGTGACCAATAGGACGTTAGCTACTATCCTTAGAACCCTTATTAAGAAGAATTTAAAAATGTGGGAAGATGCTTTACCTCATGTGGATTTTGCTTACAATAGGACTACTTAGACAAATAACCTAAATACAAAATGCTAAGATTAAGCAAAACCCTCCCATAAGTGAGACTTTCCATTGTTGATTTGTTTCAAATACGACAAGGTGAGGTGAGGCTTTGAGCATGTAAAGATCCGCTTAAGTGAGGCGATTTGTTCCATATATTTGATCAACAAAGAATAGTGGAGCACTCTCCAGCAGTGCGGAATTTACTTTCTCGTCCGGTGGATCTGATCAGCTATGGAACAAATATTTGATCAAAATTCACATCAAAATCGTCCTAAGTGAGGCTCATTTCTGACTCACATCCCTCCCCTATGTTATGTCCCCCCTGTGAGGTTAGGTGTTCATAGGAGTTGACAATGCATCCTTCTCGTGCTTCAAGGATCAGTCCTTGATTGTGTAGGCATCAGATTTGATTCAATCATGGTGGTAGTGGCTTAGCAAGAATTTACAGTTGTGATTCTTAGGGCACTAGTTACAATTCTTAGGGCCATCATTATGAAGAATTTGCATCTGTGGGAAGAGGCCTTATCTCACGTGGAGTTTGCATACAGTAGGACAATCCATTCTTCTACTAAATTGACTCCATTTGAATGAATTTATGGTTCTAACCCTCTAACCCCACTAGATCTTACCCCATTTCCAATGAGAGAGAATGAGAACTTTGATGCAGGGAAACATGTGGAGTTTATTGGGGAATTGCATGCTCAAACCAAGCTGAGATTGGAGGAAAAGGCCGAGTACAGCGCAAGGAGAGCTAATCATGGGAGGCGCTACATTGTTTTCCAGCCCGGAGACTTGGTGTGGGTTCATTTGAGAAAGGAGAGATTCCCGGAGCAAAGGAAGAACAATTGTCTCCTTGAGGAGATGGACCTTTCAAGGTTCTTCAAAGGATCGGGGACAACGCATACAAGCTGAAGCTGCCCGGAGAATATGGAGTAAGCGCTACATTCAACATCGCTGATCTCACGCTATACCTTACCATTGATGAGGACTTGGATTCAAGATCGTATCCTTTCCAAGAAGGGGACGTTGATGAAGGGTCATCTAGTCAGCCACCTCCAAGTGCCCCGAGCCAATCACTAGATCCCGAGCCAAGAAACTACAAAGTGGAATGCATGTTTTTCTGTGTTACATTTGTGCTAAAGAGGCGAAAGAGAGCAAAGAGCCGCATGCCAAGGCTGTTTGCCTAGCAAGTGTTGGCGTTGTCCATGGAGAGTGCCAAGGCAACGACACAAGCAAAGGAAGCGACGTCGCATAGGCCGAGGGCCGGGGCCGCGCGCGAGAGTGCCTCGTTTTGGCACAAGTGTGCCTGTTTTAGGCACTCAGGTGTGCTCACCCCTTTTGGGCCGACTATCTTGTTTTTGGGCCTACATATCTTAGTTTAATTAGACTTTTATTTATTATCTTTATTTCCGAATTTGGAACATATAAGTATTGGTTTGTTAGTTTGGAACATTTAGATAACTTTGATAATAGAAATCGTCTCTCTCTATGAAAAGAGAGAGTTCGAAGCTTTGGTTTCAATGAGTGTGTGAATTGCAGCTTGGTTTTTTTGAATTGTGTCAATACTCGTCGAAGATTGGTGCCTTTCAACGATCACGAGCCCCCTTCTTGTGCTTCAAGGTCTTGTTCCTTGTTTTGTAAGATTGTAAAGGTTGGTTCTTCGTCCATTCTTTAGAATCTTGGTTGAAATATACACCAAGGGTTTAATAGCTGTCTCGGAGGGTTATCCTTCTTGTTTCTCATTCGTTTCCTTCATTGAGTCCTCGTTTCAATTTGCTTTTATTTGTTGCGTCATTTCCCTTTTGTTGAGTTGAGTCCTTCATTTTGAGTCTCAATTCTAATTGTTTCTGACCATCGTTTTGTTTGTGCTTTCTGTTGAGTCGTGAACGTCGAAGATCGGGCTACCAACGACTAACCCCATATCAACTCTTTTTCCCGTCGTTTAGGTTTTTATCTCACTGAGTTTTTCCTTACAAAGTTTTTAACGAGGTAACGTACACCCATTTTTTACAACGTGGAAGAAGGTGAATATTCAAGTGGGAGTGTTATGAATACATGAAGAAAGCTATACTCTACATCATCTGCAAATTACCCTCTTATACACATCTACAAGTTAACCTTTTTACATGTCCATTGCTTGTATGAATAGATGATTGAACATGAACTATTTGCATAATGTATGATTGAAGGTAAATTGTATAAGGTGAATTATTCACCTTCTTCACTTCTTTATTTCCATGCTTAAATCATGGAAATTTACCTAGGCTTTTACCTCACTTTTCTCTTATAAAAGGAGGTCATCAATCATTGCAAAACTTGCACCAAAGTAGAGTAAAAAATACACTTCTAAAATTCTTACTCTCTCTCCCTTCTAATGATCAAAGTGTTTTCCAAAGTTTAGTTAAGTGTCTTAAAGTTTCCATGTCTTAGGGTCTCTTCGACAATTTGGTCGGCGACGGTGGGTGGTCGGTGGTGGGGTGGTTGGCCGTGGGGTGGACGACGGGGAGAGGAGAGGAAGAAGAAGAAAGGGTATAAATTTGAGGATTGATTCGGAAAAATAAAAATAATGGTGCTTATGATAAGACATAAGTATAAAAAAGTAGAGAAGACAACTTATCAAAATTAGTTTATGTAAGTAAGTAAGTTACTTATTACCACTAGAAAAAAATTTACCGAACGATGTTCATATTACTTTTGATATTTAATATTTACGATGAATACGATAATCACTTGTTAGGCCTTGTTTCACTTTTATACTCGAAAATATTTTTTGGATAAAAAAGATAAAATAAAATAAATTTTTGTAGCAAGAAATATTTTTTGGTTAGAAAAAAGTAAAATAAATTTTTTGAATGAAAAAATGATGTGGGGTAAAAATGAACCAGCCCTTTTTACTAATAAATAAAAAAAAAATCAACCCTAAAACACATCTTTCTATTTTTTCACTATTTTTCTCCCGCCTCTCGCTACCCTCGTATCTCTCTCACCTTCCTCTCTCCTTCTCCGATCGAAGGATTCTTCCTGGCTGCCCCCACTCCGGCGCCAATCCCCAAGCCCTCACCGACAGCCCCTCACCGGAAGCCAATTCCTTCACTCCTTCCTCCGTTTCTCATCGTCGGGTTTCGTGGCATCTCCCCTTGTCTCCTTTACTCCTTCCTTCTCGGCGCTCCACCAGCCACCGGCCACTGGCCACCACACCTCCGGAAACCAACCGGTCCGCTCAGTCTATCTTCCTCGTCTCGGTTTGTTGCATCTCTGATCTCTCCTTCAACACTTCAACTTGAACACTTAAACCCTAATTTTTAGACTCTCGTTAAATTTCAGAATATTTATTTGTCTCATTGAAATTCAATTAGGATGATAAGCTAAACAGTTAATTTTAATTTGATTAAACAACAGTTTAGCTGAGTTGGAATTGTGATCGTCTCGAATATTGGAATTAGTCTTGCTGATAGTAAGACTGATGAGTTTCAAAGAATCTTCTTTGGAAATATGTTGAGAAATCATCTAAAGGAGGTGGTGCCTATGAGTGGAAGTGTTTAATCTGTAACGAATTATCTAAAGGTACATATACAATCTGAATCCAAAATTTGGCTTGCTATATGCAAATTTTGGCTTGCTATATGCTATTGCACATGTAATTGTCTCTGCTTCCTTTCTAAAAGGATTGAGAAAAAGTGTTTTGATGGATTGAGATGGATGGAACCAGCTAAGAGTTTTATCTTTTGATACCATTTTGTCGTATTGTCTTGATGCAAAGTTGGTCCTATGTTAGTTCGTGGAATTGTGGATGTGCAGTTGGTTCAGATGAGACTGTTTACAGAGTGTTGACTGCAGAATTTATGCATGCTATTTGATCTGATATGAGGATGCTTGCATCTTTTACTGATTTCTTTCTCCAAAGAACAGGTTTTTCATGAGTATCTTGTCACTTTTGGCATATTGTTTTGATTTTGATTTTATAAAAAACTCCATTTTGACAGTTGAACTTGTTGATCCTGTGCGTTGATTCCTGAAGTCATCAGACCACACCACATTGCTCACTAAACAAATGCAAGAACTTGGGAAATCATCATCTGAAGCTCCTATACATCCTCCAACTCCATCTGGTACCTTAGTTCCTGGTGCATCTCCAACCAGTTCTACTGCTAATTCAAGTGATGACAGTGCCCAAGGGAAGTTTGCTCCTCCTGCATTCATCACAAGTCCTGCTTCATTCACATATGGAGTTTCTTCCAGTGGACACTCTTCTTTGGAAAGCGCCCAACCATCAAATAAAACTTCTGTACGTTTCTATTTATTTTGTCCTATGTATATTGGTGTATAACCTTGATGATAGTATACAAACGTTTGTTCTCTTTTTCTGTGATGCAGGTACTGGCATCCAATCCAGCAGCTTCTACTGCTTTTCAAACAAAGGTTTTTCTGGGATGCCTATCATTTCTTCTGTTTATGTAGCTTTATGGCTGTCCAAAATATAATTTGTGTAGGATGACTGTTAATATATGTGCGTATATTGTTAAGTAAATTTCATGCTCCTGGACTTGTCAAGAGAGATGATTTTTGTGCCAATTAATTTTATTATTCAAACGGGGGAAAGAAATACATCATAAACATGATTAAGGCTGTACTCGCTTTGACTTTTGGGTCAAAATATCTATGTTTAAATGTAGATAGAAGTTGTACTCATCATATTTCCTCTTTCTTTGTCACATTTTTATGGCAGTTGAATTATGAGTTATTTTAAAATTTTATTTTTCAGTCTAAGGCTCCATGGTATTCCAATATGCTTAATAACCCTCCATCTGGTGTAGTAAAGTCACAGCATCCTATTCCTGGGCAAGTTCCTCATCCTGCTTCTTTTGTTCCTGGAAATCTGGAATCGTCTTACCTTCAGTGCCACTACCATTTCATACACCTTTTTTGCTTTCCGAAAGAGCCTCATCAGAATTCTTGAAGTTTTTACTTCCAGTCGAATTCTGTGTTGGTTCAGAAAGACAAGTCCACAAGATTGGTGTGTAGTTTTTGTTTGGCCTTCTTGAGCTTTGAGTTTGACAGAAAATTGTCACTGTCTTTGATTGTTGAGTTTTTAGATGATGTGTAATTCGGTATTATATTCTTATAAATTTCATTCAGGTTGATATGCTATTTTTGGGAATACTCTAACTGTAATTTCTGTGAATTTATTTTTGTAATAACTCACTGACCTAGGAGACAGTTAACTGAATGTGTGCTCAAAGAAGCTATATTTAGTGAATGGGGTTTTGTAAATGAAAGAATTTGCGGCTGTATTATATTCTTATATATTTTTGGGATCTTAGTCCAGTTTCCTTTAGTGTGTGTGTAGTTGGCACTACATTCCTAATGTCCTAAATAATATTCTAATCTTCATTGAAAATGTTGGTTTGATGGGTAAAGGTATGTTACATGGAAATGTGAATCAGAAAGAATGCGCATAAAAATCAATTCCAGTTATAATTACCATAGTTTTATACAAAGATATATGCTTCCTTAGGAAATAGAATACTCAAGGATACATTTTTCTCCTGAAATGAAAAATTGGAAATGATGGTTTTACGGTTTTTCTTGTTTGGGAAAATTAGTTAGATGTCATATAATGGGTGCCTTTTCTGTAAAGGCTGTAATTTTTTCTTTGTGGTAATGTGAATGTTGTTTATAGGCTACCCTAAAGGTTGTGGGTTTGTCAGTGTTACTCTATCTATTATATAACTATAAAAAAAAATGCTTCTCTATGTTTTAGAGGCTTGATATGGCCACTTCTAATTAGAATTCAAATTCAATATTGCAGAATGTGTCTATTACTTTGATGTCGGATCCTGAAACTGCAGCATGCACACAAGCTATTGTTTCAAACTCTGCTATTCATCCAACATTAGTACCTTCAAATCCTAGCTTGAATCACTCAACAACATCAACTCCAAGTAGACCTTTGATCTGTCCACCTTTTCCCTTTCCGGCTTCCCGTGGAATTGCTGCTGCCTCTGTAGCACCATCTGCCAGTCCAGTCGGTCCTTTTACAGTAGTTGATTCTTCTGCTTTGAGACCTAGTACACCGGGCGCCCCAAGGTTGTCAAATCCAATGGTTCATCAGCATGCATATCCTCCATTCCACTCTGTACCTTCTGCTGGTGCTTCACCTCAAGCAGTCTGGTTACAACTGTCTCCTCAGATAGGAGCATTCGCACGATCACCATTTCCATATGCTCCTCCTGTTTATCCTGTTCCCTTCCCTTTGGCAGCACCTGGGATGCCACTTCCTTCTGTTCCAGTGCCTGATTCTCAACCTCCTGGTGTTACCCCGGTTGGAATGGTAGGCTTCATTCCCATGTCTTCTGCTGCTTCAGTGATTCAAGTGGCTACTGGTTCTGCAGCTCAGAAGGAAGTGCACATACCAGGAACTGGTCTGCATTTTTTCCGTAAATTTATTGCTTTAACTGTTTTTTTGTACATTTACTGCTATTAGGTGTAATCGTTGTTAACATAGTGTGTTTCTGGTTCAGATGGCAGTAAAGGTAGCAGTGATGTCAGCAATATGGAGCGTGTAGCTTCTAGTGAGAAAGATGAAGCATGGAGTGCCCATCGAACTGAAACAGGGGCTGTCTACTATTATAATGCTGTAACAGGGGAATCTACATACCAGAAGCCTATTGGTTTCAAAGGGGAGGTATAAGGTTTTCAGATTGTTTTGATATGCTTTAGTATTTGGCATACTTTGATAATATGTTCTGTTTTTTTTGTGAAATCTTCATTTCCTTGGATGCGTAGAACTTCAAATCATTGGAGTTTGGCTTCTTTTAAATTACTCATACTGAGAAAAAGTAGTTCTGTTGCATTGACGATGACAGTTTCTGAACCTTATAAAAATATTTCATAACACCGAAAAGATAAATATATCCTTGCCAGGCTCTGAAGTTCCTTTCTGTAATTGATTCTGAGGAAGAAGGCCTTGTGATTCTATTTTGGCGAACTTCAGTTGTCCATCACCCTAAATTGACGTGTTAACATTTACACGTTAATGAAATGACATTTTCTCTCTTCAGTTATTTGATTAATGACCTATTTGGATTGTTGGAAAAGGGAGGAATGAACTATTTCCATTATTTTGAGAAATTGAATTGAAGGATATGGTCATATACCAGGGCAAAGTAGTGTCTGAAGTGTTTATTCATATGGCAATAAATTTTTTTAGTGTTCACATTGAACCCCATCAATTGGTTCATGATGGCATGATACAAGGGAAACTATGGGGCCCATTTGGTACAGTTCTAGGAATCAAGCTAGATTGGGTGTTTAGTTACAGCCACTGATGTTAAGGGTAAGATTGAACTATAGAGTTTTATACACTACCACCCAGATCAACTTCTTGTGAGTCAATTATCAAAACCTGGAGCAAGTTATCCTGAGAAATGGAATCATGCTCTAACATTGTGTATCACCTGTTACATACTGATGCACTTGAATGCTCTGGTTGGGATATGCCAGTACCTGCTGATGAAGTTCTTCATGGAAGTAACTTTTTGCTTTTGTTTTTGAATTTTAATGCAGCTAGATAAAGTGATTGCACAGCCAACTCCAGTATCATGGTGAGTACATATGTATATATGGGGTGCAATGTTGCTATGGATTCATTTGTAGTTCGTTCATTTTTTCTGCTGTAATTTTCTTAGCTTAACCTGTTTGATGGGTTTATATATCTTTATAGGTTTAGTAGAGGTGGAGAAATGTTTCTGTACTTCTAGGCATTGTTTTTGTCTTTCAGTATGTTTTTCTTGGTATTGAAATGACTTTGTAATCTAAGGCATGACGGGCAAATACTTCCTTATGGTATGGGTACTAGTTCTTCACACAATATCGAGATTGAACCTCTTACGGTTGTCACTGATTTCATAATCAAATTAGTGAGTCTTGCTTTTTATTACACAATAAAGACTTCGGACTATGCTCTCATGTTCTATCCCTTGTAGGGAGAAGTTGGCTGGTACAGACTGGTCATTGGTCACAACAAATGATGGGAAAAACTACTACTACAACACAAAAACAAAGGTATTTGTATACTGTGTTCCCCTTCAAATTATTTCAGAATCCAGTGCCTTATGTACCGAGTTATTTGAGGAGTTGCTCATAAATTGCAGTCTGCAATCGACTTTTGTGTTAAGATTAACCGATTCGTGTAAATGGATCTATACATGTTTGTGGTCTCCTGCTCTAACATTGGCCAGCTTTGTTCTTCTCCACCAGACTAGCAGTTGGCACGTCCCAACAGAGGTGGCAGAATTGAGGAAAAAGAAGGAAAGTGACATTCATGAAGATAATCCCATTCCAGTGCAGAATACAAATGAGTTACTTGAAAAAGGATCTGGTATGTCTGGCTTAAGTGCTCCTGCTCTTACTAATGGCGGTCGTGATTCTACAACACTGAGATTGCCTGCTATACCTGGGTCATCTGCACTTGACTTGGTTAAAAAGAAGCTGCAGGAATCTGGAGCTCCTATGACTTCAGTCATTCCAGGATCAGGACCTGGAAACCTGGAAGTTAATGGATCTAAAACAGCCGAGTCTGCAGTTAAAGGCTTCCAGGTTGATAACACCAAGGATAAGCCCAAGGACACTGATGGAAATGCTAATATGTCGGATTCATCTTCAGATTCTGAGGATTCTGAAAGTGGTCCAACTATCCAGGAGCTAGTCATCCAATTCAAGGTATTTTATTGATTCTTTTTTATTTGATTTAGTTTCAGTTTGTTTTTTCTTCGAGTGTATAAGAGAAATAAGCCGTTCCTGACTATAATGGACACATCAAGTTTCCAGTTTTAGAAGTTACTGGATTATGAGCGTTTCAGATGTTTAGGTAATTTAGCATGAATATATGACATTATATAAATTCCATTAATTTCACTGATCCTTTTCCGTACTGGAAGTATTAGTTCTCACCTAGCTCTTCTTAGCAACAAATTAGGAGATACGATTAGTATCCAAGTGATTTGTGTGCAGTTAGTATTACCCTCTGGGAGATAAAACATACTTGTACTATCCACCCACCCTTTAGTACCTAATGCTGTTTATGTGTGTTTGCTAAAACTTGTTTCAGCGGAATCCCAGGTTAATATGGAACATATGTGGGTTTCTGTAGTAAGATTAGATGTGTATTTGATTTCTTATATTGCAGTATGTTTGATAGGGATGATAAAATCCTTGTGTGATTACCTTGGAATTCTGGATAATTTTAGGAAATGCTCAAGGAACGTGGGGTAGCACCATTCTCGAAGTGGGAGAAAGAACTTCCGAAGATAGTATTTGATCCCCGTTTTAAGGTTTGTGAAGCTTGAAAATCGTTGTATTGCTTTGATTATAGCAAGTACAATATTCTGGGTGTGTCATCATTTATCAATTATGTTTCTTGTCCATGCTTCTTATGTTGAAAGTTCAAGCTTTATCAGTTATGTTTCTGCATGTGTCATCATCCGTGTTTTAAGGTTTATATTTTTTTTATAAATTGCTTGTGCATTTGTAATTTGTTATGATTATGTGCAGGCTATTCCAAGTTATGCTGAACGTAGGTCACTGTTTGAACATTATGTCCGCACACGAGCTGAAGAGGAACGCAAGGAGAAGCGAGCAGCTCAGAAGGCTGCAATAGAGGGTTTCAAGCAGCTACTGGAAGAAGCAAAGAAGGTCTTTATTCTAATGGAGTTCTAATATGAGCTTTAGGTTGTTATGATAATGGATGTCTAATGTGTATCTAATTTCCAGGATATTAATGAAAGTACTAACTACCAAACATTTAAGAAGAAGTGGGGCCATGATCTTCGATTCGAGGCCCTCGATCGCAAGGATCGGGAGCACTTACTCAACGAGAGGTATCATTCGGCAACTAGCTTTTGACCAGGTGTCATCTTCTTCTCTATATGATTTCTGTTCTACAAACGTTGCTTCATCAGAGATCAAGTACTAAAATCAACCTCAAATTGACAAAACACGTGCATTGTATAGCTACTGTAGTGGTTTAGTTGGTTTGTCTAGTCTATGGGTAAATAAAATAAGAACTTACCTGTTCAGTGGACAACATACTTAATTTGTTGATTTATTCCGCAAATGCAAGCAGAGAACAGAAAATATATCTTGCCTCAAGCTGTTGTGAAAACTGGTTTGAACTTTGAAGTAACTTTGTTGATTTGACTGCTATAGGGTAGGACCGTTGGTGATCTGTTTGACTCTATTATTTCTAGGCAGCATTCGCTATCCTGTTTTACAGTTTGGCTTTATGAACTTCAAATAACTTGTGAAATTATTGCTTATTCATCATGTTCTGATCTATTAAAACACAGGGTTGTTCAGTTAAAGAGGGCTGCTGATGAGAAGGTACGAGCTGTGCGTTCAGCTGCTGTTTCGGGCTTCAAGTCAATGCTCCGTGAGAAGGGGGATGTAACTGCAAGTAGCCGTTGGTCAAGGGTGAGTTTTTTTTTCCCTCCTTTTGCTCACTTCGTTATTGGCAGCTCATATTCTTCTTCCCTTCACACTAAAATGTAAAACATGTCTGAATAACAACTTATTTGGCAAGGGCAGTATACAGTGCTAGAAACACCTATCAAACAAAGTTCCTTCTTGGTCCACTATATATGCATGATCTTCTTTTTTGAAGTTCCCTTAAAAAGGGAACAAATTGTATTTCCAAAGTTATCTGCTTGCAGATTGTTGTGTTTTTAGAAGAATTTATGTGTTTGTAATGCCATTGGCTGCTTAGAAGGTGCTGTGTGGACAGCTGCTAACGTATTCATAGATAATTCTGGTTAGGTGGGTCAAGGTGGGTAGTGACTACTTTGGGGAGCTTGTGCAGCTAAGGACTTGCTTGTTCACCCTTTCTAGTTAGTCTTATTTGGTCATTCACCAAAGTTCAAATATTTGAACACTTTTTAAGTGTGACTCCAGGACAATATGTTTTATTATACCTTTTGCTTATGCATATTTGGCCCATTTGGGTAAATCACATTCTTATAGTACGAGTTTTTATTATCCATTTGTATGCAGACTATTTGCTGTTGTGTATTCATTATATTCATGTTTGGCAGGTTAAAGAGGGACTGCGGGATGACCCAAGGTACAAAGTTGTTAAGCATGAGGAGAGAGAGGCTTTGTTTAACGAGTATATATCAGAATTGAAGTCTGTTAGTGATAAGGCGGAGAGAGCAGGGAAGGCTGAACAGGTAACCTAACTAGTACTTCTGTTTCTCTAGAATTTTATACCTTTCTGGATCTCTAACGGTTCCCCATTACAATGAGCTTCTGCAAAATTAAAGCGACATAAATAATTATTTTTGGATTTGAATAACTGTAGAGATGTTACCATCTAAAATACTTTGAAGGCTAACTCCAATAATACAAAAATCTATTAGGGTAAGCTAAAAGTTTGAAGATATTTTGTAGATGATTTTTTTTTTCAGTTCATTTCTTTTTGATGGTTAAGGTGTATCCTTTTATGTTTTGTTTGTTCTGTAGGATAAGCTGAAAGATAGGGAAAGAGAATTGCGGAAACGCAAAGAAAGAGAAGAGCAGGAGATGGAAAGGGTGCGCGTAAAAATTCGTAGAAAGGAAGCTGTTGAATCATTTCAAGCTTTGCTGGTGGAGACAATAAGGGATCCCCAGGTATTCTTCCAACTACTGTATGAAAGAATAATACGTTGATCTTTTAAGAGTTTGACTACACTCTTTTGTTACTTAGATGTGGTAATCCTAAAAATTGCTCTTTGTTTTGAATTCTTTGTACATTTTACTTGTTCACGAAGTTTGAGCCTTTTATATATAAGATCTAACCTTTTTGGCCTATGCATCATCTCAGCAAGTCAGTTTGCATCAGCCACCAGTGGGCACTGACACAGTGACACTGTTTACATTCTTATCTCCAACACCCCCTCCCCCTCCCTCTTTTGTAGTCTTCTTTTTTTAGCCATTTCATCTTGGTATACATATAAATTGTGCGAACAAAATCAACTTTCCGTTGTCTAAACTTCTCACCTTCATTGTTATCTCTCCCATTGGCATGAATCATGTCTGATTAAGATTTCCTTTAGACATCTGGGATTCTGGTTTTTCCTTTATTTTTCTGATATTTCGTTATGAATACATGCCTTAGAACACTATATTCTAATTTAGCATCTGATTTTGAATAATTCTCCAACTGAGCAAGACAATTTCCCATCCTTTCTACAAACTCATGTGTAGGCGTCTTGGATGGAATCAAAATCTAAGTTGGAGAAAGATCCACAAAGACGAGCAACCAATCCTGAATTGGATGATTCTGATTTGGAAAAGCTCTTTCGTGAGCACATTAAAATGCTTCATGAGGTCAGCAAGTTCTTTCTTGTCTCCTAAATTTTCAATGTATCTTATGCATGCTGTATTCCTCGTCTCCTTTTCTGTGGATATGCATCATGTTTCAAGCATCTTAAAACAATTTTAATGCTGTTGCGATGTCACTTGGGTATGTGTTGATTCACTGTTAGGTTATTTTTCCTCCAGTATTTATCCTGAATCTTTAGCTCTTTGCTTATATATATATATATATATATATATATCCAACATACATAAAAGTATAGTAACAATCTGCTTAATAATTGTAGCTGGGTTTGGAATATGCTTGGGAGATTTATGTAAAAAACAATCTGGCACCTTGTGTAGCTAAATTTCCTTAATGACACTAAAACACCACCTGAGTTGGATTAGGCAATGATAGGACTTGTTGGCGCTGGATTTTCCTCCAACAATTTAATCAAATAGCCACCCATATCGATGCCATCTTGTCCAGATCAACAGATGTGTCATGACCATATGGCAGAGCAGGGGGGTGGGGGGCTGAGTGGTCTGGTGATCTCTCTCTCTCTCTCTCTCTCTCTCTCTCTCTCTCTCTCTCTCTCTCTCTCTCTCTCTCTCTCTCTCTCTCTCCCCCCCAAGCTTGTTCTATATGTTAATAGTTAATATGAGGACATGCAAATGAAATTGCCCAGTTGGTACCCATACCAACATTTGATCCAGTTAGACCTGGGTTCTACGCTTGTCATAAGCAACAATAGAGATTTAAGTTAAGGAATTTGAGAATTATTAAATTGTAAAGGAGTTTAATTCGTTGAATTTAGTAAATATAAAAATGCAAAATCAGTCACCCCCACTTCTCCGGTCTGCCACTGCCTGCCGTCCAGTATGAGCCTTCTTCCAATTTTTGGCTCTGCTGGCCCATATAGTTGTACCATGCTGAGTAGTGTAATATTACATATTATGTTGTTCGTTAGCAGTTTCGATTTGGTCAGATATAATTTGAGTAGATATTTAATTGTAAACAAGTAAACTTACTTGTTTTGCCCTCTTTTTTTTTGGTGTTTTGTATGTTCTTCACCAGAGGCGTGTCACTGAGTTTAGAGCTTTGCTAGCTGAGGTCATAACTATGGAAGCAGCCGCAGAGAAAACAGAAGAAGGAAAAACAGTACTTACTTCTTGGTCAACTGCAAAACAACTTCTGAAATCTGACCATAGATATGAGAAGTTATCAGGGAAAGAGAGAGAGAGTCTTTGGCGACGACATGCAGATGAAGTCCAACGCAGGGATAAAGATGAAAAGAATAATGACCTTAAAAGTAAAAGCTCTGTGGATCATTGGAGACCTTCAAGGTCTGGGCATGACCGAAGGTAATTTCTTCTCTTGAGTCACTTTTATGGAAACTTATGTCTTGTTATCCTTTTTGGATACATTTTCCATTTGTTCCTTTTATTGTTGAGGATGTAGCTATTAGATATTCAAAAGCTTGCAAATGGGATAGGATTTCTTGGGCCCATTTATTTTACAATTGTGTCCATGCTTTTGTGCCTTTTTCTGGGTTTCATTTACCTTGCACGTTTTCTGTGATATATGCGCACCGATTTTTCTCTATCAATCTCTTCTGCATTAGTGGAATACTACTTGCAAGTCCTGAGCTAATAGTTGCTGTACATCCCATGGAAGATTACTTCTGATAACTGATAAGGGCACGCAAAATTATAAGTTTCACTACCAAAGATAAATAAAGCCTTGCTTTTGTCTTTCTACATAAGTTTCCATTTTGATGAGTTTTCAATATATTTGCTCATGTTTTATAAAAGTTCATTCTGTTTCTCTAATTTTTGAAGCATTTTTAGTTGCCTCTTGTTGATGAATTGATGATGTAAAATCTACTTTTCGTTTTTATCATGTTGGTTGATTTTGTTTATTCAACGATAGTAATCTAAGTTGATGTTTGGTAGTTGTACTTAAATTTCAATACCTTGGATGTGGGACAAAGTTAAATCATCTGTAGTAAATTGCTAGCCTTGCTACGGCCTTCAAGGCATCGATCTAAATACAGATTGATGTGGATTCTCAGGAACTCAAGATACTCGGATCATACTGAGGATTGAACTGCATGCTCAACAAAGGTTTCCACACGCTGGTTTCATGGTTGTGGTACTGTATCTGGTGCAGTACGAGGTTGCTTTATTAGGACTCTTGCTATCTAGGGCTTTTCTATAGCTAGACAGAGATAAATGTATCTTGTCACCTGCTCATCAGGTAGAATGTTGAAATATTTACTAGGAGAACGAATGGATCTGCAAATTTTGCACAAGTGATCATTAGCCATTAGTTTGCCAGCCAATGTACAAAAGACGAATGCCAACATTATAGCTGTAGCTTTTGTGCTCGAGCACGTTTGAACTTTTGAACTTTTGAACTTTCTATCGAAACCTTGAAAAAAATCGTCATTTGGGTCGTTTGTAGGATGGTGATTTTAATGCATTTGGATCCATCCCAAAGATCATGCTACAAATCAAGCAGGAAAGGGGTAAAAAGTTTTGCTTTGTTTTTGCTCTTCTTCTATTTTCCTTGTCCGAAAGGCTGTGTGTATCAATGTCACGACAACTGTAAAATGGGTTGAAAAACCAGACTACCAACAACTTAAACAAGCTTAGAGAAAATTTCCAAGTAATCTAGGCATAGGTTACAAACCATGATAATGAGGAGCTAAGAGTATTTCCCATGGTAGTATATATTGCTAAATATGGCCTAGCACTTCCCCCCACTCTAGGCTATATACCCACTTCACAAGGAACAAAAAATGCCCTACGTGTTTTGGACCAAATTTGGCCTTCTTGTTTACTAGGCTAAATGAGTAGGTCCTACCATTTCACGGTGTGCCCTTTCACATATTTTATATTTTTGCTTTTGATTTAATGTGCACAAAATAATTAAAATATTATAACAGTATAATGTTTTTGGTTTTGTTTGGAGCGACATTCCAGTCCAGATCCTCTCTCCACTCTTGTCTTTGTTGTAGCCATGAGCAACTCTCTCCCACGATGCATCCTTTTTTTTGGCTAACACCATTAATTGGACATTGAAAAATATCAAGATATAGATGGCACAATTGCACATCTTCATCTTGTGTATAAGGTGGACCACGTTTATAATGAATACTAATAAAATTTAACGGTATAGATGTATTCATGTAATCTGATCTAACGACCCAGAACGAAATGCAATCTTATCTCATTGGATAAGATTGATATATGTGCCACTTTGACATCATATTGATATGTGTGCTAGTAGATGTGTACTCATGTAATCTGATCCAACGACTCAAAACAAATGTAATCTTATCTTATTGGATAAGATTGATATGTGTGCCACTTTTGGTTCATATTGGTGTGTGTACTGGATATGTATTCATGTAACCTGATCTAACGACTCAGAACGAATGCAATCTTATCTCATTTGGTTCACATCTTAAAATACACGGAAAATGCATAATCTAAGTAATACAACACATGAATTAGAACAACCAACATTAAAAAAGAAATACATAATCTAAGGAATACAACACATGAATTAAAATAACCAACATTAGAAAAGAAATACATGATCTAAGGAATACAACACATGAATTAAAACAACAAACATTAGAAAAGAAATACATAATCCAAGGAATAGAACACAGGAATTAAAACAACTAACATTAGATAATTCAAGCTTCATCTCTACCATGACGATCCCATAAATGATCAATCAACGCATCTCGTAGTTTAAAATGAGATTTCTTGTCTTTGATCTGCCTATTTCGAGCTAGAAACTGAGTAAATTGTTGATCTTCACTATCCACTAGTTCAACGGTAGGACTAGGTGCATGATTAAATTCCCTAATGGGTGTTGATAAATCAAGCTCATCCTCAATAATCATATTACGCATGATGATACACGTACTCATGATGTCATGTAGAACACGTTTTTCCACAAACGTGTCGGATTTTTGATAATTGTCCAACGTGATTGGAGAACACCAAAAGCACGTTCAACATCTTTTCTACATGACTCTTGTTTTGTGGCAAAAAATTGTTTTTTCCTCCCTTGTGGATCATGGATAGTTTGACAAGTGTAGACCACTTGGGATATATGTTATTGGCTAAGTAAGAGCCAACATCATATTGTTTATCCTTAATAAAATATGTGTACGAAGGTGATTTACCTGCAACAAGCTACGTAAATTAGTTGGATGCTTCCAAAACATTGATGTCATTGTTAGAGCCCGGTAAGACAAAATATGCATGCCATATCCAAAGATCATAAGCATCAACTGCTTCAAAAATAATTGTTGGTGAGCCACTACGTCCGGCATAGGCACCTACCTAGGTCGCTACACAACTTTTCCACTTCCAATGCATGTAATCTAAACTTCCTCTAGGGAATCCACGTTCATCACCAATATAAAGGAGCTTGTCAACGTCATTAGCTGTTGGCCTTCTAAGATATCTCTTTGCAAAGACCTCTACAATAGCACGACAAAACTTTTACAAGTATCTAAGGGTCATAGATTCACAAATTTTCAAGTATTCAACAAGTGAATCAGCCGATGCACCATATGCCAACATTCGAAAACAAGCAGTGAATTTTACAGGGTATATATGACAACCCCAGCCTACCCACTCCAACACGTTGTTGCACAAAATAGTTATCATGAGCCTTTACTGCAGCAGTAATGCGATAAAATAAACTTTTATGTGTACGGAAGGGTCTATGAAATTTTACCTTTGGAAATCGAGGAACTTCAGCAAAATAATCCATGAACAAAGTATGTGTAGCAGATTCTCGATCACGATGAATAGTTATGTGGCCAGGAATTGCACCTCTCCTTGTGGATTGAACATCATCCTCTTCATCGTTGAAATGTTCCGCCAAAAGCATATTGTTGTTAGCATGCATACCAAGCAACATATTTCCCCCCTCTTCAAATGAAGCTAATACAGAATTATAGAATTCAAAAGTTCCATTTGAGGATAAAGAAGATGATTGTATTTGAGATGGATCCATTGTAGTAGTGAAATGAAACGGAGAGAGGTGAAAATCGAGATTGAATGAAAGTGAAGTGATGGAAATGGATGAAGGAGATGATATGCATGTATTTATAGACTTTCTTTTGAAATATAGTCGTTATTCATTTTTGTTATAATAATATTTTTTTCAAATATAGCCGTTATTCATAATTATTATAATAATAAAATTTTGAAATATAACCGTTATTCCCAATTATTATAATAATACAATTTTTAAATATAGCCGTTATTCACTATTATAATAATATTATTTTTGAAATATAGTTGTTATTCACAATTATTATAATAATAATTTTTTAAATAAATATAATAATAAATATTCAAACTAGTCGTTGTTTTCAGCATCAGAAATGAAGTGATCGAGAGCAGAGTGGGAGTGGCCAGCCTAGAGGACAAACTTCAGGAATTGAGATTGCGATGGTTTGGACGTATTCAAAGGCGGGATCCCGAGGAGCCGGTCTGTCGGTGTGAGAGCCTAGACTTGGGAGTTATTCACAGAGGGAGAAGCCGACCGAGAAAACGTTGAAAGGATAGCATAAGACATGATGTCACCCACTTGGGGATTTCAACAGAGCCAGCAGTTTGCAGAGATAGATGGAGGGAGAAGATTCGCGTCATGGATGGTTAGGTCATGTTTTGATCGGCAAGTTTTAGTTGTTAGCTTTGCCTTTGCTTTTGTTTTGTGCTTTGTCCTGTTTAGTTTTGTGCGTTGTGTTTTTGTACTTTGGTGGGTCATTTTCTCTAGTTTTGGCCTGTCTTGTTTGTGTTTGGTTCTACTTGAATTGGCCTTTTCTGCTAGGTCTTCTGGACGTCCCCCCTCTACGTTAGCCAAGGGTACCCCCATCCGGACCCCCCAGATTCCCTTAAGGGGAACTCCACTGGGTTAATGTTGTTGTTGTCGTTGTTGTTAATGGCGGAAAATACATAGCGGAAGAGTAAAACTAGCCGTTAGAATTAAATATTTATAATTTTAGCCTAGAAAATTTGGCCTACGGTGGGAGTGGAATTTTTTAGGCTTAGGGTAAAATGACATCAAATGGGTATATTCCCCCATTTGGTAGGCTTAAACAATTTGGCCTTTAGTCTACCATGGGAGATGCTTTAATAAATAGATTAAAAATGAGAAAATCAAGCACACGAATGAACACACGAAACATCCACCAGATTGATTTTAAAGTCTAGTTTGACTACAAAAAGTGTAAAATGTCATGACCAAACTTACTTTAGAAAAAACAAATTTACATGTAAATTATTAGTCAAATTGGAAAATTTAGAACATCTCCAAGAGATGGTCTAAAATTTTCTATAAAAAGGAGCACAAGATCTATATTCTAAAAAATATTGTTCCACTCCTAAAGATTATCCAAAATGGAGAATCAACATTTATTACCGTTTTTGCTCTAACACTTGTCATAAGTACAAAACTAATCGTCATTCAGTTTTCTGAAAAAAAGAAAAGGAAAAGAAGATTAAATTCAAATTGCAATATTGGATGACTTTATATTTGAGAAAACCTATCAAGATTTGGAGATGGTCTCCATTTTTGAGATTAATATAGAGAAGTTATTGAGGCTAAAAATAGGTCAATATTCTCCAAAAAGCCAATTTTCAAGATTGTAGAGTATGCTCTTTAAGAGGGGGAGATGTGACAGATCCTTCTAAGATATAACTACTATATAAACATTAATTTTTAAGGGAGTGGGCAAAGAATGTATGTGCAAAATCTGATGTAACTCAATAGTTAATGTTATAACATGTATGGGATATGGAGCCAATTAGTCGTGAATTTGAAAATTATTATAGAGTAAATGAAGAAATTGCAATGTGTTTTGAGATTTTTTTTACTTAGTACTTATGGTATTCTCACTACTCTCAAAAGCCACTTCCTTAAACCAACTTACAAAATATCTTTTCCAAAAATTTCACATTAAAATATACAATATACCACAAACACTCATCTTTGACAAAATTCACTATTAAAAAACATGCATATTGAACTTTTTCTTAGAATATGTGTATACAACACCAAGAGACCTCTATATGTTTTTATAAACATTCAACTGTACTTTAAATGTTCTATTAAACGTATTAACTTCACTAATTTTGTTCAACCAAACACCTCGACGATGAAACCGTATGGTGTGATTTTCACACGCACTGATGTGTCTAATTCTCCGGCCATGTAGATATCACGAAGGTGCCACATATGCACTTTGCCAAAAAAATATAGTGAGGGCATCTTTTAATATTTTGATGGATTTGGGGTAAAATTTATAATTACTATCAATATTACCTTCTCTCCAAAGTATCAAAAGTTCGTCTTTATCCTTTTACTCTTTCCACAGACCTCAAAGTATTTAAAAAACCTTTTATTTTCCATCCTAATTCGTTCCGAATCAAGTTTTGCCATTGTTGAAGTTCAAAAGTTCAATCATCTACAGATCCTTTATTTCCAACACTTTAGCTTCCAAACACTTGTCGTATGCCATCGACCTCATCGGCCATCTCGACCACTTCACCACTCAGTGGAGAAAAGTGAGTTTATTTAATTTTTTATCTTTTCTTTTAACAGTAAATTTAATTGGCAAAGCAAATTCACCGGTACTTTATTTTCTCTTTTTTCAATAAAAATTCAAATGGATTGTTAAAAAGAAAGGAATTCTTTAATTGTTTTTCCTTATAATAAATCCATCTCAATCATATACTCACACAAGAGAGATCGAGTTATACACGCTATGTCACATCGACATTAAGGTGTTTGTTTGAACAACATTAATTTAGGTGAGCTGTCTAATAAAATATATTTAAAATACGAATTTTGTTTATAAAAACATACAACTATAGGGATCAACTGACGTATAATGCCTTAGAATATGATGACTTTTAGCTGTAAGACTCGAGATTATGATGATTTTTACAAGAGTTTTGATCTCCATATGGAGGCTTAATCTCCTATGAGAAGGAACCACTCTCCCAAACGGTATAGCACAACAATCATGGTGTAGATAATCATCGGGTATATGAACAGTGTTACATCAATTGAAATATTAACGCCATCATCATAAGTGCATGAAGAAACGCCTTCTTAGAGTTAGCGATTTTACCACACATAACATACCATTAAATCCATCAATTAGGAGCAAAAGTGCATGAAGAAACACCTTCGGCTAGAGTTTAAAGCGTTCGCCACACATAACATATGAGTGCAGTATGCCTCTTAATAACTATTTTAACCCAAAAAGCATGACACAAATAGCACAAGGCAACCCCAAGAAATTACACCCGTTCACTTCAGAATGCATAAAATCTCTTAGATAACAAGGCAACACAGCCTATGAAGAAATAGTGTTCATGATGTCAGATGTTCGAGTTCAGTCATGTCTAAAACTTTGCTGTACACATACATGTGGTCATGTGCTTCCCAAGCTCAGGCACAAGTACACATAATTTAAGCTAAATTTCTTGTATATGATTACCCATTGACACTCAAGATTAGATGCTCAAGGTTGGTGTGAGTGTGTAGTGTGGGGATCATCTTGGTCATTTTGGGTAGTTGAAACTGGTGGGATGACAACAGGAATGTCCAGACTGCTTCTTTCAACCTCTCTAACATCAGAAATGCTTGCCTCTGTAGCCTGTATATCGTTCCATTGACCGCTTCCAACTGATCTGATGTTAGTTGTTGCTTGGTCTACTTGCTCTGCAACAGGAACCTCTCTTGAAGAAACGCTGAGGCATGCTTTGTCAACATTGTCATCACCCGAGTCAACATGCTTTGTCAGGGAACACGTGTCACTGATGTCGGAGCACGATTCTGTCTTCTCAAAGATCGGGTTTGCGTTGGCCTTCTGTCTGCAGATCAGAAAAAGTAAAGGTTGTTATATCTTCATAGAAATCTGAAAATGAGAATAAAGGGATAGGAACTCTCAAGGGAAAAATCTCGATTTGCAGCCAATTTTGAAGAATCCTCAATTTTAGGTCATTTCATTCATCAAGTTCGAAATATTACATGTTGGCCCCTCCTTTCCAATAGAGAAACAAAATAAACTCCTAAAACTAAATAATTATAATAATTTAAGTAATGGAAAGTTTGAAACAAAAAGGAAGTGGGGAAAAAGGGAAAGCGCCTTTAAATTAGGAAGTGGAAATGTGAGAAAAATGCAGAAACTGACTAGCAAAATAAAAAATGAAGATAATAATCAACACTAAGGAACCTATATTGGCCTTAAATGACCTTATTATCTTTCAATGATGAGATGGTACATGTGATCTTAGGATTAAGGTACAGGGAGACAAATGACACTCAACACCAGTTCAGATGATATACCTCTTCAGTTCTGCTTGTAATGCACTAACATAAGCCAGAAGTTCTTGCTTTTCTTTCACAGCTATCGACTCTTTTTGTGCTGCTTCCTTTATTTTGGCCTCAGCATCTGATTCTGCAATCCTGACCTTCTCCTCAGCTCTCACAACGCTTGCCTCTAGTACCAACATACGATCCCTAGCCTTTGCAAGTTCACTTCTCCATAGATGTGCCTCCTGGTGAGCCTCGTCTCTTAGTTTCGCCAGTTCTTCTTTTTCTCTAGATAGGGAGGCAAATTTGTTTTCATACTCTTTGATCTACATTCTCAGTGAAATGAGAGTGCAAGTTAAAAATAACTAACAATGAGTGTCAAACTGGTATTGTCAAATGATGATGGTTTAGGAGAAATTTTTCAATAGCAAAACAGCATCCAGAAAAGGATGATAGTTTAGGAGAAGAATAAAGGTACCTTTAGCATAGTTGACTCCATTTGCTTATCTGAAGCTTCTTTCAGACGCTCCATTTCTGTACAAACAAGTCTCCTCTGGTCATCCATTATGTGAGCTGCAGATGCTGCAGACTCAGCAGCTTCAGCAGTATCAGAGAGTTTCTCTGCTATTTCCCTTATTGTTGAGTCCCGGGCACGGAGCTCTCTAGCCAGGTTTTGTAATTCTTCGTCTTTCACCCGCATTGTTTCCTGAATCAAAAGTAGAATGACAAATCTAAAATGGACTAGGAGAACGAGCATTTGAGGTTTTTCTAGAGAGCAATTGACTAAAACAAAATAAAATAAAATTATACCCTAAGCATCTAGCCAGCACATTCGAAAAACCTCTAACAGGACATTCAAAAAGCCATCATCTCACTGCCACACCAAAGTGACAATCGTACATTTTAGCAATGACAATAATCTTATAAGAATTATAATAGTTTTTAGGAATTCAGTTCCTCTGTAGATAAATAAACATCAGGCAGCACTCCGCCTTTTCAAGAATACTAGGTAATTACTAAGCAAACTAACATCTACAATAGCATAAAGATAATTGGCTGGCTACTCACAATAATGTCCAAACAAATATTTAAAAACAATAACCTTAGTCTAGGATCACATATGAATATTTATGAGAAGGAAACAACTGGGGCATCATACCTTCATGATCGTTAGGTCATCCATTTGCCCATCAGGAGATTTGTTCAGCATATTGCCTAGAGCATTTCGCAGGGAAACACGCATGGCTGCCTCAACTTCTTTAGACGCCTCTAGTGCTGTTGCATTGGCGGCAGCAACAACAGTAGCAACTGTTCCAAGCTTGGTAGATCCACTACCACTTAATGAATTCACAGCCTCTTTGTGCGCCTTTAAGACCAGCTGAGTGGCACTATTTGTCAAATAGCATTTTGTAGAAGAAAACATAGGTAAGCACTTGAGGTGGGAGAGGATTACACAACAATGTGGAAAGCATAAAACATTCTGAAAAAGGAAATAGTGCACATCTGATGGAACTATGGAAACGAATCTCAGCCCATGTCCAGTTGTACCCATAAGGCCATATGGCAAGACATGTGAGGTTAGGATTCCATGTTTTCAGTCCCATAATAATCCTTCCAGATAAGATCCATGTTAACATCACCCTTAAAACATTTTGTCAGGCAAGGAAGAGGGAGACACAAGTTTTATGCATAAAGATCATGCAAATTACCTGTCAATCAGTTCCCACATTTAAGGTTTTTTCATTTTATGCTTTCGATTTTCTTCTACATCTATTTCCAATGGAGCAAGTGCAGACAGAGTGGACATAAAGAAAATAAATGCTGCTAGATAAAAATATAAGAGAAATCAAGAAAACAAGGTAAGAAAACTCGTGAAAAGTGAAAACTCACTGCAAAGTTGATACCCAGGCTCTTGCTGCTCCGGGAGTTTCTGCACAAAGGAAATAGTCCTTCTTTTGCGGGGTTCCGATATCTTAATGGCATAGTAAAGGAGAATCCATGATAGAATTCTCTAACTAGACAATTTGACATCACCTCATCCTCAGAACTAGAATATATAACTTGGTTATTTTAGAAGTAATTATTAAGTACTGAGTACATTATCATGGATACAGAAACAGCAGCCATCGTACTTTGGCAATCCTCTGAAACACGCATATCAAGCAAATAATGAGTGAAGTTCCAATTGAATGACTAAAATAAGCCATAACTTCTTAGTAATCTATATCTTACTGGAAGTTCACAGGGGACAAGGAAATTATGCTATTTGCATCAAATGTAATGCTTCCCTTAACTCCTGGATCATTTCTCCTCATCCTGAAAACATTAAGGCTTACGTAGAATGAGTCATGCCCCTTTTGTAAAAATATGTAATCAAGTGCCTGTATTGCTTATCTATAGAAAATGTTTCAAAAAGTGTGCAGAGTTGGTTATATACAAGACTTACTTGTATTCCATTTTCCCAGTAGTAGGGTCTAGGATCACCCATCGTTCATTCCATTTCCTTAACTGTTCAGAGCAAGAAAAATACCATACTAATTACTAAATGGAAACCAAGAAAGCACATTTGATGTTCATAACTGTGAGTGGAGAAAAAAATGCCCCTGTAGACTCCCCCACCAGAAGAGTGTGTAGGTGGTTAGCTGTACACAGTTACCCTCAGGGAAGTTGATTATAGGGACAATTTAACTGAAATCATCCAATGACTCATAGGTCATGGAAAAATAAGTAATGGTCAATTGAGATGATGTTCTGTTCGACTTATACCATTCATGCTATATAAGCGATCCATATCAGCACATGCACATTACCATATTAGTTATTAGTTAATAGGTTATATAAAAGTTACCCTATGAGGAAGTATGTTTACAAAATATATCATAAATACCCTCAGATAAGGTATGCATATTAAAATCATATCACCAAGGAAAACGAACGCAAAAGGAAACGATCCTTAGTATTTTCATTGACACTCATAAGTCATAACACAAATAGACAGTTCAATACTTATTGTCCTTGTTTCTCAATATATCACAATGCTATTCATTTCAAATGGCAGCTAAGGAGTTATACACTAGCAGATAACATAATCTTTTTGTTAGTAGGCTGTGATGTAATTGATTAACCGATTCGTACGAGATATACATGGGAGATAGGGGCAACAATTTTTGCCTTAAAAAGTATCATCAGCCACATTGCTCCAGTAAAACCTCATCCACACTTCATGCTCCCAAGTGGACAAAATTGGGAATAAATGTCTCACTTCCCCCAACTCCACAGTCCAAACTATTGGTAGCATTATCAGGCAGTGTTTAAATGAAGCAATACACTACTGAAATGATCAAGGTTCCTAAGAGGTAAGAACCCTATAACAGCAAGGAATTCTTCCAGCTTGACTCTCTAAGAGCATGACCTTCCAAAGTAGGTGCATAATGATACGCAAAATTTTGAAGCTTGGATATACATCTCAAGCGAAGATTTGAGGCCAGGCAGATTATCATTCCCAGATCATACACCATGACATTTTCTAGCTATACTAAACCCATAAAATCCAATCTCATAGAAAATAGTAACCTATGATTCCTATTTCACATTTTCTTAATTCCAGAAGATTCCAGTCTTCAATACCAGGTACCGTGTAATCAAACACAACCAATCTTCTTCACAAGATCACAAATCATTCCAAAACTGAGCAGCATTACACACTTTGCATTGAGGTAAAAAAAATCGAGTTATAAACCAATACTCCACATTTTTCCCTCTTCTCATATATACGGATCAAGATGAAGAATGAAAGGGATGATGAAATTACAGTTTCAGATCGCTTCAGAAGGGGTCCTTGCAAGAGATTCCGACCGGAAGCAGATGTCAATTGGCGCTTAATCCTCTCGAGACTATTCTCGGTGGCACCATCGTCACTCTGCACAACAAGACGGCATCAGAATCATCGTAGTAGCTCCTCACGAAAGGTAGAAAAAGGGGAAGTTAGGTAGACTAACCACGGGAGATCCGTTGGAGGCCATTGGATCGAAGACAGTGAGCGAGAAACCAGAATCTTTCGATTTGCGGAGAAGAGGGTTTAGGTTGTGTCGAAGGGAATTCGGTAGATTGAATTTGGATTTTTCACAGAGGGCAGGCTGTTAGGTTTCAACGGGGGACTTGCTGGTGTAGACTTTTTTATGTCTTCAACGGGACAAATGACGCATCTTCGTTCATAGCAAGCAAAGCGAAGTGAATATTTGTATTCTGAACGAAAAAAAAAAGTGAATATTTGTATTCGATCGAAAAAAAAAGAAGTGAATATTTGTACATTTATTTTTTTTTATTTTTTTTGGTTGAAAATATTTGTACTTTTATTTATTTCTTCAAAGTATTTGTACTTTTATCTATTTCTTCAAAGTAAGTGAACGTTTGTACTTACTAAGATGTCAATGGGGTAGATTTCCCGTCACGGGTATTGGTACGGGTACGAAAACGGATTGTAAGTGAGTATTGGTATCGGAACGGGAATTAATGGATTCCCCACATGGATATGGTATATGGATGTGGATAAGGGTCCCCACCCCACCACCTGATCCGAATCCATTTCTATTGTGGAATCTATAGGGAATCCCGGTTGGGAAATTGTTTGTTCAAAAGTAATTATTTTGATTTTTAATTTTATATCAAAATATGAGTTTCTTTATATTAAATTATCATATTTTTCTCTATGATATTATCGAGATTCAAGTTATAAATAAGACATGTTATTTTTTTCAAGAAGGTAATTACAAATTTTATGATTATTTATAGAAGATTAAACTAGAAACCCATGAAGAGTCTAAGTGGAGAAAATATGATGGAGATGGGGAATCCCTAACGGGTATGGGGACCCCATGGGGATGGAAATGGGTATAACTTGTCATACCCACATGGGGACGGGGATGAGGATGGGGACGAGAGGGTATTCCTCGACCCTAATCCGCCTCATGGTCATCCTTAATACTTACTACAACAGACATAAAAAAATCAAATCGAGGATCTACGGGTGGGCTATAGCCCACCCATTCAATGTGTCTTGGCCGTTACAGAGTACTTGTGGCGTAAGTTTTGTAATAACGCTAATTTTATAAATAAGGGAAATAAAAATTTTCCAAAACCTTTATGCGTACAACGAAGAAAATGTCGTCAATAGTAAATTCCTTGCTCAATTAAGTTTAAAACTCGTTGAAATTCAATTATGGAAAAACGAGTCCCCTATATGAAATTATTTCTTTTGAAATAAATTAATTAAGAATGTAAGGAGAGTGAATTAAGAAGAAGAAATTTAAATAAAAAGGAAACTAACAGACGAGTAATCTATCTATCTTCTATCTATCTATACAACACTTAAAATTCTCCCCCTCTTGTCACATTAATGACTTCTCTCTAATTGTTTTTAAAAAAAAATTGTTTTGGGTGAATTATCTATCTCTACAACTCTTATTTTTCTTTTCCTTGTCAAATAAATGCATGTTTTTATATTTTTTATTTTTGTTTTTTATTAATAATTGATTATGAATGCATGCTACTATGTCTTATTTTTTACATACATATATCATGTTATAATATTGTAACTTGAATGCAAAGCCTTATCATTTTTTCTTTTTTAAGCGAGAATGTAAAGCCCAAAGGGCTAACCATATGCTTTCGATTTAAATTTCATCCAAAATGTCTATAAAATTATAAAGAGTAATTCCTACATATGTTTATTCGGCTAAAAAACTTAATTGTAATAGAAAAGCTATATTATCAAAATAATTCTCATAAGAAATTAATAAAATCAAATCAAATAATTTCATATTTTATATTTATTTTATCTACTATTTTTTGGACAATTAAATAAAAAATATTTACATAATTTATAAGTTAGAACAAAATTGTGTTATGATGAAAATTATAATTTTTACCTTCCAGAAAAATACTGTGAAAGAAATTGTCCGTCCATCGGACGGGCAAGCTTTCTAGTAAGTACAATAATTGGGTAGGCTTTTAAATAATTAAACCCCAGCCCAAAAATAAAAAGGGAGAGTACAAGAGGAGACAAGTGGGACACAAACCCCCCGACCTCTCCGACCCTTCCCTTTCTTATCCTTCCCTTACCAAGTGAGCTACGAGAAATCAATATATTAATATCAATATATATTATAAAAGCCGACCGTTTTCGAGCCACCACGTTAATTCTGGCCCCGCTTAATTTTAGTTTTTTTTTTCCAACTCAAATAGATAATAACAACTATATATCTTTTATTTTCCTTAATTATCTAATCCTCAATTTTATCTTTAAAATCATACTATCTATCTTAAATTTTCTATATCTTTTATTTTCCTTAATTATCCCATCCTCAATTTTATCTTTATAACTATACTATCTATCTTTAATGTTATTTTCCTTAAATAATTTTATCTTCAATTTTCCTCTATAAAAGATACACAATATGCATTCACATACACCAATCAATTTTTTTGTATGTTGATTCTGGTTGTGGTGAAAGGTAATCATGCCTTATAGATAATTTAGTATGGAATTTATCTTTATGTCCGTAATTATCTTTTTTCATTTAATCACATATTGACGTGTCTTATATAATAATTGTCGTTGATTCATGTTTTAATTCTCTTTTTTCGATTAAGCCGGCCATTTTTGAGCTATCACGTTGATTCTGGTCCCACTTTATTTTTTTCTTTAATATTTTCTTATTCAACTCAAATGGATATTAGCGAATTTATATCTTTTATTTTCTTTAATTATCTAACAACAAATAGGCTAATTTTAAACATAATTTTAGGTGATAACAATCCGAATGATAAAAATGGATTTTAAATATAAAGTTTATTAATTTAGATTCTTATGATAAGGCTTTAAAAAAATATATAGTCAAATATAAATATTATGTCTTCTATGTATTATTTGAGTTATACGAACCTAAAAAAAAGGCACATTTTTTAAAACGCGTACATACATTAAAACTTATATTATATTTTTCCATATCAATATTCAATTATAAAATATCTAACTAGAGTTTAATATTTTAAAGTCAAATTGCCGTGCATGGCGCGACAGGTAATACTTGGTAATACTAGTTTCTGTTATTTCAAGGGGACGCATTTTAGTTGAACCAAAATAACCTTCCCTTCGGATCGATGGGCAAGGCCCGATTCCGGTCAATGACCGCCTGTTTTCTCCACTGCTCACGCCAGGGTCAAATCCATGGCAGCCGAAAATCCGGTTGACCATCCTCCAGCATTCACCCCTGCCATACTGCAGCATTCCCTCTTGCGTGTAATCTTGGAGAAACCCCTCTGTGAATTTGGGAAACGGAGTGCATACAAAATCTCAAATTCATCACCTTCGCCCGAGAAGCCCCTTGCATGTAACCTTGCAAGACCTCTTTGTAAATTGGGAAAAAAGGGGTGTAGACAAAAATCTCAATGCATCACCCTCAACCCTCTCTTAATCCTCTTTTAAGTTCCTGAGAAATCCATCCCTTTCCCCCATCAATCTCAGTCCGAAAAATCTGCCCAAATACGCCCCAAAATTTCCCCCGTCAAGCAATCTGAAATTTTTTTGTTCGTCGCCGGAAACCGAGGCTGCTGCCCCTCTCTTCGTCGCCGGATACCGCCGAACTCCTCGTTCCCGCAGTCCGCCGCCCCTCCCGTCACCGGAGATCCCGTCGTCGCTGCTGTTGGGTGCCGTGTCGAAGTCGCTACGGCTGTGTGTCGTTGTTGGCGTGTTGTTGTGCTGCGTGAAACTAGAAAATGTTAAGCAGTCATCCTTCTTTATTTTGTTTGGGCTAAATAATCCACTAGAATAAAGAGATTATGGGCCTTAATTATTGAACGAGTGGGCTGTTAGCAGATTTTAATTAGAGAGAGATCATGGGCCTTTCTTTTAGTTAGCAAACACAGCCTTTAAATTAGCCTAATATTTCGAAAATTAATGTTAGAATCAACCTTGATTTAACTTAAGTAATATTTTGAAAATAAAGGCATGTGAAGAAAATTTCATTCATGCGCTAATATTGAGTTAGTTGTCCAAGTTTCAACTAAAAATATGTAGGCTTTCGGCTATTGGAAATAGTGGGTTAACTAACAAAAACAATTGTACGTTTAAAATAATCATGTACCAAAGCTAGCATATTATGGCCTTAATAAGATAATTATTAGAACTTAATATAGTGACCAAGTCATAAATAAGAAATACTAGATAATTATTTAATTTACCTTTACTACAAAATATTAGGTTATTAATATTGAAAGTCTTTAAATCATTATATAAGGGGTATAAGAAATGTTTTCTCGAACGTCAAACTAGTAATTATAAATCACTAACGAAAAACGATTTATTTTCACCTCACGAATTCTTATAAAGAATATGTTAATTAGAGAAAATATTCTCTTTAAATCAAGAAGTAAATTAAATACTAATTTATTTTGTGTTCGCTCGTCTTGAAAACCGCGCCTAATTTAGGTCGAGCACTCGAGTCGTCTAAGCTCGCGGATAAATTCCTTAGAACTTCGATCTCGAAAATCAAAGGCAAGTGGGTGGTTCTCTTGCTCTTTACGATTAAACTCGAATTTCCTTCCATTCCGTTTAGTATTCCTATAATTGTTGGGAACACCTTGTTTGCTTAATAAAACGTACCTAGGATTATTATTGCTAGAGATAATGACCTCACTGTTCATATTGTTATTATTCCTGTACTACGCTAGTACTTGGACTTGGGACCGATTGATTGCGGCCTTTATGTGTTTAAATGTCTCGTTTGAGACTTTGTTGTGGACTAGGATAGTCATTAGGGGTGGGAGCTCGCCTCCAGAACACCTCTTAAAAAGATGTATTAGGATGTACCTATACTCTAATACTGGGTCATAACTCTGCCTGCTCTGCAAGCGTAGAGGGGTGACAACACCCTAGCTAGGTGTTAAGGATTCCGTCCTTCTTTGATGTGGCCCTTGAACCGTTTTGGGTTGCTGCATCTAAAAATCGATAACTGAATGCCCTGTTTTGTCATTAATGAAAGATAAGTGCCCTATGCACATTAATTAATGAACGAGGATAGTGAGTACATTTTGGAAAACCATTCTAGCTCCCGACTGGAGTATTCTAGTCGACGGAGGCTTTTCAAGGAATAATGTGAATTAATAAAGTTCCAACAACAAATCATTTTCTTTCATAAGCCCGAAAACCCGTATCCTATCTTCCAAATGAAGCGTTTTATGCCTCTCCACTTAAATCCTTATATATCATTCTCCTGAAAATATCCCGACTCTCGTCACAATAAAATCTCATTTATTTAGCCGTTCTTTTTAGAACCAAGTCACGTTCTACCACTTGCTTAGTCTCGCGTTAGACTAATACCACTTTCTTTCTTCCCGGCATTGGTCGGCTGGTATTTCTTGCTTTTCTGAAAATATCAGGAAGCAAGGGCAAGGATGTCGAGGGTTGAAGACGAGCCCCAGTAGCTTGAACAAGGAAGGACTACGAGGATCACTTTTGAAAGACTTGCACTTCTTTATTATTATTATGGTTTGTCGTTTTGTGTACACTCTTATGATTATCGTCTCGAGTAGGCGAAGCAAATTGTAATAACGTTTCTAAACTTCCGCACTGTCGTTGACATTTGAATCCTATGATTGAAACCGTCTTTATGAATTACGAGCCTTGGGTGACCTTGGGATGGGAAATTCCGAGGCCACTGGCGGTAATACCCAGTGTATGAAATAGGGGTGTTACAAGTTTTGAAGAACTTAAGAACGTGTTTGTTTTTAAACAGATATATTGAAATTGTACCCAATTCGAGCATATTTATAAAAAGAAAATATGATCAAGTAACTTGGAGAAGCCCGTATATAAAATTGCTTAAACGATCTGCAACATTTGAATTTTACCATCTATGATAGGACCTTATATTCCCAGTGTCCAATTTCATTCAGTAAGGCCTTATTAGATGCTTGAATTGGCCCTTCAATTTATTCGATGCTTCACGTGAAGCCTTTGAGAGAAAATGGGCACCTTCTTTTAACTTGAATGTGTAATAAATACAATTTTTACTTTGTACTATATCTACTATACCCACTTAGACACGAGTATGGCTACATTGCCAGGGGCAATTGCACTTCATCACGCCACCTTCTTTTAACTACCAATAGCCTTTCCAAAAGACCCCACTAATGCATGCAACTTGTTGGCCTTAATTTCACTTGCCCATAGCCTTGCCAGGTCATCATAAGATACATAACCCACATTTGTATCATCTGTAAATCTTTCATTTCACTCCCACCTATTTTACAATTCTTCTTCTTTCATTTCACTTGCCCACCTCTCGTATAACTCATTCATCCACTATGTAACTCATTCATCCAATCCATCCATCTCTAAATTCAAATACCAAATTCTTAAATTTTTGGCTTGTCCATTATACTAAATCCAATCCAATGACATCAAGAAGGAGCTATCTTGGAAAGAAAATGGTTTCTTTTATAGTAAGTTTGAATTATGTAAATCGTTTTTTTTATATTATTAGGCTTTGTATTAAAAATTAATAGCTTTAGTCTTTGTTTATTGTGAAAATAATAGCTTTAGTGTTTTTTGGAGTATATATAACCATTACTTATTTTTTTAGCATCATTTCTTAAACTTTTAATCTAGCAATTTCTTGAATCTATATGGTGTTAATGTTGGAAAGACCAAGTTTTAGTCAAGTTTTTTTTTAAATAACCGTTCAAAATATTTAAAATTTAAATTTAAATTAAGTCAAGTAAAAGTTATTAGCGGAGAATCCTCAAAGTCCATATACACTTCCAATATATTTTTTTTATAAGGTAATAATTAGGTGTCTCGTTTATGGGGGACGACCTAGAGCATCCTTTCGGATGAGAACATTAAGTTCTTGATGATTCTCAATGCGATCAATAGAATGCGATCAATAGAGAGGACGTGGCCCAATTTCGCGATTTTATCAGCCACGGCATTAAGGACCCTATTCACATGCTTGATACGAACTGACTCGAAACTTTGGAGGAAAGCCCATATGTCCGAAATCAGTAGGTCAATTTGCCAAGGACACCTTCTCGTACCCTTGGTAGCTTCAATAACCATCAAGTTGTCACCTTCAATTTCTATCTTTTTGTATCTAAGTTATTTGGCTTTCCTGACTCCATCTCATAGACCGAGAGCTTCAGTTATTAGAATTGAGTTATGTCCATACTTCATAGCCCCCATGCTAATCACTTCTGCTTTATGGTTTCTTAGAACAAATCCAGCTGAGGTTGACTCATCGTTAAGTTTTGAACCATCAAAGTTAAGTTTAATGAATCCGTTTTCTGGTATTTCCCATGTTGCGTTTTGATTTTTCCGTTTTGGCATGCTCAAATTTCTTACTCTAGTTTCCTCATCTTCTGTATATTTCTTTGACCTTTTCCAGTTAATAATTTGATTTCGGATATATTGGGCCATGTCTGTAATTGCATTATCAGGATCTTGTTGGAACACCTTTAAGTTTCTTTGATGCCACAAGCACCACCATATAGTGGCGAGCTTCGTGAACATTTTTGTACCTATCAATTGGTGTATATCTGTTATTATGTTTCTAGGCGTTTTGTTTGTGGTATCATAATTATGTATTGCTTCTGCTATTATTGGGTTAATTTGCTGGGTAATGCACTGCGTGTGTGGGCAATCCACGAACAGATGCCCGATGTCTTCATTTGCTCCGTTGCACAGTATGCAAACTTGAGGAACTGTTACGCATTTTGCTCGTAGCCTATCTTAGTCGGTCGAACATTCATCTCTATTTTCCACAGAAAGTTCTTAACTTTTGGGAATGTGTCTAAATTCCAAATCCAACTATTGTGGCTCGGGTTATGTGTGTCTGTTTTTGCTACCAGATTAACGGTTGAGGCTGTCGAAAACCATCCGTTTTTACTTGGAGCCCAGTATAGGCGGTCACGTAAGGGATTTTCTGGTATTTGGATTGCAGTTATTTTGTCTACTACATTCTGTGGCAACAATCGAGTGAGCTCTTCACTATTCCAATTCTTCTCATCGTTTATAAAGCTTTTCACCTTCATTTCCTTGATTATACCGTCTGGATTTAGTGCATGATTTTCCAATGGTTCATTGATCACCCAGTTATCCGTCCAAAAGTTAATGGTTTCTCCGTCACCCACTTGCCAAATTATCCCTTCAAAGAGCTCAGATCGAAGTTTCATCAGTTGTGACCATTGCCACGACGTGTTCGATTGCTTCTTATATGTGAAGATGATATCGTCTTTAAGATACTTTTCTGTGACCATTCGCACCCATATGTTGTTCGGCTCCGCGATTATTTTCCAAAGCAACTTCATTTGGAACGCTTTGTTCATGTGTTATGATTTTCTTATTCCCAGGCCGCCAAATTTTTTTTTCTTGCATATTTTGTCCCATCCGATTAGGGGTTTGTAGTTTTGGTCCTTGTTCATAGGAAGCAACGATTTATTTGGTCTAGCTCATTGTGGATATCGGTGGGCAGCATAAAGCTTTCCATCACATAACTTGGTTTCTGATAGAGGTATTTTAGTCGCCTTAATACCTATCAAAGTATACCGAACTACCTACTAGGAATGTAGTAGGGAAGTAAGGGTCGATCCCACAGAGACTTGTGTTTTTGTGTATTGAATTTGAATACTCGAATGAATGTAAAACGGGAGGTTTTTGAGTGTTATTCTACTAGCTAATAAATTGAACATACAAAACTAAAGATGATTTATCAAATATGAGAGAAGTATGCTTAACCGGTTAATATCCATTGCGAATTCGATTATTGATCATTGATTATCAAAATTCTCTTTTTGCCTTGACTAATCTACTGCGGAATGCTAATAACCCAACTTCATGGAATTATTATCCTACTTCAATTCTAGTTATTAGCCCGACCGGTACTAACAACCCTAATTATCAAACAACCTAAGAGACCTCCTAGATTCAATTCGACAACAGCATTAAGATTCAAGCATCAATAGAAACATGCATTCAGAGCAACCAGACATCCAAATAACATGCGATCGAATTCTCTTCTCTAATCAAGTAGTCCTACCAGTCCTAGATTGATTAAAGGTTCTACTTATGATCTAATTAATTCCAACCGGTAATTAGAAAGATCTAGTTGGAATTCAACCTAGAGATTCAATTAGATGGCCAATCTAACAAAACCCTAAATCAAACTTATTCAATTAAGCATAGAGAAAACAATCTAGTCAAGGAAATTAAGAACAATCAAATCTCACAATAATACTTCATTCACAACATCAATTAACTAGTTAAGCAAAAGAGGTTTAGATGTTCAAAGACATTGAAAAGCTTACAATTCTTCCAAAGGATTCTTGTTCTTCTCAATCCTCAACAACAATATATCCTCAAAGCCAAGAGTTATCAGAATATAAACCTAGAAACTAATATCCAAAAATATATCTAAGAAGTTTCTAAAAATACTATCCAAAACAAGTTTCAGCCCAAAAGCCCAAGCCCATACAAAAATATCACTCTTGCTGACGCGAGGAGAAACGCGGCCAGGCCCTGAAGCGCGGGCGCGCTTTGGCCTGCCTGCCCGAGTTTTCATGCCAGATGCTCAGATGTCAAAGCGCGGCCTGGTACTTTGAAGCGCGGGCGCGCTTTCACTGTCTTGCCCGCGTTTCTGAACCTGTAGCTCGAGACTCTCTATCACTTTGGGCACTTGATTTCTTCTTTAGCCTCCATTCATGCACACTCCTTTGGTATCTTCAAGCTCATTCCCAAGTCCACCATCACCATGATTCCAGCACTCGATCACTCATATCTGCAAATATCAACCAAACGAGTGTAGATTCCGAAACTTCCAACACTAAAGCTACATTACGAAATAAAGGAAAATCTACCTAAAAATGCATGAAAAACTAATCAAAACATGTCCTAAATACTACAACCTATATGCTCTATCAAATTCCCCCAACTTGATATGTTCACCAACTAGCTAACTACCAAACTTTAACCACTTCACTTCATATGTTCACCAACTTGATTCACCTTTTCTCCATCACTTTTGTTTCTACACTTTTGCTCATTCTTTTTTTTTTTCAACTCACTCGAGGTTTTTTCAACTTGATTTCACACTTTAATTTACCTCAATCAAACACACTTTTTTTTGTTTTTCATCATTCATTTTTTTTCAACTCCTTATCTCTCCTTTTTTTTTTCTTTCAACTCAACACAAATCCTTTCTTTTCAACCAACTCACCTAAGAATCATCTCCAACTACACAAAAACACCCTAGCTAAATCCTAATTCCCGGAAAGGGTCAAGCTTATATAGGCTAGGAAATTTTGTGGAGCTACAAAATAAGGCTATAGGCTCAAAATTGGGCTATCAAACAAAGGATCATGCATAAGGTAGATAAGGATATAATGAGCTAATAAAAATGCCTCAATCATTTTAATGTCATGCATTCAAATCATGTAATGTAGCCTTGAAAAATATATCTAAACGCAAGTTCTAGAGCTAGCAATCAAAGAGATACACTCAAGAAAGATATGCAAATATGCAATAAAAGGCTCAAAATAATCTCACAAGGCATAAATGTCTAGAACTTCATAAACAATCCAAAATTTCAACTTCTTATGCAAATGCTCAATCCTATAATCAAGATTAATAACTTAAGAATCATGCTTCAATCCAAGGAAACTTCAACCAACAAGCTAGTCATGGGTTAGATAATACTCTTAACTTAGAGAGACAAATGGTCAAGTAGGGAAATTGAATCCTAGAATGCAATATTTTTTTGTGATTTTTTTCAATTTTTCAATTTTTTTTTTCAATTTTAATCGATGCAAAACTATAATTTAAACATGCAAATGCAACTATATGAATGCACAGATGAGATGACTCAACCAATAATCCCCTCCCCCAAGCTTAAACTTTACATTGTCCCCAATGTAAAATAAAAGAAAGAAGAAGAAAATACTAACCGAGTCATCCAGATAGGAAGGAAGTGGCATCTACTCCGGTGGTGGTGGTGGTGGGAACTGCTGTGGGTAGCCCGGATATGGATAATACTGATACGCTAGGAATCCACCCTCCTGAGTCTAACCATCCATGCGAGTGTGAAGCTGATGAAGCTGCTCGTCGTGGTACTGCCTGTAATGATCCATCCTCTGCTTCTGATAATCAAATCTCTGATCCACATGGGCCCTGAACTGAGTCATCTGTGTGGTGAGCCCTCCCATCATGCTCACCAACTGGTCAAACTGGCCTTGAGGATAACCACCAACGCCCTGAACATCCTCTGCAGCAGCATCCTCATCCTGATCACCAATCTCTGGCTTGAGCTCCTCCTCAGCAATAAAATCCTCATCACCCTCAGAATCATCATCAGCGGTAGCCTCATCCTCAGACTCCTCAACAGTCCTTTGAACACGTCGCCTCTTGCCCCGATGGCTCTCAACTGCCTCAAGCGGGAGATCACCATCCCGAGGAGTGAAAATCCAAGTAGCAGCATTCTGTAGTCCGGTTGCTAAGACAACTCTCTGCGCATCCGGAAGCCGCATCACTCTCTTGGTATCTCCGATCGTCCAATAATAGTGACCATAGTGGAAATGCAGGGCACCCATCTTGTTGAAGAAAGCGAAGTCCATCGGTGCAGGCTCAATCCTCCCGCCAAACCGAGTCAAATCAAGCTGGTAATACAGAGCCAAAACAGTGACAAGGGCTCCAATAGTGATCGGTCCTGTACCCTTCCTGCTGATGTGAGCCAGATTGTTCATAAGGACTACACCATAGTTCACCCTCCTCTTCTCTAAGAACGCAGCCAAGAGCATCACATCTTTCCTTGGTGCATTACCCTCTCCTTCTCCCCTTCCTGTAATAGAAAGAGCATAATAGCGTTGCAGCACACGGAGTACCGGGTGTGTAAGAGAAGACGCCTTTGCTCTAGAGGCCCTGTACTCTTCCTTGCCTGTCATATTCTTCCACTGTGAATCACCGAGCCAATAAGCTTGGCTTTCCCATCTCTCCACTTGCTCACCAGAACTAGAGAAACCAAATGCTGCATTGACCTCATCTAACACGATTCTCCTTCCCACTCCCCCAAGCTGGAAGGTGCACTCCCCCACTCTAGAATTTGCCCCGGAAAGGATATGCGTGTCCAGAGTGCTCAGAAACTTCAACACAAGACCCTTGTACGCAGGCTGCTATAGCCGAAGAAAATCTCTCAAGTGCTGGGCATTCTCACATTTCCTAAGCTCATCCTTCAACCCCAATTCCGTTAGAAAGTCCCAATCCAAGTACCGAGGAGCATGTATTGGTCGTTTACGGAGGAACCTGAATCGCTCAAAGTGCACAGGGTCGCTCAAACTGAACCCAAACTCAGATGGGGTTACTTCCCCTACAACTGTAGGCGGAGAGAGATGAGCCCGGGGGCAGGCAGAAGATGAACTGGGACGAGCGGACTGTGGGCGGGCACGAGAAGATGAAGCTTAAAAGAGCCTCTACGGGTTGTTGGACGAGGAGGCATTCTGTACCTGTTCCTGCACCACAAATCCACAAAACAACACCACAAGCAAATTTGATTGTCCCAGCAAGGACAATCTCACAACAATCCAACAACATTCCAACAATGGAGCCAATAAAACTCTCAAACACTCTCTTCCCCCACTACCTAGGTTAGTTTTAGGCAAAATCAATCACAATCCAAATTTCACAAGAACAAGCAAGGAAATCAAGAAATCATGCTAGAATCATGCAAAGGAACTAACAAGTAGCAATTAATCATGCAAATTTGAGCTGAAATTGACAAATCTAGAGAAATTAGGCAAAACCTAGGTTTAGAATTTCAAGCTCAAAAATCACAAATTAATCAAGGAAAAGAGAAGAGTAGAGAAGAGATTACTTGTTGATTGATGAAGAGGAGTAGATTAGGGAGAAGATTCACTTGATTTGGTGTTGATTGGGGCTTGGTGTGCTCATCAATGGAGGGAGGCGTGCTTTTGTGAAGAAAGGGGCGAGTTTTTGCTGATGAAGAATGAGGAAAGGAAGGGCCGACCGGGTTTTTAACTCGTGCTGTGAGAGATCGTAAGCGCGGGTTGGTACGAAAGCGCGGCCGCGTTTCTGCCTACTTGCCCGCGTTTCCGAAACTGAGTTTCAGGAGGAGAAACGCGGTCTGGGGCACCGAAACGCGGGCGCGTTTTCGGGGCCCTTCCCCGCGCTTTTGGACCTGTACGCCGGGCTGAAAAACACACAACAAAGGAAAAACAACAAAACAAAACTACCCTATACTAATACTAAGCTAACACTAAAAATCAAAAACAACTATCCTAATGCTTGGGTTGCCTCCCAAGAAGCGCTTGGTTAACGTTGTTAGCTCGACGGTCCGCTGCTCATGTCGTTGGCTCGGGTTCTTGTAAAGCCGTTTCGTCAAGTATAGCATTGCTAAACCCATCGAAATAAGGCTTCAATCTCTGGCCATTCACTTTGAAGGTGGAGTGAGTAGTACTATCGTAGACGTCAACCGCTCCATGTGGATATGTGTGCGCCACAACGAATGGTCCCGTCCATCTCGACCTTAGTTTCCCTGGGAAAAGCTTAAGACGAGATTGATATAACAAAACTTTGTCTCCAACTTTGAAGTGCTTGCGCCAAATATGTTTGTCATGCCAAGCTTTGGTCTTCTCTTTGTAGATGGCGGTATTGTCATAGGCTTCCATCCTTAGCTCTTCTAGATCCCGCAATTGTAGCTTCCTTAATGCACCAGCCTCATCCAATTTCATGCTACAATGCTTCACCGCCCAATATGCTTTGTGTTGGATCTCCACTGGAAGGTGACATGCCTTACCAAACACCAACCGAAAAGGAGACATTCCAATCGGTGTTTTGTAAGCTGTCCTATAGGCCCAAAGTGCATCATCTAACCGGATACTCCAATCCTTCCGGTTTGGTGACACCGTCTTCTCAAGAATGGACTTGACCTCTCGGTTGGACACCTCGGCTTGACCATTTGTTTGGGGGTGGTACGCTGTAGAGACTCGGTGTGTGACATGGTACTTCCTCAAAAGTGCAATCACCGTCTTGTTACAAAAATGAGTTCCTTTATCACTAATCAAAGCTCTAGGGATCCCAAATCTGTTAAAGATGTCAGTCTTCAAGAAATCTGCCACAACTCGGGAATCATCAGTCCGGGTGGCCTTCGCTTCCACCCACTTGGAAACGTAGTCCACCACTAACAAAATATAATAGTTCCCAAAAGAGTTAGGAAAAGGTCCCATGAAATCAATGCCCCAAATATCAAAAACTTCACAAAAAATCATGGGAGATTGGGACATCTCATCTTTCTGGGATATATTCCCGACTCGTTGGCATCGGTCACAGGATTTACAGAAGGTGTTTGCATCCCGAAAGATGGTAGGCCAATAAAATCCTGCATCCAACACCTTCCTAGCAGTCTTTCTAGCGCTAAAATTCCCCCCACAAGCATATGAATGACAAAAGGTCAAAACAAAGGTTACCTCATTCTCGGGAAGACATCTACGAATGACCTGATCTGCGCAGTGCTACCAAAGATATGGATCATCCCACACATAGTACCTTGCTTCACTCTTAAGCTTGTCTCTTTGGGCTTTGGTCAAGACCGAAGGAAGTTCACCCGCAGCGAGAAAATTCACCAAATCTGCATACCAAGGCTGAACAACACGCACTGCGAACAAGGTATCATCCGGGAACTCTTCTCGAATAGGTGAAAATTGTAGACCGCTCTCCCCTTCACATGTCAAGCGACTAAAGTGATCCGCTACCACATTCTCAACCCCCTTCTTGTCCTTGATCTCAATGTTGAACTCACTCAACAACAAGATCCATCGTATCAATCGGGGCTTAGCTTCCTTCTTCGTCAACAAGTAACGAAGGGTTGCATGATCGGTATAGACAATCACCTTGGTCCCTAGCAAGTAGGACCGAAATTTCTCCAAAGCAAACACCACCGCCAATAACTCCTTCTCGGTGGTGTAGTAGTTCCTCTACGCCTCATTCAGAGTCATGGAGGCATAGTGGATCACATGAGACGCCTTCCCAACCTTTTGCCCCAATACTGCCCCCACTGCATAGTCACTTGCATCACACATGATCTCAAAGGGTAGAGACCAATCCGGGGCTTGGATAATAGGGGCGGTGGTGAGACGCAATTTCAACTCATCAAAAGCTTTCTTGTACCCATCACCAAAATCAAAGGTTGTCTCCTTCTTGAGTAAATCACAGAGGGGTGAAGCTGTCTTTGAAAAGTCCTTAATGAACCTGCGATAGAAACCTGCATGGCCAAGAAAGGAATGCACTTCGCGGACATTAGTAGGATAAGGCAAGGATTGAATTACTTCAATCTTTTCCTTATCGACCTCAATACCCCTAGCGGACACTATATGACCTAATACTATTCCTTGTTCAACCATGAAGTGCCATTTTTCAGAATTTAGAACAAGATTAGTATCCTTACATCTTTTAAGCACAAGTGTCAAATGATTTAAACAAGAATCAAAGTCATCCCCATGTACGGTGAAATCATCCATGAAAACCTCAATGAAGTGCTCTATGTATTCGGAAAAGATACTAACCATACACCTTTGGAAAGTGGCAGGCGCGTTGCACAACCCAAATGGCATCCTTCGGTAGGCGAAAGTACCAAACGGACAAGTGAACGTCGTCTTCTCTTGATCTTCGGATGCAATGGCTATTTGGAAGTATCCGGAATATCCATCCAAAAAGCAATAGAAAGGGCGACCAGCAAGTCGCTCAAGCATTTGATCAATGAAGGGCAAGGGGAAGTGATCCTTCTGAGTAACCGCATTGAGCTTGCGGTAATCGATGCACACACGCCATCCGGTTTGAGTCCTGGTGGGAATCAATTCACCCTGCTCGTTCTCCTTGACTGTAATACCGCCCTTATTGGGAACAACTTGGGTAGGGCTCACCCACTGACTGTCAGAGATGGGATATATCATGCCTGCTTGGAGAAGTTTGAGAACCTCCTTCTTCACCACCTCCATCTTTGGCGGATTCAACCTCCTTTGAGGTTGTCTTGAGGGCTTTGCTTCATCCTCCAATAAGATTCTATGCATACATGTAGAGGGGCTAATTCCTTTTATGTCTGCAATAGTCCATCCTATGGCGGTCTTATGCTCCCTCAAAACCTCAATCAACCGGTGTTCTTGATCTTTCGTGAGTTTGTTAGAAATGATCACCGGTAAGGTCTCTCCATCACCTAGGAAGGCATATTTAAGATGATCCGGAAGTTGCTTCAACTCTATCACTGGGGCCTGCACAATAGAAGGAACAAGCTGCTCGCTTGGCAAGGTTAGTAGCATGGGCTTGGAGCCCGGTGGTAGGAGTGGACGCTCATAGTGAGTGTTCAACTCAGCCAAAATTTCCTGCAGGTTAGCATTAAGCTCAAAATCCAGCATGTTGTTCACCAAAGAATTTTCAAGAGCGGATTGCAACTCATGCATGCCATTCACATTAAAATTTTCTTGAACAAGAGGTTCAATCACATCAATTGCACACAAAGAGTTAACTTCCGCAGGGTATTTCATAGCATCATAGATATTGTACTCTACCCTTTCCCCATCAAATTCCATGGTGAGAGATCCACTACAAACATCAATCCTAGTTTTAGCTGTCTTCAAGAAAGGTCTACCCAAAAGAATAGGTGAGGCATGCTTATCATGTTCCATATCTAGCACATAAAAGTTAGCAGGGAAAATCAACTTATCAACCATAACAAGCACATCTTCAACTATACCCTTAGGATACACATTAGATCTATCAGCTAATTGGATCACAACTCTAGTATCATGCAAAGGTCCAAGCTCAAGAGATTTGTACAGAGAATAAGGGATAACATTGATGGAAGCACCCAAATCTAGCATGGCCTTATCAATTTTTGTTTCACCAATCACACATGGGATAGTGAACATACCTGGATCTCCGCATTTCTTGGGCATACGCCTTTGAAACACAGCTGAGATGTGTTCACTCACTTTGACATTCTGTTGTCCCTTTAGCTTTTGAGTTCTCTTGATTATGTAGAGCTCCTTCAAGAACTTAGCATAGCGAGGAATACTTTTGATGAGTTTGAGTAGCGGGATGTTGACCTCGCACTTGCTAAATGTCTCGAAGAGCTCCTTGTCATTCTCAAGCTTTCGGGTCCGTTTGAGAGCCTCTGGAAAAGGTGGAAGTGAAATATGAGGTGTCGGTGAAGACTCGGGAGAAGACTTGGCAGAAGTTGCCTCTGCGATCGGAAACGCGGGCGGGCTCGAGAACTCGGCCGCGCTTTCGCCTGTCATAGGCCGCGTTTCGGGACCTGAAGCTCGGGTGGAGAAGCGTGCGCTACCACTTGAAAACGCGGGCGCGCTTTGGGATGTACTTGCCCGCGTTTCTGAGGATTCGTCCCAGGAGGCGTAGCGCGGGGTGGTGCCGGAAAGCGCGGGCGAGTTTTCACTATCTTGCCCGAGTTTTCGTAGTTGTACACCCGAATTAGAGTTCTCTCCTGCGTCCTCTTCTTCCAAGGGCTTCTCTTCTTGTGTAGCATGAGGAGCTTTTCCCGGGGCATCTTCAAGCACTTTACCACATCGTAAAGTTATGGCATTCACATTTTTCCTCGGGTTGAGCTCGGTTTGAGACGGCAGTTTACCAGAATCCTTGGCCTCCAACTTGCTTACAGCATTCGCAATTTGGCTCACCTGCTTCTCCAAATTTTGGACACTTGACTTGGTCTCCTGCTGAAATTGGGTCATGGAACCTTGTATCGTAGTCACACTCTGAGCAAGAGCCCGAATCATGTCCTCTGTTGACATCGAGTTTGAAGCAGGTGCTTGAGGCTTCGGATTGAAAGGAGGCCTGTAAGCAGGTTGACCACCTTGTTGATTGTACTGCTGCTGCTGATTGGAATTTCCATATCGAAGGCTGGGATGATCCCTCCATCCAGGATTGTAAGTATTGGAGAAGGGATCGTATCTCTGCTTTTGTGGACCATATCTACCCATTGCATTAACTTCAGCTTGCGGCTCCTGGAGTGTAAGGCAAGCATCTGTTGGGTGCATAACATCTAAGCAGATTCCACATGCCTTAACCTGCTGTTTCCCACCAGACATTGTGAGCTGCTTCACCATATTCTTCAGCTCTGAAACTTCCTCATGCAAAGATGACTGAGTAACTGCAAAATTAACTGATCTGGTAGACTTGTTGAATTGTTGTGAACCTTCAGATAGCTCATCAAACAGTTGGAACGCTCCTGCGGGAGTCTTATTAAGGATGTAACCCCCACAAGCAGCATTAACCATTCTTCTCTCATCATCTAGAAGGCCTCCAAAGAGATACAAGATGAGATCCTCGTCAGAATAACCATGATAAGGACAGCTAGCAATCAACCTCTTGAACCGCTCATAATACTCGTACAAGGTCTCATCAGATGCCTGCTCAATATTACTGATGCTCTTCTTGATGCTGTTAGACCTCGTAGCTGGGAAGTATTTCTCCAAGAATGCTTTCTTCATCTTGTGCCAAGTGTCAATACTCCCAAGTGCCAGATAGTAGAACCAGTCATTGACTGAATCCTTGAGCGAGAAAGGAAAAGCCCTCAGCTTGATCTGATCCTCAGTAACCTCTCTAGGCTTCATGCTTGAGCAGACTGCATGAAACTCACTTAGGTGCTTATTAGGGTCTTCTCCACTCAACCCATGAAACTTGGGAAGAAGGTGGATCAACCCCGACTTCAGCTCAATATTGACTCCATCGGCCAACTCAGGGAATTGCACCGCCAACGGTTGTTGGGTCAGAGCGCGGCCTGGTACTCTGAAGCGCGGGCGCGCTTTCACTGTCTTGCCCGCGTTTCTGAACCTGTAGCTCGAGACTCTCTATCACTTTGGGCACTTGATTTCTTCTTTAGCCTCCATTCATGCACACTCCTTTGGTATCTTCAAGCTCATTCCCAAGTCCACCATCACCATGATTCCGGCACTCGATCACTCATATCTGCAAATATCAACCAAACGAGTGTAGATTCTGAAACTTCCAACACTAAAGTTACACTACGAAATAAAGGAAAATCTACCTAAAAATGCATGAAAAACTAATCAAAACATGTCCTAAATACTACAACCTATATGCTCTATCAGTTTCGCTGTCAAGTTCGATCGAATCAGGGTAGAGCACCCCTCTTGAGAGAGGTTGTTTGCTTTCCATTTGGTTAGTTGCGCTTTTGTATTGCCTACAACATCCCTGAAAGTTTCTTTACTAACTTTGCCATTGATCATGGGACAAGTATATATCGAGGTCAGACATTTGTGTTATGCTCAAAGTTTTTTGGACTCTAATTTTTCCTTGGTTTTCCACTGATTTAGAAGGGTGGAAAGTAGATTGGTGGAAATTAACTTTTTGCCCTGAAATTGCACAATATTCTTCAATTATTTGCTTTACTTGGTCACATTCATTTTGGTTGGCCTTGCTAAAAATAATAATGTCATATGCGAATGCGAGAAATGGAATTGAGGTGCCACCACGGGCAAGGGTGAATCCAATTGGGGCTTGTGGTTTGTTGCTAATTTGTTGGAGTTTTCTTGCTAGGATTTCCATTCCGAGGATAAAGAGGTAGGGTGATAGGGGGTCCCTTTGCCTGAGCCCTCGAGCAGTTATGAATGGTTTGGTAGGTCCGTTGTTGACAAGGACCGAAAAGGATACTGTTTGTGTACACTCCTTTATCCAGTTGAGAAAAGTTCTACAAAACCCAAATTTCTCCAATACCTTGTTAAGAAACATTCAGTCAACGCGGTCATATACACTTCCAATATGATGTCATGTAGTTTATGATTCTAGGTATATATTAAGCAAAAAAGAAAATGGTCTATGTTCCACATGCAAAAGCACTAGCTAGTTAGTAAGCAAGAAAAAATTTAATGTTACTAATGACTAGTGTAGATATTTGTTGAATTTTTTAGTAATTTGTTATGTTATTAGACTTTAACTATGACACTAATCATGATTAAATTTATTTGTTCATAAACTTTGTTATATAGTAATTATATGTATGTTTGTAATTGTATGTAGTTCCTTTTATTAAATGATTAGTTGCGTACTCATTCATAATTTTACAAGTCATTATATATAATTTCAAACGTATAGATGTAACTAGTTTTTTTTTTATAATCTCCATAGTAGCTTATCCAATATACTTTGCCACATTGACAATTTTAACCCTCTCTTCTAAAAACCCAAAAATTACCGAACACACAGATGAGTACTAGCATTAGAGGGTTAAGACGTCGACAAAGCATCACAGTACAAACTTGGATATTACCCAATACACAAACAAAAGTGATAAGATGGTTAGAAAACCGACAGAAACAAGGAAACCTTCTGTAATTGAGTTTTTTTCCTAGTTATCGTCTAGTTCAAATCTATCAACATATTAGTCCTAAGCTTGTGGTCAAAAGATCTGCCCACATATATGAATGACTCCATATCCTCATGGTAAACAGTCGGTAGCGTGTACAAATGATTTAGATGAAACCATTTTTTGTCCTGCTTCGTTGCGTTTTTATAGACTTCATCTGCGATGCTACGTATAGGCGATAGTAGGATCCCCCTCGAAGGTGAGTAGAATCAGCACCATCCTTGTAAAAAAGGACACCCCCAAGGACTCCAGGATCGTGGTTCTGTTTGAGCGATGTCCCTGTAATAGCAAACAGTCGATATTGTCTCGTCAATCCTTTGACTTCCAATAACATGCCAATTGGTAGGCTCTCATAAACGTAAATATATGCAATACGTAGTTACTTACCTAATATAATCTATTATGGCATGATTTGAGAGTGGAAGATATTCGGGCCACAAGATAAATAGGCTTGTTGTCATAATGTTGTAGTCTTATCATGTAATCCAGCTCAAGACTCGGCTACTCAATGTAGAGTGTGTATTCCAGTTCCATAAACCGTCGGTACTTTTCCAAGAAGATTCGGATTGGATCTTTCTGAAAAGTAACTACCTCGTCTCTACTAATCATGTGCTTCGCTGGGGAAAAAAAACAAATAACAGTAGAATAACATTAGTATTTTCGTATAGAATATCGATTAATTTTACAAGCTAACATATGAAAAATAACGTACGTAGTATTGAACCACGAGTGTGTATATCCTTATAACATGCATAAGCAATAGCTAACTAAGGGCCCATTTGGTATCCAACGGCGGAAACATAAACGGAATGGAAACGAACCTAGTCCACATTAGCATCATGATACATGATGAGTCACCTCAATTTCCATACAAAAACTACCGCAAGCTCCCTCGCGGCACTCAATTTGTTTCCCTAATCTAAGAGTGGGGTAACAAACCACCTCAATCATTCCATTCATCTCCTCTCTAGACACAAATTTCAAAGTTTCAAATTAAAATATTTTTTTCAATTAATGTATAGTGACACATAATTGGACTAGGTTCGTTTCCATTCCGTTTACGTTTCCATCGTTGGATACCAAACGGCCCCTAAGATCACTCAACACAATCCTCGTCAAGTCATCATCTGACAATCGCTCCTTCATAATTTGTATAAACCAAATTTAGCACGTAATAAATACAATATAACTGTAAGAGTCTCACACTTTTAAGAGATTTCAATCTACTAAAATATAACACAGGATATTGCTTATGAAGCATGACAAGTTGCACTCTTGAATTGATTCTACAAACTGGCATTAGTAGTTGCCAAAAATGTTTATTACACATATATATACTAGTTAGAAGTAACTGTTTTCTGACTAACACTAACTTCCCTTAACCGTCTGATATGAAAGTTAGTAATTGTCTTAGAGACTAACACACACCTCAAATATATATACTAATTAAACTATATGCATAATAAACCAAGATTATAAACTAGCAAAATAAACGTCCAAAACGCTTTCATCACTTGGAAGTTACTATAACTTAGACACGTACCTCGTATAGAATATGGATTTGGCAAATGTACCGCCTGACCCACACCTTGCACACTCTCCATGTCCAATGATTATTGGACATTTGTTCTTAGGACTAACAAGAGTTCTCTTTGGACCCTGTTATAAGAGCACACTTGGAAGAATGCATTCAACTGTGTTTTATTTCAAGAGGAGTGACAATTAAATACAATTAATAGCCTAGAATTGTGATATAAAGGTTAATAAGCTATACATTAGGAAAAGATAAGCGTATGACTAACAAAAAAAATCCTAAAGTTAAAAATAAACATGAAATGATTTTTATACCTCTATAGGATCCATAGTGGCAAAAATACTTGAATGTCTACCAAGACTTTCCCTTTTCAATAGTGTGCGAATTTCAAATTGTGACTCTCTTATTTAGAACTGAAAAGAAAAATTTGTAACACTTTCGAAGGGTAAGGGTCCCTGCTCCTCAACCTGTGCAACTATAGCTCTTTCCAATCTACCACAGATCTACATTGGTCCACATTTTGTTCCAATAATATGGGTCAAATGGGGGCCCAAATCCATAAATTTGGTCATTGTATCTGAAACTGAAATAACGACAACCTTGAGTTAGCACTAGTGAGAAAAATTACAATATTATTAATATAATAAAATAATTAAACACTAATAAATACACTTACAAACTTCAGGATTGTCTAGACTTGTACCCCTGCTATCCATTGTAATGAATATGATCCCCACCTTCATAAATGCCAGACTAGTCATACCACTTATGTTATCATTATCTTGTTACATGCACAAACATTCACATATTTTTTTTGTCAAAAGCAATTAGTTTGGAATGAAGCGAAAAAAATCAGGACATTAAAGGGGCCACTGAAAGCAGTTTGAAATATTTAACTGATTCTCAAGTTAACACTAACCTTATCCATTAATCTACTATGGCACGATGTGAGAGTGGAAGATATTCGGGCCACAAGATTCTCTCCCGGTCCACAGGTTGTGCACTCCCATGTTCAATACTCTCATTGGATCATTGTTTTTTAGCATTAGCTAGTTCTATCCTTGGATCTTATATATCAATAGAAAATTTACACAAATTTGAAAAAAATATCAAAATATATAATAACATTTTCGTTTTAGACAAATTTTAAAAATATCTGCTATTATTATGTTTACAAACTTTGAAAAATCATGTACAAAAAATCAATTGATCATTTTTTATGTCCATATTGTATTTTTTTAGCAGATCAATCGATTAAAGCATATGCAGTGAAAGTTATATTATGTTTCATTAAATGTCTTATTTATGTTGAGTTTTTTTGCAGAAATCTGTAATGTATATGCTACATATATTATGATGGATAGTGAAGCCAATATACTGGCTAAGATAAACCAGAGACCCGGCAAACCCCATATATCTTTTTTACCACACTAAAGAAGCATACGAATCTACACCGCAAGAGAAGAGAACTCTGATTAGTTTGCTCAATTTAATCTATGATGATGGAGTTATATTAGAGGAGGACTACTCTAATGGAAGAATAGACGAGGTATTTTTATTTAATTTTTAATATTATTATTTAGTTTAATCTTTTTAACGAATTTATTTGTATAGTTAACATTATTATTTAATTTCTCTATTTTATGATTTTATTTGTATAGGGTATGAGGTATCATTTGACGCTCTCAGACGGTTTTGATGGTGACAATGAGAACTTTAATGAAAAAGTGGAAGAGAGTATATTGATGCACGGTCCATTAATCGTTGAATTTAGCATGAGTGAGGCTTATGATGAAGATAAACAAGTGTTTTACAACCCGAGAAGCGTTACACCAAGTGCAGATGATGAAGGACACGCAGTGTGTTCAACCGGATGGGGTTAGAGCACGATTGACCACAAAACAGAGGTTTAGGAGTACGCAAATTCATATGGGAAAACTTTTGGGAGAAATTTGGGTTTTGGAGAAATTGTAAAAGATGGCCTTAATCATGTGTACACATGTATAGTAAAGGAGTGGTGGTAAACATTGAAAAATTGCAACAAGGGCCATTGTTTCTTGATATGAGTTGATTAAGATATGTATCTCTCATTGTGTTGGCTAGTTTCCGTGTGTTGTGGGTGCAAGCTAGAAAAGATCTCATAAACACAATCTAAAAAGGCAACATGGGCCACGTTGTTATTTCACCAACTTACCAATATTACGTTATCTACTACTATATAAATAGTTCATTAATCATTACCTCTTACTATGTGCCTTTTACATGCATTTTGTTTGTCTATAATGTTGGAAACATTATTTTAACTTTACATGTATAATGATTTATAATTTCTCTTTAAATTTTTTAGCATGAGAAACATACTATGCTCCACAACAGAGGACACTGAAAAGATTTACTTGGGTTTCTTAGACAGAACCGACATACAAGGTGATACAACATGGTTGTTGAGTCGGGTTTGTTACATCTAGCTGACGTCCTACTCACTACTGTTGACCATCTCATTATCTACGCCTTCTTAGATCGATGGTATTTGGAAATGAATAGCTTTCATTTTCCGTGGAGTGAGATGACAATCACACTCCACGATGTCAGCTTCATTCTTGGGATTCCCATTGACGGTATTAACGTAATGCTGGAGATACAACATGATGTGACGACACTATATTTCTCCCAATTGTACAACGTTGATTTTGATGATATGGAGGAAGAAATACGTCACCAAGGAATACCTTCTGCTGTAATGGAACATTGGTTAACTGGATACAAATTTCATGAAGCAGCTTCTGTCATTGCTATCTCTGCTACCGTGGTGAGTCTTTTGAATGGCTTAACTCTTCTTATGGATAAGTCAACAACAAGAGTGGATGAACAATTGGTTTGCCTACCCTTAGACTGGTTGAGGTCAGGAAATATGCTTGGGGTGTTTGGACCCTTCGCACATTTGTACAGGCAAATGAGGAAGGCAACTCGTGTAGAAACAAAGGGCGTGTCCGGTTGTCTAGGTCTGCTATATATGAGTACAAAATAGTCACATATATTTTGTGTTCACCACTTCTTCTTTTTTAATCTTCTACAAGTACGCATACCGTATTAACATATGTCTTGTGTGTTTAGAATTGGATCTAGCTACATTTTATCGACTTCAGAGGTGAATTGAACTCAGATTTCATTCGCAACCAAGATCTTGTATATGCGACAAGGGTCCAATGAACTTGGAGAGCACCACCTACCCAGTCACATTTCCATTTCGAGAGTAGATTAAAAACACTTTGGAGAAATCTGGACCATTATCCCATTGACCGGGTAATAACTGACTCTTTACATAATTATTTGTTTTAAAATTATCTATTCACATGATTATCATTCACAATTTTACTTGGTTAACTGGATGTCATACCATCCGTCACCCGATTTTCAAGGGAACTATCATTACTCCGTGTATCATGGTGTGACCCAGTATAAAGGCATCCAAGAGGCGTACATGCTTTGGAGGGTCACTTAACAATATGAGTTTGTACAACAAATACATCGTAATTCCATTAAGCCCTTAAAGGCTAAAAGTGAATTTTACAGAGTGTCAACTACATTAGGGGATACGTAATGGAAAATATAGAGGTATTTGATCGGCATCAAGAAGTGAAGCCTATGTGGACACATATTTATAATGCTTTAACTTACAACCTCATTCCACCGGCTCCTCAATTTCCAACACAGTCACTACAAGTACCACGTATTGAAGTTCCATAGTGTGTGTTAGCTCATCACAGAACCTCACACTTCCAACCATTCACTCAAGATTTGTCACAACGTCAAGTCCCGTTACAACCCCACCGTCATAGCGATTACCATAGTCGTGGTTACCCATTCGGAGAGTCAAGCATATTAAAACCCTAGATTTGATCTTATCCTAACCTTTGTACTCTCTATAAAAGGTCATTATGAATAACCTAATAAGGCAAATCTGATCTCTCAATTCTCTCTATTTACTTGAGGTTTTCTCTTATAAACATTTTATAACATATAGGTCTTTTTTGGGTAGAAATCAGTCCAGGTCTCTCATCTATACACGCGTATTTAAAAAAATATTAATTGAACAAACAACTGTCAATTAGTCAATGTCAACTGTCAATTTGTCAACAACGTGAGAAAACCAAAAACCATCTTGTATTCTTGTGTTTGACACTGCAACAAAACCAATTACTTGCAGGTGCAACTCCTTGGCTTAAAATTAGTAGACAATGCACATTATATGCATCCACTTCCATTCATGCGGATTCTTGTTTGTGATCTTCTACAACGTTACACTTGCATCACCTGTCGTAAACCCTGCCTGGGGATTTTGCAAAGCGATCATTTGTCGCTTGAACGAGGCTGCAGCTTTCTCCCTTTCCTCAACGTTCCCCAACTCGTCATACACAATGGCCAGCAAGTAAGACGCCTCAACACCCAACTCATGATACTGCAACACAATTGAAATAAGCCAGCTTGCGCAATAAGTCATAAATTGAACCATCCATAATTGAAGCTGGGTTCATTGTCATGTGTTGGAGTTTTTTTTTGTACATAGCTAAAATGATTTGAATACTATATATGGAAGGACGTCAAAAGAGACCACCACAGGTATTTATTCTTACACTATAAGGGCTTTTTTTAGTGGTACAATTCCATCAAGAAAGTCTTTAACAAGCATTCAAAATTTACAGTTTAGAGCTCAGTATACTAGTAGTACCTCAAACAATAATTGGACTTCGATTGGCTTGCATGAATTGGAAGGATCAAGCAACATAACATGATGGACATCAAAAGGGATTACCAAGTTTGTAGAAAACGGATAAACGTATAGCCTACTCAACTAACCTCTAGAACTTCGAGTGCTTCACACGCTTGCATTAAAGGATCAATCACAAGGTCCGGATCTTCTGAAACTGTCAACGAATTAATAACAGCAACATAGTACATTAGGATCCCCTTAAGCTTACAAGGATATGTTCATTCATCACATATACAGGATTCATCACATTGCAAATTTCAAGTTTCCTGGAGACAAGACTTGAGGTCCGTTTGGATCTACCACTTAATGTATTATATTGCATGAGATCTCAAGGCTCAATGCGACACGATGCATCAAGTGGTGTATTCCATATGCACCTGTACTTGTTAAAATTCAGTTCATTGAGAGCCTATTATCACTAGACATTTCAGAAGTGAATCAGGCACAAGCAGACAAATAAACACAGTTTTCATTGTTCTCTTTCTAGAGAATAAGAAACTTTGTGTTGCAGGCAGCTAAACTAGTACTCCCTCTGTTTCATTAAATGTGTCATTTTAGCAATTTGCACATATATTAAGAAAACTATTAAATGTACTATTATACCCCTAATTATTACCTCACTTTTTTACTTTATTGAAAACCACTACTAATAAACTGCTAATGATTATAAGGGTAAATCTGTAAAGTAAATGCCAAAAATGTAAAAAGACATGTATTTTGAAACAAAATTTTAGAGCTAAAAAGACACATTTTATGAAACGGAGGGAGTATGTCTCAGGTCAGCACTAACAGCCTAGAGTAAGAGGGGTAATGGAAAGACAACTTTACTACCCAATAACAGCTCTAACCATGCTAACTTATTGTATTCCACTGAAATGAAAGAGGATGTCTGTCAAGAAAACTGAGGTGTTAAGATTGTCTATCCATCCGGCCTTAAAATGAATGGGTACCCCCCAATATAGTATGATTACTAACGGAAAACATTGTACATAGTACCCCGTGTAAATCCCAGACTTGATTCAAAAATAAATCAGTGCCAAATTTACTACAGATCCATCCAGAGGTTGGATCCATGATAAGACATTTCTCACCAACTCTCCATTCATCTTTACTGGCTACAGATTTCTAGTTTACCAAAGTTCTTACAAAGAACATCTATGCATCATTCATCTTCTCCAGATTAGATGTAGATACATGTTGCGAATTATAACTTTTTCCCCACCTACAACATCTTCAGCAATATTACTAGATCCTGAACTATGATGCTACTAATGGAACCACAATTTAAAGTTGGCAGATATGCGCTTATTTTAAGCACACCCCTAACCTCCATATTCCAAAGCATGTTATCATCACGCTTTGCCCAAATTATTTCCTGCTAAATTATTCAATCACATTTGTGCTTGTAAAGTAATACCAGAATCTAAACTTCTTCAGAACAGTTTCTAAACTTGACAGACATAAAAATGCATGCACATAAACAAAAACACGTCAAACTGGATGGATAAACTCAGACCTGAATAATTATCATCGGACAGATAACATTTAGCCTCTAAAATGTGGGCTCGGGCACAAAGTTCCAAACCCCCATGACCGAGAATCATAGGGAAGGCGCCATGAAGGAGGTTTACTGCTCTCTTTGCTTCACAAGATCCAAATGACAGCCACAACTCAGCCAATGTAAGAGAGGCAGATGCTTTGAGAAGATCCAAGTTGTATGATTGGCAGAATGAAAGGCTGGCCAATGCGTAAGGAAGGGCTAGAATAGAATTCCCTGATTTCTATAATACCAAAAACAAACAATATTAACATCGGCATGAAATGGAAGAGTCAGAACAGTCATAAGAAACTTGATGAGCAAGTCCAGAATTCTGAAAAGCTAAGCTGAAATTTTTTATAATAGAGCTTAAAATCAGAATGTAATTACATTTACTCCGTAATAGAATGCAAAAAATGGGTAGTGCCTGAGAGTTCAATTAAGGCTTTTTTTATGCTGAAAAGGTTGAAAAGCTATTTCTTTATCAATCTATATGCAGATTTCTCTCTTAATTATAGAGCCGTAATTTTGATGCAGTTGCTCATACTTGGGCGGGGAACTCGCACCTACAGCCTAGCCAATGGGGGGGGACTAACTACCTAGTAAGTACTCCGCTAAGAAGGCCCTTGCCTTGCAATGTGGGGACAGAAACTGTACACCCGCATTCCAGAAATACATGCAGAAAACCTGACATCATCTTCAGGTTATCAAGACATCATGAAAACTTCAGCAAGTTTTCAGTATTTTCTGTTCTCAACCAATATAAAGGCTAATTTATGGTGTCAAGAGGTAAAGAGCTTTCTTTCTTTTCCCTATATCCTCTCATCCTTGAGGCTAAAACCAATAACTTCCATAATGAGAAAGAACAGTACGCAAATAATGCAGCTTTACTATGATAATAGATGATTTCTGCAACCTTGACCTTCCTCCACCTACGGATTGACATTCTCAAGCAAGGAGCAACTCGATGCAACTGACAATTATCTTAGACTACTGGTAGATCATCTCAAACAAATTTCCTTCTTAGCAACTATGACCAATGCATATATTCTACTTCAGTTTTATAGCATCTTTACAAGCTGAATGAAATGAAATGAAAAACAAAAATGATTTTCCACTAGTGTTGAGAAAAAACATTCTGCGTTCTTACATTGATAGAATATATACCTTATGTATTTCGGCAAGCAACAGTAAAACAGTAGCATTTTCAACCTCAAGGTTAAATTTGTAGCACAAGCAAAATAATGAGTTTGCAACCTCTGCTGCCTGTATGAAGATTACATGTGAAGCAAAAATATTAGAAACCAACAAGAAAGGTACAAGAGGATAGGCAACTACAACAAAAGAGCAAGTGTAAATCAAATGAAGCCCATTTAAGACTATGCCCACATAAAAGATAGAAGGAACATTATATCCCGAAGCAAACTGCAAAAACAATCTTTTTCAGTATATACTCAGATTTCTATAGTTTAATTTTAGTCAGATATCACCCCAGTTGGAAGATGATTGGTTAAATGATCGGATGTAAGCAACTCCCTCTTAATCTTCCTCCCACTAAGGATCAACAAGTCGATAATGCTTCAGCAATGTAGCTGAACTTCAATCTACTCCAGAAACACCAGACAATAGTACGATCTGGTGTCTCATCAAGCTCATATACATTGCAAAAACATCCAGAGACGTGTAGATGGAATTCAATCTACTTATAAAACACTGGACAACACTATGCATTGGTGTCCTTTCAAGCTGATATAACCTCGCAACACATCCAGAGAAATTGCTCACAAGGGTTACTTTGATATAACAAGCCGATAGCGTTATTATTATCTATAATAGAAGGGCATCTAAAACCCTATCTGAGAAGACTTTAGGCCTGACCATCTATAGAATTTTCCAAAAGATCAAATTGATACATTGGATAACTTAAAAGTCTAGAATAACCACCCTGTGATGCGGCAGAGTGTGCATACTCGTTGACCACCTAGTTAGTACTTAAAGGAATGGAATCACTCAATGCTTTTTATATATTCTATTCTAATACAAGTATAAATCTTGGTTAATTTTACTGCTTCAACATCAATGATCTATGAGTTTGCATATAGAGATGAAAAGATCCAGGCGTATGCTATGTCCAATTCTATAACTGTACAGAGCATGACACAGTGTATATGATATGTGTTAACTAGTAAGGACATATGCTAAAATACAAAAGCAAAGAAAAACATGTTCTACAACTGTACAGAACATGACACAGTGTATATGATATCTATGAGTTTGCATATAGAATGGAACAATTCTTCTCTATACTTTCCAACCATTATGATGAAAACCAAAGAAAAAATATATTCATTCAATCACTTTGCGAAAAGAAAAACATGGACCTGGAAATATTGTTTCCCGGCAAGCAATGTACGGGCATGACGGAGGCTAGATTCAACTTTCAGTTCCATGTCCACACCAGTAACAAGGGATGCCAAAACTCCAAGTTCATCACACACTTGTTGAGCAAGCTTTACATCTCCCCTATATGACGTCCATGCTCCAATAGCACTCAATCAAATTAACGATTCCACAAAGCATGACAAAAAACAACAAAGTAGACATCATTTACCTATGTATAGCAAGATCATGAAGTAGCTGTAATTTGAGTCGCACAACTCGTGATCTTGAGATATCAAGGAACTTTTCTTCCACTATCTTAAAAGCAGCAAATGCCTCTGCAAGAAACCATAAGATGCAGGAGCAAAACAACAATTAGAACTTCCCTCACAATACAGCTGCATGAGTAAAAGGCTACGATCAAAATTTATGACATCCCATGGTAACCTTTGTATCCTTTATAAATGGCAAGGTGCTGGACAAGCTTCACATAAGCTAATGCCAATTCATCTGAGCTGCTAGTTGAAATGGGAAAATAATGATCAACTGTAGCATATTGTAAGATTATGAACAAGAGAGACATGGTATGCATATTACCTTGAGCTATCAGCAAAGTTAGCTGCATATACCAAAGCATGTTGCTGAGCAAGTGATGAACTAATTGAACAAACTAACACATATTAATTAGGAAGTAAAGGAAGCAAACTGGGTCTATGCGGACAAACATTGCTTATATATAAGAACTAGCATTTGTTTGATCAGAATAACAACAAAACTAAATGAATGCTTTTTTGAGGGCATGAGTTGACAAGATAAATTTAGAATGGTAAATAATGAATAATCCTGCTATGGATTAATGGAGAACAAAGAACTAGCAATTACACATCTAGCAATAGACTATGCCTGAAGACTTTCGATCATGATCAAAAGAGTAAAAGTATCTTATACAACATAGAACTGGCTAAAAATCATCGAAGAAAGGAATAGATACTAGAAAACAAGTAACATCCAAGTACGTTTAAGCACTCTCAGTGGACAGCATCATGCAATACCTGCCATAAATCTCCCAGGCTGTTGCACGGAGTAAACAGGAAGAACCCATTAATTGCAGGAGAGTTCCGGGAATTGAGCATGGTTGAGCACAAAACTGTAATGCATTACGATTGCCTGGATATCTACTCTCTACATTTAAGACTAAAGGACAAAGGGGAGTTTGTAAATTCTTGAGCCATTCAGTGCTAAAGGCGCCTTCAGCAGATATTATAGAATTCTCCGAACTGCATGCAGTTATCACATGACAACTCAATCTCAAATCCTGTTTCAATTACATAAGAACGGATAAAGGATTTAATAAAATGATATGTAGTTGGAAAATTAATAGAAGTCTGGAAAAAAAAAGAGACTTTCTTTAGTTTCCAAGGAAAGTCACTAAAGTATATTTTCTGTTACCTTGATAACGTTAGCAGGACAAGTCCTAAGATTTACAAAGGTCTTGGGTCCAAAAAACTGTAATGGTCTTTGCACGTGCTGTAAATCATTAGAAAAAAAAGTAGTTGAGCTGTCAACACTCCTGAAAGAAAATATTTTGTAAATTATTCTAATCACAGCAAATATACCTATATCATCCATAATGAAATTTAACATGCTATCAGTAATGTCCCAGCATCATGCAACAGTAAGCCTCTAAATGATGACATTCCGCCCAGCCAATCCATTGTACAAGAGTTTGTCTAATATGTGCCCGTTTTCAAACATTAGTGAATATTTAATGCTTAGCTTTACTAGATCCTACTTGATATTGGTATTAAATACATGAGTTATATTGTGCTGATCAAATTTATTTTCATATTGAAAAAGATCAAATGATACACCAAAACTGATTCAGTAACATGTGCAAATGAGCACACTTAAAAAAAACAAGAGAACAGTTGATAAGGCTGATAAATCAGCCACCGCATAATGAGTAGTCTGGTTAAAAGATCTAAGATCTGCTTCTACTATAAAAAACAACTCCTGTCCTCTGAACACACCTTCACCATTTTCCTCAAAAAATATCCACCAACATCACATGGCCCTTGAGAGGCAACAATTTTCTTCATACAATTAGAAACATGTTTAAAATAAAGCCATAAAGATCAAGAAAAACAAGAATTGGTGGATAATTTAATTGAAAACATAAATTAGATAAAGCCATAAAGATCAAGAAAATCATAGTATAAACAAAAAATTATAATCTACATAATCTTATAGCACCTCCATGTATTTACGGGCACAAAGTGGAGTTCATAAAGTTGGAATTTCAAGTTATGATATCTAAGAAGATTCAAAGAGAGCATAAATTCACCCATAGTATCAGTGAATTTAATTTTCAAGAGAGAAAACATGCACACATAGAGGAAACATCACAAATGCTAAAGCAACGAATTAAATTACCAATCAAAGTTTCAAATGCACAACATACTTCCACACTTACCCTCATTCCAAATTTCGCCAAGGTATGATGGTTGGCAGACACTAATTGAGTCAACATTAGGTTCTCAGCCATATGCAAACACCTTTTCAATAGCACAAACAACTGCTGTTGAATGGTCAAGGAAGTACTAACACCAGTCACAGGTGAATATGATGAACCTAGCACTCGGGTTGTGCTAGTAATTCCAAATTCAGATAAAAGGTTGCAAATAGCTGTTAAAGCGTATGCAAGACAAGAATCATTGCTTTGCTGCATATCAACCACAAGAATGCATAGAAAAAAAAACAGTTAGTCAGGAGAGTATTACCCTTTCAGAAAAATGTAAAAATCAATATATCTACATTGAAAGTTCAGATAATTGATCAAAACATGCTTCCATGAAGCAGGAAGAACTAATTTTGAAGTACTATCAACATTCATCTCAGAAACCAGCCTATTAAAGAGTGTTGTAGAAACAGAGTAGCAGTGAAGACTGACTTGGGAAACAGAGTAGCAGGAAGAACCAATTCTGATATAGCCAAAATACATATGTTAAAGGGAGGTAAACTATATTTTGCTATGTCTTCAAATAAGATAGTAGATAAGCTGACTTGGGAAAGGAGAAATACATGTGCCAGAAAGTAAGCAATCCAAAATTAATAAACGTGGTAAAAACACTAGATAGCTTGGTGTTGATCAAGCTGGAAGATAAAGAAAGTTCGCATAATCTGCCAACGCAAGTACAACTAAAGAATAATACCTTTTGAGATATCCCAACAGCTTCTCTTAAAACCTACACAGTGCAAATCAACAAAAAGCGTACTCAAAATATAATGTGCATATATAGACAAGGAAATGATATTCATTTTCAATAATGAAAAAGGGCCCATCTTTTAGGAAAAACTTACCTCTAAAGCCTTCTGAGGATGTCCAAAGTGAAAATGCATCATTCCCAAGCATAAAAGAGCACCTTCATATCTCCCAGAATTACTAGTACTAGATGACGATGAAACGAGATCAAATCCTTCCATCCCTGCACTTTTGTGGTCAAGAATTACAATATTAGCTTACTCATCAAGGATTCCACAAGTGTGGTACTATCTTGTAGTAGCAAAAAATAACATCATAAAACCAAAGACTCAAAACTCATTGCAGATCCCTTTTAGAGAAATCCAACAAAAAATCTATCACTCGAAAGGAAAATAAAAGACTGACAGAAAAATACGATCTTAAGAATGCCATCAAAATAATCCCATTACATGAACTATCCCTCCCCTTTGACAGAAGTTAGAGAAGATGATATCTAGACAATATGAAGTAATTCAGAATGGCAAAAATCACTATAGTCAATCCCCAATTCTCTGTAGCTCATTCATATGTTTATGAGATAAATTTCAAGGAACAAGTGCCTAGGCTGAAAACCCAAATTGTGGCAATAGTCATACTCAAGACTCAAGAGTCATGTCCTCATTTTAATGTTTCTTCAATTTCAGTGAATGCTCCTAGCCACACAAAAATCCCCATGAACTTTTCCAAACAATCTTCGTTTATATAAAACAAAAAACATTTATAGAGAAAAACAGGAACTCTAGGAGGGAAAAAAAACACTAGCTGGTATATTCATAATCATATCTTCCAATCCCATCTGCCCACACCCAACCATAACCATTTCACTTTGAGCAAACACGCTCAACCATTGAGCACCAAATACCATAGATAATAGAAAAAGAAAACTGAAATTATCAACATACAAAGTAACAACTAGCAAGGGAAGAAAATAAGCTATAAACCGCACCCACCCATTCTCCACCTTATCAATTTCACCAAACTCCTTTACAACTTCAGCATTTCTAATGACTTCCTTGATATAAAGATCTCATTCCTAAGAGTATTTTTCCAGCTGAATTATTATTTTCTTATAACTCTAATCCTTTCTGCAACCTAGGCTACAAAGAGTTGCAAAATTCTCGCTTCTCTCAGCCACATCCAACTTAGTAGCCCCATAATCCCACCAAACTCCCAGAGCTAATAGGCTTTTCCTAATTGAAAGTTCTAAGAGGCCCAATATCCCCATCCAATTTTCATAATTGCAGCCCCCCAAAAAAGCCACTAAACCAGTTGTTCTCAAAGAAAAAAGAAGCAAAATTTTACCTCACAAAAGTCGCCTCAAGAGAAGAGAAAGATATACTCGAATGAGGAAAAGAGATATCAATGCGTTGGAGCTTACCTATAGTCAAAATATCGATGTAGATTCTCCACAGCACCAGCATAATCATCATGATGGAGGTTATTCAAGTACCGCAAAAAATGAGCCTACAATTGACCCAAAAAAACAATAATAAGGAAAAAAACAATTAACAAAAGATTCCACCACAATCTGCAGACAAGAATCAATGCAACAAGCCAGTAATACCAAGAGAATTATGTTGTCTTTTTGTGACAAAGAGTAGTATATTCTTCTCTTTTTTAATGTATGTCTTTCATGTTGTCATTTCTCATTCTTCTACTTCTAGAATGAATGAATTCTTTCCTCAATAGATGATTAAATCAAAACATTAAAAGTGCAAGATCCTTGCAAGCTGAAAAGTAGAGAAATAACCATAGGTTCCATGATAAAAAATAAAAAGTAAAAAAAAATAAAAAAAAACAATAATACAATAACGCATCTGGACAAACTTACACAATGCAACTCCGGCGCCAACTTCTGAAGTTGTCTTAAAGTAGTTTCTAAGTTATTCAAAGGGTAAGAGCTGCCATGCCTGAAGTAGTAGTGAGATTAATGAAGTATATGAATTTCAATACTTTTTCAAGACGGGCAAACCAATACGGGATATGCTCACTTTGCAAGATTATCAGCTTCTTCTAGTAAAAACTGTTGCATTTGCCAATTTGTACGTAAATATTTCCGAGCATTTCCAAGACTGCTATCCAAAAGCGTTGTCTGTGGTAGCAAAAAAGAGCTTCTTTTCCCAGTGGATGGACAAGGTCTCATCTTCAAGTCAACACCTACATTTATAAGCCAATGCATCCAAATGCAGGTAATCACACATGGAGAATGGAAATTAGAAGGACTATCCCCTTTGGCCAAAAAGGCAAGAAACCAGTTACAAAGAAAATGATCAGGCTTACATCTCAAATTACCCTAAGGATCGATTAATACACAAGCATATATCACAGCCAGTAATAATGTCCTTTATTTCTTGCATACCCCTAAAAGAGATGTTCTCTAAGGAACCAGCTTCACTAAGCTTTCTCATAGTGTAAACCTTCAGAGACTTCAGCTGCTTAAAACACTCTCAAGCGACAATTATTAGCTTTAGAGGATAGGAGATATAGATCATCGTCAAATAGAAATCGGTAGACACCACAATCTTTTGCGCTGCCCCATAGAAACAAATGACAATCAATATTTGAGAGGTTGAAGTTATTAAAGAACTTTGAGTAGACAATACGAAGGATTGATGAAATATGATGAATAAATATGACATTGCGCAATACAGGATTGAACTAGCCTTTTTTAACTTTAAACGAGAAGATGCCTACGCCTCCCCTCGTCTTGAATTCTAATGTGTGCAGACATTCCCACTCCATAAGCACAAAATTGTATCTATTGAGGAAAGAATTTCCACCATTCACTAGCTCACAAACTTTAAAAAGGAGAGCCATATACAAAGTCTTAGTAGAGAATGACTGATAAAAGGAAAAAACCCAAAGTGAGCAACCCTGTGGGAGCGAAAAAGAGCTGCATACACCAATTTATATTTTCACAGTCAAAAAGTCAAACAACAAGGTAATCCATAGCCAACAAGAAACCCCAAAATGATTCATCATAGAGCCACATGGGAAGGCCTTTTGAAGGGTTTAATGCAATCAACTGAACAATTTGCAAAGCCCCAAATGGTTTGTCCCTTTATTTATTTTTTGGGCTTAAAGTATTCACACCCTCTTTTCATTCCTGCTCTCAAGTATATAGATGAATGTTTAAATACTTTCTTACAAACAAATCCATAAATATGGATCCCAATATTTAGCCTAAGAAGCAACATGATCATACTTACCTTAATGACGTGAGAAATGTATACTTCATAGTAGGAATAAAATAAAGATAATCAATTATCCACTTGACTGTGTACTTATGATTGTTATCTCTCCATCCAATGAATGCACTCAATTCTCTTTCTTTTACATATATCAATTCTCATCCTTCCCCTTGTCAAAGCTCTCTATTGCCAAACCACCGCCTTTATTGGATGAGACCTAAACCTTGTGATCATGCAACTAATTCATAGACTGAGACAAGCCCAAACAAGATGGACCTGGTGCATTCAAGTAAGTTCAAGTAGTATATATCACAATAACCACTTGAAATGATTTACATTTACGAACTCAAGTCATGTATTTCAACCTAATGATGCAACTGAAATCTATATGGAACATTCCAAGGACTCAAATTTAGAGCTATGATTGAAAGCTTAATATTAAACGCAATACAAATCCAAATTCGAGATTTAGGTACCACATACTAAGGATCAAGCATTCTCTGCTGGCTCCAAAGCACGCCATACTAAGAGCAGAAAAGGTGAGAGATTGTGGAAGGTCAGGGGTGGATGCAAGGAGCTAGAAGTGCAATGCCCTTGGCAGAGTTCAGCAAGAGCAGATGCTGTTTCATTAGGAAGTGGTAATAGGATGATGGCAACAGCATAGGATTTGAAGGAGAAAGGGCAAGAAAAGAAAGAAAAAGGGGGTGAAACCATAGAGAAAGTCCAATCGGGAGGGCTCACATATACTCTTTGAATGACAGCCATCAAAATTCGATGATAGCCATCAATTGGTATAGACTTCCACAATTTTAGCAACATTTGCTGACAGCCATCAAACTTTATATTTTCTTCTATGATGGGGAGTGTCGTTCCTATCAGTGCTCTTCTGTAAATGATGCTTGTAATAAGACAGAAATACATAGTATACTAGACAGACATACATTATAAACACAAGAAAACAATACATTGTACCTAACTTCTTTCTTACACTAAAAAAGAAATTTTACCAGCAGCTACATTTTAACTTATGAGAGAACATGCAAGCTTTCCACTATGTTACAGGCAAGACAGTTAAAATGTACCTTTAGCCCAATCATCAAAGGCTTTTGGGGCGTGCAAATGAAAAGGAACTTCTTCATTTGCTCCTTTGCTTGTTTCAGCTTCTTCAGATACTTTTTCATAAACTAGATTCTCCAAATCCATGTTTTCATACTCAGAAAATGCCTTCAATTCATTATTAGACTGATCCAGATGAGATAGGTCAAATGAAGAACCAGGAAGGGCTTCTCTATAATATGACTCTATGTCTGATAAAAGATGGCATGCTTCCTGCATTATCGCAACAGGTAGTGTTGAAAAGAGAAAATGAAATTCACACAGAAAATGACAATTTATATACTGGAAACATCCTCCAGAGTTTTTCTTGGTAATAGTCCTGACCCCCATACCCGCTCAAAGCTTACACTGGGTTTATAGGTAAGTAAGCATATAGTTTCACTCTTTTGTGGCAAGAAAAAAAATGGCTTGTACCTTTCAAAGTTAAACTAGGCATTTTCAATGTGTATAATCACATTTCTATGTTTCTTTGCAAATTTGTGAAGAGCAAATATGGAGCTAGTAAATACCTCAAAGGATAAAAGATTGAAGGCAAGTAAACACCGCCTCACAAAAGTTCCAAGGCTACTACTAGGATCAAGGCTAATTTGGTCATCTTCCAAAATAGTAGAATCAGTAGCCCCAACAATTCCTACAGAAATCAAGGCAAACGTCTAAGCTCATATACACTAGGCATCAACAACACAAACATCTACAATGTTTTCAAGGAGATAAACCAAAACCTCGAAGTTCAGAGAAAAAGTTGAACAAATCATCAGGGAAGGAGAATGATGAGAGCTTGTTAGTCAATTCATCAGCCAACTGTTGACCAAGATATTCATTAATTCCCCTCATTTGAGATGCAAGATAATCCAGCTTCGGCTCCAAAATATCATCACAACACTGCAAATTCAAGTGGAAATCGACAACACCACATCAACCTAGACCACCAAATCCCGAAAGCAAACAGAACTAGAAACAATTCAAGAACATGTAAACGTCCTCATTCGTTCAATACTAAATAACTGATGTCGAGTGAAATAGAAATGGAAGAGCAACGAATGCAATAGAAATCTAAACATCCACTCCTAGAAGATTCGGAAGCAATTTGGATTAATAAGGTTTGGAATTGAGAGAGAGCAACTGATCTCACCTTAGACTGAGCCAGCAAGAACAGGCCGAAGCGATTGTGCTGAGACACGGAAGAGAAAGGCTCCGGGAGAAGGAAGTGCGGAGAAGGAGAAGCGTAGATCTGCACAAGCACACAAAGCGACACCTTGTGAGGTGTTATGGCAAATGAACCTTGAGGCAGGATCAAGCCAACCATCTCGCCTCCGGAAATCGCCAGTCGGTGTGGTGTTGTGGAGCGACAGCAGAGGTCTATGGCGATGGAAGTTAGGGTTTCAAGAATGTGTTGGATGAAAGGCAGAGAAATTGGCGGTGGTGGATCAAGGGTTTTTTTGCTTCTCTACGGTGGCGGTGAGAGGTCCGCCGGTGGTCTCACTGCTGAGTGTTGGACTGGATAGTAACGCAGGTCATCGGGGGAACTGAGCAAAAGAGAAGGAAGAGTTTCCCGCGGAAGAAGCAAATAATAGAATCATAAATTCATCACTCTTGCCAGGCAAATTGTTTAGACTATGGCCAATTTGGAGAGAAAAAATAAAAAGCTATTATACGTGATGAAAAGAGGAGAAAATGGTTGAAGGTTGGCCTTCTTCGAGGCTAAATTAGAGTTTGGTCTTTACTTTATGTGATGACACATGGTATGGGAAAAAAAATGTGAGAATGGGAGAAATAATAAGTTTAATTTTATATTTATGATGATCAAACCGTTAAATATGTTCTTAGAGCAACTTTCATGGTAGGCTAAATTGTCAAATTTGGCCTACCATGTGCATCGAAAGTAGACCAAATACATACTTTTCAAGAAAAAAAAAAATATAGCCTACTGTTTTAAAGGCCAAATTTCGCCTTCATTTTGGTAACCAAAATTGTGGGGCCTAGACATTTTTATTGACAAAGTTGAATTTAGTTTAATTAAATCATTATATATATGCATTATTTATAATATATTTGGTTATAAAAAATATATTATTGTAATGGTCTCGTAGTGACAGTTCATTTGAGCCTAATATTTAATAGGTAAATAATTTTATAATTTATTTAGTACTAATATGACATTTCACTTTGATATGAATAAGTGTGTATTTTACAATACGAGTGTGCAATTCGTATTAGAGAAGTTGCATTTCGTAGTAAAGAGTGTGCATAAGTAGTTTGATTTTAGCAGTTATTCACAATTATTATAATAATATTTTTTGAAATAAAATTTAATAATACTATTCAAATTGTTTGTAGCCATTATTTTTGAATATGTTACACTGGAAAATATATAGTGAACGTAGAGTTAGATTTTCAAATTTTAGCCTATAAATTTTGGTCTACGGTGGGAGTGTCAATTTTGATCCGTAGGCTAAAACAAAATCTACCAAGGAATATTCTCATTTTGGTAGGCCAAAAAAATATGTGATTTGGCCTACCATGGGAGATGCCCTTAGACCATCAACCACGGTACGCTATAAGGAGAAAAAATGTCAAATATACGTTGTAAGGTGTATCCTATTCCCACCATAATCCATATTTCAATTCCCTAAAAAAGTTGTTACAGATTATACACATTAGCTCCCATATATACCGATCAAATTCAATTCCTATACTTGTCCCCATTTTGTGTATTTTAGCCTTTAGTTCCTTTTATACCCTTCTTTATACAATTACAAAATAGTTATTCCACATATGCCCTTTTTTAGTTTTAGTTATAACTCAAAATTACCCTTTAATTTGATGCTAAAATTTTACGAATGATAAAAATTATATCATAATAAAAATCATAACAAGCTTGTTAGTTTGAGTCTAATATTGAATATAGTTAGATCAAATTTTAATTTAATACATAAGCATTAATTAAGGTTGCAAAAAAAACAAATATTATACATTATAAGATATGAAAGTGGCCTCGTCAAAACCTTCTCGGAGATAACTCCGAGCTCGGAAAGAGTACCACCCACAGAAATATTAGCTTTTGTTCTCATGCTTGGCGGCAAATGCATTTCTTTCTAGCATACTTTTTTCCTTTAGCTCCTTTATTTTTTGATTTGGATCCTTCATTTGCTTAGCAAGCTTGGTCTTCTCATTTTCCTAATTTCATTTTGACTTTGCTTTCTTTATACCAATAGGAGGACGAGCTTGACCAACCTCCTCATTATATAACTCTTGTTCATCTTCATTTGCATTCAAATCTACAACAAAGAGTACACTCCTTGACGATTGAGACGTGTGAGAGTGGGTTTCGCACCTTCCCCCTGAAATGTTTCTTTGTCGTGGAGTAGTTGAACTTTTACCATTATTAATCCACTTTTCAACATCTTTAAGTCTAGGCCACACATGATCGAATTGAAGTTTTTTTTATGAATGTAGGATCATCGCGTAGATGTTGCTTTGCTAAAGTATGCTACAAATGTTAACAACGAATAATTGTGTAAAACTAACTATTATAATCAATTATATATGTTTATTACTAGAAAAAGTAATCACATACTTACAATATCTTTCTCTAAAGCATCACTTGGGTTCAGATGTTCCACTTGCCGAAGTGCACCACGAAATTTGCCTACACAGTAGGTAAGATCTGAAAATCGACTTTGAAGAGATTTGGTGCTTCACATCTGAAGTTCGTTTTTACCCTCATTCCACATTTCGGAAATCCTCTCCCACATCATATCTTTCTTCTAATTAATACCTGCAATAGGATCTTCGGAAATTAGAAGATATACATTACACAAGAGTATATCGTCTTTGGGAGAAAATTTTGTTTTTCGGCCACTAGCTTTTTTTTTACTACTATCTGCCATTGAAGTGTATGGAAAGATATTGTTGTGTAAACCAAGGTGGGAGTGATTATTAGTAAAACGATGATGTATATATAATAGGATATGGATAGGGTGAAAATCTTTGATAATATTTCAATGGTTTGAGATTTGTTTGCAATCCTGAATTCAACGATAGATGTATGAGATGATATCTTCTAAGATATATAGATAAGGTGGAAATCTTTGATAATATTTCAATGGTGTGAGATTGGTTTGCAATCTGAATTCAACTGTAGATGTATGAGATGATATCTTGTGAGATATATAGATAAGGTGGAAATCTTTGATAATATTTCAATGGTCTGAGATTGGCTTACAATCTTAAATCCAACGGAAGATGTATGAGATGATATCTTCTTGAAAGAAGTAATGTTTGCATGATCTTCTTGGGAAATGGAATGAAATAATTGTGCAGGAGCAAAGTTATTGGAAACAAACATGCATTATTTTATTCAAAATAAAATACGATTCAAGGGGGACATAAAACCAATACCCCCAAAGAAATAAGCACAAGTGTAATAGACAATTAAGTATCACACATCTTTCATCCATGTATACCATGTTGGTTCCAAATATGCTTAATTAATGCATTTCGGAGTGCAATATGAGCAAACTTATCCTTAATTTTCCTATATCGAGCAAGGAAGTCCTCAAACCGTGTAGATTCATTAGTTACCAACTCGATCAACAGACAATGTAGGGGCAGGGTTCTGATTGGAGTTGTTAGATCACGTTCATCCTCAATTATCATGTTATGCAATATGATGCATGTAGTCATTATACCATATAAAACATGTTTATCCCAAAAGCGTGCAGGTCCCTTCACAATCGCCCAACGTGATTGGAGAACTCCAAATGCTCTCTCGACATCCTTTCGACATGACTCTTGTTTTTGAGTAAACAATACTTTTCTTGGACCTTGAGGGTTATAAATAATAGTTTGCACTAACGTAGACCATTTAGAATATATGCCATCAGCCAAATAATAACCTGTGTCATAATCGTTACCTAGAACTGTGTAGTTAGTAGGTGGAGATTTACCTTCTACAAGATTTGCAAATAGGTGAGATGCCTCAAGCACATTAATGTCATTGTTAGAACCTGGTAACCCAAAATATGCATGACAAATCCAAAGATCATAATCAGCTACTGCCTCAAGAATAATAGTTGGTGATCTGCTACGCCCTGCATACATGCCTACCCAAGATGTTGGACAATTTTTCCAACGCCAATGCATGCAATCTAGGCTCCTCAACATTCTTGGGAACCCGCGTTCTTCACCAATATACAACAGTCATGCAACATCATCTACATTAGGTGTTCTCAAATACCGAGCTTCGAAGACCTTTATAACTGCTTGACAAAACCTTTTCAAACATCGAATTGCAGTCGAATCACCAATTTTTATGTATTCATCAAGAGAATCAGCCGGTACACCATATGCAACTATGCAAGCATTCTAAAAACAATAGTTAATTTTTGCAAGGTACTTAATCAAGCTTACCAATACCATCGTTTTGTTTCACAAAGCAATTGTCATGATTTTTGACATCATCTACAATTCGGATGAGCAAATTTCTGCTCATTCGATACCTTCTACGAAATTTGTGCTCTGGATATACTAGAACCTCGGCAAAGTAATCCATGTAAAGATTATAAGCAGCTTGCTCTCGATCGCGAAAATAAGTTACATGCCCAGGAACTGCTCCTCAATGACTTGATTCAGCCTCGTCGACGTCATCGTCGCCATCCAACTCCGCTAAGAGTTGATTATTATTCGCGTAAGTGCGAATTAATAAATTTTGCTCTTGATCAAAGGAAGACATGACCTGATAGTAATATTCGTCGGTTTGATTTGATGAAGACAAAGAGGATGATGAGATATGAAAATTACTCATGGTGGGAATAGCCAGTTGGCAAATATTAGAGGGTTTAGAGAATATGGTGTAATGAAAATGGTGATGGTAGCCACCTTATATAAAAGTTCAGAAAAATAGCCGTTAAACTAGCCGTTATAAAAGTCTGAAAAAAATCTAAAAAAATATTATATAACAGTGCATTTAAAACAGCTGGAAAAAATGTTGTCATTTGAAATCTAGTCGTTACCACATTTTAAAATTAGTTGTTATCACATTTTTTAAAATATAGTTTATCTATTTTACCTTATGATGGAAAGAGAAAATATATAGCTTATGTGGGTATTTTGGATTCTAGCTCCTCCTTATAGTATATTTCAAAATATAGCCTTCCACTTATGGCTTATGGTGGCTGATGCTCTTAGAGCATCTCTGATGGTAGTGTATTTTGCTAAGTATGGCCTAGCACCTCCCCACACCGTAGGCTATACACCCATTTCTCAAGGAAAAACATGCCCTATGTGTTTTTTGGGCCAAATTTGGCCTTCTTGTTTGCTTGGCTAAATGAGTGGGTCCCACCATTTCATGGTGGGCCCTCTTACACTTTAAATGTTTTTGTTTTGATTTAATATGTACAAATTAATTAAAATATTATAAAAGCATACTATAAATGTTTTTAATTATAAAAATTATATCATCGTGATGGTCTCGTTACAACGTTTCATACGTGCCTAATAATTAATATATATACGTAATATAAATTTGTACGTACGTAAATAAACTAATTTATTAATAGTCTCGTTAAAAACCAACAACAACTACTACCCAGTGAATCCCGCGAGAGCATGGTCTGGGGGTTAAGATGGGGGCACTCCAGATCTAGATGAAATGCGCCCGAGAAAACTCAAGAGTCGAGGAACAACCAACTTTACAAAAAGAAAAGAAAATAAAGAAAACAAAAATAAAAACAAGAAAGTAAAAACAAACACCATCAACGGTATGTCTTGTTGTCTACCACACTAATCTTCTCCTTCCAACTCAGCCTGCACTGAGCCAGGTCCACTGAGATCCCTAACAGACTGATATCCTGCTTAATGTTATCCATCCATCGCTTCTTCGGTCGACCCCTATGTAACACCCCGTCTTTTTTGACAAGGCGTTACTCGGTAGTAGACCTCCAGGGCGCTACCAAGCTGGTTCGACAACAGAACATTAGGATCTTGCAACGCGGGGACGGCGAGAAAACATTGAAAAACATCCAACTTGTATAACGAAATAAAAACTTTTACAAAACAAATTCATGATTCCAACCCAAAACAAAACTATAAATACAACTTTCCCAAATCCCATGCACATCAACTAGCAACTTACTATATAAGACTATACAAGATAATCTAAACAATAACGTGTATTAAAATAACAACAATCCTTCCCAAAAACCCAAACCATTCTATAACACGTATCGCCACTTCGTACCACCAATCCGCCAAGTCTCTACACGAATCCTTGAATACCTGGGATGAAAAATAGTTCCTCGAAGGGTTAGTTGCTACTCTACCAAGCTAGACTAAGCACGGAAACCATAGGACGTTTAAAAACCATTTTATTCTAAAGTCAGTACACAAAAGTCCACAACCACAAACATAACTCTAATCCAGCCCTAGGTCCAGTCAGTCACAAGATTCAATTCACTAAAACAATCACAAGTCTCTTACACACAGATTCATAAATTCACATTCACCCACACGCACCATCCTGCTCTCACACATGATCATCTCCACACAACGACATTCACCTCTTCACTTCCACGCCCATACTCACACAAACACATACCTACACTCACTGTCCTAGTGAGGCGGCTCTGCAACCCTTCATCCACTTTGAACTCCTGACCGTTAATGCAACCCTTCACCCTCCATTGCACCCGGTCTGACGATACAACCCTTCTTCAGCATTGTACGTCTGCCTGTCGATGCAACCCTTCTTCATCATTGCACCCGGCCTTTCCTTAACCAAGAGAACACTTACAAGTAACACACATACTCACTAAAGCATAGTAGAACACAATCGAAAATACTGGTAACCAAATTCAAACTTTATAAAAATCTTTTCACACAAGGCACACATTAAAACATTTCAAAAGATCGATCGGGACTAGTTCCCAAAACCAATCCTACAATCACAGTGCAAAACCTAACAAGTTAGAATAGAACCGAGCAAGTCGAAAATCGACTTACCTTGACTACGAAGAACCGCTAACTTCCACCCGATAACTCAACGAGACTTACTACGAGCTCCTGGATATTTTAATAACGAAATTAGGACTTAAACATTGAGAGAGTTGACTCAAAAATTAAACTAGAATACGAATCGACCCCGGAACCCAACCCGAATCGAACCCGAAACCTATTTAAATCCCACTTAATTAATCTCAAGGTCAACTTTTGACCCACTTGGCCCCCGATTTCTTTCCTCTCTGCCAGCTCTTCCCCCTCCTTTAACCGGCTTAATTAATTTTGACCAATTAAGTTCTAATTAACCCACTTACTCTTCTATCCTCTCTTTTCTCGCTTTCTTCCTTTTCCCCTTCTAAATTAATTGGCCAGCTCACAATCTCCCTTTTCTATTTTCTATTCTTTCTTTTCTGCAAGCCCCACACCAGTTCTTCTCCAATTACTCCTCCGACTCGAGCTCAGATCTGCGGTCCTAGCTCGGGACCGCCCCGCTCACCCGCCACTCACCGGCCTACGCTTGGCCCTTCCCCGAACTCCGACTCCTCTGCAACTCCCGAGTCCGACGACGCTTGCAACCCCTTCCTGACTCTGCCCTGATTTTGCTCGACTTCGCCGGCCTCCGGACTCGCGACCCGACGACCCTAGCTAGTCCTACCCGACTCGACGTCTGATCACGACAATGGAAGATTCAGGGATGCGCACTTACCAATACAGAACCACCGGTCAGCGGAGATGGCGATTCCGGCGGTGTTTCGACGGCAACGGCTTGGCAGCGACGGGAGCCCTTGTTCTGGAGGAAGAGCAGGTCGAGAGAGGGTGTGAATGGGTTGCCAGAAACAAGAGAAAACGAAGAAGAGAAAGAGCAGGCTTTACCGGCGGGTTAAGGATCGAGGAATCCGGCGATGCAACCTAGGCTGACGGTAGTATTGGGAAGAATGACGAACGAACAGTTACAGGGCTTAGGTCAAAGGCTAGTTAAGGGGATGGTATATAAATGAACGTGATTTGCTCGATACGAACGAGAGATCAAATCAAGTCTATCCTTTTATTAAAGATAAGTGATTTACTTGATCTCTCCAACAACTTAAGATACCCACAAAAAATTTAATTCGGATTTGGGATTTGGAATCCAAGATGTTTTCGGATGGCTAATTATCCATTAGGATAACCACATTATTTATTTGCCTAGAATGAAGGATGACGACTTGCTTAAGGTCAAGAAACGGGACCGATACGAAACCGATTAGAACCGTGTATTACATACTACCCCCCTTAAGAAAAGTTTCGTCCCAAAACTTACGCGGAGAACGACCGAGAATTAGCGAGAATTCGGAAATTGGAATCGACTCGAGACCTGAGGTCTCAGAACCTCTCCTCCTTAAGGAGGTTCGTCCTCGAACCTAAACCTAGCGGCGAACACGAAACACAAATCTAATATCACGCATACATGAACAAAGCAAAACTCGTAACTACGAAGGTCAAAGCAAAATCAAACAAGGTCAAACAAATGGAGCTCAAATCAACATCTAAGTGCAATCAACTAAAATGAATCCGGAAATCTAGCTAAAAGAAAACCAATGTGCTACTTATTAGACCCTAGCTGCTGAAAGACGAAGCACTCTCAAGTTAAATCCTCGAAAGGAGCATGGGCTTCCGGCTCGTCATGACCCCTCATCCCAAATACTCGAGGTGGAGCAGCTCCTGAGTTACTACCTCCCACGCTCCGGCCCATTTCCTGACCAGATGCCTGATACGACTGTGGCGGTGGTTGACGGACTCCCTCATTCCTTGGACCCGACGCCGCACCTTGCGAAGGTCCTCCGGCTCTACAAAACCTCTGCACATGCCCAGTCTTTCCACATGAAAAGCACTCCCTTACTGGTCTTGGACATCGGTTCTTGAGATGTTCAATGCTACCACAGTTGTGACACTGTCTCTTGCTTTCAACAACCCGACTTTGCGATACTTGGTCCTGGCGACCCTGTACTTGAAACCCTGATCCACTCTGTTGAATTTGATCAGCCACTCGTTGCCTCTTCGCTCCCCCTGACAGCACATCTCCCACCCCAGGTGCGATATTGGCTGACGAGTATGCCAAGGCAGCCTACTGAACATCCATCAAAGTCTCGTGCCGAAACCCAGCGACATAGGCTCGGAGATTAGGTTGCAACCGCTTTAGAAAGGTTGCGATCCGCAGCTCCTCTGTGGGGCAAGCAACGGGTACTGTTGCCAACCCGTGCTGAAACTTAGTGATAGCCTCAGCCACAGTGATGTTCTCGGGCCCAGCATCCCGAAAAAAGCAGCCTCTTTAGCAACCCTGAGGGCTCGGGGATTATAAAAATCCCGAATCTTCTTCTTGAACTCCTTGAAGGTCATCCTATCCTGGCGATAGACGCTCCACCAGTCGAATGCATCCACCTTCAAGGAGGTCTGCGCCAAAGCCACCTTCCGCTCTTCCGGCGCTCCGATCGCCTCCAGCGCAAAGGTTACCTGCCTGAGCCACTGCTCAACATCCTCCTCCTTCTCGCCCTTGAAGTCCGGAGGCTTCATCTTATTATACTCCGCGAGCCATTTGTCAGGCTGGGGGCCGCGGAGTTCCTTTCTAGGCTCCTCAAGAGTCTGGGCAGACCTTGCACCTCTAGGGCCTGATGCCCCTACCCCAGACATCTGTTGCACTGCTGCCATACTCTGCTCTGGCGGAACTCCTGCCCGCTGCAAGAATGCCACCGGATCAGCTCGAATAGCCGCAACCATCTCAGGGGTCATGTTCAACGGTGGTGCTGCAGATGCACCCTGGACTCCACCCCCAGCTCCTGCGTTAGCCCCTACAGCAGGGGGCCCTCCGCCCACAACAGAAATCTCTACGTCGGGCTGGTCATTCCCTACCGGCCCAGCACTCTCAGCAACTTCCTCCTAAGGAGGAGCATCTCCTTGGCCAGCAACTCGGCCTCTGCCTCGACCTCGGCCTCTACCTCTACCCCTACCCCTACCTCCAACATCAGCAGCACGAGTCTGTGGGGCCATCTATAATCGGAAACCCACAATTATAAACTACAACAACTTGAATCGACAATTTAACTTACTAACTACGTGAGATCCTTCGGCTGATGGTAGCAGAGTCGCGACGTGTCACCTACCCCTCCTATATGCAGCATGACTACCCAATGAAAACGTTTGAAAACACCGGCCGGATTTTAGTTCAAGTTTGACCTCGTGTACACTCGTTGGTCAGTTCCATGTGTCCTTGTTGTCAACCTGGCTCTGATACCAATTTGTAACACCCCGTCTTTTTTGACAAGGCGTTACTCGGTAGTAGACCTCACGAGGCGCTACCAAGCTGGTTCGACAACAGAATATTAGGATCTTGCAACGTGGGCACGGCGAGAAAACATTGAAAAACATCCAACTTGTATAACGAAATAAAAACTTTTACAAAACAAATTCATGATTCCAACCCAAAACAAAACTATAAATACAACTTTCCCAAATCCCATGCACATCAACTAGCAACTTACTATATAAGACTATACAAGATAATCTAAACAATAACGTGTATTAAAATAACAACAATCCTTCCCAAAAACCCAAACCATTCTATAACACGTATCGCCACTTCGTACCACCAATCCGCCAAGTCTCTACACGAATCCTTAAATACCTGGGATGAAAAATAGTTCCCCGAAGGGTCAGTTGCTACTCTACCAAGCTAGACTAAGCATGGAAACCATAGGACGTTTAAAAACCATTTTATTCTAAAGTCTGTACACAAAAGTCAACAACCACACACATAACTCTAATCCAGCCCTAGGTCCTGTAACTCTTTCGTCAAGACTTCCATATAGGTTTTAGTTCAGTTTCGAGGACGAAACTATTTTAAAGGGGGTACTATTGTAATAACCCTCTAATTTCCGTAAGGGTAAAAATGTAATTTTACCTTTACATTATATCAAAAAAAATTAATAATAAGTTGTTATTAATATTTATCAAAATAATAACCCTTGCTCATATTATAAATTAAATCACATGAATAATGTCATGGTAATATAAGTATCAATATTATAAAATCAAATTAATAATTATTCAATTCATTATAAACTTTATTATATGGAAATATATAAAGTTATGTACATGACAATTATTATAACATAAAATATAATCTAAGTGTGCAATTTCATGTCAAAAGGGCATAATTGCCACTTTTGAAAGTTTGGGGTTGTAAACGAACCCTTCTTCCCCAACTTAAGCCCGATTTTTCAATCGGGCATATCTCCCTCATTTCTCCATGAAAATGGATTCCGTAAGTTGCATTGGATTCCTCTCGTCAATTACTACCATAGCCCTCAATTAATTGATCGGAGTAATTGCGATAGTTATCTAGAACTTTAGGATAAGCTTCAGCTAGGGTTTCGTGAACTTGGATGGAATTGCGACCAAAATGGGTTGAATTGGGAGCGGATAAGGACGTTGGAGGATCAAAGAATATCCTTGGCATCGTCATAATCATCCAATTGCGATTAAAGACGATTTAATTCGTCCTAATCGTCAAATTGAAGCGGGGCATTCAAGAGCTCGTAACCGGCGTTGTGGATAAGAATTCGAGGCCGATTCCTCTACTATATAAGGGGATATCGATGGTAATCGAAATAACACATTCCCATTCACCAAAAACTCTCAAAAATTGCAGGTTAAAGCTCTCGAAATCGCTCGGAATCGCCGGATTTCAGCCACGCCTCGCCTCAGCCCTGTTTTCGCGCAGTCCACTTCGTCGCCGTCGTTCTCCATCGTCCGGCCACCAAATCGGACTCCGTCACCTCCTGAGTGTTCGCGACGTTACCCTCTTCCAGGATCCGTTCGCGCCGCCGCTAACCGTCGACGGACGCCGCCTCTAGAATCCGGTATAGTGGGCTGTTTGTCCTCTGTTTTTTTTTGGGAAAATCTGGGCTGTTTTTGCATGAGCCCGAGCACCGGTCGGGCCCGACCCGTCCCGGCCGACCTGCTCGGTTACCCTATTAAAAAATAATAATAATAATAATAATAAATTATTTAATTATAATCACTTATATAATTATATAAATTAAATTAATAATTTTGATATTAGTTATATTAGTAAGGTACTAAGGTTAATAAAATTGCATTAGGAAATAGTAGAATGTTGTCATATGTTATATATTGTACTTTATGTAAAAATGTAGTTCTTATATACTTAGGTATAAGATTAATCTATTATTACTAATTTTTATCACTTGACTATATAATATGAGGATATATATAAGATGATATGTTATGCATGGGATAGTAAATCTTACTTAGGGAACTTTTGTAAAATTCATATAGTATGTGTTTTAATACATTGAACTAATGACATGTGTGTATAAGTATAAAGTTGTAAGGATATGATATCCTTAGAACATGATAATAGCATTAAGATGGATTATAACGTTAAGTATTATATAATGGGGTTTCCTTATAAACTAAAATATATTAAGTTGATTAGATACTACGCTAAGTATTCAATTATTATTAAAGGAAAATGGTTATAAAAGGTATAAGGAAATATATATTGGCAAGTAAAGAAATTTCTTAAAAAAAATAATATATTAAGAATCAAGATTTATAATAATATAATAATATAAACTATTAAAGGGTTATTATTGAGTTAGAGTTTATGAAGGATATAAACTCTAACATTCTTCTCCAAAATAAATTGTAATGATTTATTTTGAATTACCTTGTCTTTCCAGTTAGTTCGTTATCGAAGACCTAAGTCCTCGTCGTCCCCCATTCCGTCGAGTTATTTTCTTCAAGCTTCGATTTCAAGGCAAGTGGTTTGGTTCTTTTCGTCATGATTTCGTACTTGCATGATTTGCTTAAAGTCGTATTTTCATGAATTGTTGGGAACTAAATGTGTGAATAAAATCAACCTAGGATATTTCTATTGTATAGATTTATCGATCATTATTTGTAGGTTGTTCTAGTTGCGCTAGTTATGGACTTAGGTCTCGATGTTTGTGGACTCATGTGTGTGTGTGTTATCTTGTGTGGAACTAATTTCTACCGTAGTGATCAAGTGATTAAGGTCATAAGACCTATTTAAATAAACAATAAAGTTTCGCTAGGTCGTAAATTCTAATTTCCCTAGCGTAAGGTCATGACCCAAGCCTGCTCAACCGCCGAGGGGTGTTCGCACTAGTAACGTGCCAAGGGACGTAGGTGCCCGCATCTTGTAATCATTTGATAAAGCCTTCAAAGTATCTTAACAATTCAAGTGTAAGTATGAATGTCTCAAAAAGTATGAACTTAATCTAGATAAGCACTTGTGCACCTAGGTAACTTGATAGGATGGTTAGTACAAAATGGAATACCGTCCTCGCTCTCGGATTTCGTTGAGTCTGGTTCCAATCTGAATGCTTGCTCGACTTGTTAAAACGCCTATAAAATGGCAAGATGGGCTTGGTACTTAAGCGCCCTAGCGGCCACCTCCCCGTCGGCACTTACGAGTAAGATGAGGTTGGTTGAGGTTCACGTAGTCAACGAGGGTTGTAAAAACCAACATCACTTGTGTGAAAGAAGTTCCCAACATATTCGTATTAAAACTTTTGGAACCTTTTCTGGAGTTCTTCTCATAACTCTCTTAAAAGTCATGTTCGTTTTCTCGTGGAAGGCAGTAGAGGGTTAGGTTATCGTCCGGTTTTCATTCGGCGTCGATATCCGTCTCTACTTCCTCTCACCAACCTGAACCGCTTTTCAAAACCCCATTTGCTTAGTCTTTCGTAAGACTAACCCGACCACCCTTTTTCCTTTGCATGGTCGGCTGGTGTCAACCGTATTTCCATCGCGGCACATCAGGTGGTGGAATTGACATTAGAGACTGAAGCCAAGGATTCATTGAGGATCTTGCTCACCTTTAATTTCGCACTCTGAGTTTAAAGTTGTGTTGGATCCTTTGACATGTAAGGACCAATCCAGCGCATCTCAATTTCAATTATGTAATGACACTTCTGTCAATTTGACAAATGTAATAAAGTTTTTGATTCCGCATTTAAAGTTCTTGTTTGTTCTGTTAATACTGTAAAGCCTAGGGTGACTTTGGACATTAGTCTCAAGGTCACTGGCGGTAATATCCCGGTGTAAAACGTGGGGTTTTACAGGTCCAGTCAGTCACAAGATTCAATTCACTAACACAATCACAATCACAATCACAAGTCTCTTACACACAGATTCATAAATTCACATTCACCCACACGCACCATCCTGCTCTCACACATGATCATCTCCACACAACGACATTCACCTCTTCACTTCCACGCCCATACTCACACAAACACATACCTACACTCACTGTCCTAGTGAGGCGGAGCTGCAACCCTTCATCCACTTTGCACTCCTGACCGTTAATGCAACCCTTCACCCTCCATTGCACCCAGTCTGACGATACAACCCTTCTTCATCATTGTACGTCTGCCTGTCGATGCAACCCTTCTTCATCATTGCACCCGGCCTTTCCTTAACCAAGAGAACACTTACAAGTAACACACATACTCACTAAAGCATAGTAGAACACAATCGAAAATACTGGTAACCAAATTCAAACTTTATAAAAATCTTTTCACACAAGGCACACATAAAAACATTTCAAAAGATCGATCGGGACTAGTTTCCAAAACCAATCCTACAATCACAGTGCAAAACCTAACAAGTTAGAATAGAACCGAGCAAGTCGAAAATCGACTTATCTTGACTACGAAGAACCGCTAACTTCCACCCGATAACTCAACGAGACTTACTACGAGCTCCTGGATATTTTAATAACAAAATTAGGACTTAAACATTGAGAGAGTTGACTCAAAAATTAAATTCGAATACGAATCGACCCCGGAACCCAACCCGAATCGAACCCGAAACCGAACCTAGTTAAATCCCACTTAATTAATCTCAAGGTCAACTTTTGACCCACTTGGCCCCCGATTTCTTTCCTCTCTGCCAGCTCTTCCCCCTCCTTTAACCGGCTTAATTAATTTGGACCAATTAAGTTCTAATTAACCCACTTACTCTTCTATCCTCTCTTTTCTCGCTTTCTTCCTTTTCCCCTTCTAAATTAATTAGCCAGCTCACAATCTCCCTTTTCTATTTTCTATTCTTTCTTTTCTGCAAGCCCCACACAAGTTCTTCTCCAATTACTCCTCCGACTCACGCTCAGATCTGCGGCCCTAGCTCGGGACCGCCCCGCTCACCCGCCACTCACCGGCCTACGCTTGGCCCTTCCCCGAACTCCGACTCCTCTGCAACTCCCGAGTCCGACGACGCTTGCAACCCCTTCCTGACTCTTTCCTGATTTTGCTCGACTTCGCCGGCCTCCGGACTCGCGACCCGACTACCCTAGCTAGTCCTACCCGACTCGACGTCTGATCACGACAATGGAAGATTCAGGGATGCGCACTTACCAATACAGAACCACCGGTCAGCGGAGATGACGATTCCGGCGGTGTTTCAACGGCGACGGCTTGGCAGCGACGGGAGCCCTTGTTCTGGAGGAAGAGCAGGTCGAGAGAGGGTGTGAATGGGTTGCCAGAAACAAGAGAAAACGAAGAAGAGAAAGAGCAGGCTTTACCGGCGGGTTAAGGATCGAGGAATCCGGCGATGCAACCTAGGCTGACGGTAGTATTGGGAAGAATGACGAACGAACAGTTACAGGGCTTAGGTCAAAGGCTACTTAAGGGGATGGTATATAAATAAACGTGATTTGCTCGATACGAACGAGAGATCAAATCAAGTCTATCCTTTTATTAAAGATAAGTGATTTCTTCATCTCTCCAACAACTTAAGATACCCACAAAAAATTTAATTCGGATTTGGGATTTGGGATCCAAGATGTTTTCGGATGGCTAATTATCCATTAGGATAACCACATTATTTATTTGCCTCGAATGAAGGATGACGACTTGCTTAAGGTCAAGAAACGGGACCGATACGAAACCGATTAGAACCGTGTATTACACCCTATCCCTCCGACAGACTCCAAAATTCAAACGCTCACACCTTCTGACCGTGGCATCAAGGCTCCGCCTTTGAACATGACCCAATTAAACAACAAAGTCTCGACTCTTGAAGCTTGTCTCCTATGCTTGTTTCCCCCAACTTACCTCTGATCTCGTCATTCCTGATCTTATCCATCCTCGTGTGGTCACACATCCATCTAAGCATCCTCATCTCTGCAACTGCGAGCTTCTATTCTCGTGAAAAACCATGCTGGGAAAAAAGAGTACTACAAAATGAAATGCAATAACGTAAAATACAACATAAGATAAATCCAAATATAACATAAGCATAAACTAATATTCCGGAAGATTAGCATGTATTTATAGACTTTTTTTGAAATATAGCCGTTATTCACATTTATTATAATAATATTTTTTTATATATAGCCAGTATTCATAATTATTATAATAATAAAATTTTGAAATACAACCGTTATTACGAATTGTTATAATGCAATTTTGAAATATAGCAGTTATTCACTATTATAATAATAATAATACTTTTTGAAATATAGTTGTTATTCACGATTATTGTAATATTAATTTTTTTAATAAAACATAATAATAATTATTCGAACTAGTCGTTATTTTGGAATATGTTAATAGTGGAAAATACATAGCGGAAGACGGGAAGAGTAAAATTAGTCATTAGAATTAAAAATTTATAATTTTAGCCTAGAAATTTTGGCCTATGGTGGAAGTGGAATTTTTAAGCTTAGGGTAAAATTGCATCAAATGGGTATATTCCCCCATTTGGTAGGCTAAAAAAAATTAGGCACCTTAATTTTACGGGTGTGTTCGGAAAGGGCATAATATGTTTGAAAATGGCTTTAAAAGCTGTTTTTTCAGTAAAAGAGATTTTGAAAAGGTTGCAAGACATAAAAGAGAATAGAGAGGGAAATTAAGTAAAAAAAGCCGAACATGGATTATGACATTTAATGTAATATGCTATTATCATGAATAACATACTAATGTCGAACACAACCTAGAATTTGTTGTTTTTCAAGCACTCGAAGGTCGAAGCTCTTACTATCTAGGGGTGATATACACGTGATGACATGTATTAGAAATTTGCCAAATAATTCGACATCTAAGCTCTATTTAACTACCTAAGCTTTACTTTATCACACAATTCGACATGTAAGTTCTAATTTACCACCTAAGATTTTTAAAATTCTAAACAAGACAAAGCAAACAAAATAAGACAAAAATAATACTACGAAGAAGAACGCGAAGAAGCGATTGAGACAACGATAAAGGTTTAATCAAAATTGAAGTAATTCCGAATTGGATACAGGAGAAGCTTGAAGGAACGACGACTTCGACATTCTATAAGGAGAGGACATGAAAGGAGGTTAGTTGGGAAATTTTGGGGGTTTTTCAGTTTAGGGTTTATTTGTAGAAATTTTGGAAATTTTATGCCAGAGTTTTGTTTGTCATTGCCCTAAATTGCTGATCATCTGAACCTTTGTGCCAAACCCCTTCAAATGTTGTATCCCAACAACCTCATATACCAATTCAGTTCACAAACAATCAGTGTCAATTTTATTGTTATAAGCAACATGAAACTCATCTATGTAGGCATTATCGTTGACAATTTCCCAGCATGGTGTCACACTATATCCACGAACTTATCTATCATCCGTAGCAACAATTTAATGCATACAAACAACCAAAAGGGCAAACTTCACAAAGCAAGCTCATACTGTCCAGATTTGAAGGGGTTTCGCACAAAGGTTCAGATGATCAGTAATTTAGGGCAATGACAGACAAAACTCTAGTTGAACTTGACAACAAAGCTGTAATTGGGGATGTACTCCATTTCTACATTGAGCATACTTGTGTTGAAGCTGAAGTGCTATATGATGCAGTTATGATAGAAGAACATTTTGCTTGTTCTCTCCCAAAAGGGTTGTGTCCAGAAGATCTTGTTGTAGTGGAAGACAATCAGGTAAAGCAAGGGCTAATTGAGAGGGTTCAAGATGAGCTTCAAGTGGCTTGTGAGCAACCAATTTAGGTTGTGCCAAATGATGAGCAAGCAGATTGTAACAACCTGTTGAGGGTGTGTCAACTATTCAGGACACAACTTATGAGCAACCAAACATCAATGAGCCCAATGCAGTTGGTGAGGAAATAAACGAGGGGGTGCCTAATGAAGTATGTCATGACGGAAATGAGGATGTGTCAAATAATCAAGAATATGAGGATTCAGATGATGCAGCCTACATTAATGATGGAGAATCAGATTCAGGTGAGAATGTGTCACTTGATATGATAGATGATCATGATGTTGATGATGAATTAAGAGAGATCAGGAAAAAGGTTAGGGAACGGAGGGCTCAAAGGATGAACACAATTATGAGGGAATCCAATCATGTCAAATCCAAGGTCAACATGTTTTGTAGTGGTTGACAAGGAATCCAAGAAAGGAGGTTTTTAAAAGGTTGTACACTTGCTTCAACTCCTTGAAGCTAGGCTGGAAGCAAGAGTGTAGGAGAGTAATTGGAATATATGGAAGCTTTTTAAAAGGGGTTGTTAAGGGCCAAATCTTTTTTTTTGTAATAGGCAAGGATGAGAATGGGTAGATATTTCTTATAGCATGGGAGGTAACTTTAGCTGAATCTACTATTTACCATAAAATTTTAATAAATCACTCAAGCATTAACACGGGGTATGGAAAAATGCAAAACCTCTTTCAAATCATAATTAAGAAGATTTAAGATGATTTCAAATATATGTATATATATATATATGTATATATATATATACGTATTTACATATTTTGGGGAGTCAATATATAATATTGTATGGGTGAATTTTTGTTCAAACAAGGAATTCATTTTCTTTGTTTTAAAACAAAGGGGCCTAGGCAAAGTAAAGTAAAGAGCAAACCAATTTATTCAATTCAACAAAGAAAAAAAATAAAAGAGAGAGGAGCGGTAGCATGGGGGGAAGTTAATTAACTGACTCTCAGAGAACAACTTGTATATATATATTTGTTTGGGTGGTTGAGTGGGGTTGGTAACTGCTCTTCAAAGTCTACAACCTACGTACATGAAAAACAAGAAAAGTTAATCAAGAAGGAAGAGAAGGAAAAAGTAAGAAAAAAAGAGGAACGTATAGTGCATTTTCTGTACTTGTTCATCATCATCCATCATTGTCAACCGGCTTTAACATTAAAAAATTAGGAGAAAGGTAGTCCATGTCTATACGCTTTTTTCCCTCTTATAAAATGGCTTTAAAATGGATTTCGTGGCCTAAGAGGAACCGAGTGGATCCGAACACCACACCCCATAAAATAAACCTGATTTTGTTCTAATTTTGATTGAATAAGTTTTAAAATCTTGGTTAATGTTGTGGCTTGGGAGGAACCAGTGGATCCAAACACTGCATACATTAATCTTGTGGCCTGGGAGGAACCGAGTAGGTCCGAACACCACATCAATTAGCCCCTTTTTATGACGTTATAGTGTTTGAATCGTCCTACAAATTGTTTGACACTTAATGAATTGGGACGTTGGATTCTTGACTAGTTAGATTTTATAAATCACTAATATTAATTAAACACCCCTCTTATGACTTAATTATATATGGGTCAAAGGAAAATCTTGTATGTAACCGGTGTATGATGATGATGGAATCCAATTAAGTATATATTAACTTATATTGAAAGGTGTGCTATCATGTGGACCATAAGTGATGCAACATTTGATTGCATGTTAGTGCATGTAGGCCCGGCCTTTTGGGTTGTTGGTCTAGGGCGCCGGCACAGGGCCCCAAACTCATAGGGACCTCCAACCCATATATTAGTAGTAGTAATATTATTAAAAAAAAATTTACCATTAATATTGCATACCGTGATACTCATACTGAACGACATTGAAAACCCATCTTCTCACTCTCATTAATTTTTCCTTATCAATTCTCTCTTCTTTCCTTATCAATTCTCTCTTCTTTGGGAAATTGGAATGAAATTAATAAATTTCTCAAAACCCTATATCCGTATACAATTTCTCCAACTCTCCTCCATCATTCTCAAAACCCATCATCTTCTACTGTTGTTCATTGGATTTGCTTCAGTCTGAGGAAATTTGGCCACCGTTCATCTCTATTCATGCGTTTGAAATTGATTATAGGTAAGACAATACTTAATTTATACTTGTACAGAGTTATACTCGATCAATTGTTTTTAGCTTGAATCGATTTTAAAATTGGGTTTGATTGGAATAGTTTACTGGAGTTTCAGTTCAGTAAAATACAGTTTGCAGTATAATACTGTTGCCCTTGGTGATTTACTGATTTGGTCATTTTGGTGAAGACCTTGAATAGTGATTTTAATGTGTACTTGATTTACTGCTTTGGTGAAGGCAAATCAAAACTTTGAATTGAAAAATGAAAACAAATAGAAAACGGTACTGATGAGTGATGACTGATCACTAGTGAATAGTGATTTCAATGTGTACTTGATTCATTCATTTGGTGCTTGTTTAATTAAATAATGTGTGTCTTTGTATCTTGCTACTTGCTAGTGATTTGGCGTGGTGTGGTGCTTAATTAAATAATGTTGTGTACGCTTGCCTTAATTTGTATGTAACATAGTAACACTAGTTACTATTTAGTAGTTATTATGTACTTAATTGCTCTCTTTTTTTGTAATACTTTATTTAGTTATTGACTAATTGATCTTTGTAAATTGTAATACTTGATGCAGAGAGTCGTGTCATGGTGATATAGCTTCTAGCTCAAGATTCTTATACACAATTTATGTTCCAGGTGCTATTATTCTTTTTCTAAATTTAGCCTATTATCTTACAATTGTGTGAGTATGTTGCCTAGAAAGCATGTGCCTGGATATCAAAAAAGGAGAGATTAGTGATAGAAAGTAGTAAGTTTATTCCAAACATGTGGACAAAGTTTATTGTTTTTGCTGTAAGTTGTTCAAATCTTTGCAGTACACAAGATGGAAGATAATGGTCCTTGAAGACAAATGATGATGGCTATTTCAAGTGCAGTACACAAGAAAGAGTTTCATGTTTTAATCTATGTTATTTTTCATTAAACAAACACTTGTTTCTTACTGTGAAACGATCACTTGGTTATTTTTGTTAAACAATCATTTAGCTATTTTTAAGCCTATGAGGTTTTGTAGTTAAATGTACAATGATTATATGTTCAAAATAACAATTTATGGATGCTTAAAGTTGTTCTTATATATTAATAGGGCCTTCATTTTATATTTTGCCAAGGGCCTCCTAAATTCTAGGAACGGCCCTAATTGCATGCTTTAAGAGATCAAGCGGATGGACGGCCTGATTGGCCTCACAAAAAAAAACATGTATGAAGAAAGATTGGAGGGTATCAATTAAATACATTTCTCCTAATCGTGTACTCTCTTCCTTAGTCCTTGCCTATCAATATAGGTATGCAGGCGATGGGATTGATTAATGGAGTTGCAGAAAAATACACTAAGAGCACCTACAACGGTTACTATTCAAGGAGCAAAATGCAAAAAAATAATAACTAAATAAAATTGGGGATGTCCCGAGCAAATGGGGTGCAAACCATGCCCCCCGTATGTGTCAGCATGCTCCCGGTGCAAATCCGCGTGTGCGGCGCGTGGAGGGCATCAAAACACGGAGTTTTGATGGAAAACAAAGAAAACATCAGCATTTCATAGGCTGTTGAGGCAAAAAGAGGGGCAAATGAACCCGCCACGTGTCGCGCTCTAAGCGACCCGCATCCGGCCAATGCCAGCGCGACACGTGGCACTTAAAAAATTAAGATTTTATAGGTTCGTTTTTTTTAATAATTGGGCTATTTATATACATTAAAAAAACAAAAAAGATACTACAATTTGTAATTTTATCCCCTCTATCCATTAGACACCAATATTGCATTTGTTTAGATAACTTTAAAATTAATTATATATAATCGGGTTGTACGTTGTGGAAATCGGGTTGTATCTTGCGGAAAATGGGCATTTTAAGCCGGAATGGCTATTATAATACCTTTTCGGGAAGGGAATTTGCTCACGAGTTAAACTCACCACTTCTCCATGATGAAAGGTATTTTTCGGGCATTTAAAGTCCTTTAAAGACTCAAAAGTGCATTTTTATGTTTATCGAATTAATATTTTTTTCAAAACTCGAAACCAACCGACATCGTTTAGGGTTTGAATGAACCTATTGTTTTCTTGGTTCTATCTTGAAGTTGAAGTTGTGATTTTTTTTATCAAGTAATGGTAGTTAATTACATTAGTTTATATAACTTATATTAGAAAATATGATATATGTGTAATTATATATGGAGAGAAAAAAAAGTATTGAGAATGTGAAAAAGTATGAATTAATGGGGTGCATGGATGTGGGTAAAAATTGAAATGGGGTGCATAGATGATGTGGTAGAGAGAGAAATTGGAAAAGTGAGGGTGTATGGTACTGTAGCGGGTGCATGGTTGCGGATGGACTAAGGACTAATTAATTACCCATCAAACCGAGGACAAAAATTGGATTAACAGTACATGTATGAAGACGTGAAAATACGTGATCAAATTCTCCATTGATAATCGTAAAGTTGCAGTAGATTCAAATTTTGGGCATTAAACCTTGAATCGTCGACTTTTTGATTATAGATTAAGTAAAACATTTGATGACTAAGAAAGATCGCGGTCAATAGAAATTCTAACATGTTTTGGAATTTCCCAAGGTAAGGGGTTGAAGCAAATTACTGACGTCGTTGATTTGTTTGGAAGAACCCTAAGCGTGACTTTGAGAAATTTGATATTAAGTAAGAAATAAAAAACAATATCTTTTAATAAAGATGAAAATACTCAGATTTAGTAGAGTATTTTTAATTTTTCACAAGTTGATTTTATATGACCCAATTGAAATATGTAGACGGGTCTAGACCCGGCAAAAAGTGACCCGAACCCGAAATCTAAAGGGAACCGACCCGAATCGAATCCGAAATTGGACCCGAACAATGAAAAATGAACAATCCGAACTTGACCCAGACCCGATTTGAATCTGATCCGATCTGAAACTGACTCGAACCGAAACGACCCCAATAAAATGTAAACCGATGAACTGACCCGAACCAAACTGACCCAAACCGAACTACATCCGAACCGAACTGACCTGAACTAAACCTGACCCGAAATGACCAGATCCGAAATGACCCGGTCCAAAACGACCCGAACTAATTTTGACTCGAAATGACCCGATCCGAAATGACCCAAAATCATCCAAACTAAATCTTAAGAGTAGATATACTATTAAAAATATAATTAAAAATTGAAAAGTAATGATATAAAATATTAGAATGGTGGTGCACGCAAACAACATATAGAAAAATACAATGGAAATAGCATATTGTATAGTTTTATAAATAGAATATGGGTGATACACAAATGTACAATATTCTTATAAATAGAATATGGGTGATAAACCCTAAATCCTAAATAGAATGGAATAGCATATTGTATAGTTTTATAAATAAAATATGGGTCATAAACACGTGTACATGTACATTGTTAGTGGCGGAACCAGAAGAAATTCTAGGGGGGGGAATAAAATTGCAACAAAGACCGGACCTACTCAACCACCACATAAGACAATTATTGTTATTATTATTAGAAATAAATATTTAATATACATATAGTAAAAAAATTTAAATATGATCGATTTTCATATATATCATTTATATTCATGGCATACGAAAATCTTACAAACTTATTTTAAGAAATAGGGTAAATCGGATCAAAACCAACTTTTTTTTTAGCCCACCAATACACATCTCGTTTAAATTTCGTTTCCCTCCTAATTTTCCTTAATTTATTTTTTTTAATTTTCAAAAAGGGAGCTAAAGTGGCTCAACACCACTGTTCTATTTAACCTCAAACACCACTTTTCTATTAAACACATGTACGTGTTTCTTTGATTTCGTTTCCCTCGCAATGTCATATGTGTATATAATATAAATAATCATTAATTTCTTTTAATTAACTAAGTAGAAATTACATCTAAATCATTGTCATTAATAAGTAGTAACTATGTTTTATTACAAGACACATTAAAGTACTCATTAAAGTGCCCAAACTTTTTAGGTTAAAAACTCACCGTTGCGGGTGGTCTTATAATTCTAAAAAAATTTAAATCCAAATAACGCCCAAATCCGAATTGACCCGATCCAAAATGATCTGATTCGAAGCAATCCGAAAAGGATCCGAACCGAACCAGACCCAAAACCGAACAACATCCAATCCGAACAACATCCTATCCGAATTAATCCGATCCGAACTAATCCGAAATATTTCGATCCGAAACGACTTGAATCTGAACTAGACCCGAACCTGAACAACATCCGAACGGAACCGAACAAGACCCAAAATAGTTGTTTGACCCGAGCAAACCCGATCCGAACGACCCGATCCAAACTGATCCGAACAACCCGAATTGTCGGGTCTAGACGGGCCTGAAATTTCAAATTTGAACGTGAATAAATTTGATATGTATTTAATACTTCAATTTGAAAACTAACGGGTTAAGGTATACTTAATGAAGACCCAAGCCCGGATTAATGCGTAGTTGATTAGATGCGATCACAAGTTGTTACTAGAAAGCTTGCCCGTACATCAACGGACAATTTCATTCACCGTATTTTTCTGGAAGGTGAAAATTATATAACACAATTTTGTTCTAATTAGTAAATTATGTAAGTATTTTGTATTGAATTGTCGAAAAAATAGTAGATAAAATAAATATAAAATATAAAATTATTTGATTTGATTTTATTAGTTTCTTACGAGAATTATTTTGATAATATGGCTTTTCTATTACAATTAAGTTTTTTAGCCGAATGAACATGTGTAGGGATTACTCTTTATAATTTTATAGACATTTTGGAGGAAATTTAAATCGAAAGCATATATTTAGCTCTTTAGGCTTTACATTCTCAAAAGAAAACATGATAAGGCTTTGCATTCAAGTTACAATATTATAACATGATATATGTATGTAAAAAATAAGACATAGTAGCATGCATTCATAATCAATTATAAATAAAAAACAAATAATAAAGCAAAACAAATAAAAATGAAAAAATATTAAAACATGCATTTATTTGACAAGGAAAAGAAAAATAAAAGTTGTAGAGATAGATAATTCACCCAAAATAAAAAAAAATAAAAACAATTAGAGAGAAGTCATTCATGTGACAAGAGGGGGAGAATTTTAAGTGTTGTATAGATAGATAGATAGATAATTGTGTTACGTGTAGGAAAGCTTGTGTGAGAAGTTTTCAAGCACTCATATATATCTTGATCTAATTTCATGATCTTTGTTTGATATAAATTTTAAAAGACTTGAAAGTTAAATTAAGCGTTAAGAACTACGTATGATTTGATCCCGTTAAATAGGGGTACGTAGGAAACTTAACGTATAATATGTACGCGTTCAGTTCAATCACAACCTTAAATTAAATTTTAATAAGTCTTTTAGAACTACGTTTGACTTGATTCCATATCATATAAATGGATACGTAGGAAATACGACATAAAGTATGAATATGTTGTATTCAGTCACATATTAAATTAAATCAAATTAAAAACATATATAAAGCCTTAAGCCTTATGTTTGACAGTGAAGAGATTAGACAACCCTTCCTAGAAGGTGGGTTTAATCTAATTTGCGTCCTGCAGATGATAATTGGTTTGAGTCTGAGCAACCCTTCCTAGATAGTTGGTTGGGGTTTATTCCGCTGATGCATGAAAATCAAACATAATTAACAAAACAAACAAAAAAACTATGAACTAAGTAAGGCTTGATTCTCTAGAAAAGAGATACGTAGGCAACCCATAAAATTGGGTTCAACCCAAATCATAAAAGCTACTCCATATTAAATATTTTATATCGATATTGTTTTTAATCAAAAGAGTCAAAGGAGAGGGTTGAACTAAAATAAAAATAATTTTAATGTGTTTTGCAATTTTGTGTACATTTTTGCTAGCTAGTCTTGGGTTGGTGTAGGATCTATGTTAGTTACTTAGATGTCGTCGACACCTACGATGTCGGCGACCAGAGTCAACAGCTTATGTTAGTCAGCGGAATTAAAACACAAGAAAGACTTAACAATACCAGATTTGATCACGGCGATTTAGAGTGGAAAACCCTCTACAAACCAACTAGTTTGTATAGGGAAAAACCACTTGCCCTCTAAGCTTCAACTTAGAAGGACTTGAAGAGCACTTCACTCAGTCTATTGATTTCTTGGATTACAAAGGTGTTTCTACTTCAAGATGTGAATCTCACACACTCTTGCAAGTAGTCTTGTCTTAGCCTAACCCTCACCCAATACAGCTTGCCCACACTCAACCTCACGAAGAACGAATCCCACGCTCTTCTTACACACTCAACACTCGCAATACAATTTTCACTCAAGCTCCTTAGTTCTATGCATAATCCCACGACAATATATATAGAGAACTAAGAACAATGCTGCACGATTCACTCCATTTGGGTGAGAGATGAATCGCACACAATCCTCACATGATCTTTCCTTAAATGAACTCGCAAGACACAATAATACCATCTTCAATATCTTCCTTGATCTCTTTATGATTTTCCGTTCTTGCCTTAAAAACATCTCTAGATATGCTGCATGCACTTGCCAAAAACGCGCAATTGCCTTTCCTGGAATTTCACAAGCGCTTTGCTTGGAAACTGATGTCGACGACTTCGTTGGCAACCTCTTCGGTTTGGAACCATCAAAACACGAATCGGTTTTTATAACAGTTGGGATCATTTTTTGCCAAGTAAAAGTTTTATTTCGTATACAAGTTGGATGTTTTTCAATGTTTTCTCGCCTTACCCGCGTTGCAAGATCTGAATCTTTAGTTGTCGAACTAGCTTGGTAGCGCCTCGTGAGGTCTACTACCGAGTATTTCCTTGTCAGAAAGACGGGGTGTTACAAATGAGTATCAGAGCCAAGTTGGCAACAAGGGCAAAAGGAACCGATCAACGAGTGTACTCGAGGTCCAACTTGAAGCTAACATCATGCCGGTGTTTTCAAAACGTTTTCATTGGGTAGTCATGTTGCATTTAGGAGGGTTAGGTTACACGTCACGCTTCTGCCACCATCAGTCAAAGGATCTCACGTAGTTAGTAAGTTAAGTGTCGATTCAAGTTCATTGTAGTGTCTAACTGTGGGTTTCCGACTATAGATGGCCGCACAGACTCGCGTTGCTGATGCTGGAGGTAGGGGGTAGAGGCCGAGGCCGGGGTCGTGGCAGAGGTGGAGTGACGGGCCGAGGGGATGCTCCTTCTCAAGAGGAAGTTGCTGAGAGCGTTGGGCCGTTAGGAAATGACTAGCCCGATGTTGAGGTTTTCGTGGTAGGCGGAGGACCCCCTACTGTCGGGCCAAAGGTAAGAGCTAGGGCTGGAGCTCAGTGTACTCAGGGTGTTGTACCCTGAGCTCTAGCCCCAACTCTTGCGTTCGGCCCGACAATAGGGAGCCCTCTTGCGTTCAACTCTGGTTCTTCGGAACCTCATCCGTAAGGATGCTCTACGATAGTGTCTTTTTCATTGTATTTGGTCTAGCCTGATCTCTTTAATTATAAAAAAAAACTACTTAAAATTTTATATAACGTTATTCAAAATGATAGTTTGATATAAATTCTTGCATTTTTTTATTTATTTTCATATGGGATTTTTTAATGATACATTATTTCTGTTATAATATATTATTTTAATCAAACAAAAATTTGTACGATTATAATTTTTTTATAAGGATTGAATATTTGTTTTTATCTATACTTTTTTTATTTTATAGTTATTTAGGGAAAAAAATTCAAATCTAAATCATATGTATATATAGCTTATATATATATATATGTAGAATTTACAATAAAATTTTAACCAATAAAAAATAAGTCGATTAAATGACAACCAATCAAATTGATTTAATTAAATACTTATGTTGTTTATTATATCTTTAATAAACTACCATTAATTTAAATATATATTTATTTGGACTTGACATATGTTGTTCAATATTATTATTTTAATATCTAACTTGGTGTATAGTAAAATTGATTATTATATTTTTAAGGAAGTCTTATAGATATAATTTTAATGACATATATTCTTTCATATTTAAGATACATGTGGAGTCTACAATGAAATTTTAACCAATTAAATTATTTTGATAAAGATGAGTGATGTGGTTCAATATAATGTGGACACATGTCGTGATAATTATTATTTTAACCTCCGCTTTAGTATTAGTTATGATGATTAGTATTACTATTTATTTTTAAAAAACTAAATTAAAATAAGGAAATTTCCTTTTGGTGTCCCCTCGGTCTTGACAATTCCTTCTAGTGTCCCGAAAAAAAAGTTTTTCCTTTTGGTACTCCTATGGTTTCGATTTTTTCCTTTTCGTAACTAAAACCCTATTAAAACACATTTTGTATTCAAAAAGTATAAGTTGCTTTTAAATTTTATATAAAAACCAATTTAAAAAATACAAAATTAAAATTAAAAGAAAAAGAGGATGGTAATATACTTTGCTCACATCCACCATATTGTTCAATTTATTCCACATATCCAAAATTCAGTCTTTCACTAGTATTCGTATTTGAAATCCAAAAATTCTCTCTCCAATTACATTTTATACTTTGCTTTTCATACAACCCACAATTGAAGATCAAATGACACATATAACAATTTTTATTTGGTTATCCCAAAATTTCAACCACATCAGTAATGAAGACATGGAGAATCTTTTCATTGAGTGATACATTCTTCCTACTCAAATTCATTCCGTTGAGCTTGATATTGCTAAAAAAACTCGTCCGCATCCCGTCGAAAAGCCCATTCCCATTCAAATTCAATGTTGATAGAACCTCCATCTATACCAATTTGGACGAAATCGAGTTAGAGAGTTGGTTCATCAACAGATCTAGATAGGCGGGCCACTTTATTCTGGCGATCGAACTCGGTATGAACCCCACTGTGCGGTTTCCGCCGAGCAATGCTCTGCCCGACTTCTCCAATTTCCCAAGATCCAACCGGAAAACCTGTTGCTTTGAGGTGTAGTAGGCAGTGTTCTAAAAATAGGTCTAGGCGCCCGCCTGGGCCCCGCCTAGGCGCTAGGCGGTGCCCCACCGTCCCGACTAGGCCATAGGCGGTTGGCTGGGCAGCTAAGTGGCCTAAGCGTGCACCTAGGCGGTCTAGACAGGCGCCTAGGCGGTGTAGGCGGGCGCCTAGGCGGCTAGGCTAGTTGATTAGGCGGTCTAGGCGAGCCCCTAGGCGGTTGGGCTAGTTAGTTAGGCGGTCTAGGCGGGCCCCTAGGCGGCTGGGCTAGTTGGTTAGGTGGTTTAGGCGGGCCCCTAGGCGGCTTAGACGACCTCCTAGGCGGGCTGGGCAGGTCTAAGTTGAGGCTAGATGGGGCTCTAGGTGCCAATTTATACATAAATATTAAGATGAGATTGTTCTTTTATCTATATTCTCACCAAATAAGAATAATAATCTTATATTTCCAATAACTTACAAATCCGCCCCCGCCTAGCCGCCTAGGCGCTAGGCCCCATCCCACCGCCCAGCTTCCGCCTAGCGTTTTTTAGAACACTGGTAGTAGGTAATGGAGCCCGTAAATCTAGGTCACGTACTCGCCGGAGATCTGTTTAGTGTTTATCAACGACATTCAGGATTTGAGGATTGTGAGGTTCTAAAACTTTCTAAGGTCGATCGGGATCTTGTCAAAGCGGCGGTTGCTGATTCGATCAACGATGCGAAGTTGAGAGTGTTCAGTGCTCGGGAGCTTGTCTGAAACTTTTTGATTTTAATTAATTATTGCGAAAGTTATCTATAAATATATATTTGGGAATTTTCTTTTGGCCCCTTTATTTGTATTTTTTAAATTGGCTTTTATCTAAAATTCAACCATAAGTTATATTTTTTGAATGGAAAATGTGTTTTAAAATGGTTTTGGTTATGAAAAAGAGAAAATTGAAACCATAGGGATACCAAATGGATTTTTTTTTTCTAGGACACCAAAAGGAATTGTCACGGCCACGAAGGCACCAAAATGAAATTCCCTTAAACTAACTATACGGAAACTCTAATCATTGTATTGGCTATAATAATCTTCTATTAGTAGTGTCAAAGAATTTGGTAATCACGCTCCTTATAATGAAATATAAGAGAAAAATTCCAAATAAGGACACGAGCCAAACTTTTACAAGAGTTCGGGGGTGTTTCTTGAATAAACTTTTTACATGAGCACTATCCGAAAAACCCAAAAATTTGAAGTTACGAAATGGAATTTCCCTAAAAAAAAACGGGAAATGCGATGCGCCCCTATCATAATTTCTGGACGCCCCGCTTTTGGTGACATTCGAGGCGAATGTCAGCCTTTTGACATTCACCTCGATTGTCACACATTTAATTTTTTTTTTTAAATCTGCATTCTACAGATTGGCAATAAATTGTGTGACATTCATCTCAAACGTCACGCGCGCAATGAATTTGTAGAGTAAATTTGGTTAGTTGGGTAGTTGAATCTAATGATATATAAAGAGGGAGGAGGTGAATCATGTACTGTGGATGTAGTAAAAAAATTGTGAGAGAGAGATTTGAGGAGGAAAGAGAGAGATTTGGGGGAGGGATAAAAAAAATTAAGAGAAATTGGGAGTGTAAAAAATAATTGAGAGAGAGATTTTGGGGGAAATAGTAAAGATTAAGAGAAAGAAAAAAAGTTAAGAGAGAGATTTGGGGGAGAAAAACAAAAATTATTTTGAGTAATTATAATACAATGTCAGGGTGGTTTGGAAGATCGAGAAGTAAATCTAAGACACCACCGCCGTCGGCTCAACTCCAAACCAAATTAATTTAAAACATTGTGGTATGATCTCGTTCAGCGTAGCGGTTTGTCAAATCTACATAGATGGATGTTTGATGAAACAAACGAAGCATTGGTTTCAGCGTTTGTGGAACGATGGTATCCGGAAACAAACAGTTTCCATTTCCCTTGGGGGGAGATGATGATAACTCTTTATAATGTGCACTTTATTTTGGGTCTCCCACTCAATGGAATGAAGGCAGGGAGTTTACAGCAACCAGCATGGGCAAAAGGGTTTATTGCAGATAACTACTGTAAGGACAATTTAGAGAGGTACAACCAGCTTGTCAAGAAGAACATGATCGTCATAAACAAATTGCATGAAGTGCTTGAGCAAATGCGGACTCTTCCAGGTGAAGAAAATGGCAAACTCACCGCGATTGGATATCTTCTTGAGCTACTAGGACGCACACTTTTCATAGACAAATCTGGTGATTCAGTGTCACTCAAAGTGTTGCAGCTCATTGACAACCACAACATGACGCAATAGTATGCATGGGCAGCTGCAACACTAGCATATCTTTACATGCAACTTGGGATGGCATCACGCGCTGAAGCAAAACATATGAGTGGTTGTCTTTACATTTTACATATGAGTAATACTCCCTCCGTTCATTAATGTTTGATGTTTTAGCCAATTAGTCTTGTTAGAAAATGTTTGATGTTTTACACTTTTATGTATCTATTTTTCCAAATTTGCCCCATATAAATCTTTCCTTAACATAATTTCTCCTTAAACCGTTATGAAATTAAAGCAATTTAATTGGGGTGATTAAGTAATTTCATAGTCTTTCTTAATTTCAGATTGAAATGCTAAAACATCAAACATTACTGAACGGAGGTAGTAATACTCAATACCTTTTAATTTTTCCAATAAATTTATGTTTGTATTGACGTGTTTTTTATTATGTAGAACTGGATTTGGAGATACTTCCCTTGTTTTAGAGGTCGTCTGAACTGGGACATAAGGCGGTTGTCGGGCGAGGATTTTCAATCGAATCGTAGTCGAAATAGGTGAGGATTTATTTCTTTATTCGTTTAAATTTATTATTTTATCAAATAAAATTATGAAACTAATAATAATGACATAACATAATTGCGTTTTTCTATTTACAGCGATTCGCTCACGTGCAAGCCATCACGAGTGAATTCATGCAATATATAGATGATCAAGGTCCCTCACACCAGAGAGAGTTCAGAGATTACGAGATATTGTCTTCGGAGAAAATGTTCCAGCACCACTTCCACCGCAACCTCCACAACATAGCACCAGTAGGAGACGACGTTCTTCTCCTTCACTAGATACCCCGCCTCATAGCGATGCTGCCACTATCGCTAAATTCGTTGTTTTTTTCATATGTTGTTTTAAATTTTAAGATTCTACTTGTAAGACTTTTAAGTGTGAAATTTAAATTCTAAGTTGTTCTAAAATTTAAGATTTCACCCGAACCCATCGTAAACCCACCTGAACCCACATTGACCATCCGAACCAACCCGGACCCACCCGAACTCACCATGACCACCCGAACCCACCCGGACCACCCGAACCCATCTTGACCACTCGAACCCACCTTGACCACCTGAACCCACGCGAACCCACCAGGACCACCCAAACCCACCGGGACCACCCGAACACACCGTGTTCACCCGAACCCACCTTGATCACCCGAACCCACTCGGACCACCCGAACCCACCCGGACCACCCGAACCCACCCAGACCACCCGAACCCACCTTGACAGCCCGAACTCACCCGGACCACCCGATTTGCTACATACAACCACTTGCATTAATAGTAATAACGGTTTAATCATCACATACTCAAATTTTATTACAAATAATGCTAAGACCAATAACTTCCACTTCAATCTAAAAGAAACCAACCGACAAGCCCAGTTGCTCGCGATAACGTTCATATAATGTTATGCAGTCCTGAAACCTACTACTAAACCCGTCGGCCATGCTATCATGATATCGATGCCACATGCCTGGTGGGTGCGGGATAGGGCAACCATCATGGAGCTTAACCTACAACAAAAAGAAATCTTTAGTACCTAAAACGACCAATACAATAGCAAAATTTAAAACTAAAAGATGTCTTACCGGGACATAGTGGTTCCCAAGGAAAGCAATACTCGCTACACCGCCCCAGACACGGCTATGAATTGCATTGTTCGGTGTGATGGGAAGACATGTATATGGACTGGAGTTACAACACCACAAGTGCGCACTGGAATCGAGTAGCGAATGTCAATCCAATAGTAGGGGTCTCCATCCAATACTGCGGTGGGCACCAACGCTCAAACCAATTCACGTGCAATATCAAGTCATCGATCGGGGTTGAGCCCATGAGATACATACTAGCATACATATCATAATGTGTCCTCAACTCTTGAACTATCTCTTGTCACATACGCATCCATCCATCTTGTCCCCATCCAATCTGGTCTGCAAGAGGCCTATACCCGCAATGACCGTCTCCTCTAACGTCATGCGTCTCACAGATGTATGTCAACATGAAGCGGGGCACGTGAGGTGCGATATCCACTCCATTGAAGTTGCTAACTAGAGTGGTTGTCATGTTAGGACTAAATCCCGTCCCCGTCACGACAGGCTCATCAATGGTCGTGCTACCTAAAATTTCCACATCAAGCTCCGATTCATCTTTTTCCGTCTCTTCTACCTCAGCGACTAAGCTAAGAGCCTGCCCTGGCATTGACTGAGCGCCCTTCTTCCTAGTCCTCTTCCCTTGAGGAGGAGGTTGTTGTAGATGCTCAAGCCTAGTCCACTTGCGTGGTGAAACCTTTGAGTTCTTCCTACGCTTTCCCTTCTTTATGTTGCAATTCGGCTCCTCTAATTTGGACTGGCTAGGGTCTGTGAGGTCAATATATCTACTTTTGATTTGGTCTTGTACATGCTTTGCCATCCTTCCCTCGTAGTAGTCTTGTATCAACTTCGTCCAAACGGGATCATTAGTAGATGGGTCGACCTCGATCGGACTCGTTGACCTCCAACCCTTCCCATGCTAATTGCTTCCAAAAAGGATGACCCATTGATAGATCAATAGATCTGTATTGGTGGACACATGCAAGAACTTCGTGAGGGCACGGGAGTCCACGAGACGTCCTCCACCAATGATCATCACATATCGGATACTTGCGATGTAGGTAAGACATTGTATCTCTAGGCTCTGAACCAGTTAATGCCAAATTCTTTACGCCTTCCTTCTGCTCCTTTGTCATCCGACCAGCAAATGGATATCCCTTAAGACTTTCAGGGAAGGAATGATTGTGGCGCCCGCATTCCACTCTTAGCGTCAAACTTTGGGGTTTTGAAATTTTCATTCCAACCAGTGTATAAACCCACATCCAATCTTTCTAGTCTTAGGGCCGCTATCTTCAGTGGCGGAGCCAGAGAAATATCAGTGGGGGGTCTCATTGTCCAATTACCGAACATAGACGACCAATAAATTACTACTTCGTATTATTATTATTATTATTATTATTATTATTATTATTATTATTATCTAAAATTAATTTTATAATAAGAATCATATAAAATTATTATTATTATTATTATTATTATTATTATTGTTATATCAAAACAAACCTGTAAAGGATATATTATTACTATTATTATAATTATTATTATAATAATTTATTATTCAAACCCGAAAGGTTTTTGTATTATAATAATAATTTATTATTCAAACCCAAAATAATTTATAATAATAATAATTTATTATTATTATTATTATTATTATTATTATTATTAATCTATTAATTTAGCAAATAAAACTATTTTGAAATTCTCAATCTACTCACCAAATGTTATATATTTCTTATATTACATATTAATGAAACTTAATTAAGTAGGAACAACAAAATGTAGTCCTAACAAGATAATTATGCATATTTTAAACTAGTAATTAAAGTAATCACATTTATATTAACTAAACTGGAAACTAATAACAAAAATATATACAAGAATAAAAGCGTATATGAATACATTTGTACTTACCGAAAAAAAGGGTAGCTACAAAAAGGGTTGAGTGGGTGCAGAAGAATAGGTGAGTCAGAGGGAGTTATAGAAAAAGTAGATAGAGAAAAAAAGAAAAAAGTGCGGACAGGGGGGGTTTGAACACGTAATCTCTCATACATAGAGGGGGCACACTACCAGTGGACTAAGAAGACTTTATTTATTTTACATGCTGACAATGCAAAATATATCTTCAGCTGGGAGGGTAGAAGGGGCACCGGACCCCCAAATCCCTCCCAAGCTCCACCCCTGGCTATTTAGATCATCCCCTATTTGTATACTCCGTATTTCGCTCAATCTTGCGGGGTTTACCCTTTTTGCCTGGCTTATACTCCCAATACAAGACACACCCCAAGAGGATTTTTGTAGGCCATGAATTATGCGTGGTGATCACAAAATTCAAACTCTTTCCCTTTGCAATAGCCCACTCTCTCCTATCATCACGCTCGTTCCACTCATAATCATTTGTAAATTCAATAGAAAAATCGGGAAATTAACTAGACTGAATATAAAAATTAAAATATATTAGAATTATTTAAATTTAAGCAAAATTTTGTTTGTTTAAGAAAACGTGTAAAACTTGCATAACAATTAGTAAAATGTTACGTACTTGTCCTTCTTCAATACTATTCGTATGAATTTCATGTGCACTCTCAAAATAAGCATCGTCATTTGCGTCCTCATCAACCTACTCTTCATTCAAATCAAATGGAAGTGGCGATTTTGCTCCTCCAATCGTAAGAGACTGCACAAAGTTATAAAGTTTTAAAAATATTTATAATTAATATAGCAAAAAAAAGTACAATTGAATTGAATTTGAGATAATAATAAACTTAAACATTATTATATAATACTAACCTTAAATTTTCCGATCAACCATTTTCCCGACTTCATTTCAAACAAGGAAATCAAGCCGTAAAACAATTTTACGACCTCGACCGCGTATTTATACTTCGAGGAGATGTCAAGCCGCTATAAAAATTTGTCTTCTGGGGTAACAATCCAGGTAGCTATCACTTTTTTGTGACAATCGAGGTATCTGTCGAGGGTGACAATCGAGATGGTTGTCACATTTGCTTTGAAAATTGAAAAAGTTACACATGGATGACAACCGAGATGACCAACCGGGGCGCTTCGAAATAAACGGGGGCGCCTCAACGACCCGAAAAAAACAGGGAATGATTTTGTATGAGATGACTGCTGCTTGATTCCCAGCTCCACAGTGCAAACAAATGGCGGGTAGTGGGATCGCCGTCTTCTGGCACGACGGCATGCTAGTCCACGACGCCGGGCGCGGCGTCTTCGACACGGGCGTGGACCCCGGCTTCCTCGACGTCCTCGAAAACCACCCTGAGAACGCCGACCGGCTCCGCAACATGCTCTCCATTCTCCGGCGAGGCCCCATCTCCCCTTTCCTCTCCTGGCACCCCGGACGGCCCGCCTCTCTCCCCGAATTGCTCTCTTTCCACTCCCAAGGTACCTCCTCCCCAATTTCAAACCCTAATTCCCCTATTCCCCTAATTAGTCCACAAACCCTAATTTCCCTAACTCATTCAACCAATTGATTGTAAAATTTTCAAGGGGCTTCGCCCAAATCATGATTGGGCGAATTGAAATCAGCTGATCACAACTAATCTACTGAATTCTAGATTACATCAGCGAGCTAGAGCAAGCTGATTTCAACCCTAATTCCCCTGTTCCCCTAATTTACCCAGCGATTAGTCCACTAACCTTAACTCAATCAGCCATTCAGCCTCAATTGTAAACTTCTTTATGGACGTTGCTGAAATGATGATTGTACGATTGAAATCAACTTATTTACTGGATTTTAGATTACATCAGCGAGCTGGAGCGAGCCGATAAAGCCAGTGGCGGAACGGAGCTGAGCCCGGGCACCTTCTTGAACCCGGGTTCTTGGGGAGCTGCACTTTTTGCTGCTGGCACCACTCTCTCAGCAATGAGCCACGTTCTCGACGATCCAACGAAGATCGCCTACGCGTTAGTCAGGCCTCCTGGGCACCACGCCCAGCCCACGCAGGCCGACGGATACTGCTTCCTCAACAATGCCGGCCTAGCTGCGCACTTGGCCTTGGAGAAGGGCTGTGGAAAGGTGGCTGTCATTGATATTGATGTTCATTTTGGAAATGGGGCTGCTGAGGGCTTCTATAGGTCGGATAAGGTCCTGACCGTTTCCCTTCACATGAGCCATGGCTCTTGGGGCTCGTCTCATCCCCAGGATGCGAGTGTTGGTGCGGTTGGTGAAGGGGATGGTCTCGGGTACAATTTGAACGTCCCGTTGCCTAATGGGACTGGGGATCGCGGGTATGGGTATGCTATGAAGGAGTTGGTTGTCCCTGCTGTGGATAGGTTTCGGCCTGATGTGATCGTTTTCGTCGTGGGTCTCGATTCTAGTGCTGTAAGTAGATCAAATTTGTTCTATCCTGAATTTATCTTATATGGTTTCTTATAAGGATGTATGTACAGTTTGATCCCAATGGAAGGCAGTGTTTGACAATGGACGGTTATCGGGATCTTGCTCGTACTGTTCGTGGCCTAGCAGATGCGCATTGTGGTGGGCGTCTCCTGATTGTCCAGGAGGGTGGATATCACCTCACATACTCTGCTTATTGTCTCCATGCTGTGCTTGAAGGTGCACTCAACCTTCAAAATCAACTATTAGATGATCCCATTTCTTATTATCCTGAGGATGAATCCGTAGCGGTTAAGGCTGTAGACGATATTAAACGCCACTTCAAACATAATGTTCCTTATCTAAGGGACCTTTAGGCTTTAGTAGTGTGCTGATGGCAGAATGCTTTGTTGAAATGTTTTTAACTTGCTGTTTCTATTGTTGCTGCTATATTGAAAGTGTGTACATTGATAAGTGTAACTATGCTTGCTATTTAAACATGTTGATGTTTGGTTACTGAAGAGGTTTTCGACTTGTTGTACTTTGTATTGCCTTGGAGTCTTGGACGGATCAGCCTGTTTGGTAGCAACAAGCTATGGAAATGGAATCAGAAGAGAGGCGATTTCTATTATGTATCTTCAACTGCATTACACAATTCCCTTCTCCTTGAAGGTAGAAGTCTCAACTGAATGAAGGTTGGATTTTATTGTGCAAAAAGAACACAATAGATGCTAAAGCAATTCTTAGAGTTGTAACGATAACAAACAGTTTAAATTTTTGGGTCTAACGTCTGTTCAGTCACACAATAATATTCCAAACATGAAGTTTCCAGTAATATTTGAATGTCAAATCTATTCCCCTTCTCGGTTATTGATGGATGCTTTTAAATTGAGAGCTCTTTTAGCTGGCTTTCAAGCTCCCTCAAATTCACATTTGTACTTGTTCTAGTATCACTAGCATATTGCATAAAAGAGAATATAGGTACTTTCGTAAACTAGAAAGATGGTAAAAATAATACATAGTCAAAATAGTGGTGCCAAATTATATTTTGCCAAACTCTTTCCACTTCTTAACATCTTTTGGATTTTGCCTATGTATTAATGTAAACTTTATTTTGATGTATGCTTTTCAGTGCTCTACAACTTTACGAGAGATTCTATGTAATTTTCTTTCTGTAGGTGCTAGGGGTGTCCATAAAAAACCGAAACCGAAAAACCGAACCAATAAATCGAAAAACCGACACAGTTTTTGGTTAACCGAACCGACACTATTTAAAGTTTTGGTTTGGTTAACCGAACCGAGAATATTAACGGTTTCTCGGTTCGGTTTCGGTTTACGCATTTCGTAATGTTGGTTAACCGAAAAACCGAAAAATAAATTTTTTTATTTCTTTTTTAATATATAAGTTTGATTTACTTTAAAGGATTCATTTTTCAAATGATTTTGTTGTTCCATTGAGCCATTTTGAGTTCTTTTATTTGCATAGTTTTACTGTGGCTTGTAATTTAAATTATTTACTTGTCAAATATGTCATTGTGCGTGTCTACATAAGCCCTTCAAATTATTTATTAAATATGTTGTTCGAATGAAATACATACAATAATAGTTTAAAGTATCATTTGGTTATTATAACCATCAAGACATATAAAATTAGTATTATTTTGAAGATCCAATCTAATTAATTTATATTGTTTAATCATATTCGATAATTTGATTTATCTTTCATGTATATTATGATATTCTAAATCACATAAATGGTTATTGGTTAACCGATAAAACCGAATCGAAAAATTGGTTAACCGATCTCCGGTTAACCGAGACTAACGGTTCGATTTAGGTTTATGATTTTAGCTAACCGAAATTATGGTTAACCGAACTCCGGTTAACCGAAATTACGGTTAACCGGGTTTGGACACTCCTAGTAGGTGCTACTGATAAAAATGAAAATAAATCTAAATTTTAATGGTAATCTGTGCAATTTTCAGCATGGTACAATTCTCTGCGCAACTTGCTATGCAGAATTTTTGGTCCAAAATACCCCAGACTTCTTATAAGAAACTCGTGTAAAAATATCACATGGTCCATATATAACATGCAGCATCACATGCTTTGTACCAAATCACTGTCATATGTTTGTAATTTTTCTCAAGTCACAAAGTGTACTCAATGACTCATCCACATCTGTCATATTCCTTCTACACTCTTTGAATTTTGATCAAACTTGACATTTTCCATGAAAAGGAAACACTTTCCAAAAACTAATATATAACAAGGCAACCCTTTTTTTGGATTATCATAAACACAGTTTAATGACAAGAACCTGTCTTGGACAGCTTTGAGGTCGACATCAAATGTGGTCCGGAGCAATTCAAAGTTTCAAACTAACCATTGCCGCTTTCCCCTGTCTTATGGGCAAAGCTAGTATAAATGGCAGGTCAGGAATAGAGACAAGAGTAAATGCTTGTCAGCAAACAGATAGCAACGGCTATTTATAGCATAAAATGGACAGCTTAAACTAGAGATCACGTCACTCTTTTTAACCCTTTGCCCTTCAAAAATGGGAATCTGATTTCTGCTAGGGTTTATCAAGAAAACAAATTACATGGACCTCCTGGGGTGCACATCAATTTACTTACTTGTTAATTACCTTGATTTTCAAAAACTACTTCTTCAGCCATTTTCAGTGAAATGGAGCTCCAAGACTTTGGAGCTAACCATGGTGACAGTTCAGCAATCAAGTATACAAAATAGCTGGCATATCATAGTTTTCCTACCCGACCATGATCGTCAGTTCTCTTTGGATTGGATTATAATCCGAGCTCCTGAAGCAAGTCTGTGCAAACAAAGCCGAAGAATAGTTTTAGCCAACATAACAAAAATTAATGTGCAGCTGTGTATTGCTAAAAGTATCAAAGTCAACAACTCAACTTTCTTCAAATTTCATGATTTTTTCCCCATCCTCCCTAAAACTCTGACTGTTGCCATTGGGCGCATCACACGTTATGGCATATGAATCATCAAGACTACTGAATAAGCTTCTTGGGTTATCTGAAAGAGGGGATCTCATTGATTCACATCTTGGCTGCTTACTATTCCCAGAAGTTTTGATAGAGAGTGGGAGACATCTGGACCGCGCTGAAGTTGATGCTTCATCAGTAGGTAATTCACGTTGGCTAGAGGACCTAATGCAACGAAGTTTCCGATATCAACTAAAGTGGGTTGGTACTAAATGATAAAAACTCATGAAAGAACCAGCCTACCTACATAGATAATTAGCTGAATACAAACTGAAACAGCATTGCACAATTTACTATAATTGTCTACAGCAGAATTCATTATCTTTATGGCCCCAGAATATGCACAGTATGATCAATGGCAAGTTCACAATAGAAGACTGGCATGCAAGTATAGAAATGTCTTTACCATTTTAACACATATAACTTACAACCTATTACAGACTTTTAAGAGAAAAAGTGAATTGAATATGAAGCAATCTCATATATCCCTTTGGAATTTTGATGACCAAAGCACAAATTACTGAAATAAGAAATACCTGTTCGCATCAAATGAATTCGAGCGTTTAAGAGAAATATGGCTGTCTCTTTCCTTCAGCAGTTTGGTTTCTACCAGACTGCCACTAAAATACTCCTTATCTTCTAATCTACGACCCATGGATCTGGAACTCTCTGGCAAACAGTCAAGCTCTCCTAACATGGAAGACGTGGAGTACACTGGAGACGGGTATTTCATATTAGAAAACTGTGGTCTGTATGTAGGAACAAGGCCAAAACTGTGATCTTTGACAGTTATTGACCCACAGGAAATCAACTGCATGAGCACATCTGAAGCTTTTAGCTTCCGATTAGGCGGAACCCTCACATTTTCGTCTTCAAGTATTCTGAAACTATTAATTCTACTTGCATCAGTCCTAATTAAAGATTCCAAGGTGTCTGGTTTCCCCGCGGATGAAGACGCACTACAGGATGACAGCGGTGATGGAGAAAGCCTACATATCTGAGACTCTTGTTTCATGTACTGATCATGGTTTTGACAGTCCATGGTGCATTTACCATCTGTCCTACCGTCCTCTGTAGAAACACCACGAGTACAAGTTTCCCTAAGCTTAGTACTACTCCTGGTGCTCTCCTCAGTTTGTGTTGATGCATCCGCTGCTCCATCACTCTTAGCAGCTTTACACTCTGTCAAACTTAACGAGCCGACCCAAAGTGAACTATTGCCCACTCCAGAGTCGGGAGAAACACCAGAACAACCAGAACATCGTGATGGAGGAGAGCGAGAGATCTCATCTTCTTGCTGATGTTTTGTCTCTTTTGTGTTCATGCTTGAAGAAGATGATGTGTCACCTTGGCTTCCAAAGGATGGTGGTTCTGGCAATTGCTTCACATTTTGGGTCCTAAAAGTAGCAGCTGGACTCAATTGACCTGGCATGATAACAACCAAATGTTAAAGCCCTGCAGTTACGCAAACACGTTTTCAGACTAAATAGAGATTGGGGTATAGAGTATAGGTGCAATTCAACTTAATTTCTTCCTGTGTGTGCAACATGGGAATTATGACCAAGTGCCGTGATATGTGCACTGTGTTTTTTCGAGTGGAAAAGATCTCAGGTGACATATGTATGTGGTAATAAAAAATGAGATTACCAGCTGAACTGGGTTCGATGATGATTTCGGACCCCTTGAGAACGTACTCATTCCCCTGGGCAGGAATGATAAGGTCATCTTCACAGAGATCGTTCCACACAAAGCCATTTTTGTAGCTTCTGCACAAGGTTGAAAGCTCAAAATAATCATACACAGGTTCACTCATCATAGTAAAAGTACTGAAATAAGCTGTTGTGTAAAAAGAAACTATCATCATAGGTCAAATTTCCAGAAATTCAATCCCAATCTGTTTCCCATTCCTCACACAGGAATTCATCAAGAGATCACCTTCTTACCTCTTACAGGACCAGGAATACATGGAAGCCATTCCTCTTCCCCTCAAGGCATTGAGCTTGTCAATAACATCTGCACAACAGTTTCAAACCTAAAGTAAATCAGTAAGCACACATCTACTTCCCTCTAAACTCACTACACTCTCCCCCTCCCAAAATTGAAACGCCATTTACCTCTCAAGTAAAGGCCTTCTGGCGAGGAGAGCGGAACTTCGATGAAATGAGGATGGTCAAGCTGGCGATTCCGGCAAAGGTAGTAAACAACCGGTACCTTTCGGTTCTGCACATACTTGGCCGATTTCTCCGTCCAGACCTTCGCCCTTTCCGGACTCACTTGCCTGTACTTCGTCATCCTCCTCTCCATTATCAGCCTCTCGCCCTTTCCGAACAATACCTAATCAGCCAATCACGCTCGGAATGGCTCAATTTTGGCCCCTCGCAAAGGTTAAGGACGCTAATGGAGCGTAATCGGCAAAATCTGCGTCCAGATTACAAACTCATCATCTTCCCAAAGGCACCGCAGATCTTCGGAGACAAATTTTCGTCTAGAAAGAATTGAGGAGAGCGAGAGAGATAGCGAGCAGAGTAAGCAGCGGAGATTTGGCCATCTTCGACGGCAACAAGCAGAGATTTAGAGGAATGAGAGACCTGACAGAGAGAGAAACGGAGCAGTGAGCAGTGAGTGGAGACTGAGGATTGTTGTTTTTGCTTGGGTTTGAGCGGAAATAATATAATTATACAACTTAGGTTATGTTGGGTAATCATTAAAAAATTCGATTTTTAATTTTGAAAATTTGAATTTGAAAAACTATTTTGATTGAAAAAATTACGGGTTGTCGAGGCGCCGCCGTCGATCAGTTGGTTTGACCGATGAGGCTTAGTTACAGTCTGGCATTTCCAAGACATTTGCATCGGTCGGTTTGACCGATGATACTTGTGTACAGTCCTACGCCTAATTTACAGTCCAACATTTTCAAGACATTTGCATCGCTCATGTTGATCGATGACAACGGTAAAAAAAATTCCCACCCTCCGCGTCTATAAAAGGGATCGAAGGTAAACAGTGAAATTAGAAAGGCAATGCGAGGCGGTCCAATCAGATTGTCAGGGCACCCCGTTTTTTATCATCGGTTGGGGAGACCGAAAACGCATACTATCAAAATGAAAACTAAAACATAGTGACCAACGACGTATTTTTAATTAAAATAAAACAATGTCAAACGGCAGACATCGAGAAGATAATTAAGATACAAGGCTTGGGAATAAAAAAAGGTGAACGCACATCGGTCAAACTGACCGATGGGAGCAACCTTTGACCCAATTTTCACATCTTTTTTCTATCTAGGGAAACAACAATCAACAATTACGCTTATGAGCAATTGTTTTTGTATAAATACACTACTACAAACAACAATTGTAAGGCTTCAAACCCACAACACAAATTTTAGGGGAGGGACTCCCCCCCCCCCCCCCCCCCCTTTCCGAGTAGAGGATCTCGTCTTCACTCATAACAACCTTAGGCTTTTGTCAAGAAAATCTGCAGCTTATAGTGATCCAAAATCTAACATGTGGGATGTGGTAGGAGATACTTTTGGAACAATGGAAGAAACCGACGTACTTGAGTTGGCATAGCATACCCTTGATGAACCAAGCTTGGAGGAAGACTTCATCTCACATCATGTTTGAAATTGAAGAAGCTTAACTTCTGTGGATTGAAATGCTTAGTTTTATGCATTTTATGAAATGTTCTCCATTTCCACGTGTTTGTGTTGTTCTCTGTTGAACATTGCTTTGTTTGTATGACATTAAGTTGACATTTTCAATTGGTTTTTGTTATTTGCAAGTGCTGTTTGTTTATATGACAATATGACATGCAGTAGACATGTTCAATTGCCTATGAAAGTTCTCATTTTGGTTTATGGTATTTTTTTACTTTGGTTTATGACATTTTCACTTGATTGTTCCTACTCAACATGAATAAATTTTGTTACATATTGACATTGTACATGTTATACCTTTAAAATGATATATAATATATATATATATATTTACGTTTCCCCGTTTCCTATTAAATTTGGAATTGACGTTTCTCATTTCGTTTCGTGTCCCGTTTCTCGTTTCCGTGTCCGTGTATCATAGTTTGATTATACGATAATTAATGAAATCAAACTCCATTTGGGTTGTATGGATTTCTCATTTGAAACTATAGACTAAACTGATCTATACAGGGAATCACTCAACTCTCAAATTTCACCAAATTTACCCCTTGATCCAAAAGATTTGTACGAATCCCCCACATTATACACTCTTATAACATGTCATCTCTCACTGAGACTACATTAATCCTAGCTACGTTTATTATGCACCACAACTTTAGATGAACGTAAGTTGAATTGATTCCCATCACTCATCATGCATTATTTATCATGAATAAACTAGGGTGCAAAAACCCGACCACCAAAAATGACCCGTTTGTTTTCCCGCTTCCTTGTGGAGGATCTTTTGGTTTTAGGCTCTTTTGTCTTCTTTGATCCCTCTTTTTTTTACGTGAACGAAATTCCGGTAACGCGTATCAGGTAAAATACTCGTCGTGTTCTTCTTTACCCTTCCGATTCACATTTCTTCTCTCTCCTTTTTCCCCGAACCTGCCAAAACTGTAAAAAATCCAAAGGTAATGTTGCGATTGCGTAATCCATTACCGTTTGGTTGTTGTTGTTGTTCATGGTTTTTCTGGGATCATATTGTTGCGTCTTTTAATTAAATTTCGGCAGCCAATGATTGATGTTGTTGCTCTAATTAAAACGGGTGATTTGTGATTGAAGGGGAAGGAAGAAGGATGTCGGGTAACAGAGAGCAAAAGGTGGAGGGAGAGGGCTCCTCTAAATCAGCGGAGTCTTCCCAAGAGGAGGTTTGGGTATAATTATTCTGTAAGATCTTGAGTTTCATTGGACGTCTAATCTATAAGATTGTGCGCATCATTAAATGTGCATTGGTATGATTTCTAGGATGGGGTGGTCAAGCACAAGTATGGCAAGATCAAGCCCAAGAAACTGCCCCTTATCGGCAAGGTTAATATTTCTTAGAGAAATTCATTGTTACAACACGTTGTGTGTTCCTCTTGCTTGTTTAAACAAGATTAGTTTGTTCATGTCAGGATAATGAAAGAGCTTACTTTGATTCTGCTGATTGGGCTTTGGGAAAGGTAATTTCCCCTGTTGTTTTGCTCCCATTTTGCTATCAAGCACTACCAAATCATCATTATGAGCTTCTAATTAACTTAACACTTTTTACTGTCCTTGTTTGTTCAAACGGAAAATAGCAAGGAGTAGCAGAGAAGCCTAAAGGTCCAATTGAGAAACTTCGACCGAAGATGCAGGTAAAACTACACCTCTACATGATACGTAGCTATGCGATTCAACCTTCTATGTTGGATGATCATTAGTTGATGTATGTGTTGTTCTAGATTCTAATTTCAATATGCATTATGCCTTGTCATGCATGTTTATAACATGCTAAACATAGATAGAAGAGAGTGCAGCTTGTTTAGGAAACATTTTAATCAACTGTGTTTTTTATGACTAATATGAGGAGCTTGTCTTGCAACTGCATTAGCTATCTCAGCTTAGAAACAATTGGAATATTACATAACCAGCAATCATATTGGCATGGTTTAGTTTCATATCTGTTCCTACAAATTCCGAAATCTCAAGAATTAGCTTGGAGAGGTGTCTTTCGTTCGTTCTTGATGTCATTGGGTCGCTCTTGTCATTCATTTGTGAACCTTTAACTTATACACTATAATGTTGCTCGATCAGCCGACTCAACAACACACAGAATACAGGAAATCTCCTTGCGCGCCTACCAATGGTGAAGGTACCTATTTTGCCTCCCTCATAAAAACTGTTGAGATTGAGGATTTTTTTTAAGATGTTTCTTGATCATGTGCAGATGATGAAGAAGGTTGTCCTTTTGAGGGACCTGCAGATCAGTGAGATACTCACTTCTTGACCATTCTGATCGTTGTTGACAATGAACATAAACGAGTAATATGTTGTTGTTTCCTAGAATACTTTTGGAATTCTTGTTCGTTCACCAATTCACAATTACATAATATTGATTAAATGAAAGAAATTGGTCGAGTGGGTGAAATTGGTAGTATAGTTTCATATGCTCCATGGTTTTCCTGAGATGGAACATATTCAATATAGAGCCGGTGATGGTAAAGAGGTGATTGCAAGCAGGAGATTTGAGAATATTTTTGCTTGATATTGTTGATCAGCATTGAATATGAATAATTCTTTCTCCATGGATGTCATCATTTCGGTTACATGTATCATGAGATTTGAGAATCACTTGCAGTTTCTGAAGGAAGCTCACTCTTTGTTGACTTATGTCTGCAAACATTTTAGTAGTTTAAGCACTTAATTACAACAACAAACATTTCATTAGACTCGGGACACAATAATATAGTTGAGCAAGCAAGAGTCGTACAATTGAAAATAAATTCAACATGAAAAGATTTTAAATTGCTTGAAAAGATTTTAATAGATTTCTAAAAGGGATATATATTGTGGTGTGGGACTTGCATTCTTGCTCATCTCTTAAGCCCACCTCCTACAAATCCTTGCTTTCAGTCCATATTTGGTATAAAGAACAATTGAACGCACGGGCAAAACCTTTTGTTGTTCAAGGACACATACTTCGTAGTTGTGTAAGATAGTCGCAACGACAACCTTAATCTGAGTCAAAGCCACCTCTTTACCTAGACATACCCGAGGGCCCGAGTTGAAGGTGAAGAATTTGTTGAATGGCTCATGTTTGAACCCTCCATGCTCCATAATCCACCTCTCATGCTTGAAATCTGTGCAATCTTCTCCCCAAACAGACTTCATTCTCGCCATGGTATAAAGGGGAATGACAACCGTGGTTGAGTTAGGGTCCACCTCATGGCCACTCGGAAGCATGTTGGGCTCGAGTGGGGCCCGTGTTTGGAATGGAATTGGAGGATACAACCTTAGGATTTCGCAAACGGATGCATGTAGATAGACGAGTTTAGATATCTCTTTTGGAGTGAACACATGTGGCTTCTCTTGTTCATCTTATGGTATAGCATCTACAACCTCGGCTCTGACCTTGGCCTCAACATATGGATGTTGGGATACAATCCAAAAGAATCTAGTCAAGGAAATAGCGGTTGTATCTGTCCCAGCTAACAAGAGGGTGTAGAGGCTGCCCTTGAGGACTTCTTCGCCTTCTGCTAAGCGATAGTGCTCATCAAAATATCTTGTTAGGATGTCACTCAAGTCAGTGTTACCTTGAAATTTAGATTTTTGTAAGTTAAATTCTTCGTGCTTAATTGCCCCAATCTCGGCCATGGACTTGTTTAGAATATCTTTAGCTTCCCTTAGAATCTTCTCGTGTCCAACTCCTAGCCATCGTACAAGCTTCCAAAATGGATCTGGGAGGAAGTGGCGCATCCATATGCTTCTCATAGCACTGTTAATAGCCTATTTTACATGGAAACAACATGTTCAACGATCATACACATTACAAATATGTAGTTGACAGCATTAGAGCCTTCATGTTGTTATTTTTTTTTTTTGAAATGGTCACATTGATCAACTTTGCATACCTTTTTGTATGGTGCTTCAGACCTCTCTAAGGAAAGACTTTTAGGATCGTACCCAACAACCAACTTGTGAGTCAAATCGTATGTGTATCTTGAGAACAAGTCCTGCAAGTCAATTACTCCATCATTATCCACACTTCTTAAGTGACCCCCAACGGCAACATGATCAAGACCCACCACAATCCCCCTTTCCACCTTCTCAAATGCCAGTCGAGTGGAACACTCATTGAATTGCTTGTGGCTGAAGAAAGACCTATGGATCTTCCTGTGCAGTTCCCATTCCTTGCCGTCCAAGTTAAAGAACCCATCCCCGAACATGTCAAACTTCACTCGAGACTTGGGTCCCCGAGGAAAGTTTGAGAATCGGGTGCTCAATGTTTACTGGACGTTAGCCAGGTCAAACGTGAGCAACAAGTTGTGCTTCGAGAACCATGGCCCTTGATCATGATTGTGGACACCTTGTCTTTGTCAGCAAACATGGTTACCAAGTCTAAGATGTCGTTGATGTTCACGACTAGGCTGGCTATGATACACGAACACGTGAATTTTTGGGTCCCCCCCCCCCGTTTCAGAAACTCACGGACAAGGGAAACGCGCAAAAAATGGCAGGAAATGCCGGGTCAACGTTTCAGATTAGGTGTCGTGTCCGTTGACTGAGAATTAGGGAAACGAGCGTAAAACATTAATATGAAACGCACTTAAATTCCTTTTGAAATGCGTTTCCCAATTTAATTATTTTTTTAATCCAATAATTTAACCTAATTCCTAAAATCGGGCCTCTGTTTCGTTCATCCTCCCATTAGCGCATCCGCTTTGTTTTATCGATCTCTCACTCTCTACTCACCTTCTATCTCCGACCAACTCTATTCTCCATCTTCGACTCCGACTAACACACATGCCGGCGACGAGGTTAAGGACTCGACTCGAGGAGGCTACAACTGTCGTCGTTCTCAGTCCCCAACTCCCCAAGTAAGTAGACTCAAAGTTTCAACTCTCAAACTCCTTTTTTTGTGCTATTGAGTGCTCGGCTGCTTGCTGCTAAGTAGTACTAAGTTCATGTGTATTCTTTTAGTAACGATTCAATCTATTTGTCATAGTTTGATGGATTCTACAAGTGGAATTGTTTCTTCAAAATCTGACACGAATCCCATATGGAATTACGTTGAAAAGTTGTGGAAATCTAACCAATTCAAGGAGGTGGTAATTGCACATGGAGGTGTAAGTTTTGTAAGGAGGAGAAACAAGGGACATTCACTAGGATTAGGGGCCACTTGTTGAAATTGAAAGGGAAAAGAATTGGGTTCTGTAGTAAGGTTACTGATGCTCAGATTGTTGAAATGGTTAAATTAGAAAATAAGTTCAATGAGTCCAAAGCTCAACTGGTTCCTAAACAAGTATCCTTTGCATCTGACCCTTCACTTAGTCGGCCTGTTGTAGAAGCTTCAATATCATTGGCTGCCTTTGGAAATGCAGTAACTGATTCTATTGGATCTCGTAAGAGGGGTGGGAATCCTATTTCTAATTCATTTGATGTGCAAAAGAGGGAACAACTTGATTGTGAGATTGTTAGGATGTTCTACACAGCTGGTCTGCCTTTCAATCTTGCAAAGAACCCTTATTGCTTGAGTGCATTTGGATTTGCAGCTGATAACAATCTCACTGCCTATATTCCTCCCGGTTTCAATCGCTTAAGAACAACATTGCTTGAACAAGAGAGGAGTCATGTTGACAAACTGCTAGAACCTATTAAGAAAACTTGGCCAGAAAAGGGAGTAAAGATCATTTCTAATGGGTGGAGTGATCCACAAAGAAGGCCCTGATCAACTATATGGCTGTGGCTGGTCCTTCTCCTATGTATCTCAAAATTGAAAATTGTGTTAGAGAAGTGAAAGATAAGTGTTTCAATGCTAATCTGCTGAAAGAGGTGATCCATGAAGTTGGTTATCCGAATGTAGTTCATATTATCACCGACAATGCTAGTAATTGGAAAGGGGTTGGTGAAATCATTGAAAAATTGTATCCTAATATCTACTAGACACCGTGTGTTGTGCATACCCTCAACCTTGCTTTGAAGAACATATGTGCTGCAAAGAATATTGACTCTAATCAAGAAACATATGTGCATTGTCATTGGATTACATAAATTCACTCAACTGTATTGATGATCAAGAACTTCATCATGGGCCATGATTATCAATGTACACAAAATTCACACCTCTTAGGATGCTTTCTTTGGCTGATACTTTTGCTTCTGTGGTGATTATGCTAAAGAGATTCAAGCTGGTGATGTCTCTCATTTTGGTGGTGTTTTAGTGGCTAATTTTCCTTGTAAATATGTGTCTTTTGTTCCTTTCTTTGCTAGTTTTGTGCCTTTTTAGCTTAGATTCCGATTTTCTATGAGATTCGGAGACTATGCGAATTTGTTGTGTTTTGTAGGTAATTTGGCGTGTTTTGAAGAAGTTTCGGAAGGAGTCCCTAAGGAGGAGCAAAGCATGAGCACAAAGGAGCGAAAGAGCCGAGCGATCAACGAAGAGGAGCTCAAGAAAGACCAAGAAGAGAAGTAGACCGAGCCCAAGATCGAGGTGCCCAACAACTCGGGCCCGAGATCGGCTCATGGAGACCCGGACCGAGGTGTGGCAAGTCAGGCCCGAGGTTGATCCGTGTCGGTCAAAGTCGGCGAAGTGTAGATTGGGCACCAAGGCATACAAATGTGATCTACCACTTTTGTCACTCTTTCATTTTTGGATATTCTTGGCCCCTAATTAAAAGGAGGGGAGATTAGAAGACAATGATCCAAGCTTAGACACAATTAATCACTCTCAAAGGCTCAAGGAAGACTTGGAGAGCAAGGAGGAAGAAAGGAGAGGAGAAGAAGAGGAGAATTCGGTGGAGGATAGGAGATCTAGGAAGGAATTGTGAGTTTGAACTTGTTTTGTTTTGCAATTTGTGGATTTGAGATTGGATCTTGTTATTTCCCTTTGAATTGAATGAGATTTGGCTTTGATTTGAGTTTGATGATTGAGATTTGTTTGCTTTGTCTTTTGATTGCTTTTTACTCTTTCCATATGGAGTAGATTCCATAGTCTTGGGCTATGGGGGAAACCCCTAGCTAGGTTTGGGTGTGAACCCCCAATTCCATAGCCTTGAGTGCTTGATCTAGGAATCCTCTCTACATAGAGCTACAATCTCTTGTGAAAGCAAGAGATCAAGGGCTTGTGATTGGCAAGAGTGAGTGAAAGCAATCTCTTGCCTATCACTTAAACTTGTATCGAAAGGGAAGTCAATTTCCCTAGGGTCGATATGCAGAGTGGCGGGATCGAAGGCGAACAACCTCGATTCTATGAGGATCAACACTTATTGGCTGAATTGGGGTGGAATTACCCACATCTAGTTAGGGGAGGAACCCAAAAACCCAAGACCGATCTCTCCTATTGCTTAGTCCGACTTACCCAAACCTCGGGCCCGACTTCAATCTGTGTCAGTCCCGTGCAAATCCTACGTCGATCCTTCTCGGGCCGAAGTGACCCATGTCGATCCCGAGTTGTTTCCTTTGATTTTCCTTGTTTTACCCTTTCTTCCCTTATTTTAAGTCGTTTTGGTGCACTCAACGCACGAACTCCCGAGCGTTCGACACCCTACCCTTGTACTACTACGAGGTTCGATTTTTAATTGAATTTTGACCCCCCAATCCGGACCGATCAGCTGGTTAGGCGTGCTCTAGAAGGAATGGTTTTGAGTGATCAATGGTCTTTATACAAAGATGATGATCCAATTAAAGCCAGACTTGTGAGGGATACAATTGTAGATGAAAGTTGGTGGGAGAAATTGAGCTACATTGTTGAGTTTACAGCCCCTATCTATGACATGATTAGAGCTTGTGACACCGATAAACCATGTCTTCACCTTGTTTATCAGATGTGGGATTCTATGATTGAGAAAGTAAGAAAAGTGATTCATAGTCATGAAAGCAAGAACATGGAAGATGGGATTGAAGATCACTCTTTCTATGACTGTGTACATGTCATTCTTGTTAGCCGTTGGGTTAAGAATAACACTCCTCTTCAATGCTTAGCTCACTCTCTAAACCCAAAGTAAGCAACTTCATTATTTTCCTTAAAATTAGTTCAATTTAGTGAATTAATAGATTACTGATATGCTATCCATAATGTTTTGTTTATGTTAAATGATAATCTAAGTACTATAGCCCTTCATGGTTGTCTGGAGATCCAAATAGAGTACCACCTCATAAAGATGCTGAGGTTTCAATCGAAAGAATGAAGTGTTTCAAAAGGTTATTTCCGGATACAGAACTGTGTAAAAGAGTGATATCTGAATTTGCTCTTTTCTCACTCATGTCTGGACCATTTAATGATGCAATTGCTATCTCTATGATGGACTCAGAAGATCCTCAAATCTGGTGGACTAACTTTGGTGCACCAATACCCTTACTCCAGGGTTTAGCTTTTAGATTACTAGGACAACCAACATCTTCTTCATGTTCAGAGGGCTAACAGACGTTCTATGCATAAAACACCCGTGCCCAACGCATTGGTCACACCTATCTCAAGTCTCAACCTCAACCTCTAATTCACTTTCGCAAAATCTATTAAGACTTTGCATAACGGTCTACGATCAAGATTCTAGCGTCCAAGGCCTTGTCAAGGACTAGAGCGCATCATCAAGCTTGTATCTATTTATATTTAAATAATTATATATATACAATTACAAAGTTAGAATATGACATTAATATATAGTATTCATAAATCATATATAAATTAATATATTATGCTTTTTATTTAAAATAACTCTCGGACAAGTACCGAGTCATTAACTAGGTACACACCATCAAATTTGAGTTTGCTCTATATAGGTTTATGTCACTAAAATTAACCAATTTTAAATGTTGTAGCTTTCAGAATACTTATTGTATTAAAATATTTTATATATTTAATTTATAATGCTTATATCATATATAAATTAATATATTTTAAATTTATTTGAAAAAACTTCGAATAAGGTTTGAGTTATAACTAGTTTGATGATATTACCCATATATGATATGGTGTAGAGTTGTCAAAACCTAACCCAAGAAACTAAGACCTTGTAATACTTTTTAGGTAAAAAGTAGTTTTTGGTTGAAAAACTTATATTGAAAAACGTGAAAATAGAGGTATGATATGAATTTTAGAAAAAAAGTAAAATAAAATCTTTGGAGGAAAAATTGTATGGATTGAAAGTGAACAAGGCCTAACTCGAACCGATTGAGTATTTTAGGGTTCAACCAAATCAAAGTAGCGAGTAGAGGAAAAACCGAATTCGTTTGGCTTGAAACCCGAACCCATTGGATTGACCAGGTTTTTTTTTAATATGTAAGGAAGAAATGTATTTCATTTTAAATATAGTATTATAATAAGTTTTATTATTAAAACTTATAAAAAATATTTTATTATTTAATATTATTAAAATTTATAATATTATTTTAATAATTCTTAAAAATGTAAGTTCTTGACTCGTTAAATGGATTCGAAACTGCACAATAACCAGTAACTCAATTTGAATGTAAAATAACCAAACATCTCCAAACCCGAGACCTCATGATATTATTATGAGTGCTCAACCAATAAGCTGATGCGCTAAACGGTTAAAAAAAAAGCTATTATTGTTTTTTTAGCCATAAAAAAGTGCTATTATTGATCATAATTTTTTTTTTTTGATAAAGGAAAGAATTAGGCTAGCTCCTACACAGCAAGAGACTATCCTATGGCATCCAGACGGATGAGGTCCCTAAGGACCGGATCAGAACTGAGCGAGCAATCTGCACATGACGGAACGAGGCCGCTATATGATCTGCAACTGAGTTGGCTTCCCTGAAGACATGCCGGATACCCCAACTCTGAAAGTTACTGACCAAAAGCTGAATGTCCGCCCGAATAAGCTCCACTTCCCACGGACAGCTCCAATCCCCCAACACTGCATTTACCACCTGCAGGTTGTCACCTTCAATCACCAGACGGGGAATGCCACGCCAAGTAGCTTCAATAATCCCTGCCGAAGCGCATAAGCTTCGAAAAACACCACGGAACGCCGCCCTAGGAAACCACCATCATAAGCAATAGTGTCGCGTGCAAAGTCCCTGATATTAAAGCCAAACGAGGCCACTCCACAAGAGTTTACGGCACCATCAAAGTTAAGTTTACAAAAATTACATGGGGGTTTGGTCCATCTCGCATTCCCCCTTTTGTCGGTTTGGGAGGCAGTTTTCGAGCCCACATTTTTTGCCTCTTTGTCGGATTGTTTTGAATCCAATGCTCTTTTCCAATCAGCCATTTGCTTACATGCAAATTCCATTGTTTCCTTAGGGTTTAGGTGAGGCTGGCCAGTCCCATCAAAGGTGTTTTTGTTCCTGAGGTACCAAATGCACCACCAGAGGCTGAACACGGATTCAATTTGAGTTGTGCTGAGTCTAGCTCGCAACTCATTGACAAAGTCCAATGGGTAACGCTTTTGAGAATCAAGTTGTCCCACTATTCGCTCCAATGCGGAGTTAAGAACTCTGAGAGCATGGCGCGCATGACAACATTCGACAAAAAGGTGAAATGCATCTTCATTTTGTGAAGTGCAGAATCCACATCCTTGTGGTACTGCGATATGATTTGCAGCCAATCTGGATTTGGTAGGCAATCCATTACGGCAAAGCTTCCATATGAAGTTTCTCTGCTTCGGAGGGATGTTTAATTTCCATAGCCATTTAAGATCGACTTTAGGACTTGTTTTGTTGTCTTGGATCCATTTCATAGTGGCATTGGTTGAATACCACCCATTTTTACTTGCTTTCCAGTATAATCGGTCAGTTAAGTTATTGACTGGTAAGGTTATCTTGGCGATCTTATCAACATCGTCAGGATTTAGAACTTGTCTTAGTTTATGCAAATCCCATGTTTTATCAGCTCGTATATATGAGCACACAAGTTCTTCCTCATTTATCATATGGCTAGCTTCCGCTTTGGGTTTTATGTTGAGATCAGGAATCCAACTGTCCTTCCAAAACCGGATAGAATTTCCATTCCCAACTTGCCACAAAAGGCCCGAAAGGAAAAGGTCCTTTAGGCTCATAAGTTTGGACCACTGCCATGAGGTGTTTTGTTGCTTGCTGTAATTCCAAAGGTTTTTTGTTTTGAGGTATTTTTCCATAACAATTTTGACCCATATGTTCCCCGGGTCTGCTATTATTTTCCATAATAATTTCATTTGTAACGCTTGGTTCATCTCCTCTGCTTTAGCGATACCAAGTCCACCGTGGTAAGTAGGCCTGCATATCGAATTCCAGCTAATCAACGGTTTGTACCCGCTAGCCTTATTCCAGAAGAAATCACGATTTATCTTGTCCAGTTCGTCGTGGGTGGCTTTAGGCAAGAAGAAGGATTGCATCAGGTAGTTTGGTTGTGCGGACAGGTTAGCCTTAATCAGAGTGGTCCGATCTTCTTGGGAAAGGGTGTTCGCTTTCCATTTCGAGAGTTGGTCCCTTGTTCTTGTTGTATAAGCATTGAATGTGTTTTTTGTAACCCTTTTATTTATTAGGGGGCATCCCAAGTATTTATCCAGGGATGTGGTGTTTGTTATATGTAGGGGATAACCTAACGGTAATTAAAGCAATTCAAAATATTGGACGATGTCCATGGGAAATTGAAATTTTAAGATCTGACATAATGGTGTCGTTACTAAAATTCGAAACTGTCAAGATATCTCATGTGGGTAGATGTTGTAATACTGTGGCCGACCTGATTGCAAAAATGGGCTATAGTCTCCCGAGCACTACCATCTCAACATTACCAAAACTACGTGTTCTCATCCGAAAGGATGCTCTAGGACGCCCCCCGTAAGGGCGGTCTCCTAATCTTTACCTTTTCAAAAAAAAAAAAAAATAAATAAATAAAAAAAATCTGATTTTTAGTTGCATTGATATATTTTTTGTAGCTTGGAACGCTGATTTATGAAGATTAACCTTCTGACCAGAGGCATGGCAATAATCCTCGATAATGCTCTTAACATTCTGGCAAGCATGGTTATTTGCTTTTGCAAAGATGATAATATCATCTGCATACGCAAGGAAAGGGATTTTGGTACCTCCCCTCGTGATCTGAATACCAATCCCGCTTTTCGGGTCCATGTTAGCCCGTTGCAGTTGCCTAGCTAGCACTTCAGCAGCTAGTATAAACAAATATGGTGAGAGGGGGTCACCTTGACGCAGACCTTTATGTGGTTTGAATTGTTCCGTTGGGCCATTGTTGACAAGGACCGAGAATGTCACTGTTTCAATACACTCTTTGATCCAAGAGATGAATTTTTCGTGGAAACCAAATTTTTCAAGGACATGAGCCATGAATTCCCAGCTAACCCGATCATACGCTTTTTCCATGTCAAGTTTGATAGCAACCCACCCACCCAAACCTTTCTTATTACGGAATGAGTGAAGGATTTCATGTGCGATGAGGGTGTTGTCATGGATGCTTCGGTTTTCTAAAAATGCTGATTGCATTGGATGTATTAGTTTTCCCATGACTTTTTTAAGTCTAGCTGTTATGATTTTGGAGATGATTTTATAAATTGTGTTACACAGGCTTATAGGTTTGTAATGGTTTGTGGAGCTTGGATTTTCACATTTTGGTAGCAAGGTAATGAAAGTATGGTTAATCTGCTTGAGTATCTTTCCAGAGTGAAAAAAGCTTTTAACAGCTTTCGTGACATCTGGTCCTACGATGTGCCAATATTTTTTGTAGAAACAAGTGGTCATACCATCTGGTCCTAGTGATTTGTCTTCCTCAATATCAAAGACTGCTGATTTAATTTCCAAGTTGGTCACTGGTTTAGTAATAGCGATGTTTTCCTCCTCCGTGATTTGGCTATGAATGCTTCGTGTTAGCTCAATCATTTTCCTTTTGTTGATATCTGTGTGCAAGAAACGTTTTTGGAAATCCCTCAAGATTTCTTGTTTAATGTTACCTGATCCAGTGATATGAATTCCATCGCTAGTTAGTAGTTCGCGGATGTTAGTCCTATTTCTTCGGCCGCTCGCAACGCGATGAAAGTATTTGGTATTCCTGTCATTGAGATTGAGATGGTTGTTCTTTCCTCTTTGTTTCCAATATGAGTATTGGAATTGGATCAGACATTCTCGTTTTTTACTCAATCTTTCTTGTTTTTGAATGAGTGAGTGATTTCTATTTTCAATGATTTCTTTCTGAACATTTAGCAAGTCATCGTTGACCTTCTTAAATTGTTCAAAAATGTTTCCAAAAGTTGTTTTGTTCCAAGCTTTAGCTTTTACTTTAAGAAGATGTGTTTTTTTAACCAATTTAAACATATGAGACCCGTTCGGGTTATGCCTCCAAGCTTGTTTCACTATATTCTCGAAATCCTTTCTAGACGTCCACATGGATTCAAATTTGAACGGACGTGCTTTAGTGACACAATCTGTTGGTATCTCACATGATATCGGGCAATGATCTGAAGAAGAGAAATTGTGATTTTTAGTTGAAATTGAAGGAAACCATTGAATGATTTGGTCACTAACCAAAACACGGTCAAGTTTTTCAAATGTATTGTTGTTATCCATTTCTTTGGATCTTCCCCAAGTAAATTTGTTCCCAAACGTAGGAATATCATTTAGGTTACAATCATCTTTGAAGTTTTGAAGTCTGCTGAATCTAGACATAGACGGTATTGTCCATCCTTGCTTTTCATCAGGTCGAATTTCGTTCAGATCCCCCAGTACAACACAGGGGAATTGGGCTTGGTTAATGAACAACTTAAGCTTGTCCCAGAAGAGATTTTTGTCTTGTATTTTCGGAGGTGCGTAAGCAAAAATAATGACAAGTTCTTTATGGTTATCAAGATTTGTGTACTTGAACGCAACAAATCTATCCTCTTTATGGATCGTTTGGATAGCTTCGTTCAACAATTGGTGGCTAATAAGTAACCTTATTAGCCTAGTGGTATTAGCCTTCCCTTATAAACCATTATTAACAAACAGACCAGTAAACTATTTGAATATAAAAAGAAAAAAGAAAAAAAAAACGAGATGACATTAAATCCTTGCAAACCTGCTCTCAAAAAAAAAAAGGGAAATTCCTTTTGATGGCCTTAAGGTTTTGACAATTCCTCTTGGTACCCTACAAATTTCTTGTTTTCCTTTTGGTACCCCTCAAGTTTAGACAAATACACCTCCGTGCCCCAAAACACACCAATATCCATTTTCCATCCACTTTAACCTACTTTCCGTCCGAAAACTAAACGAAAAAGGTGAAAAAAAATAAAAGAAAGTGAAAAAACAGATAGAAACTTGGCTGGAGTCACGAACACCATCTCCTCAAATTGGAAAAGGGTGTTTGTACCATTAGAAAGAGGAGCACGCCGACAGCACGGAACAGGAAAATCCGGTGAGGGGGCAACCATGGCGAACTCAGGAACGTTCGGGGGCGGTAACCGGACGTGGACGCTGGACGAGGGGAGACGACGGTGGTTCTCAAGCACGGCGAGGCTCTCTGGTTGACGAGGCTATCGAGTCGACGACGTCGGTACGGTACTTGAGTTGAGTCTGAGCATGGGTCTGAATCTCAATTGTTAACCTGCGTTCTTAAAATTAGGATTTTGATTTAGAAAAATCTCAATGTTTTAGGTTCTAATTTGGGGAAAATGTAAACTTAGTAAAGATGGGTGAGTATCTACGGGGAATTTGGTCAAATAGGATTTGTAATTCAATTTAGAGAAGATTCAGTCACTTGACCTATGATTATAAGAGGGTGGGTACATACTACATACTCTTTCTGGTGTCAAAAACAAAGTGCTCCTCCTTCTCTTCTTTGGTAAAATAGGTACATACTGAGACAGTGCTCTCCTCTTTGTGGTGTTAAGAAGTAGTGAACTACTCTTTCAATTTGATAGTGTTTGTAAATCTTGCTTTATTTTTTTTGCAATTTTTTTCTTTTAGTTTTTAACGTGACAGTATATTTAAGTGGATGGAAAATGGGTTGTAGGTGAGTTTTGGTTACGGAGACATATTTGTATAAACTCGAGGGGTACCAAATGAAAAACAAAAATTTATAGGGCACCAAAAGAAATTGTCAAAACCTTAAGGACACCAAAAGGAATTTCCCAAAAAAAATCCTTGCAAACCTTTTCTTCCCCTACTGAGTTACCCGTTGAGCGCGTCTACACACACGTTACAGTTCGGTGTACGAAAAAAAGGCTCGAAGACTGTGAACAAACAAAATAAAAAGGAGAAAAAAAAACTGAAAATGAAAAAGAAGCACATTAGGCTAGGAGATCTACGAGAACACCTAGCTAGCTTTTCCGCCATCTCTCTCCTCTTACTCCGAGCTCTAGCTCGTCATTCAGAAGGACGGCAAACCAATCCCTACAACTTCTCTGTGTGCGTGCTAGCAAAACGTGCTCGAATTTCAGTTGAAACAACGGCTGCTTTTGGGGAAGGATTGGGGGGTTTGAAGATCTGAGTTGCGTATGAAGCTGGTAAGCGTTGGCCGGTATAGTCGAACTGGTTGTGGATGAACTGCCGTTAGGTTTTGCTAGGGTTTTTGCTGGAGTGGTGGGACTTGGAAGAGGCGGCTCGGCGGTTCCTGCTCAGAATTTGCCTTTTCGTTTTCAGTTTCTAGTTCGGTTAGGTCTTAGGGTTTTGTTGGCCGGTTTCTTGTTACTTTGGTGATTCTACGGAATGAAATTGTCTCCTTCGGGCATGGCTCAGCAAGCGGAGGAAGGTAAGAACTTTTCTCACTGTCTCTTTCATGAATTTAATTTGATTTTTCGAGTTCTCTGAACAAAACTGGAGGAGTTTATTTTGAAGTGTGTAGTGATTCATGAGGTCTATAGCTTGTGCTGCTGTTTCGTTATCTGAAAAGAAAATTGTTTGTCAGTTATCTTCAGTCAGCTAGCTTTTCTCTTTCTGATATGGAGATCTTGCTAGTGAAGTGTAATTATGATGGTATATTGATCCATTTTGAGAACGCTACACATGTTGTTTTAAGGTTTATCAATTTAATGACAGTGGAAGCTTCTGTCTTCTGGTCATGAATGATAGACATGGACTTTAATGCTAAAAATTTGAATCATGCTGTCAATGCCGAATTACTTAAACTGCTCATTTAAAAAGAAGTTACACGGTATATGTTAGTTCATTTTCCATTTTTGTCTTGTGTCTCAGCTGCATTAATTCTATTGCTTCTTCATAGAGGGTCAGTTATTTAGTTTTGCTTTCTTAGCTTCTGAAACATATGGTACCGTTCTTGATTTGGAATGTCATGATGTTGTGCATATTATACAGAGGAGAAGAAATGCTTGAACTCTGAGCTGTGGCATGCATGTGCTGGCCCTCTCGTCTCCCTTCCACCTGTGGGAAGTCGTGTTGTCTATTTCCCTCAGGGTCACAGTGAGCAGGCAAGTTCTAATACTTTGTAAAGTCATACTTTTTTTCAAGATGGTACCATTATCTTGTATAGACAATTGCTATCGGTTTGTTTTATCTAGCTATTAGAAGTCATCATAGATAACTCGCTGCTTGCTTTCCTTTTTTTTCCCTTTGGACTTTCCACATTCCGGCTTGTTACAGAGAGAGAATCTCGTACATATGGTGTTTCTTTGTGCCTTGCTCAGAATAAGTAAATAAAGAGTTCATTGAATTAACAATCTATTCCCTCCTGTTTTCCTAAATATGGTGTTTCAAATTCGAATATTATTTTGACATATTGCTTGTGCAGGTTGCAGTCTCAACTAACAAGGATATAGATGCTCAGCTTCCCAGCTATCCTGGCTTGCCGCCTCAACTTATATGTCAGCTGCATGATGTTACCATGCACGTGAGTAGTTTGTAGTTTATATATATAAATCTATCATACTTGGCTGCTTCCTAAGTCGGTGCATTGTGAAAAACAGGCTGATGTGGAGACAGAGGAAGTATATGCCCAGATGACTTTGCAGCCTCTGACTCCTGTATGTTTCTATAGTGAAGATGAGATTATATGATTTTTTAGTTGCCTTTTTTGATATGTATATAAATTATGTGCAGCAAGAGCAAAAGGATGTTTGTCTATCACCTGCTGAATTAGGCATACCCAACAAACAGCCAACTAACTATTTCTGCAAAACACTGACTGCAAGTGATACAAGTACTCATGGAGGATTCTCAGTTCCTCGTAGAGCAGCTGAAAAAGTTTTTCCTCCTCTCGTAGGTGTCTATTAAATTTCAATAAATTACCCATTTCCTCGAAAGTATACAACTTCTGACCTAATCTGTGGCTGTTTTATTAATTTATTCAACATTTCAGGATTACAACCAGACACCTCCAGCTCAGGAATTGATAGCTAGAGATCTTCATGACAATGAATGGAAATTCAGACATATATTTCGTGGTAAGTTTTGTGATGGTTGTTTAATCGACTGACAATTTCTTGTGTTTCAAGTTATTGCTTCTGGCTGATCATCTCCATATATGTTATAGTTAGTTCCCAATAGTTTGTGTTTAGCTGTTCATTTGTCTTGTTATATATGTTGGGTTCTTGTATAGAGTTAATTATATTTAGAAGTGATAACTAGCCTAAAAACTGGTGGTTTAAATGGTTTCATGTATGAACAAGGATATCCTCTTGCATAATTAAGGCTCTATAAAACCAAACATGTATGAGAAGTTTTCATGGTCACATGGAGCTGTGGCCTTGGTCATTTACTGTTAAGTATATGTTACCTTTTCAAGTATTATATGTTGCAGATTAGAAGTTTGAAACGGTTTTAAATGTCCGTTTAATTGATTCAAAAGGCTATTTGGTTAATCCATTTCGACCGTTGTTTTTCTTAAGACATGGATCATGTTTTCTTACAGTAATCAATTGCTTACAAGTAGATTATAGATGGGTATATTGGTAGTAGTATTTCTTTTTGGTGTTAGGAAGTAGTGATATATAGTTAATACTTGAAGGTAGTGTGTGCTTTCCTCAATTGCATCTATTTAAGCATCTCAGCCTTTTATTGTGGATTAGTATTTTGGGTAGTTTAGGATTGATGCCTAATTATATTTTGATGTATATCCATAATGGCAACATTTGATATGTCCACCTTTACTTTCTTCCCAGCATCTTGCTTTGGAGAGTTTCATCACTTAGTAAAGCAATCTCTTGAATATCCAGAAGGTAGTGTGTGGTAAACGAGTGAGCTGAAAATGGGGGAGGTAGACTGTATTGAATCCAAATCTACATTTCATCGAATCCAACTTTTGCATGTATTAATATGCTCTTTCTTTCTTTAGTGTGGTGCTGATCTTTGGTATTACTGGAACAAAACTGTCATCTGTCTTTGTGTGTTCTGCCTCATACAAATTATAAAACGGGTTTCTATTGCAGGCCAGCCTAAAAGACATCTTCTTACAACTGGGTGGAGCGTCTTTGTTAGTGCAAAAAGACTAGTTGCTGGCGATGCTGTCATATTTATATGGTGAGTCTAGATTTCAGAGATTAGAAGAAAACTTAGCTCCCTTGGACCCATTTATCAAATGGATTTGACTTGGGTGCCGTATTAATAAAGGATCTGACTTGATGCCTGAAACCTGTTGACCAAATGAGGAACATCCCAAAACGACGCAAATACTTAGAGCCTGAATTGATTTACTAGTGGTCTATCTCAATTCTGGAAAACTTCCTACACTATAATTTATCAGTTAAAAGTTTATCTTGTCACTTGTATCTACTCCTGGTTTTTACCATTCATTGAGCACCTAAGTGATGAAAAGTGTGTTGGTGATACCAAATTATTTCATAGTATGGAGTTGAGTAGTTGACATAATATAAAAGATGATCAGGAATTCTCTTGATATGAGCCCAAGACAAAAGCTTGTCAAACCCAAAACTTGAGCTTTCCTGCTTGATAGATCTAAGTAGGACTCAAAAAAAAGAAAAATTACAAAACCCTCAACGACTTGGCTGTAGCTGATTCATTCCCTGATTGTTTCTCCTCTGAATTATCGTGAACTAAAATGTACCATATTTAAGTCTACAAGGGCTGTCACATTTGCTTACCATTTAGTAAGCTTTTGGCTGTTTTGGCATCTACTTGTCCTACTGTCTCCTACAAATATGCATTCTTTGAAGATGTTGCCGTCAGCTATACAGGGCAAGCTGTAAATCTAAAGAGAAATGGAATTCTTCTAGTCTTAATTGTAGGAACAAATAGTTTGAATGGTGTTTTTGGGGTATTACCTATGAATTTGAATGGTTGTAATCTTATATATTCATTCTGAACCATCTTGAAAATCTTGACATATCTTGTTAATTTTTCTAGCGTGGACTGAGATGTCTTTTTTCCCCTTATCCATCAGGAATGAGAAAAATGAGCTACTTCTTGGCATTCGACGTGCTAATCGTCCACAAACTGTCATGCCTTCCTCTGTTTTGTCAAGTGATAGCATGCACATCGGCCTTTTGGCTGCTGCAGCACATGCTGCTGCGACCAATAGTCGTTTCACAATATTTTACAATCCAAGGTTTGTTTCATTGTAACTATACACCTGCTTTTTGTAAAACTAGTAAAGTTGATGATATAAACTTCTCCTTTTGCAGGGCTAGCCCATCAGAATTTATTGTTCCCTTGGCAAAGTATGTCAAAACAGTCTATCATACCCGTGTATCTGTGGGAATGCGCTTTAGGATGCTATTTGAAACAGAAGAATCAAGTGTTCGCAGGTAAGAATATCTACCTGAGGTTTACAATGAACTCAACTTATTGGTCAATGCCTATTGCAGTAAAAAGTTTGGCATAAAGAAGTTCTATTCCATGGCTACATCTTTTGCAGTCTCAAAGCTGCCAAGATGTGTGACTTTAATCGGAAAGGAAAATCTACTTCATGCTCTGCCCCAATAAATGTAGGATTTTTTTTTAAAAACAACTTCCTAATAGCTATTGATGAACTGATTGCATGCTAAATATGTCCACATGGAAATTTTGTCTAAATTGAAGATGATATTGTCTTTTCCAATTCTTGTAGAAATTGGAAGAGAAAACCACTCCTTTTTTGTAGTTTTTCAAATCCAACTGCTGCTATTACTTTATAGTGATTTTCAATGAGCATCTGAAAGGTATTCATTTTAAATTATGTCTAATCAGACACCTGCATGGCATTGATTGAAAAATTCATTTAGACCTAACATACCATGATGATTATTGTTTCAATGGCATCAACTACTGTCACCCCTTTCTGTTTACAGTACACCCTTTTGCTGCAGCTTTTCCCTCTTCCCATTAGGGAAAAAAAATACTGTCCTTTGCATCTTGCCTTTTAGATACTTTGCTGTATAAAGAATGTCTTTCAAAAGTATACTGAACATAACATAAGGGGATTATCTGGTGCAATTTTTTTTATATAATTTGGAATATTTCCCCCCTGACACGTGCTTGATCCAGGTACATGGGAACTATAACTGATATTAGTGATCTAGATCCTCGTTGGCCGAATTCTCATTGGCGTTCAGTGAAGGTTAGTTGTCTCTTCCTCTGTGGCATGTGTATATGCATGGGTTTGTATGTTTATGCCTAGAGCAATAAGAATACCATCTTCCAATTGCAGGTTGGCTGGGATGAATCTACTGCTGGAGAAAGGCAGCCCAGAGTTTCCTTGTGGGAGATTGAACCATTGACAACATTTCCAATGTATCCTTCCCCATTTCCTCTACGACTAAAGCGGCCCTGGTCATCTGGTTTACCATCATTTCCAGGTGGATTTTTATATATATTACTAGTTGGAATATATACTCCTGACTGCTGTTTGTAACTCCAATTGTAATATTTTCTGCCTCAATTAACGCATTTGTTTCTTTTTTCTTCTTTCTTCTTTCTCTTAGGCTTCAAAGATGGTGATATATCCCAGATGATGTGGCTTCAAAGAGAGGTTGGAGATCGTTCCTTGCCATCTTTAAATTTTCAAGGGTTTGGACTTTCACCTTGGATGCAACCAAGACTAGATTCTACACTGCTTGGTCTACATCCTGACATATATCAAACAATAGCATCTTCTAATCTCCAAGACCCAAAAAGCTTAGTTAAACGGGAGAATCACTCCCTTTTACAGTTTCAACAAAGCCAGAATGCCTGTACTCAATCTACTCTAGCAGAAAACCAATTCCTGCAACAACCTCAGGTTCATTCCCAGCCCCAGCAAACTCATATGCATAATTTCCATGAAAACCAAGTGACTTGTGGGCGACCCCAGAATACGCTTCTGCAACAGCAGATGCAGAATTCTAATTCATATGATGATCAGCATCACCAACATCAGCAGCTGGAACAGATGCATCATCAGTATTCTGATCAATGCATACCGAAGGCGATCCCTCCGATGGCTTCTTTTCTATCTTCCACTAACACTCAGACAGTCACATCCCAGACAATCTGTCCACAGCAGATGCTTTCTGGTGCCATTGGAGGATCTGATGTTTCTCCTATTCAGAGTTTGTTGAGCTCCTTCTCTCAGGATGGAGGATCTCGGCTATTCAATGTGCCTGACTCTGGCCCTCTGATTTCTTCTGCTTCCTTGCCATCTAAGCGAGTTGCAGTTGAACGTCAGCTTCCTTGCAATACTACTCAATCTATTGAAGAGCAGCAAACACCACTATCTAGAATCTCTGAACTGTCTACCATATTTCCAGCATTTGCTGGCAGGGACTTCTCTGCATATCAGGATGTTAGTGCTGTGCAGAATAATTTGTTGTATGGTGTAAATACAGATCAGGGTGATCTTGCGAACCTCAGAAATAATAGCAGTGGAAACAAGTTGCTTGCTTCAAATATGCAACAGAATGAGCTTGTGAACCTTACAGTTACAGATAACGGCAGCGAGAATAATTCATTGTCAGGGCCTTATGCTTGTTCTGGTTTCCCCACTTCTAATGAACCTGATTTCCCTCCTGGTTCAAATATGACAACTACCAATTGTGTAGATGAATCAGGTTTCTTGCAGTCTTCAGAAAATGTGGACCAAGCAAACCCACCATCCCGGACCTTTGTCAAGGTGAGTGTATCCTCCCTCCAGCATGTAAAGCTCTACTTTGTCTGTGATATCTAGTTAAAAGCTAGAACTATTCTTATTCTACCCCAGCTAGGATATAAGAAATGGCTTATATTAGGGGAAAAAATTGATCTACGAGAAGATCTCAGAGGAGGATAAATCAAGTAACACATATATATATATATTTATATTTATATATATATATAATAATCTATCTTCTCTTATTTGAAGATTATTATAAAAATACAGAATGTTGCAGGCATTTCTTCTATTAAGCTGGATTTTGTGCTCGAGTGGTTGTATTTCCCTGACATAAAATATGTATTATGTAAGATCAAACCAAATGAAGGGACTTTATATAGCAAATTGGATGAAGATAAGCATATCAATAGCCTTCCCTTACACTCCTTTAGTCAACTACGGCTATCTAAACCCATAGATTGCATTATTCAATTCTAAATTGCCCCATGATTCAGAACAGTCAACTCTATCTAAAGTGAATTCATAACTACTATGGCCAGTTTCTGATACTGCTCTTCTTATCTTTGTCCGATTACTATTGCATAATGGTAATTGTTGGACTTGGATTTTATATCACAGGTACAGAAGTCAGGGTCCTTTGGGCGTTCGCTGGATATATCGAAATTCAGCAGTTATCATGAGCTCCGCAGTGAACTTGCTCGCATGTTTGGTCTTGAAGGCCAACTGGAGGATCATATGAGATCAGGCTGGCAGCTTGTATTTGTTGACCATGAGAATGATATTCTCCTTCTTGGTGATGACCCTTGGCAGTAAGTTCTAATCCATGTAACTCTTTGCACTTGTCCGTATTTGTGCATTTCTGAATGTTTTTTCTGCTAGCGACAACCTATGTTGCACTAAGGGTTTCATGTTTCTGAAACGGGTGAAACTCTGAAACGTGGTGAAACGCCCTTGAAACGTGTTTCAGAAGTGGTGAAACGTTGACCGTTTCATTGGCCAATGACCACCAATTAAGGAAACGACTTGTTTCTAAGGACATTTCAGGCACTTTTTAAAACATTTCCTGCTGTTTTGAAAATATTTATCCATTGTATTTAGCTCCAAAAGCCCAATGATCAGAACGCCCAAGATAGGTTGTCGCCGACGACCTATCTTTCTTGAAAATATTCTTTGATTACATAGAAGGTTGAGAGATGGAGTTGAATACGAGTGAAAGTGAAAAATGCTCTCAACTGGACAAAACAATACTCCCTCCGTTACAAAGGAAAGGCCCATCTATTTTGGGACAGAAGGCGTATATATTTTTGTAGTTGTATAGCTAAAGAACATCAAAAGACAACAATTATATTCGTTGATTATTGTATAATTGGGACAACCTATATATTTTTTTTTGTATTGTTTTTCATTAGATCTATTGTTTTGTGCACATTTTTTTGGCTCCAGCAAGATGCTCCTAATTCTACATTCACACACATTGGCATCTTCGATTTTGTATTATTCAGCTATAGTAACTCTTTTCTTACTAAAACTTGTGCAAATTCCAGGGAGTTCGTCAACAACGTTTCGGTCATCAAGATACTATCCCCGCACGATGTGCAGCATATGGGCAAGGAAGAAGAGCTTGTTCTTCCAAATTCTGTCTCCAGGCCTGCACTTTACAATAATATTGTTGGAGACGACTACATCATGACTCAACAAGCCTCTAGAATTAACTGTAACGGCGGGCTATCTTCTATGGCGTCCCTCGATTACTAATCAACATGCCATAATACATAAAAATAACTCAGATTAAAAGTAAGCTGTCTACGACTTGATACCCTTACTCTGTAACATGTACGTTTCCCTTGAGAGGGGGGCTTGTTGGAACTGTAATGTGTAGGTAAGTGTAGGTTATATGCGCGATGGTATTCATGCTATCAGTTGAATGCTGTAAATCTAGCACTAGTAAGCTGTTCACTACGGCTTCAGTTTATATTTTTCCCTGTATGATTATGTGAGATGTAATATGAATATGACATGTCCAGTCTGACCTGGGATAGTTGTTTCAGGTTCTTCAGCTAATTGGTGTTTCTAGGCTGTTCTTTCATAGGATGCTATGTGGAGGAATTGTACGCGTTCCTTATCTTCATCAAACGAATACACCCATAAAATAGGATCTACTCTCATAATCATTCATTATGAGTATGACCATAAAAAAAAAAACTTGAAGCTTCAAAATGGCATCCCAAGTTAAAAATCAAAATGCATTATAAACGTCAACTTATTATACGAAGACAAAAATTTGTCAGTGTACAATACTAGAATGTCTATTAAAGGATATTTAGCTAAACTTTAGTACTCCATGATCTAGACCAACTTTCTCCTTCAACTTGAAGGTACTATGTGGTGCTTAGGTTTGTTTTCCCCTCTTTGTCCTTCCACATGAGTAGAAAACATCAATGCATAGTTTTACGGGGTTTCATAATAGCGCATCCCCTATTTTTCATTCTAGTGCACCTTAGAGCCGTTATGACCCGATGAAGTCGAGATATTATGGCTAGATGGAATCTGGTTATAGCGGCTCGACTCCATTTGACCGTAACGGCTCATTGTCATTTTTTGTTTACTTGCCAACACAAATGAGCCGTTCATATTTATTATATTTTCAACCATTTTATACTTTCTGTGGCCTCCTATGACCTACCTATTACCCACCCATTACCCACCCATTACTACCAAGGCCGGATCAAATATGTTGGAGGCCCTAGGGCGAACTAAAAAACGGGACCCCTTAATATCACAATATAAATTTTTTTGGTTTAAATTTGCCATTGATATGAGATTTTTGGTTGGAAATTGCCATTGAAGTTAATTGGGGGACTGAGGGTGAAGAACACGATAGAGATATTGAAAATGGAGATTGCGTGTATTTCCAAGGTATTTTTTTATATATTTGATCAACACAAATAAACCATTTTTTTAAATCTGATTAAGAATTGGGTCTTTTTTTGCTAAATGAGCCTATTTTTACATATTGTATTACTACTACTTCTGAAATGAGGCCTTTTATAATTCGGGGGCCCATGACGATTGCCTTACCTAGACTACCCAATTAGCCGGGACCAATTACTACCTATTATCACCTATTACCACACATCTTCTACTATCTTCTTTTTCACTCTCTTCACCATTTTTACCAACACCTTAACCATTTTTCCCAAAACTCTCACTATCTTCCCACTCCATTTCTAACATTCTTTCTCCTCTTCGAAGGATAATAATGTTGGCTTTGTCCACTACAATGGATTGGTTGAACAATCTATACATATGAATAACAATGGGGTAATATTTTCCTTCCTTTATCTTTATTATTATTTAACTAAAATTACTACTACTTGTTGAACTTTTTGATGAAATTACTAACTGTTTCAGTTCTGTGTATAATATTACATATATGAACATGTTACTGTATGTTAGATAAAGTTAACTAATTTAGTAGAACAAAAGTGTTATGATCAAAAGTTTTTGAAATAAATTGAAAAGGTTACGAACGGTTGTTTGTCAATCATTATGGTTATTAAGCAAATGGTTGTTACGACTTGTTTGATCGTGGCCATAAGGGCCATATTGGCTGGAGTCGTTTTTGCTTTTACAGTTGTTTTGATTGGCCCTTATGGCGATTTTACTTCTATCCTATGCGACTTGTTTACATATTCTTGTGGTCATAATTTGTGCAAGAAGATATTGAAGTTTATTTTAGTTTTGACGAATTGAAGATGATAATACAAATCAAAATGTTGATTATACAAATCATGATTATACTATCAACAAGTGCAAACAGAACGTTTCCCAAATATGGATAAAAATGGTAGCAGATATAGGTATCCACATATGCATACGGATCCATACAATAACATCCATGAAGACTTGATGATGGCAGATCAGTATGAGTATGGTTATCGATATTTATAGACAGACCAGTTTGCCAATATGTATTCACACATATAGACATTATTTTATGGAGTAGGGCCTTCACAGATGCAAAAAGGTCCATACGACAATGACAGTTATTTACAACAATTTTATGCGCATGGACTTCCGCCTTTACGTGACATTCCACAGTTTGAAAACCCAATATAAGAGGTGTCACGGTGTTCATAGGATTACACAAAGCTATTCACCACCGATAGGGTATTCAGTACCAAATGATGTAGTTGAATGGGTTAGGACAACCGGTATTTTTAAGTTCGGGAAGATTTGGTTGCTTTGTGAGAGGGAAGGTGAAATCACTCCAAAGATAAGAGAAGGAAAGGAGGTAGGTGAATCTATAAACTCAAAAAAATGTGGTTGTGAATTTCAGTTGTAGTGTATTGAGTGTCTAAGAGGAGCGTGGAAGATCAAAGTTATGTGTGGAGTTCACAATCATGCAATTGGAAACAATTTATTTGGGCGTCATTTGGCAGAAAAGCTCCATCCTCGTCTATCCTGAGGTTGAGGATGAGCGCCATGTCATGGAGTGTAACAATCATCTCTACCCACGCCATATGAAAAGAGCTCGTCTCTAGCTGCCACCGCTCAATAAAAGTTGAGATAAGAGTAGTATGTACCTTCTTGTTCATAATAGTCTGCAGATGGGCAAGGCCACTGTCAAGGACCAAATTGATCCATGCATCATCCCCCGTCGGTACCCACTTAGTCAACTGGGTATGCCAGTACTAAATTTTCAACAAGCTCTCATGCTCCTAGTGGTTTATTGCTTTTTCCTTGCATTGGAGAATAAGATCTATATTTGTGCCCATATACCATGCTATTCCTTCCATCCCTTGTGTGCCAAAGTTGAAGCATATATCATGTTAGTTAAGCCTAGTTGTACCTTTTGAATAAATGTCCTTTATATGCCCAACTTGCCAAACCACTAATTTTAGTTGTCATTAAATTTAGCTTCATCATCCTCCCCTAGGGGCCCGCGTCATCAACCAATTGTCATTATCGTCTCATCCTTTTCTAAATTCCTTTCGGTATGCCTCATCTCTTAGTTCATGATAACCTCGTAAGGCTTGATAGGTTATTACTTTAGAATTCTCTACAATTAGTGCCTATGAGTATGAATCGTAGATACATGTTTTATTTTATTTTTGTTGGTGGATGAGTTAAAAGAAAATTATAGTATAAATTAGGGTTTAGCTCGACTAGTTTGGAAATCTTATATATTAGAGTTTTGTTTGTTTGTAATTTTGATAAAAACAAGAGGTACTAAAAACTTGTTATAATATAAAGTATATTCAATTTTTGTGATAGCTTGGCTTATACGGATTTAATGGCAAATAGTACAAGTTCACAAATTTTTTCTTGGAAATCTCAAGATTATATATGGCGTTCTTAGAAACATTGCTAAAAATTGTACACATCGTGTGTTTTTGTGTCTTTAAAACCTATCTTGTTTACTATTGTAGAAATTTATAAATCTTAGTTAGTTGGGTTTAAGATACTCACTTTTTAGATAAACTGTGTCTCTAGCAGCGAAGTCTCTACTAAACTTATATAAAGTGATCCGAATAAAACTTTCTCATATTGTATCTTTTTCACATGATTTTAAATCTTTGTAACTTACAAAACGATTAGAATATATCTTGTATAATTTATGATTTATGAAGCACATTCAATATATATATATATATGTTATATTTTTAATTTATTCGCAACTTCATGGATTTTCCGTCTTTCCTTGATCTGCCAAGGGGTTATTTGTCTACCTCATGCATTGGATGACTTAATTATTATAAACTTTATCTTTCTATTTGAGCTTAGTTATATTTTTCAACAGAATAAAACTAGATTGCTGCAAATCCGAAGGTTACAATATTACAGGATCAAACATGGAGCAACTAATTAACTTGTGGGTGGTGGCCAATCTCTTACTTCCAATGTATTCACTTCAAGCAAACTCACTGGTAGAGATAATAAACAAAGAAAAAGATGATGATTGTACCTACTTCAACACAAGTCTCTTCAATGCCAAACAAAACGAAAAAAGACGTGCAATTCTGGATGGGCAATCTTTGGGTAAATCTCTAACTCCAACCATGTACTGCCACATACACAATAAATCTCCAATTCATAACTAACCTTAGCTTCTTCCACCAGGTGGTCTTATTGAACTTGTGGATGCTGAAGTCTTTGATGTTACCACCAAATATATATGGGGCTAAAGGAGATGGGAAGCTTAGAGTTGATACAAACACAAAAGAGGACTTAAATGTCAAGGTACGGACCCAACCCACGTAAACAAATTGAATCGAGGGAAAAATAAACGTTAGAGCTTAGAGTTGATACAAACACAAAAGAGGACTTGAATGTCAAGGTACGGACCCAACCCACGTAAACAAATTGAATCGAGGGAAAAAGAAACGTTAGTGGGTTGTTTAGTTTGTTTATTAGCTTATACATGATATAGTGGTCCTACTTAATAAATTGCATTAGAGAAGTGCAGCGGGAGCATTGGAAAAAAGGATGGCGAGAAGGATATGAAAGGGATAACAATGACGAATTATACCTTGAATAGGACCAACAGTGAATTGAGAATTAAGACGCCTGGAGGGAACGCCAGGAGGGAACGTCAGTTCAAAGATTCGACACATATATAGTCTATGAAAACATAGTGATGTATGCTGTCGAGAACCCCATTGTCATTGTCTCAACATACAATGATAATCATCATGATGTGAACCTCACGGACATCAGGTTCAGTGTAGTACATGACACTTCATCCAACAAAGATATAGTGACCTTGAATTGCGCAATAATTCCATGCACTCGATCATATTACTCTCGAAAATATACAACTCAAGCGGATGAAGCTTAACAAGATATGCAACAATGCTGAAAGAATATGTGATGGAAAACCCAAGGATCCAGTCCTAAATGTGTACTAAAACTTTTGTAGTGTAGTATTATCTTAAGGATCCAAAATACTATATCCTTCATGTATCGTAATCGTTCTTAGATGAGTGCATCTCCTTAATTACCTCTCTAAAGTCATTTAAAAGAACATTAACTTATTGAATGTTATGGTTATTTTTTCACCAAAATATATATATCTATATGTATATATACATATATTATAATACGTATTGTCTTTTGTGTGTATCTAGACCTGTCAATCGGGTCGGGTCGGGCGGGTTCGGGTCGGGTTGTTCTGGGTTCGGGTCGAGTTCGGGTTACAGGTCAAACTGGGTCGGGTCGTTTCGAGTTTCGGGTCGGGTCGGGTCAACCCAACGGGTCAAGAGTATAAATTTTTTGACCAAAATTTAAATAAAATATTATTTAAATAATAAAATATAATAACAAAATATTATTTTTTAATATTTTAATAATAAAATATATCATAAATCTTAAAATAAATTTTATATATTGTAATATAATTAAAACCTTTGGGTGCACAATTACCCGTCAGTCTGTATTTTCATTATATTAGAGTGTATTCTAAAGTAAGTTTTCCGCCTTATAGATTTCTTGACCCAGCGGGTTTGACCCAACCCTAACCCAGAAACTTTCGGTTTTACCGGGTTCGGGTTCAAACTGGGTTTTGTGTTCAAATTTTCGGGTTGAAACCCAGAAATTTCGGGTCGGGTCGGGTCGGGTCGGGTTTACGGAACGGGTCAGCTTTTGACAGGTCTATGTGTATCTTATGTATACATGTTTTTTTCCATCCTTCCTTTAAACAAAAGTGTTACATTCATTTGTATTTTATTTTAGATACCAATGTTTTTTTTCAAACAATTTTGCTCGAATATCCAATGGTTTTTTGCTCCATCTATCCTAAGTTCTCATCCAAATACTTTTACATTATTTGACTCTATTTGCATTTATTTTCTCGTTCTTTTCCTTCTTTTTATGATGTGAGAAATTAGTCTATCCCCAACGAGTAGGGTTGGACATCGGCCTAAAATCAGATAGGGCCTGACCGGGATTGATATCTTAAAACAAATATAGTTTGGGGACTGGATATGAAATTATTTTCTAAATAAAAATTATTTCATTTCGTAATAAGAATAATTAAAATTTACAATAGATATATTTAGCTTAGCATAAAAAGGATACTAATAAGTTAATCTTTTAATATATATATATAACCTATTATTTTTACGTAAAATTAATATTAGTATTTGTTAATACAAACTGAACCGGTTTTGGAATTAATGGACTGGGTCTAGGGATCGACTTTTCAATTTTATGGTTTGAAAAATAGACCACATGCTTCCCGATCCGGACCAATCAATTTACTTCTTTGGTCCTATATGCATGTTATCTATTAGTGCATCACCAAATTACCTCTAGCTCTATAATGGTTTGTGTCCTTAGCTAATGTAAGCTCAATTACTATACAAGTAATTTAATTTGTAGGGTCGTAAAATGCATTTTGGTGTCTCAGTTTCAAAATCAAAATGAGGCCTTGATTAAACACAAAAAAACTATAGAAGCACAAAAGTACTAATTCATATTTTCTCATACTAATATGTTTGGGACTTCATAAAATTAAACTATAACTTGTATTAATACACTTCAAATCAGTGAACAAATCCCTTTTAAAGAAAAATTCTTATAACATTATTTGATATTGATGAGCACGTTATCGATGAGGAAAAGATAGGATCTACATAAGCATGGATATGGACAACATTAGTAATCACTGCCAAAATTAAGATACATGACATACAATTAGCATCCAAATGAGAAACCACATTGACATTGATATTAACATCTAAATTCTAAATTAGCATTTAAAACAACACTCAAATTCACATGTGGCATTTAATAATCTAATTTTATGTGCACAAACCCGTATTATTCACGGGTGGTTTTGTGCAATTTACCATAAATAGTGTTACTTCTAAGCTTTTGTAAGTAGCCTATAAACCAACCCGATCATCCCAGGATGAAAGATGGCGAATGATACACTAAAGGTACAATATATTACTCCCTCCGTGTCCATTTTCCTTTGTAATTATGAAGGAAAAGGGACAAATATTTAGGCACGAAAGGAGTATAAGGTCGATGTAAAAAAATTGGATATAAGGTCGATTAAGGTAAACATGCATGATGATATCCTAAAGTGCCATCACTTATTTTATACATAATTGTTCATTTCACAATCACATGCATACATACATTTTTATATCAACAAAACAACGTCATCATATCTCCAGCTTGTATGGTTGCATCTTGGTAGGTTGCATTGTGACTTAAAGGGATTGAACGAAGATTTGCCGGTAAGGTAAGAGATTATGTGTCAGGTTCAACATATGTTGGACCTTGAAAATAAAGCACTACATATTTTGGAGAAAATGAAACAGAATTGATAAGGTTTTTATTTTAACAAAACAACGTCATCATATCTTAAGCCTGTATGGTTGCATCTTGGTAGACTGCATTCGACTAGACCCGGCAGAAAGTGACCCGAACCCGAAATCCGAACCGAACCGACTTGAACCGAACCCGAAATTGGACCCGAACAACAAAAAATGAACAATCCAAACACGACCCAGACCCGAACTGAACCCGAACCGAACCGAACAGCACCCGAATCGAACTGACCCGAACTAAACCTGAACCGAACTAACCCGAACCGAACTTCACCCGAACCGAACTGCACCCGAACCGAACTAACCCGAACTAAACTTGAACCGAAATGACCCGAACCGAATTGCACCTGAACCGAACTAATTTTTATAAACACAAGTTACATTCCTCATTTAATGCTCAAATAGCTTTTACTGTAATATTTCCTATATAATTTAACAATATGCAATCAAAATCAAAATGACAGCAATACTATAGTGGTAATCTCTTCCTTTAATAATTCCAACGTTTGGAGTTCAAACCTCGAAAAAAATTCATCCAAGAAAGTGTATTACATAATAAAATATTCATATTAATAATTTTAAAATATTTAATTAACATTAATAAGGTGTTTATAATTTAGTAAATTTGCCAATGATAAATTACTAAAAAGAAAAAATTAAAATTTGTTTCATGGGTCATGGGTAATTGTAAAAGGGTGGAGTTATAAGTGGGCTAAAATGCCCAAATGTAGAATTACATCTAAATCTTAGAGTTGTAAACTTATAAGTTGTAATTTGTTTCATGCGTAGTTGTTAGACCCATTTTAGAGTTGAATTTTGTTCTTCTCGTACGTATGTGTATGTATATAATATAAATAGTAATTAATTTTTTTAATTAACTAAGTAGAAATTAAATCTAAATTTTTGTCAATAATATGTAGTAACTATGTTTTATTACAAGACACATTAAAGTACTCATTAAAGTGCCCAAACCTTCTACGTTAAAAACTCACCGTTGCGGGTGATCTTATAATTAAAAAAAAGTTGAATCCAAATAACACCCGAATCCGAATTGACCCGACCCGAAATGATCCGCTTCGAAGCAATCCGAAAAGGACCCGAACCGAACTAGACCCAAAACCGAACAACATCCGATCCGAACAACATCTGATCCGAACAACATCTGATCCGAACTAATCCGAAATATTACGATCCGAAACGACCCGAACCCGAACTAGAACCGAACCCGAACAACATCCGAACCCGAACCCGAACCGAACCGAACAAGACCCGAAATAACTATTTGACCCGAATTGACCCGAACCGAACAACCCGATCCAAACTGACCCGAACAACCCGAATTGCCAGGTCTACATTCGACCGATCAATTCTGTTTCATTTCCTCCAAAATACGTAGTGCTTTATTTTGATGGTCCAATAACGAGAAGTCAGATCGTCTAATCTCCTGCACTATCGGCAAATCTTCGTTCAATCCCTTTAAGTCACAACGAGAAATCAGATCGCCTCCCCCTTTAGTAAGAAGCGAAGCAACTCCGTAAAGGAGACATGAAGCTACAAAAGTGAGCTTTATTTTTGGTTTATTTCTGTTTACAAGCATTGGCTCTTTGGTTGATTTAGTTTCATCTCAAGCGCATGGAGAACTTATATTGCATTTTGCTTCATTTTTAGTTTATTTTCTTTGCTAAAAATATAGCTTTTGACTCGCTCTTTGCGAGAAATTTGTTATCTATGCTTAATATGGTTGTGCGAGAATATGATGGATGGTCACTTGACTTTTAGTGATATTTTTGTGGGGTTTCATAATAGCACACTGCACACCCTAGAGTCTTTACAGTCAGATGAAGCCGAGCCGTTATGGACACATAGATTTTGGCCGTAATGACCATAATGGACTTGGTTGTAACGGCTCAATTGTCATTTATCGTTTACTTGCCAACTTAAATGAGCCGTTAATATATATACATATATATAATATATTCTTTATTGTTTCTACCTTCTGTTATCCTCTATTACCCATCAATTACTACTTGTTATCACCTATTACCACCTATTGCTACTATCTTCCTTTTCACTCTCTTCACCATTTTTACCACACCTTCACCATCTTTCCCAAAACTTTCACTATCTTCCCACTCGATTTCCAACATTCTTTCTCCTCTTCAATGGATAATAATGGTGGTTTTGTGCACTATAATGGGTTAGATGAGCAATCTATACATATGAATCACAATGAAGTAATATTTTCCTTACATTCTCCTTATGATTATTTAACTAAAATTACTACTACTTGTTGAACTTTTTGATGAAATTATTAGTTGTTTTATTTTTGTGTATAATAGTATATATATGCACATGTTAGTTTATGTTAGATAGAGGTAACTATTTAGTAGAAGGAAAGTGTTATGATAAAAAGTTTTTGAAACAAATTGAAAAGATTACGAACGGTTGTCTGCCAGGCGTTATGGCTATTAAGCAAACGACCATTACAGCTTGTTCGATCGTGGCCACAACGGCCATCATACAATCAGCCATAACGGCCAGATTCTTAATAGCTATAACGATTTAAGTGGATTTTTCCAGTACAATTGTTTTGATTTTCACCATTACCCCGGTTTTATTTCTATCTTATGCGAGTGATGAACTTCTTGATATATTCTTTGGTCATAATTTGTGTAGGAAGATATTGAAGTTTAATTAAGTCTTGATGAATTGCGAATTAAAGATGGCAATGCAGATCAAAATGTTGATTATACAAATCACGATTATGACTATCATCAACTGCAAGCAAAACCTTTCCCAAATATGGATCAAAATGGTAGCAGATATGGGTATCCTCATTTGTAGACGGATTAGTACAATAACATGCATGGAGACTTGATGATGGCATACCAGTATGAGTACAATTATTGATATTCATAGACAAATCAATTTGTTGGCATATATTCACAGTTATAGACGGGCCTTCAGAGATGCATAAAGGTTCATGCGACATTGAGAATTATTTACAACAATTTTATGAATATGGAATTCCGTCTTCTTGTGAAATTTCACAATTTGAATACCCAATACATGAGATGTGACAATGTTTAGAAGATTACATAGTTATTCACCACCGATAAAGTGTTCATTACACGAGATGATGCAGTTGAATGGGTTAAGACAACCGGTATTGCAAACAACATAAGCATAAAGATTGAACGAGTCAAATCCTTAAGTACTTTTAAGCTCAGGAAGACTTGGTTTCTTCATGAGAGGGAAGGTGAATCACTCCAAAGATGAGAGAAGGAAAGAAGGTGGGTGAATCTATAAAGTCAAAGAAGTGCCGTTGTGAATTTAAAGAGTAGTGTATTGAGTGTCCAAAAGGATCATGGAAGATCAAGGTTTTGTGTGGATTTCACAATGATGCAATTAGAAACAATTTATATCGGCATCCATTGACAGGAAAGCTCGAGGGGCAGAAACTCCAATTGGTGAAGTTGATGTCATCCAACAATCGTAGTCGACCCAGATTGCAAAGGCATTAAATGATTTTCCTTTGAATTGTATTAGCAAGAAGCAAATGTACACTTTAAAATATAACATGCGAAAGGCGGGGATGGAAGGAAGAACATTCATTCAAGAATTCTTTTATAACGTTCAAGAGTACAACTACTTTAAGTTGATGTCCTTTTTGCCAGTCGAGAGGCAATTACTCTCCTGAAGGTTGTATGTTTTACTACTCGACTCCACCTACGCTACACCCACTAATTGACGCTATCAATTTCACCTCGCACCACCAACCGATGTTGGTGTAGGTTGAGCTCCACCACCAATAACATGTGGTGTAAAACGGCATTGTGATCTGCCTAGTGTGCTTTGTTTTCTCTGTACAAGAGGTGTCAGATCTTTATGTGAACTACTCCCCACCTCAAACTATGATGGAGCAGTGGTCTAGCAAAACCTCCTTCTACGATAATACCAATTGAATCGAGTCATCTTGACCTCTAGAGTCGTATGGTCCTTTTGAACTAATTGGGCTGAGGCAATCTACTCCCTCATCTTTTCTCGACGATGATACTAACCCGACCTAGTCTCCTCAGATTAAGACATTTGTAATATCGAAAACGTAAGTTTGATAACAATCGAAAGACAAACAAAAGAAAGATAATAGTAGACTTAACCGTTATGGATTAATGACTTCCAACCATAATGGTTGAAGGAGCCGTAGCGGCTAAATGCAACTCAAGCGCAATGGCTAAGGGCCATTCAGCCATAATAGTAGAAGGCATGTCAACCATAACGATCGAGGGCCATTCAACCATAATGGCCGAGGGCCATTCATTCATAATGGTCGAAGGCCATTCGGCCATAACGGTTGAAGATGTTGTCTTCAATCTTTATCCTTCACTAGTTCGAAGCTCATTCAAGACCCGATATGCTTACTCCATGTTAACAACGACGACCCTTGCAGCTCACCCGAATTGGCATTTGTCTTCAATCTTTAGCCTCTCACTAGTTCAATTCAAAAATGTTAAATCTAGTTATATTATACTATCATGGAATGAATTTAACAAGATTTGAGTGATAATAATGTGAGATTTTAGTTTGATTTAAGAACCCTAAAATCCTATATTTGCAACCATATAAATCCTAAAACTAAACTATTTTTACCAAAATAAAAGTGTAATTTGAAAAGAAATAATACTTTATTGATTGATGTGAAGTGTATCCATTTGATTGAGGAGGAAGAGAAATTGAGTGTGAGTGTGAAAGAGATGGAAATGTGGACGGGAATGTGATTTTGATTTAATTTTCTTATATATATAGATAGGGGGTGTGTTAGAATGAACAGTAGGGTGATGAAGAAAGTTGCTATGAAGAAAGGGGTGACGAAGATCATAATCGAGATGGATTCGCTCGAGGCTTACTCCATGTTAATAGGGACGACCCTTGCAGATCACCTGAACTGGCATTTGGCGGACCAATGTAGACAACTGGTCCTAGCAATAGCTGGGATATTTGCTTTCAATACATTTCTAGAATTAGTAATACAACAGCTTATAGGCTTGCAAACATTGCATTAGATTTTGATATTTCTTTTCAATACTTTTAGATTGTACCAGTTTGCATTCATGACCTCTTTCCTTCTTATTCATATGTAACTCCAACTATGGAGATTATCTAATTTGCACTAAACCACCCGTTAATAGGTGAATTTACGCTTAACCATGATACACGAATTTGTTTTAAACCGCCAAAAACTTTGATTCCGTTAACAAATAGCCACCCATTGCATTATTCTGTCAAAAATGCCGTTAGATCTAGTACAATTACCACTTTGCCATCAACTATTCCAACCATTTACATGTTACCCAACCAATTTGGGCATTTGTAACAAAAATAAAATAAAATCAAAAATCAAAAATCAAAACACCGATTAAATCGGATTTGTAGAGAAATCGGTAAGGTCGGAAAGGGGTCGGCCGTGCTGTCGCCGGGAAGGAGGGGTGCGTCGGAAGGGAGGCATGCTAGCGTCATGGTCGGAGAAGGTCCTTGGAGCCGAGGGTAGTGCAGGGACCACCGGTGGCTGGCAAAGGGGGTGGTTGGCGACATCAAGTTTGTCGGCGTTGGCCTGCAGATCAAGAACAGAAGTCGAGGGTCAGGCGTGGTTTAGGTGGGTGTTTGAACCGCCGGTTGGGGTGCAAGGGAGTGGCCAGAGTAAGTACGTGATGTCGGGTTTGGGTAGGCGGTAGGATGGTCGGGCTCCTCCAATTAGCGAAGGCGGCCGGTCGACCTTGGCAGGTGGTCAGCGAGGGAGAAAGGCAAGGGAGGGGCTGAGAGGGAGAGAGAAGCGGAGGTTAGTTGAGAGGGAGGCAAAGAGGCCATTGTTGGTCTATAGATCTAAAAAGAAAGAGCCAAGAAGAAGAAGGGGGATTTCTTTGCAAATCCTTAATCGGTGTTTTGATTTTATTTTGATATATGTTTTGTTAAAAATGCCCAAATTGGTTGGTAACATGTAAATGTTTGGAACAGTTGAGGGCAAAGTAGTAATTTTACACGATCTAACGACATTTTTGACGAAATAACGCCATGGGTGGCTATTTGTTAACGAAATCGAAGTTTTGGATCGTTTAAAACAAATTCGTGTATAACGGATGGTTAAGTGTAAATTCGCCTATTTAACGGGTGGTTTAGTGCAAATTTCTCTTTGAAGATTAGATAAGAAGTTGTTTTATAGTGTAAAATGAGAATGATTGAGAGCCGTTAGATCCAAAAAATCTAAGGCCAAGATTAAACGTGTTACCTTAATCACTTTAATAAATAGAGGGGTACTTTCGTTAATCTGCAATTTCCCTATCATTCTTCTCTTATGTATTTTTTTTGCCCGATCTAGAAATCATTCTTCCTCCTTCATCGCCTCCATCGCTCCTATCAGCCAAGGCTACTCCTTCAATTCTCTCTTAGTGATGGATTTAGGTACGCTTTTGTAGGGTTTACATCGACATTATGTTCTATAGCTTGAAATTGTGTTCGAATTCCCCATGTTTATTCGATATTTCGACCTCATATGAATCTAGAAGGTTGTACATAGAAATTGTGCTCTAAAACTTGTTTATGGGGTGAAGAGAATCATAGAATTGATTTAAAAAAAAGGCTTTATTTACCGGAAACCACCCTCCCAATAGGCCATATTCCCCTAAACCACCCCTGATATGCCTATTTACCGAAAACCACCCTTTCAGTGCTCTCCGTTACGTTTTTTCCACCCAATTATAATTTTCCGTTAAAAAATTCCGTTAAATGGTGGTTTTGGGGAATATGGCCTATCGGGAGGCTGGTTTTAGGTAAATAGGCACATCTTCGCCACTATAAGACCAGGTTTGTGGCCGCCGTCATCCACCACTGCTCGCCGACAACCTCGGCTAGTCGGAAATCGTCACTCCCAGATCTGATCTCGTAGTTCGGCGAGAGTGGGGTTCTTGTAGATCTGGGTTTGGGGCGGCCGAGGAGGCGGATCTGGTCCTGGTGAGGGCGGATCTGGACTCGGTGAGGGAACTGTGAGGCGAGGGTGGCCGAGGAGGCCGGTGGTCTGGCTTCGATAAGGCAGGAAGAAGGAAGGGTAGGAGTGAGCGGAGCGGAAAAAGTGGAAGACCTGGAACCCCACTCTCGCAGTCGCAGGCCTCCTCTAGCACACCGGCCGTTCCGCCCAGTGTCGACCTCGGCAGCCAAAGCCCCAACTCACCCTCCGCTCCGCCCTAACACCGCTGGGACCTACAATTGGAATACAATGAACGAAATTGATTTCTTTTATAGATTTACACATTTTGTCATATATGAACCGAGTGATTCAAATGCATGAATCATTACGTTGAATCCAATGAACCAAATAATTAAACATCATGAACTTAAAAACAATAAGCACTATACTTTTCTTTTATACCACTTACGCATATTGTCATATATGAACCGAGTGATTCAAATTCTTGAACCATCACATTGAATACAATGAACCAAATATTAAACTTCATGAACCTACAAACAATAAACTCAATACTTTCATTCGCACAATGAACCTTCCAAGTGGAACACAATGAACCTTCTCATTCAACAGAATGAACCATATTCAACAAAAAAAATTATGGATCGATTGTTTACATTGCTTGAAGTGTCTAATCTTTTTCAAATTGTATTGGAATCAACTCAACAACTTCAGCCAACTCTATTATTGCCTGAGCTAAGTTCATCTCCGCTCAACAAACATTTGAATTCGCTCCTGCATTAACATCAATGAGATCAAACTTATGAATTGTATTATTGTATAAAATGAACCGTTAAATTGAACATCATGCACGATACTGTTGTACAACCAAAGAGCCAAAAAATGACTAGTATGTACTCAAAAGACATGTACCATAAGTAGAATTATCCTACATGGGATTTGAACGCACATCTATGTGCACAATCACATAACTCTCCCATTTGAGTTAGTAGGCTTACCAAACACATTTCATTTACACATTTTTTTTCATTTTTTAATATATGAAATGAACCGAGTGATTCCAATTTATAATATTCGGGCTTGTCCGACCTTGTTTCCGTTTTGTTCCTTATCCAAACCGTTTTGTTTTGTGACCCAAAATCTTATCCCACCCAATATATTAGTTGATTAAATAATTACTTAATTATCAAAATCTTATCCTAGCGTAAGTCTAATGGGGTTGATCACGTAATCTCGGTCAAACCCTCGCCGATCTCCCTATGTATATAATGATTCGGAGAAGTCTTCCATTGGAAAGCACCATTCTTGTCATCTCATCTAAAACCGATTAAAGTGTTCGCTCTTCCTTGATTTTGGTGAGTCCTTCATCCTTCTCCGTTCCTTCTTGTTTGGTTTTTATCGGCTTGTCCCTATAGTCTTCGACCGGTAGTATTTAGCGAGCACCCAACCTTCGTCGTCGTCTCGAGTCGGGATTATAGGGGGCTGTAAATCGGTAGATCTGGGTTGGGTAAGAGATCCAGCGAATACGTCGGAGTCGGGTCGGGACGGGCGTAAAGGGGTTGGAGATGATGGGTCGGTCTTCTGGGTATTAAAAGCATTCTCGTGCTGGGTTGTAGGTGTTCGGGGAATTGATAGAGTCATTGAAGGTCGGGCGTTGGTGGAGTAATCGGTGGTTGTGTTAGTAGTTGGACGGGCTGAAATTTAAGAAGAAAGCTTGCTGGTGTACGTCTTGCAAATTAGTAGGTGAGTTGGCCGAAGTGGAGGAGTCTTGTCCGGCTAGATACGGAGCATACGGTCGATCAATAGGGGGTTGGTTGCCTACGAAGAGGATTTGAAGGAAAAAGGTGATATGGAAATTAAATAAAGTGATTAGCTTAAGCTAAGCCTAGTTAATTAAGGAAGCAAAGTCAGATTCATAAAGAAATTGAATCAAGAGGTTGAGGATGGTCAGGGGAATGTGTACGTAATTGTACGTATGGGGAAATTGGTGTTTTCACATATTGGTAGGTTTAACTAGGTAGCGGCGTAGGGGCAAAGTAGTTAATTACTGCCTCCGTTTAAAAATATTTGTCGTTTAAGCCTGATTCTCTTGTTCAATAATATTTGTCATTTAACATATTTTACCACAATTTTTACAATTTTTCCAATATTATCCTCATTGATAAAAATAATTACATAAATATATACTAAAAGGAAAAAGATCTTCAAAAGATTGAGGATAGTTTAGTAAAATCATATGGTTCCTTAATTTTAGAGACAAATCCTAAAACGACATATATTCTTGAACGGAGGTAGTATTATTTAAATCGTGATCGAATCGGGTTGGGTTGGTTCGGGTCCGTTCCGGGTTCTAATTCTTTTATTTCGAGTAAACCGCGTGTTAATATTTTTATTATCATGTTTAGGAGATCGATTTCTTTCGGGCCTTGATACTCCTTGTTCGTAGAGAATTCCTTCATCTTCGAGGTAAGTCGATTTTCGACTTGCTCGGTTCTATTCTAGCTTGTTAGGTTTTGCATTGTAACTGTAGGATTGGTTTTGGGAACTAGTCCCGATCGTTTTTTTTAAACGCTTTTTCATGATTGTGATGCTATGAGTAAATATGTTTTATGAATGGTTGCTTGATTCGATTATGTGAAAATGAGCAGTTCGCGACTGCCAGTGAAAATGAGTCGTCTAGCTAACGGCCAGTGGAAATGAGCAGTGGAGACTGCCAGTTGAAAATGAGCAGCGGAGACTGCCAGTAGAAAATGAGCAACATATGTTGCCAGTTTGTGTGCGAGTTTGATGTGTTGTGGGTTTGCTATGAATGCTATAATGGTGTGTTTAACTTCGTTTGAGCATGTGTCTGAGTGTACGGTTATAGGTTATGTGAAACTGTTTGTGACTAACTGGACCTAGGACTGGACTTAGAGTTATGTGTGTGATTGTGGACTTTTGTTGCTGACCTTAGAATAAAATCGTTTTGAAACGTCTTATGGTTGTTGTGCTTAGCCTAGCTTGGTAAAATAGTAGCTGACCCTTCGGGGAACTATTTTTCACTCCAGGTATTCAGGTAATCCGTGATGGAGACTTGGCAGGATGATGGTGCGAAGCAGTGATGTGTGTCATAGATTGGTTTGGGATTTGGGAAGTGTTTTATTTTATTTCATGTTATGGGTTGATTATCATGTTTAGTTTTAGACCGTAAATTGTTGGTTGATGTGCATCGGGGTTTGGGGAAAGATCGTATTTGTCAGACTTGTATTGGGTTGGAATCATGAATTGTTTTGTAAAAGCTTTACTTCATATTACGAGTTGGATGTTTTTCAATGTTTTCTCGCCGTGCCCGCGTTGCAAGATCCGAATGTTCTGTTGTCGAACCAGCTTGGTAGCGCCTCTTGAGGTCTACTACCGAGTAACGCCTTGTCAGATAGACGGGGTGTTACACTATTCATGAACTATCATGTGGAAGATAGTGAACCAAAAAATTAAACTTCACAAGCCGTACATTTGAACCTACAAGTTTTTATCATTTACATAATGAACCTACAAGTGATTATACAAAACAAGATTTACACATTTTACAAGGTTTTCTTTCACCAAATAACAGAGTTGTCATGAACCATATCATGAAAAGTTATGAACTTAATAAAATAAGAGTATGACCTGGCACATAGTAAATGCAACAAGTGCATTATATTCAAAAGAATTGAAACTAGTAAGTATGACTTAATTAACCTTTTGTTGTGGGGGATTGAATTTGCCTTTGCCTAGAATCTTGTGGATTTTTGTTTCAAATTTCCCTCCTTTGAGAATCTTCACCAATATTAGCTTCTTGTAATGTACCTAACCAAACAACCATAAAAATCAACCACAACAAACAATTATGAAGAGGGAAAAAAAATCAACAAACATTTTTAACGAAAAGAATGTAAATGTAAAGCCCCATTTTCAAAATGAGAGTTTTTATGTATGGTGAAGTTAAGCAACATTCAGATCCCAAATGACACTTGCTTCAAAGTGATAAGATCTAAGACAACCAATTATAGGAGTGCAATGAAATGACAATACAATTCTAACAAAAAACTCAAAACAAATCGAGTATAAACAACCAAAAGCACAAATTTCACAATGCATCTCAGCAAATATCCTGAATTAAACACATTCCATTTGCACAATTTTTGCATTCTGTGATGTATGAACCGAGTTATCCACATTCATGAACCATAACGTCGAAGATAGTGAACCGAAAAATAAAACTTCACAAATCGTACAATTGAACCTACAAACTTTTATCTTTTACACAATGAACCTACAATTGTGTTTTGCGTTTTCATGAACCATCAAACAAAGTTCAGGAACCATCAAGCCATCAATTTTAACTCAACATCAACATAAATCATCAAACTATCACCCAATGTAATTATGTGTTTTCATGAACTATCAAGCTATCAAACTATGACTAAAACACAAAAACGAGAAACAATCTAAGGGATAAATTAAAGCTTATAGGAGTTCGCCATGGAATGTGACGGCTAGGAAGAGGCTAGTGGCGACGGTGACAGTTGGCAGGAGGCGATGGGTAGCAGGAGATGACGAGCGGACGGCGACGGTGATGGCTAGTGCGATTGGGAGCGAGTGGACGATCGTTGCGAGCGGATGGCGATGGCAACGGCGAGCGCGAGCAAGCGGATGGCAACGACGCCGGCGAGCATGAGCAAGCGAATGACGACCGGAGGGCGTGAGAGTGATCGGAAGGGAGAGTGAAGTTGTAAAATGTCCACATATATGCTAGGTTTTGGCTTTTAGGGTTGAGGGTATTTTTGTCCTTTTTAATAAAAATTATTATATTTACCATTTTATCACTTCCTCTTTATATTTTTTTCTCTTTTTCTTTATTTCTTGTTTTTAATATCTACAATAGATCCGAAAGATCTAATGGTTGTCTTATATTCTTACTAGTTTTACCTGTCGCGCCATGCACGACAATTTGACTTTAAAATATTAAATTGTAATTAGATATTTTATTCTCGAATATTGATTCGGAAAAATATAATATAAGTTTTAATGTATGAACATGTTTCAGAAAAAAGAGTGAAGTTGTTTTTGAAGTTCGTATAATTCAAAAAATACATTAAAAACATAATCTTTATACTTGATTAATGATTACATTTTGTCTTCTACAACCTTGAAATAAGAATCTAAATTGATATACTTCTTATTTAAAAAATTCATTCTTATCATTCTCATTTATTTTTATCAACTAAATTTAATTTTAATATTATCCTATACATTATCACTATTTAATATTAAGGTATTATGTTATGTTTTATTTAAGTAAATCAAATAATATCTTTATGATATCTTTATATGTTACGATGTTTAAAAAAATCCTCTTGTTAATTAGTCGCATTTATTGTTATCAACATAAATTACTTTGAACATTAGTCTATATATTACCAATATTTAATTATTAAGATATTATCTTCATGTGTTTAAAAAAATCTTTATATGTGTTTATTGTTTGTTTTAGTAAATCATATAATATCTTTCTGATATCTTTATATGCTGCGAGCTTGCGACGTTTGACAATATTTGTACACCCGATAATATCTTAATAATATCTTGATAAAATTATTCGAATATTTCTATTTTATCTTTATTTGATTTGATACAAATAATATCAAATAATTTTATAACATAAAATCTTAGTAAATCAAATAAGATCGGATGACAATAGTAAGATTTTGATAATATTGTATTAGGTTAAAAAATATAGTTGATCAAGTAGATATAAAAAAATAACTTAAGTAAACTATACTAAAAATTAAACTGTGGGATCGATCTATGTGAATTAATACATTATTTGTTCTAATGAGAAGGAATGCAAAGGAAAATTGACGACTATTTGAATGCACGAAATTAATAACGTGAATTTGACAATGTGGTGGCTAAGAAAATTTGCCTATCTATACTATATATTAAAGCCGGAGAATTTCGAGCCTCCACATTAATTCTGGCCCCACCACTTATTTGATAAAAAAATAGTAGTTAAGTATTGATATATCAAAATAATCTATCAAAATACTACCCTATATCTATAAAATATCAAAATAATATCTATGTATACAATGTAGATTTTTGCTAAAAAGTTGTCTTTATCTAATTACCATATATAAATATATCAAAATAATATCTATATCCACGATCTATCAAAATCATATCATATATTTAAACTATCCAAATAATATCTATCTATAAAATCTATCGATATCGTACTAACTAATAAAATATTTAGATTTACTCAAAAAAAAATCTATCAAAATAATATATATATTTATCATTTATCCAAATAATATCTATCTATACAATCTATAAATATCATACTAATTAAGAAAATATTTATATTTACCCTTATAGAAACTATAAATATTAGCACATGAATGGATTTATCTACATTGAATATATAACTTTAAATATTTATCTATAAAAAATATGACTTTAGGTTATATGAGAAGTTATATATTTAGAAAATATGATTTGTTAGGACATTAGTATTATATTTATTTGTGTAAAATTTGATAAGAAAAGTATCATTTACTAGGATATCGGTATTATATTTTATATTTTAGGTAGGTTTATAATACAAATCAATTATTGATATTAGGATAAGTTTGTAAATAAGAAAATATATAACGATCAAAATATCTATGGAAAAAAAAAGTTAATTCGAATTATATATAATCGTACTACTATGATGTTTTTTTTTTGAGCAACAATGATGTATTTTATTAGTAAGTGAAATTATATACATATAAAATCAATAATATAATGTATTCATAATAGATTAAATATTTAAGACATAGTCGTCGTACATGGTACGACGGGTTAAGCTAGTCAAGTATAAAATTGACAACGTGAATTAATTTGCTTAATTAGTTGTTTCTTTGTGTTAGCTGCCTATCTTTTATAGAAGAAAATATTAAAGATAGATAGTATAGTTTTAAAGATAGATATTAGATGGGTAAGAAAAAATATCAAATTAAAGATTAGATAATTACGGAAATTATAAAGATATATAGTATGCCTTAAAAGATAGATACTACATTAGTAGAAAAAAAGATAAATTAAAAAAAAGATAAATAAGAAAAAGAAAAGATAAAAAATTATTGATAAATTGAGTTGAAAAAAAATTAAAATCAAGTGGGGTCAGAATCAACGTGGTGGCTCGAAAACGGTCGGCTTTTATAATATACTAGTACAAACCCCGTACCATGTACGGATAATGTAAATATAAAACCGAATTAATCGATTTGAGATCGAATTTTGATACGGATATGCTTTTAACTCGGGAACTTATAATCCAAATCCGATAGACCAAAGTCCGAACCTATTGACCTATATATGTACCTTTATTCATACAATTTTTAATTCTAAAATAGTTCTATTCAAAATTTTCAAATTTATATTATTAAGGAAAAATAACTTGAAATAATCCCAAGTATCAACCTTGAACCAAAAATAATCCCATGTTTTAATATTACCTTTAGCAATCCGAACTATGTTAATATGAACCAAAATCGATATCGAAAGATTTTCCGATATATTTTCCGACGGGTTTAATGACATGGCGATCAGAATAGTGACGTGGCAATGGTTCCTATTTATTTTAAATTTTTATGGTTCATGTCACACTTGCCATGTCATATATTATCACAATAAATTAAAGCACAAATTAACCAATTGGAAAAAAAAAAGAAAATATATGATTAAAAATCAATTGAAAAAAAAATTAAAATTAGCATCTTCTTCATCCTCCTGGTGGTGGCCATGGTGGCCGCCAACCTCCTCTCCCTCAACACCTCCTCCTCACCACCACACCCACCACCCACTCCGACCCCTCCCTCTGCCCCCCCGACTTCCCCTCGCCGAATCCCTCATCCTCCACGGCTGCCATCCCTTCCCCCGCCGCCGCTGCTTCTTCCGCGCCCCCCAAACCAAAATCGCCGCTGGGCGGACACATTGCAGCAGCCGGCGTTGGTGATCTGGAAAGATCCAATCAGGATGAGGACCCCTCCGCCCCCGTCGTCTTCCTCGTCTCCCAAGGAGGCGACGTCGATTCCGACGGAAACTGCCTGTTCACGACCTCCCACAAGGCCATGCTCTCCCTCTCCGATTCCAAAGAGCTCAGGAGCAAGACGGTCAGGCGGTTCCTTCAGAATCTTGGATCTGCGAGCGAGGACGACCGCCAAATGCTCGAATCCGCGAGACAGAGCGGATCGTCGGGGGCTGCGTCGGGGGAGTTAGGGTTGCGGCGTAAAGGGCCGGCGACGTTGGACGAGGCTAGTCGAGGATGTTGGTTTTAATTATTTTTTGAATTGGTTAATTTGTTTTTTAAGTTTTTGTGATAATATATGACATGGCAGGTGTGATATAACATAAAAATTTAAAATAAATAGGAATTGTCGCCACGTCACCTTTTCGACCACCATGTCATTAAATCCACCGGAAAGTATACCGGAAAATTTTTCGATATCGATTTTGGTTAATATTAACATAGTTCGGATTGCTAAAGGTAATATTAAAACATGGGATTATTTTTGGTTCAAGGTTGATACTTGGGATTATTTCAAGTCATTTTTCCTATTATTAATGGATATACTATTGACACATGTGAAATTTTTTCACTATTCTTCAAGATTTAATAATGACAAAAATGTATACTAATTAATAAGAATTTGTTTTAAAGAATATAAAAGAAAATCACTTGAATTTCCTTATTCGTATAAGGATATATAATTGAGTAAGATGTCAAGTATACATAAGGAAATTGGATAAGATATTAAGAAGATATATAAGTTATTTTTTGAAAATCAATGCAAAAAATAAAATCATTATTTTATTCAGGGTTGATGACGTGGCGCAAATTTTAACAAAGACTTGGGTTCCGCTTTATACTGTACTAGTATAGGACCCGTGCCTTTCACGGAGGTGATGTCTATAAAATTGTTTTTTTATTGTATTAGATTTTAATTATTATTTAATAACATATACGAATAAGGAGACAAATTGTTTTGCCATTCCGATACGTAAATTATTAAATTAACTCTTATAGTTATTTAATTGCTTTATTCAACTTAATCTTAACATCATAGTGTGGCAAGTTGCATATTACATGACAAACTTCCATGCTAGATAAACCAAATAAGCTAATCTCTATTCACAGTAAACTAATTATGCATAGTTGTACAAGTTCATAATAATATAGACGTGTAGTATTGAGCGAAAATTGCATAAATAGTATTTCTACATGTAGAATCTTCAATGATTTTGAAGGTAAAAAATACAAAACTAATGTACTTTGTCATATCAAATTTTGGAAAACCTCTTTATACACTACATTCAAAGTCGTATTCTGTGCCTGATCTTTGTTATCGCGTATTAGAACTTTCAATCCTTTCTTACTTGTAACTTTGGATAAGGCAACATATAAATGTCCATGAGCAAATACAGACCTTGGTAGGAATAAGCCTACTTGTAATACTCGGTTCTACTCCATTTCGTATCGATCCCGTTTCTTGCCCCGCAAGCTACTTTTTCGAGTCTTCGGGGTAAAACAAACACCCTTAAAAATATTTAACAATAAATATGTGTCATTATATACTGTTGGGACGATATTAAGGACGCCAGTCATTAATATCTTAACCAATAATGATCGTCCCTTGTTTTGATAATGACAAACTCAAATGTATTTAACAAGTTGTCCAAGTGTTGATCTCAGGTAAGGTCCAGTGGACGCACATGAGTGAAAAGGACAACAAGTGAACGGCAGTCCCTAAGCTGTAGGGACGCACGTCATCAGAACTTCCAAAGCTAAACGTAATTGGCCAAGTTCCTGCGCAGATAGGACGGCGTCCTCATCAACAAGGGACGCGCGCCAAAATACGGACGAAGTTCAAATTCAAATGAAGGCCGCCCCAACATGATTACATCACGTTCGGCCGTAGTCCTCAGAAGGAAGCTTCCCTTGTCTGGGCACGTGTAGACAACTCCAAAGATGTCGCTTTCCTAGCGATGGTCCCCTATCCACGCGGAGGCTTCCCAAGCGTCAACAGAGTTGACTTCCTCAAGATGCTCATCACACCGTTGATGGAAGATCAAGGATCCTGCCAAGCATCAGAGGACGCTAGAGGACAAGAACCACTTCCGCTATAAATACCCCCCCAAGGGTATGCATAGCGGTGTGGACTTTGAAGACTTTCTCTCAAGCTCTCCCGAAGCATTCAAGAACACTAACGAAGATCAAGAAGATCAAGTGAGCTTGAAGCAAGAGAAAGAAAGTCCAACCACATCAAATCCAAAACAAACCACAAAATAGTTAGAGTTGTAGTTTGTCTCTCACAACGAACCGTGAGAGACGTGAGTGATAGCTTCCTTATAGCTAAGAGTGTTAGGTTACTTGTTAGGTGGAAAGGAGTGTTACTAGTGAGGCTAAGGACGGACGCTTAGCTCAGAGAATTGTAACGACTCGCCTAAGTTGTAAGGACTCTCTCTTAATAAGATAAGGACGGCTATTGAAAATCCTCCAAGCGGAGGTAGAGGTTTACCCATAAGACTAGTTGGTCTTAGTGGGGTTCCTCTATAAATACTCGTGTCCATTATCTCATTGCGTTTCCTGTTAAGTCTAAATTCCGCTGCACCTAAGGACGCCCTTAACCCAGTTAAGGACGCCTTTACTAACAGACTTACGATCCAACAATTGGTATCAGAGTAGGCGCTCTAGATTAAGTTTGAGTTGCAGGAAACATGGAGATGGAACCTATAGGTATCTCAAGTGCAAAACCACCTCGCCTGACGGACGGCAACTTCAATAGGTGGAAGACAAGGTTCGAATGCTTCGTGCGTAGTCAAAACTACCAATGCTGGCTGGTGATTAAGAACGGCGACCTCGAAGTTCCTGCCGCCAAGAAGGACAAGGAGGCAGATTGGGGTCCTGAAGAGTTCAAGCTTATGGAAGCAAATGCAAAGGCCATCTGTTTTCTACAGACGTCCCTCTGTGAAAGGGACGCCACTCGTGTGAGCAATCTCCCAACGGCTAAGCTTCAATGGGAAGCTCTGGAGAAGTATCATGTTGGGACGCTTGAGATGAAAGAAGACGTCCAGTTGGAAGCAAAAAGGGACTTCTACAAATTTAGGATGTTCACAAATGAGACCATCACCGACTACTCCTTTCGCTTTGAGGCCCTTCTAACTAAGTTGAAAAACTTGGGTGTCAAAGAAACGGAGATTACTCAGAGGATGAAGGTTCAAGTCTTGATAGATGGACTCACGGGACCATGGAACTTTGATAGGATGACGTTCAAAGAGAACCAGGCCAACAAAGGACTGTCCATGGAGGAAATCTATGGAAAACTCAAAGGGTACGAAGCAAGAAGAAACCAAGATCTGGCAGAAATGGGAAAGAGTCCCCAGAATGAGCTGGCTTTAACTCTCGCGGCTAGGACGCCAGAGTGTGAGCAATACTATCAAAGGCAAAGAGAGATAAACTCAATGCTAGAAGCCAAAACTCAAGAGCACCAAGAAAATCTTCGTCTTCAAGCGTTAGTGGAACGCAAAGGGAAGACTGAAGAACAAATTTCTGAAGAAGATGAGCTAGCACTGTTGCACAAAACCCTTCGTTCTTTGTACAAAAGAGGCAAAGTTCCAAGAGTGAAGATGCCCTATAAAAAGGAAACTCGCAAGCCTACAGATGCAGAAATTAAGGAAATAGTTTGCTACAAATGCAACAGAAAGGGACACATGGCCAAGAAATGTACCACAGGCCTATCATCAAAGGAAAAGGCGCTTGTTGGTGCATTTGAGGGTGCATGGGACGACCTTGACTCAAGTGATGAAGAGCCAGAAAATCAAGTGGCCTACATGGCTATGGAAGACGCCCCAGAGGACGTCTCTGAAACTGAGCAAGAGGTAACCCATGAAACCATGTTAAACTCTCTTGAAAAATGTTCAAAACCAAAGCTCATTAAATTGATAACTCAAATCATGCAAGAGAGCTATGCTATGAAACAAAGTTTTGAGGAAGCTGAATCCGAGAATATTGTTGTGGAATGTGAAAATTGTAGTACCATGTCTTTTCAACTAGAGTCCTCTCAGGAAGAAGTCAAGTCCCTTAAGAGTCAGATTGTGTGCTTAAAGCTCGAAAATGCTAGTCTTAGGGACGAAGTCAAAGTTTTAGGAAAAAGTCCGATGACCGAAACTGTTAACCCAATAGTTTTTGTCCCAGCTAGGAAAGGACTAGGGTATGAATCAGGATCAAAAACTCTCTCCCTAGTGACTTTGAAGCTAGCAAGACTACTGAACTAGAGCTTGAAAGGGAAAAGACAAGGAATCTAGAAGAACGCATTAGAGTTCTAGAGAGTGGTGAGAAAGGACAAAAGGACTACTATACAAATTCTGTCAGTCACAAAATCTACAAGAATATTGCTAAGGGAAAAGGATCTAAGGTAGTGGACCCTGAGAAAATGAAAGAGAATAGAATTCAGCGTCCTAACAAAAAGTACTATCTTGGAAACTATTATAGGACGTGCTGGCATTGTGGCAAAGGTGGTCACTACCAGTATGAGTGTCTTAAGCTGAAACAAGATCTTGAAAATGGAAAGAAGGCTAGAAATGGACGTGAGAATGCTAAACCTAAATCTGCTGATAGGACGCATGCTAGTGTGCCAAATGCTAAAGCTCGATCGCCTAGGACGCATGCTAGAAGATCAAATGATGTAAATGTTTATGATCATTTGCCTATGAAGAAGTTTTACCCATGTAACGAACCAGGTAGGGGTCACCTTGCCTGGGTCGCAAAGAACTAACTCTTCTTTTCAGGTGGAAGTGAGAGGAAGCCCGTGGATCATCGATAGTGGTGCTTCAAATCATATGACTGGAAGCCGGATCCATCTCACTTCTATCTAAACAAATGCCACGGGAGGAACTGTCTCGTTTGGCAACAAGGGCAAAGGAAAGATCAAAGGGACGGGCACCGCAAAGCTGAATCAATCCATCAGTGCGTCCAAAGTTAGTCTTGTCGAAGGACTAGGTTTCAACCTCCTCAGTGTCTCTCAAATATGTGATCAAGGTGAAAACCTAGTCACATTTGACTCTAAGGAATGCCTAGTCATCAACAAGAAAACAAATCAAGTCATTCTCAAAGGAACTCGTGAAAACAATGTCTACGTTTTCAATCAAAAATTCAAGCCTGCATCCAAGTTGTGCTTATCTGTTTCCGCTGTGGACGCCGATCTCTGGCATCGACGTCTAGGACATGCGGGACCTAGCACAATCTTCAAGCTTCATCAAAAGGATCTTGTAAGAGGTCTTCCCAGAATTGATCCTGAGCAAATTGAGCTATGTGAAGCATGCATCAAAAGGAAGCAGACAAGATTGTCCTTCAATTCCAAGAATGAAGTGAGCACAAAGAAGCCATTGGAACTTCTTCACATGGATCTATGTGGACCCATGCAAACCCAAAGCTATGGTGGAAAAAGGTACATGTATGTCATTGTAGATGATTTTTCAAGATTCACTTGGGTTCTTTTCTTGGTGTCAAAAGCAGATGCCTTCGGGATGTTCAAAATCTTCATCAAGCAAGTAGAAGTTGCTCTTGGGACGAGCTTGAAAGCTCTAAGGTCAGATCATGGAACGGAGTTTAAAAACTCAGAGTTCCTTGACTTTTGTGACCAACAAGGAGTCTCCCACAACTTCTCTTCTCCTCGAACTCCCCAGCAAAATGGTGTTGTTGAAAGAAAGAATAGGACGCTGGAAGACATGGCAAGGACGATGCTTTTGGCCAGCGGCGTCCCCAAACACTTCTGGGCAGAAGCCGTTGCCACTGCAACCTACATTGTCAATCGAGCTATGGTTCGTCCATTGCTCAAAAAGACGTCCTATGAGCTCTTGAATGGAAGAAAGCCAAACATTTCACATCTCAAAGTCTTTGGGTGTAAATGCTTCATCCACAACAACGGCAAAGACAACATCGGCAAATTTGATGCCAGGAGTGATGAAGGAATATTTCTTGGGTACTCCCTCATAAGCAAAGCCTATAGAGTCTTCAACAAACGGACTCTTAAGCTCGAGGAAAGTATCCATGTAGTATTCAAAGAAAATGCTTCTCTCAAGAAAGAACCAAGTAAGAAGGAACGTCGCTCCTCTTCTAGGGACGATGATGAAGATGATGAAGAAGAACCAAAAGGCTCCTCCAACAAATACTATGTTCCTGGGAACGCCCCTGAGTCTCGCGTCGAGGTCTCAATGGGAGTTCCTAGTGAACAACAAGAGCTTTCTCAAACTTGGTCGCTATACCGAGTTGAGGCCGGTGAATCAAGTCAACAAGGAGAAAGACACAGTGTGGACGCTCCAGCTGAGGGGGAACACACTGAGCCGACAAATGAAGAAGACGGATTTGACTCTGATGAGTCTGATTGGACGGACCCTAGGTGTACCCCTACCAGGGATGCTACTCATAAGGGATCCAACCTTTCAAGACTTCACTCAACAGATCAAATCATCTCAGACATCTCAAAAGGAGTCCAAACAAGATCAGCTGTGAATCAGTCCCTCAACGCCAACATAGCGTTCTGTGCCTTCAACGCCTTTGTGTCCTTAGTTGAACCTAAGAACATTAAGGAAGCACTCCAGGACGCTGATTGGATTCAAGCCATGCAAGAAGAACTCAATCAATTCGAGAGGAACAAAGTTTGGACCCTCGTCCCTAGACCAAGGAACAAAAACATAATAGGGACGAGGTGGGTCTATAGAAACAAGCTTGATGAAAGTGGCCGCGTATCAAGGAACAAAGCAAGGCTTGTGGCTCAAGGCTATAGGCAAGAGGAAGGGATCGATTATGATGAGACCTTCGCCCCTGTCGCTAGAATTGAAGCCATTCGCCTCCTCATCGCCTACGCCGCCCACAAGGCGTTCAAGCTCTTTCAAATGGATGTCAAGACAGCCTTCCTCAATGGCAAGCTTAAAGAAGAAGTGTACGTCGCTCAACCTCCAGGATTTGAAGGCGCTGATCACCCTGATCATGTGTATTTCTTGGACAAGGCACTCTATGGACTCAAGCAAGCCCCTCGTGCATGGTACGATAGGTTTGCGTCCTTTCTCTTGTCCAACGGGTACACACGAGGTAACATCGATAAAACACTATTCTTAAAGAAAGTCCTTAAAGATGTTTTGATTGTCCAAGTCTATGTCGATGACATAGTCTTTGGAAGCACTAACATGAGACTTGTAGAGGAATTCAAGAACTTGATGAGTAGTGAGTTTGAGATGTCCCTCATAGGAGAACTCAAATTCTTCTTGGGACTCCAAATCACCCAGCTCAAAGATGGGACGCGCATTCACCAACAAAAATACATCCGTGAAATGCTAGAGAAGTATGGAATGAACTCTTCAAAATCCATTGATACTCCCATCTCCCCCAACACTCGCCTTTATGCTGATGAAGAAGGCAAGAGTGTAGATCAAAAACTTTACAGAGGAATGATAGGGTCCTTGCTATATCTAACGGCAAGTCGTCCCGACATCATGTTCGTTGTGTGATTGTGTGATCGTTTCCAAGCAAATCCAAAGGAGTCCCACATGCAAGAGGTCAAGAGAATCTTCAGATACCTCAAGGGACGAGATGACCTATGCCTATGGTATCCCAGAAGAACGTCCCTAAATCTGGTGGCGTACTCTGACGCAGATTACGCTGGCCACGTGGTAGATAGGAAGAGCACCTCAGGAATGGCACAATTTCTTGGCTCATGCCTTGTATCTTGGGGATCCAAAAAGCAAAACTCCGTGGCACTCTCAACCGCGGAAGCTGAGTACGTTGCTGCTGCTTCGTGCTGTTCACAAGTCCTATGGATCAAGTACCAACTTGAAGACTATGGTACGTTCCTCAACACAGTCCCTATCTTGTGTGATAACACCAGTGCTATAAGTATTGCCAAAAATCCTGTTCATCATTATAGGACGAAGCATATTCATATAAGACATCACTTTCTTCGTGATAATGTTGAACTTGGATTAATTAAGGTAGATCATGTTAGGACTGAGGACCAAGTGGCCGACATTTTCACAAAAGCACTCGATAGACGTCCCTTCGAGCACCTCCGGTTGCTTTTGGGGATGATAACTTTCAAATGATCAAGTCCCGTTCTATTATTCCCTCAATGATTGGCTATGTTTTGTTCAGAACTCGTGTTAAAGTAATGTATTCATTTAAAGCCATCTTTAAAGGACGCTAGTCTAAGACATATGTTTTGCTTGTGTTTTTGAATGGTATTCAATTCGCTTTTCATCTCAAGAGTATCCCTGATCAAACTACCCTCATCATAAGCCGAAATGATGGGAACTCTAAGCTTACCTAAGCCGAGAATCTCGCAAACGCGTCCTATGAGCGTTCTTTGTTTTATCTTTACGGGACGTACTTTCTTGATTTTCAAAAATGGTTCTAAGTGATCAAAGGGACGCGTGTTAAGAGCTGGGAGTTGTCCGTACAGAGTTCTTAGTTCAGAGGTTGAGATCAGTGTCTGGGACGCCATGGTTCAGTCCAGTGTAGTGAAGTGTTGTGTGTTGAAAGGACGCCAGGTCAGAGTACTTTGCAGTTCTGAGAAGTTTGAATGTTTGAAAATGGGAAGGTGAACCGTCTTAGAGAAGTCTCAGCGAAGATCTCGGGATATGCGCAAACAGTGCTCAACAGCTGTGTTTCTTAGCAAAGAAGAAAGCCACGTGTGGGAAGGCGGGTGGAGGAAGCCGAGTGTAAAGACCCTGTTACCCCTGCCCGTCCAACTTCGTCTTCTTCCTATAAATACCCACCTGTGCATTCCGAAACATCTTCTTCGCTCCTCTGTTGTTTACTCACTTATAGAAATCTCTCAAGATCTACAAAATCTTCAAACGCATCCCGAAATCTCATCCTCAACCCTAATCCTCCTCTATATAAACCCTCTCTCTCAAATGGCCAACACCAGAGCTTCCAAAAACCCTTCTCCATCGTCGGCGGCGAAAAACCCTAGCTCCTCGAGATCTCCTCCGGTGAAAGGCCGGTCATTAATGGAGTCAAGAGGCAGACCTTCCGGCCGCCAAGACCCCCCTCGCCACCATACTTCTTCTCAATCCACCCAGCGCCGCCACTCCAACACCCCTCCCCAGCCTCTTCGCTCCCAACCTCCACAACAAAAACAACAACCCCCTCGCTCTCAATCCAAACCCAGTCAAAAGCGGTTTCCTTTTCTGGAGAAGCCCTTCAAACCCGAGCCTGAGCAGATAATATCGCCAAAGCCTCTGTTTACAGTGGCTCAATTGGACGGCTCCCCTCTCAACCCAAACGCCGTCCTCCCCTTGACCCTCTCATTGAGGACTGGCTTGAGAAAGAGCCAAGGACGCTCGCCAACATCTGTCTTAGGGCGTCCGCTCACGAACATCCTCCTAAAATCCAAAGACTACTTTACTACTTCATGGTAACGTACGTCAAGCCCCGCCTTGCGGAAACCAACAACTCCAACCCTCCTTTCATGGGGCCAGGCATTATTTCTGACTCGTTTGGTGGAACCGTGGACGAGCTCGCCAAACTGCTCCCCGATATAATGGAGTTCGTCGTGGCTCCTGCGGGCTCCGTCCCATCTCACAAACGTAAAAGGCCTTCCTCTCCCCCTCCTTCCAAATCGCTCCAAATAAAAGGCCCTTCATCCTCTCCACCAAAACCAATCCCTTCCTCCCCGCCCCCCGCCCCTAAGAGACGCTTGAAGACGTCTGCTGAGCTCGAGGGCGTGACCGAGCAACAAATGGCAGCTATCCGCCTCTCGGAGCTTGCCATAGAGAAAGAGGAGAAGGCCAGGCAAGAGCAGGCCGAAAAGGACGCCATTGCTGCGGCGATCGAGCAGAGTTTGCAAGACGTCCCTCGTCTTCCTCCTCCACCACCAAGGATAGAGGACGTCACTCCCGCTCCTGCTCCTGCGGCTTCCTCAGATCCGCTTCAGGCAGAGATCGAGGCGGACTTGGCAAAGCCCATGCCAACCGCTCAACAGGCGACTCCTCACGTACAGGTCCCGGCCAAGGACGCTGTACCAAAAGTGATTACTCTTGAGGACTCTCCTGCCAAGAAGCCGCCTCCTCCCCCTGCTCCGCTCAAAGTGAAGCCCATATCCATGGCTCCGCCAAGCTCCTCCTCTGCCCCCGCTACAAAGGCCAAGATAAGAACTCCCTCTCCCTCTCCTCCCAGAGCTTCAACTCCTCCTCCTCCTCCGCCCGCTAAGGCCGTCGAGGAATCTGCTCAAGTCCAAGGGACGCCTCCAACGCCCGTCCCTACAGAGTCCTTGGCACGGACTCCAGCGGTGGACGCGCCTCCCACAGAACAGGTGTCCACTGCTGAGGACACGGAAATGGCTGAGTCCCATGAGCAAGGGGACGAGGCCTCAGACGAAGAGGACGTTCCTCACCAGGATGAGGAACCTGAGGACGAGGAGGGAGACGGCGATGAAGAAGACGCCGGTGATGAAGTGATTGTGAGCAACGGCAGTAAGCAGAAACGCTTAAAGAAAATCTTGTCGCCGCTCCTTTTCACCGCCCAGTTCCTCGAAGAGAATCAACGCCAAGAGTTTTTGGAACTGCTTGAGTTCCAGGGATGGACGCACCTAGGCGCCGAGGCCACAGAAGTCGACCCCGAACAGGTTCTCCGCTTTTACTCCAAATTTGAAATCTCAGAAGTAAAAGGGAAGCCTCAAGGGACGTTCGAAATTGATGGGGACGAGTACTCAATTGCTGAGGGTACCGTCCGCAATATGCTAGGCCTACGTCCCTCTCCGCCAGATGCAAGGCACGACCTTCCCAACAAGAATTTTGGTCGTTTCTCCCAGGAAGAGATCTTCAACAGAATATTCAACGGGAGACGACCAATTGCTAGGGACAGGGTTGCTCACTGTCTCTCCAAGACGGGCGTCCTTGCGCATCACTTCATTGTGCGCATGGTCGTCCCCCGCCAAGAAAAGAAGTCGATAGTCCAGATCACTGACAGTATCTTGCTGGACGCCTTCTTAGAACGCAAGCCGATCAATTTGCCGTGGGTAATCTTGGAGCACATGGGCAAGTGCACAGGAGGCAGGCACTCTCTTCCTTTCCCTGGCTTGGTCAAGCAGATTCTTAAGCAGCAGGGCCTCTATGCTCCAAAACAAGAACAGTCCTTTGGCATCCACTGGTGTTGGATCGTAAGTCAGTTAATGAGGGCGTCCTTAACTGGGTTAAGGGTGTCCTTTAGTGCAGCGGAAAGACGACTTAACAGGATAAGTGGACACAAGTATTTAGAGAGGAACCCCACTAAGACCAACTAGTCTTGTGGGTAAACCTCTACCTCCGTTGGAGGATTTTCAATAGCCGTCCCTTATCTTATTGAGAGTGAGTCCTTACAACTTAGGCGAGTCGTTACACTTCTCTGAGCTAAGCGTCCGTCCTTAGTCTCACTAGTAACACTCCTTTCAACCTAACAAGTAACCTAACACTCTTGGCTATAAGGAGGCTATCACTCACGTCTCTCACGGTCCGTTGTGAGAGACAAACTACAACTCTAACAGATTTGTGGTTTGTATTGGATTTGATGTGGTTGGACTTTCTTTCTCTTGCTTCAAGCTCACTTGATCTTCTCGATCTTCTTTGGTGTTCTTGAATGCTTTGGGAGAGCTTGAGAGAAAGTCTTCAAAGTCCACCAACGCTATGCATACCCTTGGGAGGGTATTTATAGCGGAAGTGGTTCTTGTCCTCTAGCGTCCTCTGAGATTGGGCAGGATCCTTGACCTTTGATCAACGGTGCGATGAGCCTCTTGAGGAAGTCAACTCTGTTGACGCTTGGGAAGCCTCCGCGTGGGTAGGGGACCATCGCTGGGAAAGCGACGTCTTTGGCATTGTCTACACGTGCCCAGACAAAGGAAGCTTCCTTCTGAGGACTACGGCCGGACGTGATGTAATCATGTTGGGGCGGCCTTGATTTGAATTTGAACTTCGTTCGTATTTTGGCGCGCGTCCCTTCTTGATGAGGACGTCGTCCTATCTGCGCAGGAACTTCGCCAATTACGTTTATCCTTGGAAGTTCTGGAACCGTGTGTCCCTACAGCTTAGGGACTGCCGTTCACTTGTTGTCCTTTTCGCGCATGTGCGTCCACTGGACTTACCTGAGATCAACACTTGGACAACTTATCAAATACCTTTGAGTTTGTCATTATCAAAACAAGGGACGATTATTATTGGTTTAGATATTAACGACTGGCGTCCTTAATATCGTCCCAACAATTTCCCCCTTTTTGATGATGACAAACTCTTTCAAATGATGCGCACAGAAGTAAAGCTTTTAGCATGAGGAACTACACTTTGATTTTCTTTTAGCTTAGGTTGGCAGCAACACTGTCTTTTAAGTGCGTCCTATTTTGTTCTTAACTAGCGTCCTTTGGACTTGGTCGAAATTCCCCCTAAACACATGCTTTCTATGACAACTTAATAATAATCGCATCTCTACAAAACTATACTTCCCCCTTTTGGCATCATCGAAAAGGAGAACAAGTTGAAAAGCATGCATGCACGAAGTCATAACTAAAGAAAGGAACGCTTAGACAAAATGAATCACAAACGTAATAAACTGCATTCATGAAGAGAGAGTACGGTCATTACAATCAGAATGGTCCAAATGGGGACATCGTCCCAAAGTCTTAAGAAAAAAATAACAAAAACAAGCGATAAACTGTTTCAGGGATAGAGAGGGGGGAGGTGATCATTTTCGGGGACGCTTTCCGAGAGCCTTGAGATTCTGCTCCTGAAGATAGTTATTCTGCGCAAGGAGCTCATTGTTGCGTTCCAGAAGTTCTGTGTGGGTGTGGAGGGTGTCGTGAACCTGCTGGATTAAGTCAATCATCATGCACTGGTTCTCGATCATCATTCCCATCAGATACTTCGTAGGATGCTTCTCGGCCTCATCAGGGACGCTCATACCATCGAGCTCGTCCTCGTCATCAGCAGCGTCCTCAGCTGGCGTCCCAACTGCTTGAAGATTTTCAGCCTCTGGATCTCCTTCCTCAGTCTCAGCAGCAGCAGCTTGAGCTTTCCTCTCAGCTTTAGCTTTCCTTTCAGCCTCCTTCCGTTCCTTTTCCATTTGGCGTTTGACAGACGGAAGGGGCTCATCGCACCTGAGTTTTCCAACTGGGGGCAAGGTGATTTGCCTAACGTCCCAGTGGATGCCAAAGGACTGTTCTTGTTTAGGAGCATAGAGTCCCTGCTGCTTGAGGATTTGCTTGACCAGACCGAGGAAGGGAAGAGAGTGTCTGCCTCCTGTGCACTTGCCCATGTGCTCCAAGATTACCCGTGGCAAGTTTATCGGCTTGCGTTCCAAGAAGGCATCCAGTAGGATACTATCAGTGATCTGGACAATGGACTTCTTTTCTTGGCGGGGGACGACCATGCGCACAATGAAGTGATGCGCAAGGACGCCCGTCTTGGTTAGGCAATGAGCGACTCTGTCCTTAGCAGCTGGCTGTCTCCCATTGAATATTTTGTTGAAGACTTCTTCCTGGGAGAAGCGGCCAAAGTTCTTGCAAGGCAGATCATGGAGAGCATCTGGTGGAGAGGGACGCAGGCCTAGCATTTTGCGGACGGTGCCCTCAGCGACTGAGTACTCGTCCCCATCGATTTCAAACGTCCCCTGAGGCTTCCCGTTAACTTCTGTGATTTCAAACTTGGAGTAGAAACAGAGAACCTCATCAGGGTCAACATCTGTGGCCTCAGCGCCTAAGTGCGTCCATCCCTGGAACTCAAGTAGTTCCAAGAACTCGTGGCGTTGATTCTCTTCCAGAAACTGGGCGGTGAAGAGGAGCGGCGATAGGATTTTCTTGAGGCGTTTCTGCTTGGAGCCATTGCTCACTATCACTTCATCACTAGCGTCTTCTTCATCTCCATCTCCCTCCTCGTCCTCAGGTTCCTCATCCTGGGGAGGGGCGTCCTCTTCATCTGAGGCTTCGTCCCGTTGTTCTTGGAACTCAACCATTTCAGTGTCCTCAGCTGCGGACGCCTATTCTGTAGGAGGCGCGTCCTCAGCTGGAGTCCTTGCCAAGGACTCTGTAGGGACGGTTGAAGGAGGCGTCCCTTTGACTTGAGCAGTTTCCTCGACGCCCTGAGCAGGCGGAGGAGGAGGCGGAGTTGAAGCTCTGGGAGGAGAGGGAGTAGGAGTTCTGATCTTAGCTTTGGTGGGGGGGGGGGGGGCAGATGAGGTGCTGGGCGGAACCACGGAGATAGGCTTCACCTTGAGCAGAGCAGAGGGAGGAGGCGGCAGCTGAGCAGGGGGAGGAGGCGGCAGCTGAGCAGGGGTAGCGTCCTTGGCCTGGACCTGTACTTGTGGAACGTCTTTGGCCTGGACTTGAGGGGCGTCCTCTACCCTTGGAGGAGGTGGAGGGAGTTGAGGAATTTCCTACAGACTTGCTTGGATCGCCTTCTCAACGGCGTCCTTCTCTGCTTGCTCTTGCTCTTGGCGCGCCTTCTCCTCTTTTTCCAGTTGAATTTCGGAGAGACGAATGGCGGCCATTTCTTCATCTGTGACGCCCTCAAGCTGAGCAGAGGTCTTGAGGCGTCTCTTTGGGGCAGGAGGGGGGGAGGATGGGGCTGGTTTTAGGGGGGTGGAGGAAGGGCCTTCTAGTTGGAGCTTTGGAGGAGGAGGGGGAGAGGAAGGCCTTTTACGTTTGTGGGATGGGACGGAGCCCGCAGGAGCCACGATGAACTCCATTATATCTGGGAGGAGCGCGGCGAGCTCATCCACCGTCCCACCAAACGAATCACGAATGATTCCTGGCCCCATGAACGGAGGGTTGGAGTTGTTGGTTCCCTTGAGGCGGGGCTTGACGTACGTTACCATGAAGTAGTAAAGTAGTCGTTGGATTTTGGGAGGATGGTCATGAGCGGACGCCCGTAGACATATGTTGGCGAGCGTCCTTGGTTCTTTCTCGAGCCAGTCCTCAATGAGTGGGTCAAGGGGAGGACGGCGTTTAGGGTTGGCCGGGAGTCCAGAAACGGAGCTTTTATTGACGTTGTCGGGTTCAGGCTCGGGTTTGAAGGGCTTCTCAAGGAATTTGAAGCGTTTTTGAGCGGGTTTGGATTGTGGCCGGGAAGACTGGGGTTTTTGTGGGGGAGGTTGAGATTTTTGTGGCTGAGGCGGGGTGGTTGAGTGGCGGCGTTGGCTGCTTTGAGAGGATGAATGGGGGCGAAGGGGTTCATGGCGCCCAGTTGGTCGTCCTCTCGAATCCATTAGAGATCGACCTTTTACTGGTGTAATGGATCTTGCCGAATTCTGGTTTTTCGCCGCCGACGAAGACGGAGAAGATTTGATGGTGTTTCTTGTGTTGGCCATGTTGTGAGAATGAGGGTTTAAATAGAGGAAGATTAGGGTTGAGGAGAAGATTTTGGGATTTGAGATCTAGGATTTGGGTTTGAGAGATTTCCAAATTTGAGCAAGCAACAAGGGAGCGAAGAAGAGTTTTCAGAAGGTGCAGGGGCATATTTATAGGAAGAAGACGAAGTGGAACAGTCAGGGGTAGGAAGGTAGTTTCACTTGGCTTTCTCCATCCTCAAGCTTGCACGTGGCTTCCTTCTTGGCGAAGAAACCCAGCTGTTTAGCACCCGTTGCACATATCCCGAGATTCACTCTGAATTTTCTCTGAGACGGTTCAACTTCTCATTTTCGAAATTCAAACTTCTCACAACTGCAAAGGACTCTGTCTTAGCGTCCTTTCAACACACAATATTACTATTCTGAACTGAACTGCGGCGTCCCAAACACTGATCATAACCTCTGAACTTAGAACTCTGTACGGACTGTTCTTCGGCTCTTAACACGCGTCCCTTTGATCACTTAGAACCATTTTTGAAAATCAAGCAAGTACGTCCCGTAAAGATAAAACAAAGAACGTTCATAGGACGCATTTGCAGGATTCTCGGCTTAGGTAAGCTTAGAGTTTCCATCATTTCGGCTTGTAATGAGGGTAAGGTGATCAGGGATACTCTTGAGATGAAAAGCGAAATGAACATCGTTCAAAACATAAGTAATACAGATGTCTTAGACTAGCGTCCTTTAAAGATGACTTTAATGCATGACATACTTTAAAACGAGTTCTCAACAAAACATAGCCAATCATAGAGGGAATAATAGAACGAGACTTGATCATTTAAGAGTTATCATCCCCAGGAGCAACCTAAGGTGCTCGAAGGGACGTCTATCAAGTGCTTTTGTGAAAATATCGGCCACTTGGTCCTCAGTCCTAACATGATCCACTCTAATTAATCCAAGTTCAACATTATCACGAAGAAAATGATGTCTTATATGAATATGCTTCGTCCTAGAATGATGAACAGGATTCTTGGCAATACTTATAGCACTGGTGTTATCACACAAGATAGGGACTGTGTTGAGGAACGTACCATAATCTTCAAGTTGGTACTTGATCCATAGGACTTGTGAGCAGCACGAAGAAGCAGCCACGTACTCAGCTTCTGCAGTAGAGAGAGCCACGGAGTTTTGCTTTTTGGATCCCCAAGACACAAGACAAGAGCCCAGGAATTGAGCCATTCCCGAGGTGCTCTTCCTATCCACCACATGGCCAGCGTAGTCTGCGTCAGAGTACGCTACCAGGTTTAGGGACGTCCTTCTGGGATACCATAGGCATAGGTCATCCCGTCCCTTGAGATATCTGAAAATTCTTTTGACCTCTTGCATGTGGGACTCCTTTGGATTTGCTTGGAAGCGGGCGCACAAGCACACAGCAAACATGATATCGGGACGACTTGCCGTTAGGTAAAGCAAGGACCCTATCATTTCTCTGTAGAGCTTTTGATCCACACTCTTGCCTTCTTCATCAGCATAAAGACGAGTGTTGGGGGAGATGGGAGTATCAATGGGCTTTGATGAGTTCATCCCATACTTCTCGAGCATTTCACGAATATACTTCTGTTGGTGAATGCGCGTCCCTTCCTTGAGCTGAGTGATTTGGAGTCCCAAGAAGAAGTTGAGTTCTCCTATGAGGGACATCTCAAACTCACTACTCATCAAGTTCTTGAATTCCTCTACAAGTTTCATGTTAGTGCTTCTAAATACTATGTCATCGACATAGACTTGGACAATCAACACATCTTTAAGGACTTTCTTTAAGAACAGGGTTTTGTCAATGTTACCTCGTGTGTACCCGTTGGACAAGAGAAAGGACGCAAACCTATCGTACCATGCACGAGGGGCTTGCTTGAGTCCATAGAGTGCCTTGTCCAAGAAGTACACATGATCAGGGTGATCAGCGTCCTCAAATCCTGGAGGTTGGGCAACGTACACTTCCTCTTTAAGCTTGCCGTTGAGGAACGCTATCTTGACGTCCATCTGAAAAAGCTTGAACCCTTTGTGAGCGGCATAGGCGATGAGGAGGTGAATGGCTTCTATTCTGGCCACAGGAGCGAAGGTCTCATCATAATCAATTCCTTCCTCTTGCCTATAGCCTTGAGCCACCAGCCTTGAGCCACCAGCATTGCTTTGTTTCTTGAGACACGACCACTCTCATCAAGCTTATTCTTGTAGACCCACCTTGTCCCTATTATGTTTTTGTTCCTCGGACGAGGGACGAGGGTCCACACCTTGTTTCTCTCAAATTGATTGAGTTCTTCTTGCATGGCTTGGATCCAATCAGCATCATGAAGTGCCTCCTTTATGTTCTTTGGTTCAATTAAGGACACAAAGGCGTTGAATGCACAGAACGCTATGTTGGCATTATGGGACTGATTCACAGCTGATCTTGTTTGGACTCCTTTTGAGATATCTGAGATGATTTGATCTGTTGGATGAAGTCTTGAAAGGTTGGATCCCTTATTAGTAGCGTCCCTTGCAGGAGTACTTCTAGGATCCGTCCAATCAGAGTTATCGGAGTCATACTCATTTTCTTCATTGAGAGGGTCAGAGTGTTCCCCCTCAGGTGGAGCGTCCACTCCTTGACGTGGATCACCTTGCAAACTTGATTCACCCACATCATCCTGAGCTACACTAGGAGCATCCACTGAGACTTCTTCAGGGTTTGGAGAGGCGTCCTTAGGAACATAGTATTTTTCTGAGGACCCAAAGTCAACTTCATCATCGGAGTCGTCCTGCTGTTGGGATGATGAGCGTTCTTTCTTCTTTGGTTTTTCTTTGTGAGAGGAGCTTTCTTTGAACACAACATGGATGCTCTCCTCAAGCTTTAGAGTTCTTTTGTTGAAGACTCTATATGCTTTGCTGGTGAGGGAGTACCCAAGGAATATGGCCTCATCGCTTCTTGCGTCAAACTTTCCAAGTCTTTCTTTATCATTGTTGTGAACAAAGCACTTGCACCCAAAGACTCTGAGATAGTCGATGCGAGGCTTCCTTCCATTCAACAATTCATAGGACGTCTTCTTCAACAAAGGACGGATCATGGCTCGATTGATAATGTAGCAAGCTGTAGCAATAGCTTCCGCCCAGAAGTACTTGGGGACGCTATTAGCTAACAGCATAGTCCTTGCCATATCCTCCAGCGTCCTATTCTTTCTTTCCACAACGCCATTTTGTTGAGGAGTCCTTGGAGCCGAGAAGTTGTGTGAGACACCATGTTGATCACAGTAGGCCAGGAACTATGAGTTCTGAAACTCCGTCCCATGGTCTGATCTTATGGCTTTGAGAGGCGTCTCAAGAGCAACTTCTACTTGTTTGATGAAGACTTTGAATGCGTTGAAGCAATCTGTTTTTGATGCTAAGAAAAGAACCCAGGTGAATCGAGAAAAATCATCTACAAGAACGTAAATGTACCTCTTTCCATCATGGCTCAACGTCTTCATTGGTCCACAAAGATCCATATGAAGAAGTTCCAAAGGCTTCTTCGTACTGACTTCGTTTTTGGACTTGAAGGACGATCTTGTTTGCTTCCCTTTGATACAGGCTTCACATTGTTCAATTTTCTCCGGATCAATTTGGGGAAGTCCTTTTACAAGATTTCTTTGATGTAGCTTAAGGATTGTGCTTGGTCCAGCATGGCCAAGCCGGCGATGCCAGAGGTCAGCGTCCTCTTTTGACACAGATAGGCACAACTCAGATTTAGGCTTGAACTCCTGGTTGAAGATGTAGACATTGTTCTGGCGTACTCCTTTGAGAACAACTTTGTTAGACTCCTTGTTGATAACGAGGCACTCCTTTGAGTCAAATGTGACTAGGTTTTCACCTTGGTCACACATTTGAGAGACACTTAGGAGATTGAAGCCAAGTCCTTCAACAGGACTGACATTTGAAGCTTTAATGGACGGATTGAGAATAGCAGTTCCCGTCCCTTTGATCTTTCCCTTGCCCTTGTTGCCAAACGAGACAGTTCCTCCCGTGGCACTACTTTGGATAGAAGTGAGATGGATCTGGCTTCCTGTCATGTGATTTGAGGCGCCACTATCAATGATCCATGGGCGTCCCCTCACTTCCACCTGCCAAAACAAAGTTAGTGTTTGGCGACCCAGGCAAGGTGTTCCTTACCTGGTTCGTTACAGAAATAGAACTCTGGTTCTGGCATGTAGTCATTTATATTCACATCATTTGAAATAGCATGCTTTCGGAAAGATCTCTTAGAACGTTTAGGACGTCTGGGGTTAGCCTTGTGGACAGACTCATTATTTTCAATGTTAGTCCTAGCTGCTTCTCCCCGTTCAATGTCTTTCTCTAGTTTCAAACATTCATATTTGAAGTGATCTCCTTGTCCACAATACCAACATGTCCTGTAGTAAGTACCAAGGTAGTACTTCTTGTTAGGACGTTGGATTTTGTTCTTTTTCATCTTTTGGGGGTCAGAGACTTTTGAATCTTCCCCCTTAGCAATTTTCTTGTAGATCTTATGACTAGTAGAGTTAGTTTAGTAGTCCTCTTGACCTTTCTCTCCACTTTCTAGGACTCTAATTCTTTCAAGAAGATTCTTGGTCTTTTCCCTTTCCAACTCAAGTTCTGAAGTTTTGCTTGCCTCAAAGTCGCTAGGGAGGGAGTTCCTAGAGTTAGACTCATAGCCTAGTCCTTTCTTGGCTGGGACAAACACCATTGGTCTAAATTCCTCAATGATAGGACTCTTTCCTAACACTTTGACTTCTTCTCTAAGGTTAGCGTTCTCTAGTTTGAGACACATCATTTCAGTTTTTAAGGACTTGATTTCCTCACAAGAGGACTCTAGTTGAATTGTCATGGGACTACAACTTTTACATTCAACCACAATGTTTTCATTTTCAAGTTCCATTTCATCCATTCTATTTTGCATGCTCACACTTTCTTCCATGATTTTTCCAATGAGTTTAATAAGCTGGGACTTAGAGCATTTTTCTAAACACTTCATCATGGTCTCACGGGTTACCTCATTTTCCGATTTCGGAGCGTCCTCTTCAGCAACTGTGACGTCCTCCATAGCCATGAGTGCTATATGTTCATTATCAGAGGCGTCCTCAACAGCTATGTATGCCTCTTGTTCATCGGGTTCTTCATCATCTGAACTGACATTATCCCATGCAGATGCGAACGCTCCAATGAGAGCCATCGTCCTCATGTCCTTTGAGGATATTCCCGTTGTACATCTTTTAGCAAAGTGTCCTTTCTTGTTACATTTAAAACAAGTAAGTTCTTTCATCTCTGCCTCTGTGTACTTGGGACTCTCTTTCTTAGGCATCTTGTTCTTGTTGAAATGTTTACTCCTTTTGCCAAAAGAACGTAGAACTTTGTTAAAGAGAACAAGTCCTTCTTCTTCTTCAAGTTGTTCCTTAGACTTGCTTTCTTTTTCTTTCAAAGTTTGAACGCGCATCCTTTCACGGTTCTCATTCTTATTTGCTTCCACCATCATAGCGAGTTCTTGTTGATGACGAAGATACTCAGCGTGCTCTGGTGTTGATGTCATTAAGGCGAGATCTGTCTGAGGGTTCCTAGCCAATTCAGCCATATCGGCTTCCCTTCTTGCTTCATAGCCTCTCAGCTTCCCATAGATCTCTTCCATATCCAGGGTCTTGTTGGCTGTATTCTCCTTGAACGTAGTCCTATCAAAATTCCATTTCCCTGTGAGTCCATCAATGACTACTCCAACTCTGTTCCTCATAGAAATTTCAGCTTCTGGGATGCCCAAGTTTCGCATCTTGGTCACAAGGGCTTCAAAGCGGTACGAGTAGTTCTTGACAGTTTCATTAGGCAGCATTCTGAAGGCATAGAACTCTCGTTTGATTTCAAGCTTAACGTCTTCCTTCATCTCAGCGGTCCCTACGTGGTACTTCTCGAGAGCTTCCCACTGCTGTTTTGCCGTTGGCAAGTTGCTGACTCTGGTGGCGTCCCTCTCACAAAGGGACGCTTGAAGGAAGCATACAGCCTTAGCATTAGTTTCCATTAGCTTGAATTCATCGGGACCCCACTCGTCCTCTTTGTCTTTCTTGTCCTCAGGGACTTTGAGGTCACCCTTCATGATCACCTTCCAGCATTGATAGTTCTGACCTCTACAGAAGTTCTCAAATCTGATCTTTCAGCGGTTGAAGTTGCCGTCCGTCAGACATGGAGGCTTTGTGAAAGAGATTCCAATGGGTTCCATGTCCATATTTACCTGCAACTCAGTAAGAATCTAGAGCGCCCGCTCTGATACCAATTGTTGGATCGTAAGACAGTTAATGAGGGCGTCCTTAACTGGGTTAAGGGCGTCCTTTAGTGCAGTGGAAAGACGACTTAACAGGATAAGTGGACACAAGTATTTAGAGAGGAACCCCACTAAGACCAACTAGTCTTGTGGGTAAACCTCTACCTCCGTTGGAGGATTTTCAATAGCCGTCCCTTATCTTATTGAGAGTGAGTCCTTACAACTTAGGCGAGTCGTTACACTTCTCTGAGCTAAGCGTCCGTCCTTAGTCTCACTAGTAACACTCCTTTCAACCTAACAAGTAACCTAACACTCTTGGCTATAAGGAGGCTATCACTCACGTCTCTCACGGTCCGTTGTGAGAGACAAACTACAACTCTAACAGATTTGTGGTTTGTATTGGATTTGATGTGGTTGGACTTTCTTTCTCTTGCTTCAAGCTCACTTGATCTTCTCGATCTTCGTTGGTGTTCTTGAATGCTTTGGGAGAGCTTGAGAGAAAGTCTTCAAAGTCCACCAACGCTATGCATACCCTTGGGAGGGTATTTATAGCGGAAGTGGTTCTTGTCCTCTAGCGTCCTCTGAGATTGGGCAGGATCCTTGACCTTTGATCAACGGTGCGATGAGCCTCTTGAGGAAGTCAACTCTGTTGACGCTTGGGAAGCCTCCGCGTGGGTAGGGGACCATCGCTGGGAAAGCGACGTCTTTGGCATTGTCTACACGTGCCCAGACAAAGGAAGCTTCCTTCTGAGGACTACGGCCGGACGTGATGTAATCATGTTGGGGCGGCCTTGATTTGAATTTGAACTTCGTTCATATTTTGGCGCGCGTCCCTTCTTGATGAGGACGTCGTCCTATCTGCGCAGGAACTTCGCCAATTACGTTTATCCTTGGAAGTTCTGGAACCGTGCGTCCCTACAGCTTAGGGACTGCCGTTCACTTGTTGTCCTTTTCGCTCATGTGCGTCCACTGGACTTACCTGAGATCAACACTTGGACAACTTATCAAATACCTTTGAGTTTGTCATTATCAAAACAAGGGACGATTATTATTGGTTTAGAGATTAACGACTGGCGTCCTTAATATCGTCCCAACAACTGGGACGTTAGGCAAATCTCCCTGCCCCCAGTTGGAAAACTCCGCTGTGATGAGCCGCTCCCATCCGTCAAACGCCAAATGGAAAAAGAAAGGAAAGAGGCTCAGAGGAAAGCTAAGGCTGCTGCCGCCGCTGCTGCTGAAGAAGCTCAAGGTGATCCAGAGGCTGAGAATTTGCAAGTAGTTGGGACGCCGGCTGAGGACGCTGCTGATGAAGAGGACGAGCTCGATGGTATGAGCGTCCCTGATGAGGCCGAGAAGCACTCTACGAAGTATCTGATGGGCATGATGATCGAGAACCAGCGCATGATGATTGATCTAATTCAGCAGGTTCACGACACCCTCCACACCCACACAGAACTTCTTGAGCGCAACAACGAGCTCCTTGCACAGAACAACCATCTTCAGGAGCAACACCTCAAGGCCCTTGGCAAGCGTCCCCGAAAATGATCACCCTCCCTCTACCAACCCCTGAAACAATTTATCTTTTCTTTGGTTTTTGCTAAGACATTGGGACGCTGTCCCCGTTTTGAACCATGTGTTTGATTGTCTGTAATGATCGTACTTCTCTTGCTTTATGAATGCCGTTCATTACATTTGTGATTCATTTTGTCTAAACGTTCTTTACTTTAGTTATGACTTTGTGCTTGCATGCTTTTCAACTTGTTCTCCTTTTAGATGATGCCAAAAGGGGGAAGTATAGTTTTGCAGAGATGCAATTGTCTTTAAGTTGTCATAGAAAGCATGTGCTTAGGGGGAATTCGGCCAAGTCCAAAGGACGCTAGTAGAAAATAAAAGAGAACGCACTTAAAAGAATGTGTTATATGTCAACCCAAGCTGAAAAGAAAATCTAGTGTAATCTCTCATGCTAAAAGCTTTACTTCTGTGCGTATTATCTCAAAGAGTTTGTCATTATCAAAAAGGGGGAAATTGTTGGGACGATATTAAGGACGCCAGTCATTAATATCTTAACCAATAATGATCGTCCCTTGTTTTGATAATGACAAACTTAAATGTATTTAACAAGTTGTCCAAGTGTTGATCTCAAGTAAGGTCCAGTGGACGCACATGAGTGAAAAGGACAACAAGTGAACGGCAGTCCCTAAGCTGTAGGGACGCACGTCATCAGAACTTCCAAAGCTAAACGTAATTGGCCAAGTTCCTGCGCAGATAGGACGGCGTCCTCATCAAGAAGGGACGCGCGCCAAAATACGGACGAAGTTCAAATTCAAATGAAGGCCGCCCCAACATGATTACATCACGTTCGGCCGTAGTCCTCAGAAGGAAGCTTCCCTTGTCTGGGCACGTGTAGACAACTCCAAAGATGTCGCTTTCCTAGCGATGGTCCCCTATCCACGCGGAGGCTTCCCAAGCGTCAACAGAGTTGACTTTCTCAAGATACTCATCACACCGTTGATGGAAGATCAAGGATCCTGCCAAGCATCAGAGGACGCTAGAGGACAAGAACCACTTCTGCTATAAATACCCCCCCCCAAGGGTATGCATAGCGGTGTGGACTTTGAAGACTTTCTCTCAAGCTCTCCCGAAGCATTCAAGAACACTAACGAAGATCAAGAAGATCAAGTGAGCTTGAAGCAAGAGAAAGAAAGTCCAACCACATCAAATCCAAAACAAACCACAAAATAGTTAGAGTTGTAGTTTGTCTCTCACAACGAACCGTGAGAGACGTGAGTGATAGCTTCCTTATAGCTAAGAGTGTTAGGTTACTTGTTAGGTGGAAAGGAGTGTTACTAGTGAGGCTAAGGACGGACGCTTAGCTCAGAGAATTGTAACTACTCACCTAAGTTGCAAGGACTCTCTCTTAATAAGATAAGGACGGCTATTGAAAATCCTCCAAGCGGAGGTAGAGGTTTACCCATAAGACTAGTTGGTCTTAGTGGGGTTCCTCTATAAATACTCGTGTCCATTATCTCATTGCGTTTCCTGTTAAGTCTAAATTCCGCTGCACCTAAGGACGCCCTTAACCCAGTTAAGGACGCCTTTACTAAGAGACTTACGATCCAACATATACAAGCGTATGGATAGCGTAAAGGTAAAATCATCCTTATCATCCATCTAGAACCGTTATACCAAAATCTAAGCCAAATCAACCAAATTAAAACCACCTAATCGGGAATCTATCCCATTGAGATCAAATCTTCAATTAAACCAAAGGCTTATTTAAGCCCTTAATTAACCCAAACCTTCGTCCATCACCCAACTCTTCTTGCCGCCTGACTTGTCCGATCATGGTCGCCTGATTTTCTTGTCCGGTAAGTCTCGTCTGTCTCCATCTCCTTCCTTCGGTTTTGGCCGCAAGTCTCAACCCATCTTGTATTCTTGTAGCCCATCTGTGTAGGCAGTTGTACCAGCCAAACTCCTCTCGTTCATCACCGGAACCGTGTTCGACCGTCGCCGTCTATCCCCGTGCCCCGGTGAGTCTCGTCTTCCCTCCGTTCTTCCCCTTTACTTCGGCGTTATCGCCAATCTGAATCTGGCCTCTTCTTCTTAGTGCTGGCGTCGACGGTGTGCCACCGAATCGTCTTCCTCGTGCGTCGTCGGGAGCCTTGTCGCCGGTAAGCATCGGTCTCGGTTTCTCTCTCTGTTTTAGCGTCGGGTGAGGCCTGAGTGTTCGGGGTTGGTTGGGCCAGAGTCGAGTGGTTGGTGTTCAGGAGCGGCGTCGGGAAAAGGGGGCCGTCGCCGCTAGCCGGGGTCGCGTCGGGATGAGTCGTTGGGCGCGGGTAGAGTCGGATCTGGAAGTACGGTTTCGAGTCCGGGTCCTGGGTTTCAGGGCAGGGGCGGTGTTCGTTCTGGTTCCGGGAGAGCAGGGGCCGCGCCGAGCGAGGAGGCGGACGGCGGTGTGGGTTCCAGCGGGTTTGTGGCGGAGGTCTTGTAAAAGGGAAGGGAAAGTTAGTGTAGGCAGAGAAGTCGGGGGATAAGGTTGAAGAAGGAGGAGATTGGTGGGCCCCAGGTAGGTCAACAATTGACCAAAAAGGTGTTTAGGTGGAATTGGGGGTTTGGGTATCGTATTTCTTTATTGGGTTTGATGGTGGGTCGAAAAAATTAGCTTGTCAGGTTCGGTTTCGGGGTTTTATTTTCGTTTCGGGTTCTTCATAAATTTTCTTAATACGGAGTAATAATAATTGTCTTGACCTAAGAGCGCGTTAATTACCATTTTTAGGTAATTGATTTTCCCGAGCTCGTTATTTTCCTCCGTCGTAGCGAAATTCCTTCATTCATCAGGTAAGTCGATTTTCGACTTGCTCAGTCCTGCTCTAGCCTGTTAGGGTTGCGTGGTAGTTATGGGATTGGTTTTGGGAACTAGTCCCGATCGATCTTTTAAAATGTTTTGATATGTGTGCTATGTGTAAATGGTTTTGGAAACCTGTTTTTGAAAGTTGTTATCTATATACGCATATTTTCGTCGTTGTTTTCTCTATGTTGGGCAGCGCTCCAGTGAAGGCTGATTGTGGATGGTTGTGATGGGATGGACGGTTGGAATGAGGATGGATGGTTTATTGTGGATGGTTGTGATGGGATGGACGGTTGTCGCTTGCAGTGTTGATGCAGAGCTGCAGCATAGGTAGAGTAAGGTATGTGGTGTTGATGCAGAGCCCATACCATAGGTAGAGCCTCTGATTGCGTGTTTTGTGTGGAATTGATTGAGTGTAACTGGACTTAGGACTGGACTAGAGATATGTGTGTGATTGTGGACTTGGTTGCTGACCTTAGTAAAACTGTTTTAAAACGTCTCGTAGCTTCCATGTTAACTCTGACTTGATAGGATAGGATCTGACCCCTCGGGGAACTATTTTTCATTCCAAGTAATCAGGATCCCATGACCGAGCCTCGGCGAAATGGTGGTGCGGAGCAGTAGCGCGTGTCATAGTATTGGGGTTGGGTGTTATTATGACTATTGTTGTTACTTTTATTATTATTGGTCTTGGATTATATTAAGTGATATTGCAAGTGTTTGTCTTTTAGGATGAGTTTTAGGATTTGAGTATTTGGATTCGAATTTGATCTTGGAGTTTAGTGTATGTTAACTTGTTTTAAATTATAAAGGTTATTTTATTCAAATACAAGTTGGATGTTTTCTACGTTTTCTCGCCGTGCCCGCGTTGCAAGATCCAAATGTTCGTTGTCGAACCAGCTTGGTAGTGCCTCGTGAGGTCTACTACCGAGTAACACCTTGTCAGAAAGACGGGGTGTTACACTACTTGTGAAAGTGACTGTCCTTGACTTTTGTTAATTGTCTTCTTTATACACTACATTAAGCATGAATTTATTTCCCTATAAAAAAAAGAGAATGAAATTAATTGATTAGCAAAAATACGTAAAAATCATACAAATATGTAATTGATTGTGTAGAAATTCTAACCTTTTCATCTATAAAAATTAGCTCTTTCGATGATATTTCATTATTAGTATTAACGACGTTCCACATCTTCAAGAGACGACCAAAAATTATATATTTTTTGTTCCTTTGATTAGTAAGCTCATGAAAAGAGTAAATCTCCATAGTAGCCTACAACAACAACACCAATAAGATTTAGAATATAAACAAAACTAAATCATATATAAATCATGATGAAAAAATATATACCTTTGATTGGCAAAGTTATCTCAAAAAAAAAATGGGAACTAATGGTATGGAGATACGTAAATGTAGAAGAATGAGTGGATGAGAGGTGTATTTATAGGAAAGAAGTTCTAGATGGGTAAGGATTAGTAGAATTTTTTTATAAAGATTTAACTAAGATATATCTTAGCTAAAAGATAAAAAAGATAAAATTTCCATGCCAATTGTATATTAAGATAAAATATATACGTACATAGTAAAAGAAGTCCTAGCATTGTATATTAAGATATATACGTACCAATTGTTAGCATTATCATATATGCTAATATCGTATATGTTAGTTTCATATTAGAGTTATCTTTTCCATGCCAATTGTATATTAAGATATATACGTACCAATTGTTATAGTAAATTTATACGTACGTAGTATAAATAATAATAACATATATTAACCCCAAAAGATAACAAAATTTCTACGTAAAAATTGTATATTGTATATTATGGTAAAGATAAAATTTGTACATGCTAATTGTATATTGTTTCTATGTAATACAAAATTTACATAATTTTTTCAATTTAATAGATAACAAAAGATAAACTTTTCATGTAGAGAGTAGGAAGATAAATTTTCTAATTTAATAGATGACAAAAGATTACTTTTTGAAAAAGATAAAAATTGTACATGCTAATTGTAAATTTCCCAATTTAATAGATGACAAAAGATTTTATTTATATTACGATATATACGTACCAATTGTTGGCATTATCATATATGCTAATATCGTATATGTTAGTTTCATATTAGAGTTATCTTTTCCATGCCAATTTCCATGCCAATTGTATATTAAGATATATACGTACCAGTTGTTATAGTAAATTTATACGTACATAGTATAACACAATTTACATAATTGTATATTAAATTTATACGTACCAATTTACATAATTGTATAATTTATACGTACATAATTGTATAACAAAATTTACATATTATACGTACATTGAAAAGTTATGCTAATTGTATATTGTTTCTATGGAATACAGAATTTACATAATTTTTTCAATTTAATAGATAACAAAAGATAAAATTTTCAAGTAGAGAGTAGGAAGATAAATTTTCCAATTTAATAGATGACAAAAGATTACTTTTTGGAAAAGATAAAAAATTGTACATGCTAATTGTAAATTTCCCAATTTAATAGATGAAAAAAGATTTTAAATAAAATATACTACTTTAATAAAAGGGGTGATGTGGCGCAATATGGTGGCGGAATTTGCTTCCACTTTAGTATATAGTAATAGATTATAGTAGATATTGATTTTTTTTTGGGTAAATAGTAGATATTGATTGATTTACACTCCAGTATGGACGGATTACGAAACTGTCCAAGTTGAACCTAGTTTTCTGAAAACCTTGGACAGTTTCAGAATCCGTCCATAAACGAACATCCGGTTCGCTTAAAAAACGGCCCATATGGACGGGTTCTGAAAATGTTCAAGTTTTTCAAAAAAAACCAGCTCCTATAGGCAGGTTTAGAACCCGCACAAATACTGATTTTGAATTTTGAAAAATACGGCTCCTATGGACAGATTCTGAACCCGTCCAAAAAGCCCGTTATGCCGCCGACGGATTTCGCTTTTTATGCGGCCTCGTGCGTTTTCACTATTGAATTCGTGGATGATAATGATTGATAGGTTTATTATTATGCATTGTAGTATTTTTATTTCAATACTATATTGTCATGAAAAATGGTTATTGGTTTCGTAATTATTGTTTATAATTTTTTAGTACATGATTATTTTTTTGCATGTTGTTGAAAATTTGCAAGTTCGTAGTTATTACGAGTTGTTTATAAACTTCCCATTTTATTCATAGGTTTGTCCGTCTAGTGAGCATTATGATCACACACAAGTCGACTTCTCTACGCACTTTGCAAATGACGGGTTTGATACAATGGAAGAGTTGAGACAATGGGCTAGAAAGACCGGTCTTGGTCTATCTATGCTCATTTCGACTAAGTCGTCCAAACCCGAGAAGATCATTCTTCATTATTATAGGTCGGGTACGTATAGATCGGAGAGGAAGAAGGAGGTGAAGAAAACACGGGAATCGAAGAGGGCCAAGTGTCCGTTTGAGTTGCATGGGTTGTTGAGCAAATGGAATTCCTATACACCCTCTCGTTGGACATTATCGGTGATAAGAGGGTACCATAACCATGAGTTTCCCCCGATGGAGCCGCACACATGTCTCCCAATTTGGGCCCCCTCATGGTACTTGACGAGTTGAAACATCATAAAGGTTTTCATGGCACATTACGAGTTCAACCATCGTGCAACACTTCATGGTATAAGACGAGTTCAACCATCTTGCAAGACTTCAAGGTATAAGACGAGTTCAATCTTGTAAAGGACTTCATGGTTCATGGCGAGTTGAACCATCATCAAGGTCAATATAAAACATAAGAGGTCCTAACCTAGTGGCTAGCACTTAACGATGAAGTTCTTCATGGTCGATATAAGTTATATGTGGCATCCGATCTGTAGCTTAATATTTTTTTTATGTTTTAAATGATAAAACGTTGAATTGTTGTAAAAAAATGGATATAATTATTTGAAAAAAATCCAAGAAACGCCCATTAGGGTAAAACCCCCATGTACTAGTCCAGAAACCGTCCATAGGGTTTAAGGTTTAGGGCTCAGGGTATGTGTAATGCCCTATGGACGGATCCGTAACTCGTTCATGGGAAGTTTTCAAACCCGCCCATGGACGAATTCGTAACTCATTCATGGGAATTTTTCACACCCGCTCATGGACGGATTCGTAACTCGTTCATGGAAAATTTTCACACCCACATATGGACGGATTCGTAACTCGTTCATGGGAATTTTTCACACCCGCCCATGGACGGATTCGTAACTCGTTCAAGGAAATTTTTAACACCCACATATGGACGGATTCGTAACTCGTTCATGGGAAGTTTTCAAACTCCGTCGCCGCCCCTCCCTGCACCATCTCCTCCGACGTCCGCAGTTCTCCCTCCACCGAACCTCCCTCCCCGCTGCCGGTTTGGATCCCACCGGTAGAAGTCTACCCGGATCCGCCAGTCGCCGCCGACGTAAGTACATCCGCCTCCTTCGCCGGTGTTTCCATATCCGCCTCCTTTGTAGTCGGACTCGAACGGAATTGGACGGGTTTGGAATTGTTGGATAACCCGGTTTGCAGGCGGCTGCTGGGTTTGTAAACCCGCACAATATTAGGTCAAATCTTAGACGGTTTTTGGATCTGTTCAACTTGGACGGGTTTAGGATCTGTTCAAGAAACCCGCCCTCAGGCACATCCGAACCGGGTTTATTAGATTAATATGGACGGGTTTCGGATCTGTTCAAGAAAAACCCGGTTTTCCAAAAAATCCATGTACGGGTTTGTAATTTGTCCATATCGGGTGCGCAACCGAAATTTTTGAGTGCGCAAAATTTCGCCGAAAAAAAAGGGTGTTGCAAACAAGTATACTAAATCTTTACTCAGTAAATCAAATATAGTTGTCGGTGAAGATGACGCTCTAACATTGAGCCACCCACGGTAAAATGTCATCTGGATTTTATAAAAAATATTGGGACATCGTAGGACCAACTGTAATTAAAGCAGTTAAAAGCTTTTTTCATTCAGGTAAAATTTTAAAGCAAATAAACCATACGTTTATCACACTACTCCCAAAAAGAGATAATCCAGAGTCGACGAACCATTTTCGCCCGATAAGTCTTTGCTCGACCATATACAAAACAATTGCAAAAATCATCACAGAAAGATTAAAACGTGTAATGGAAAAACTTATACATCCTCTACAAGGTGCCTTTGTCCCCAATCGAGCAATTCAAGACAATGTCCTCATTGCGCATGAAATCCTTCACTCCTTTAGAGGAAGGAAAGGAAAAGACGGTTGGTTAGCCATTAAACTAGACATGGAGAAAGCATATGACCGCGTCGATTGGTCATTTATGAACAAGGTCTTACTGAAATTCGGGTTTTGTGACACCTTTCTCAACTGGATAAAGGAATGTACACAAACAAAGTCGTTTTCGGTCCTTGTCAACAACGGACCTACAGACCCATTCGTGCCGGCTCGCGGGCTTAGACAAGGGGACCCTCTTTCGCCCTACTTATTTATTCTCGGAATGGAAATCCTTGCTAGAAAACTCCAACAGACAAGCGATAAACCACGAAGCCAGATTGGATTCACCCTTGCGCGTGGGGGAACCCCGATTCCGTTCCTTGCGTTTGCAGATGATATCATAATTTTTAGTAAGGCAAGCCAGAGTGCTTGTGACCTGGTTAAACACATAATCGAAGAATACTGTGCAATTTCAGGACAGAAAGTGAATTTCCATAAATCGACCTTTCATCCCTCCAAATCTGTAGACAACCAAGGAAGAATAAGAGTCCAACAAACACTGGGCATAACACAAATGTCAGACCTCGATAAATATCTAGGCTGCCCTATGGTCAATGGTAAAGTAAATAAGGACACATTTAGGGACGTTGTAGGATCTACAAAAACGCAACTTTCCAAATGGAGAGCGAACGCTCTTTCTCAAGAGGGGCGCACCACTCTTATCAAATCAAACCTTACCGCAAAACCGAGTTACATAATGCAAAGTTTTATGCTGCCTGCTAGTATCCATAATGAACTAGACCAGATAAATCGATGCTTCCTATGGAACAAGGACCGAACGTATAAACCTCTTATCGGGTGGGATAAGATTTGTAAACAAAAGGAATATGGAGGCCTGGGAATAAGAAAATCAGAACAAATGAACAAAGCACTTCAAATTAAGTTGTTATGGAAAATTATTGCAGAACCAAACAACATTTGGGTCCGAGTGGTGAAGGAAAAGTACCTTAAAAATGACATGTTACTCAAGTACAAAAAGCAAGCCAACACATCATGGCAATGGTCACAACTGATGAAACTAAGGACTGAATTCGCGGAAGGGCTTATATGGCAGGTGGGGAATGGAGAAACAATTAAGTTCTGGACGGATAATTGGGTTGTCAATGAACCACTGAAGAATCATGCATTAGACCCCGATAGCATAAATGAAGAACGGAAAGTGAGTAGTTGTATTAATGATAAAAAGGAATGGATTAGGGAAGAACTCATAAAACTACTCCCACATAACATTGTTGACAAAATTACTGCAATCCAAATCCCGGAAACACATCTGCAAGACCGCCTATACTGGGCATCGAGCAAAAACGGTTGGTTTTCCATGGCCTCAGCTGTTAACCTAGTGGCGAAAACAAACACACTTACCCGAAGCCAAAATAGTTGAATTTGGAAGTTAGACACACTACCAAAAGTGAAGAATTTCCTCTGGAAGATAGATAAGAATGGACTACCAACCAAGGATAGACTACGAGCAAAACAAGTGTCGGTTCCCCTAGAATGTACTCTATGCAACGGAGCAAATGAGGACACCGGACATCTACTTGTTGATTGCCCATTCACACGGGGTACAATCCAACAAGTTAACCCAATCATAGCGGATGTAATACAAAATTATGATACCATGGGCAAAACACCTAGCAATATAATAACAGAGCTACACCACATGACTGGTACAGACATATTCACAGAGTTAGCTGTCATTTGGTGGTGCCTATGGCACCAAAGGAACCTAAAAATATTTCAACATGATCCAGGTAACACAATCATAGATTTACCTCAACACATCCGGAACCAAATCATACACTAGAAAAGAGCTAGGAGATACACAGAATATGAGGAAAAGGAGGAAAGGAAACCGAGCAAACCAAAACGATGTAATCGAAATGGAAAATGGGAAAAATCCGTGAACGGGGTCATCAAACTGAACTTTGACGGCTCGACTCTGAGTGATGGATCAGCCTCAGCAGGTTTTGTGCTTAGAAACTACCAAGCGGAAGTAATTGCCTTGGGAGCCAGAAAATACGACCATAACTCAATATTAAACACTGAGACCCTCGGACTTCGAGATGGGGTGAGGAGGGCCAAAGAATTGGGGTTCAAAAAGATTGTAAATTGAAGGCGACAACTTGACGGTAATTGAAGCCGCTAAGGGCACGAGGAAGTGTCCTTGGCAGATTGATTTACTGATCTCGGACATCTGGGGCTTCCTCCACGAGTTTGAGTCAGTCAAAATCAAGCATGTGAGTAGGGATTTTAATTCTGTGGCTGATAAAATCGCGAAACTGGCCACGACCTCCCTACCAACCACATTGTGAATCACCCAGAACTGTTAGTTCTCATCCGAAAGGATGCTCTAAGACGCCCCCCGTAAGCGGGGTTCCTAATTCTTACCTAATCAAAAAAAAAAAAAAATTGAGCCACCCACGGTTATCAGAACACTTGGGTGCCTGATGACTACTAATGGATGACTACGAAGCTATCAGAATAGGCCATCCTTCTTCGACATCAAGGGACTTTCAATCCACATCGCTTTCCCTTTCCGACCATCCTCGTTTCCTCCGATTAGAAGATTCACGCTCTCCGCATCTTTAATTGTGGATTGATGATCGCCTGCACAAAAGGTTTTTCATTATTTATCCCTCTCTGTCCTTCAATGAGAAAATAGTGGCTTCCATTTTGAGCTGCTTCTTTCGTTCTGTGCTCCTCCTTGTGTGTTGATGTGTGAATTTGATGTTGAAAATTGAGATGTTGTCGTTGCAAATTGGGCAATTTTTGGGAAGTCCACAAGGTGTTTGTGAAAATGTTTATGTAAGGATTTAGAATTGCTCATGGCTATTAGGATAGAATCCTCATGGCTATTCTGTAGTGTAGTATATTGGATCTTCTTCATCTCGCTAAGTGTTGTATATATTTCCCATACAACAACAATATATACCCAGGGAAGTCCCGCAAAAGCAGGATCTGGGGTCAAGATGGGGCGTCCCAGACCTGGATGGAATGCGCCCAATACGACCCAAGGGATATGAACCAAACCAAATAACAAAACTAAACCGAAAAACCTAAAAAAACTAAAAACTAACACTAACACTAGAGCCATACATGAATAGAAAAACTGACATATTACTGTGAGTGTCAATGAGTAGCTAGGAGTTGAACAAGGGAAAATTGGGTGCGTGGAGGAGTGTGTAATAATTAATTGACTTGGATTGGTGATGTTTCCACAGCCCTTGTTGTGTTTGCATCAGTATCTATGCAATTTGGCCTTTGTCGAATTCATGACAAAACGGTAATCATGCGCTTTGATCTTTAATGGTTATGCTGACTGCTGAGGGTTTTCTGTTTGACAAGTGATTTATATGTTCAGAAAACTAACTAGAAGACTGTAGATAATAGTTTACATTGTCCGTGATGACTTGGAAACGGGCTCCTGAAAAGAGACTGATTTGAAGAAGTTTTTATCTTGGTTTATGCAGATTTCGGAGTTTCCTGCTAGACGAGCATATCACCGAACCCGTCATGGACGTCTCTGATAAAGAATCTCACCTTACAATCAAATCCTTTTTTGCTGATGACATGCCTGATTGGTTTCTTCTTGAAATCTTGCTACACCTTCCAGTTAAATCCATTTTCAGGTTCAAATCTGTCTCCAAACGTTGGCACGCTCTGATCAACGAGCCTTCTTTTGCTCATTCGTACACTATTCGTACTCTTCAAAAGAGCAGGAAACAACTCTCCTCACCCTGGACCCTCCTTTTCTGTTACTTGAACAACTACCCTGGCAAAATACCTCCAGACTACCTCGGCCTTGATGCAGCTTTCAAGCTTTGCAACTCTAAATACTTGGACCTGCTAATTTCTTCTCAGTTCCAGTGTCTTAATCAAGAATCATTCAACAGCATCAGACTTCTTGCATGTGACAACGGCTTGTTACTATGCTGCATAAACCAGAACTGGCAAGAGTTCTACTTCGTATGTAACCCTTTAACTGTACACTGGGTTTCAGTCCCTAGGCGTCCTCAGCTTCACAAATGGGTAAGCATCGGCTTTGCTGTCGAACCGAAAGATGGGTCTTTTCAAATTGCAAGAGTTGCGGAATTCACCGGCTCATCAAACGTGCTCGACTTGGAAATATATTCCTCCAAAGAGTCCAAATGGATTGAGAGGAAACTCACTTGCTCTAGCCCGGTTTGTCTATTCATAACTCACCGTCAGGCGGTTTCTTACAAGGGGATTCTCCATTGGAGAGAATACAATAACCGAATCATAGCATTTGACCCGACATCTGAAACTGATGAATGTCGTCTGATTGAAATGCCTAGAAATCGAGACAGAGACGGTCAAGGAATCCTCAGAGTCTCCAAAGGCGGTTTCGGTTTGTATTATCTTGAGATTCATACTAGGGGTTTCGACTTGTGGGAGTTGAAAGACTATGAGACTGGGGAGTGGTGTTTGCTGCATACGATTTCAGTCAATGATGCCTGGTCCATGGATTCCCGAGTGGTGAGGATGGTAAGGAGTGGTCGGCATAATCTGCATCCTTTGGCACTGCATCCTTTTGATTGTGATGTGGTTTACCTGACGTGTGGAGAACGTTTGGCGTCTTGTAACTTACGGACGAGGATGCTGGAAACTATGGAAAGTGAAAGGCTTCCATCGGATTGTATCGACTCATGGACGGTTGTTCCGTTTGTGTTGCCGTTGTGGCCAACTCCAGTTCCTCAGCCACAATTGCAAGGCTTTTGAGTAGATTGGAATCTTGGGATGAAGAAATGAGGAATTTGAAGGTGGTTTCTTAAGGTGATTTTTGTTCTTAGAAAGGTCTGAGATATTTAGGTGAATTTTGTGCAATAATATATTCTTCCTATACACCTACTTATGACTTTTGGTTTTTGGTTTTTGTTACTCAGTATGGGGGTTTAGTTTCTGGTTGGTTTAGGTACAAAGAGATATGGTTGAAATTAAGAATCAAATCAATGCACATATGAGCAAATTAAGTTACTTAAATCACATCAATAATTAGATGTTGAGCTTTGGCTTGATAGAATGCAAACATTTATTGGTACAGGATAGAGCTGAACAGGGTCGGATTTTGGAGAATGAGATCTATCCTTATAGTGGAATTACAATTTTAGTTGTAGGTCGTTACCACTTTTTCATATTTTTTCCAATTAGCTTCCATATTACACACCAATTCCAATTAGTCAGAGAGGCACCAATCATGCTCAAGCCAAGCTGCCAAACCAAAAAACCAACGAACTACTAACTACCAAGATCCTCTGCACGGTACAGAGCAAAAGCTCGCCGTCGAAGACTGAATCACGAGCCTTCAGAGATCGCATCGAGGAAACAAGATCCTCCGGACGATCCCATAAGGCAAATCAAGCCGACACTGGACAATGTCAAGCCAACCCCGACCAGAAAGAAGGTTACTGTGAAGAAGTTCTCAGATCAAGCACAATAGAGGTTACAAATCGATTTCCTTGATCGAAAAAAAAAAGGTTACAAATCGATTTAGACTAGAAAACCTCGACAACAACGAACGGTAGCTCTTAATACCCGAGAGACATGAGAATCACAGAACCTAAGTTTTCCAATAGTCTGAAGAATACACAAATTGCACCCAAGATACAAATACAAAGAAGAGGGTTGTGTATCCACTACAAGAAAGGAACTAAAAAACTAGAGAATTTTGGTGGATGGGCACAAAAGTGTTGTAAACAATAATGGCAATCACAAACGTATCTTTTCAAAGGTCCAAAAGACCTAACATATGAATTGAAAACTTATGACCTACATATACAGCTGGAATTGATCCCTCTAAAGTCTAAACATCAACGAGCTAACAAGCAACAAGAAATATACAAAATGCCGACTATTATTATTATATGTAAGTATGTTATCCAAGAAATGTTAGAAACACAAAGAACACAATTTCCAGGTAACTGCGACGGCTGTTCTGAATTTTTAGCAAAGAGGGGAATATAAACTTGATAGGGACAAGCTCTCACTTGGAGATTTTCGATTCAATTTCTTCCAAGCTTAAGCCTTTTGTCTCCGGGACGAGTAGTATGACAAATACAAGAGACAGCAGGGCGATAACTCCAAACAAAAGAAAAAGGTTATCAGCTCCTAGCAATTCCTGCACAAACAGAGAAAAGTTTACTAGTCAATGCCATCTCCAACATGATTAATTACCATGGTGCAGATTTAGCTACACATTACCTTCAAAGGTGAGAAAGCAAACGTCACGATTGCATTTGAGCTGAAGTTAGCCAGAACAGCAAGACTGATCCCTCTTCCTCTTGTACGAAGGGGAAAGATCTCTGACACCATCAGCCAGCTGATGGGTCCAAATGATATCTGAAATGACATTTGAAGATTAACTCATTTAGATGATCAACCACTTGAATCTCAAGGTGCTAAGACTTGTCAAGAGGCGGCCTCTTCAACAGGTTCAGGAGGCATATATGCATATGTTATAACATCAAAATGGAGCATAATTGAAAAGGGAGAAACTCAAGGATAAAGATTTTCTCGGCAATGATATTTTCTTAATTACAAGCAGATAAAAACAGAATTCGAGAAGCTTGTAATTACTGCCCAGAGAGTATAACTCGTCTCAGATTTATTTGATGGATAAAGATACTTAAAGAGGGAATGCACAGGCTTATGATTAAGCTGCTGGAAATTACTTGATAACAGCCAACATAAAGGAGGAGAGCAGCAACAGCAACAACAGGAAATCCCCCAAAATATTTGTAGTAACCAGAGAGGAGGAACAATGAAAGAGCCTGCACCAATTGCAAACATGGGAGTAAGGAGCTAGAAATTTGACATTCAAATTATGAGAAATGATACATAAAATCTTAACAAGCGAGTAAGATGCATACAATTCCACTAACACCTCCGATAAGTAACGGCCTTCTTCCAAGATCATCAACTTTAAAAACAGCTATGCCTGTCATAAGGAACTACAGACAGCAAGGGGCAAACAGCAAAGCTATCTCATGTTTCTAGAAATTTCATTGAATAGGATAAATGAGAAATCAAGCTTAAGGAAACAGCTTCTACCTTAAACAGACCAATAAGCACTGAAACACGAGTAGCATCAGCAGCAGCAGAAAATCCGGCAGTCTTTTACCGTGCAAGAGAGATAATCAATAATTTCAACCTTAGGTCCAGCGTTGGCATTACAAATAATTTTCTACCCTTTCCTTACCTGAAGGATTGAACCGGCATAATACAGCACGCTCGGCTGCCCAGTTATCTGAGGCATATAACCAGACAGTCAGAATCACACCAAGAGGTGGTTCTTAATCCAAGAAGTTGCAGAAAACTAACGACAAGTTTATTGAGTGATAAAGATGTACGGAAAGACCTGCTGGAAAAGAACCAAACCCCCACCAATGATGAAGGCTTTCAGGCTAGGCCCTTCAAACACCTCCATGAAGCTTCCATCAGGTTCTCCATCCATGTAAGCAGACTGCAGTGATACAAGTTGTTCTTCTATTTGCTTTTCGGAGACTTTGTCACCAAGTGGTCTGCCCCTTAATTTTCCAAGTGCAGAAATAGCCTTCTCCTTATACTCTTGTAGCGCCCCCTTACCTTGAGCTGCCCTTAGAAGTAACCAGCGCGGTGATGGAGGGAGTGACCACATTCCTAGACCCATAAGAAATGCCAATGGGATACTCATACCAAACATGTAACGCCATCCTCCAACCACATTAATCGCAAGGCTCCCAACAGAATAACCGAGCTGGTAGAACAGATGCCTTCCTCATTAGTTCAAATGATCAACAAGCTATTGATGGAATCTATACCTAAGCGTGACTCACCAAAATTCCGAGAACAATAAATAACTCTTTTAAGGAAATAAGTGTTCCACGAATCTGAGAAGGGCATGTTTCTGCAATATAAAGTGGAGCTCCATGCATAGCCTGCATCACAAACAATTATTCTACTAAGAATTGCAACTTGCACATAAAGTAAGCATAACATAAAAAACATAAGGTCAGGAGGAGCTCACCAACCCAATTCCAAGACCATAGAGGAGCCTTCCAGCTAAGAGAACTTCCAAGCCTGGGGCATATGCAGTTAATAAGCCACCAAGTGCATAAAGCGTGGCTGCTATTATCAGCTCCCTTCTCCTTCCTTTCAGAATTTTTTATAGAAATAAGTTAATCAATCAGCTCAAACTTCAACAGATGCACAGACCCACTAGGCAGCTACAGGACAGCAAGAGATTACCAAGGAAATCAGCTACGGGAAACACAAAGATGGATCCAAGAAGAGCCCCATAAAGAGAACCACTGACCTATATCAAACACTACAAAAATGTCAAAGGCACATACGGACATACCATTAACAAATTAATGTGAACTTATGCTAAAACTTACAAACCTTACCACAAGACCCAGTTGAATAGCTGAAAGATTGAACCATGTCGTTCCACTAAGTTCAGCAGACTGCGATTATCATATTGAAATGTCAGTGTATCTTGTTTCTTATTTTTACCACAAAGAAGAGATACCAATCTATATCTAACTATATACATACTAAAACAGTGGTCTTTTAGCTACATGTTAGCCTCAATTAGCCTATGTGTCGGCCTATGAAATGATGCCACATTTTAGGTCATTTGAAAGAACTAAAAATTGATTCACATATACTCTTTCTGACCTTCAGGGGTTGCAAAGCCCTTATGTTATTTTATCCAAATTTTGAATCGATTTTCAGCATCATCTTCTTGAGATCCTAGTGGTCTTCATCTATATTAGTGTTTGGTTCTCTATGTTGATCTGAAATTGCAAAGATTTTGAGTAGTTTTTTGAGTCTTATAGCTTCTCTTAATTCTTTTGCATAATCTAGACAAAGATATTAAGAGATTCTAAAAATTTTCCTCTATTCCCGTCTAGTAAAGAATTTTGGGTTGGAAGTTCCTAAAGTTTTACATGAAATTCATAGTTTGTATACCCATTAATTGGTATAGTATGTTCTTCAATTTTCTTGAATCTTGACTAGCTTTACCGCTGTGAATTCATATCTCTTTCTGTTTCTTATATCTGCTACATGAAGGAAGTATTGGACGTTGACCTTTGATTGTTTTGGCCTTTGATCTTATCCTATACATAAGTCTGAAAAGAGAGCTCTATTGATTGTTTTGGTGCTGACAGTCACACTAGTTGGATGTGGGAGAGTTGAGGAAAGGGGTTTTGGTTTTAGTTTTGGCTGTATTGTGGAGATTGATGATCCTGGAACACTCCCTATCTTTTTTCTGTCATTGATTTAATTGGAGGCTTATCCTCCATATCCCCCACTTTGTGGTGGATCTTGTTAGCATGCATTTCTTTAGCTGGTGTATCTGGTTACGGGTTCAACTTCAAGCGGTCTCTCATTATAAGCTTTGGCTAGCAAACTAAAATTCTTACTTCATTAAGAAAAAACGAAAAAAAAACTAGTGATAACCCTATAGGAGAATATACCTGTAGTGCAATAGTAGCACCAGATGTGGCACCAATGTCATACCCGAACAACAGGCCTCCCAAGGATGGAAAGACGAACCTGTTAATAATCATCAGTTAGGTAGTGGCCGGAAGAAACAAGCCATAGCTTAAAATCAACTACTGCTTGTATGGTAACATCAGCCACAATTAATTGACCAACGAATCTCTCTGCGCACCAGTACCTTATAAATTTATAATCAACTACTGATGTGCATTTCTCAGCCCATAATTAAATTCAAAAACTTGCACACAAGTGTAAGAGCAATCAAAATGTAATGCACATAGAAACTCAATAGTTCTACAATTCTAGAACAATTCAAGGAAGCCAGAAACACAATATCAGGAGAATCCAATGCACATAGATAATTGATTGATCGGGGGAAGAATTCGTACGGCAAAATGACAGAAGACCAAGTGAAAGCCTCTTCCGATCCAGAAACAAGCGGCTTGTCAGGAGAATCTTCTCCGGCGAAATCCTCCGCGCTACCAACCTGGTAAAGCAAAACACAGTGGAGAATTGTTCAATTAGGTTTTTAAGAGTCCAATTGGGGAAAGCAACAGCAAGCAAGCTATAACTCTGAGATGTACCATGGCGATCATGTTGCGCTTTTTGATGGAGGACGGAGGAGTTACGATCGGAAATTTGCATCTCAGGGAAGCGCTGGTGGCGGAAGGGAAATTGGAGTTGAAACAGCATTGAGGAGAGAGATGAACTTGGGTTTTGGGGTTCCATCGAGGGATTGTGAAAGGCCGAGTTGTGGAAGTGGAAGCCATGGCTAAGGGACGACAGTTCGCATCCCAACTGTCCACCTTATCCGAGTAGCTTTGCCTGTGCTTGAGGACAAGAGTTCTACTTTCCTACAAGTAATTACTCCTATAGTGACATGGATTTGGCATTAAATTAAGGGATGTAAATGAAATTTGAGCAAATACTAAAGCAATGGAGAAACATCATGTATGGAGAAATCTCTCACTCTCGTGCTTGCCTGAATTGATATTGTCACAAGAAGATATTGGGCAACATGATTAATAGAAATTAATTAGAGGTTGATTCCAGTAAAAATATCTCTTATATGTGAACAACACAAACAAATATATGAACATTAAGGGGCATTCTCATTTGATTCAAATCCGTCTTATTAATACATGTAATAGCACGATTCCAAAACATTCTAACTTAGAGACCAAATAACTACACATGATAAATAAGACATGATATCACAAAATCACAAATATCCTTTTGACATTCGCATATATGATATATCTGTTTTACGTTCACATATGTTTATTTTTTTTGGTTGAGGCCACTGCCCGTGAGAGTCAAAATGGTGACCTTTGGGTACTACCCTTGGAGGCTTAACCGCTCGATTAGATATCCGAAGGCGTTCACATATTTTTATTTGTTGTTCACCGTTTACATTTACATGATAAGGAGTATTCTCATTTGATTCAAATGCAATGAATTAAGAGGGATTATTTTAGCTTGGTTTTATGTGTGGTTAGAGTTTATATATTATTTAAGTTTAATTAAGTTATTTTAGTATTTTTATTATTTTATTTATGTTTTTTATAATATAGAATGATTAGGATTTTCTACATATACGGTTTTAAAGTTCTCTCCAATTAAAGATTTAACTTTATTACAATTAACTTGTGCGAAAAAATAATATAACATTATAATCAGTAACCAAAGGTTAATATTAGAAATTCAAACATAACATTAGATAAGCTTTACGAAAATCACATAGTTTTTAAGTTCGAACAGATCCGATCCTACAAACATAACAACTAAACAAATAGCTGTAGTAGAGGGATGACATTACTATGACGACCGGGTTGAAACAAGGGGTAAGAGAGCGGCGGTTGCGATGACATGGTGGGTTTGGAAAGTGTTTTATTGGAGACGATTTCATACCCAAGTAGTCTTGTAATTCATTGACAAAGTCTGTCAACTCGTCGACAAGTTGTTTCAAGTGTGAATACCACTTTGCACATCCTACGATATAATTTATTTTATGAAAAAGAATAATTTTATGGATTGGGGAGTAACATAGTTTATATATATACATATATTAAAATTATTGAATGACAACTTGTAAAAGTGTACCAACGGAGCAAGGGCTAGAAGCGGTTATTTGACCAATCGTTGGCTGGAATCCTTTAATTAGCAAATATGGATGAGAAATTCGTAAGCTCCATGACTTATAATCGTCATTCGTTGAGGAAGGATCAACTGCATTTCATTATATAGCAACCCATGAATTTCACTATATAGCAACCTCTATCGAGGAAAACCTTTCTAACCGCGCTATATGGGTTGATGACAGGACCAGAGATGCTCTGTCGGTAGTAATATTGACGGTAACATCGCTCTAGTTGGTAGGCCTTTCTACCGTTACAACTCAAGGTCTTGTTACTCGATCTTGGCTCGAAGGGGACATGCCAAGACCAATACTAAGTAAGATTAGAATAAATCCATCATACCCATGTCACAACCCATGCATTTGATCGAACCATCTCGAATAGTCAAGTGTTAGCTCTATGTACACATAGTTGTAAAGATTTTTTTTGAATGAATAGGTAATTTTCATTCATGAAATTAATAAGTTACAAAAAGAATCTTCTAGTAAACCTAGAAGATAAGAGTTTGAAATGCCCACCTTGGAGCATCATCTTCTATACTATCTATTGTGTTTCCCCCATCTAGCCTTGATACTATTTTTCACATGTGTTGTATTTAATCTTCATATGATCAGTTTGTACAAGTATTGTAATATCTAGTGGCTAAAGTTCACAGGACAGGTGTTAAACTTGGGGTCTAACTCTAGAACCAATCTGGTCAAGCTAAATTGGAATCTACCCTGGTTTGACCGAAGTGGATGGCTTCAATTAGCAATTGACGACTAAGTTTGGGCCTATTTAGAGTTTTGGGCTTGATTGTTTGTAACATGAATGGAGAGACCCAAAAACCAACTAGTGGTCCATTTAATCTCAACAAAGGCACGTTTTTGTCTAGCTAATATATAAGCTTCTAATTGGGGTTTTTGAGCTGTGATACACAACTTGAGAAAAACCTAGCCGTAAAAGAAAAGAGAGAGAGAGAGAGAGAGAGAGAGAGAGAGAGAGAGAGAGAAGGAAGGAGCGTCTCTGACGGTGCCAGCTTGTCGCCGGAGCGTCGTTGTTGGTGGCTTCTCATATGAAGACGAAGCCACTGTTTTCAGCCGTGGAGAGGGGGCGAACCCTCTTCGATCCTACACCCTAGATTGCTCTTCTGTTTTCGTGTTTCTTTGTGTTCTTGGCTTAGATCTGTTGATTGCTTCCTTGTACAAACCTATGGCTTTTGATCTAGTGCATTATTTTGGGTTGGGTCTCCCCTCTCAGGCTCCCCAGATGTAGGATTTCGATCCGAACTAGGTTACCAATTTCTTGAGTCCTTTATTGCTTTCGGTTTTGGTTTGTGCTTGCAATCTCGTTAGTTAGGATGAGTTTAGACTACAAACTGGTATTAGAGTTGGGTTTGGCTCTGTTCTATGTGCTTCCGCTTGCTTTTGCCCTTATTTGCGTAGATCTGAGATATCTAGGGTTTTCTTGTTTTGTTTAGTACTTGATTCATGTTTCTCATTTTTCATCTTGACACTCGAGCTTGAATTTGTGTTGTGTCTTGGATCTTGAGTTTTTTCTTATTAAAATCTTGAGATTAAAATTCTCTATTTGAGTTCTTTGTGTTTGAGTTTCTCTTGAATCTTTGCTGATTTTTGTTGTTTTTGGACAGGTACTAAGGCAAGATGTCAGAGCTCTACAAAGGAGTGAAACCATTCGATGGGAACATGGACTACTCCATGTGGAAAATCAAGATACAGGCCATCTTGACCAAGGAGGGGTGCTATCATGCTATTACAGACGTATGGGACTTGGACACCACCACTGATGAAAAGGAAGAAGTCCAAGGTTTGGCCCATGCATAAATTATGTTGTTTAAAGGTAAAGGAAAGGGCCAGAAAAAGGTAATGAGAAATCTGAAAAAGATATGTCTAAGGTCAAGTGTTATTATTGTGATAAAATGGGTCATTATCAAAAGACTTGTCATAAACAGGACAGAGATGAAAAGAATAAAACAAAAAAAAAATTAGTTTCTGTGTTTGAATCTTATCCCACTTATTCTCATCATGTGCTTGTTGTGTCTCATTCAGCTAATGAATATGAATGGATTCTTGACTCTGGATGTACCATGCATGCTACTCCTTTCAGAAATTATTTTCATCTTTGTCTATGCATGATGAGGGTGAAGTTATGTTAGGAGATCATACTACTCTTGCTATTAAGGGTAGGGGTAATGTTCCCTTAGTCATGTATGATGGAAAAATTAGGATTATTCAAAATGTTAGATGGGTGCCTAATGTGAGAAGGAATATGTTGTCTGAATCCATGTTTGATGAGTTGAATTGTCAGAATGTAACTAGTCAGGGGGTCAGGGAAGTCATTAGAGATAACACTGTCCTTATTAAGAGTAAAAAAAGGGAGGTATTTATCATGTGATTGCTAGTTCTTCTAAAATTAATGTTTCTACTGGCTGTTCAAAATCTGAAAATTCTAAGATTTGGCATGATATAATGGGACATATTGGAAACACTGGATTGAATTATCTGCATAAAAATGGCATGATTCATGATGATGTGGTTGACATTGATTTTTGTGAAAACTATGTGTTTGGGAAAAAGACTAGAAATTCCTTTGCTAAGTCAGCTTATAAGACTCAGAAATCTCTTGAATATGTGCATTGTGACTTGTGGGGTCCTGCCCAAATTGCTACTATTGGGGGGAGAAAGTATTTCTTGTTCTATTGTTGATCATTACTCTAGAAAAGTTTGGGTGCATTTCCTTAAGCATAAAGATGAGGCTTTTGAATCTTTTAAATCTTGGTTAATTCTGACTGAAAAACAATCTGGATTTAAACTGAAATGTCTGAAGTTTGATAATGGCTTAGAGTTTTGCAACCATAACTTTGATGAGTTTTGCATGCAAAATGGAATTAAAAGACACTTAACTATTCCTTATACTCCACAACAAAATGGTACAACTAAGAGAATGAATAGAACCCTTCTAGAGAAGGCTAGATGCATGCTAATTAGTGATGGAACGAAACCTTCTATGTGGGGATCAGTTGTAACTATTACAGCTTTTCTCATTAATAGGTCCCCATCTTCTGCTATAAACTTTAAAACACCTCAGGAAATGTGGACTGGAAAGAAACCTTCATTAGCTTACCTTAAACCTTTTGGATGCACTGCTTATTGTCATGTTTCTCAAGGGAAATTAGAAGGCAAAATACATACGGAGGCCCCCACACTTGTATAAAATGTGCAAACGGGCCCCCGTACTTTTTTTGGTTCTATTGAGCACCTGTACCCATCCAATTTTGTTCTATTGAGCACTTGTATCCCAATTAGTGTCCGCGTACATTTTACGCACTCTGTTTAATTGCATGACCACGTAACACGATTTTTGTCATTTAATGTCCACATAATGCAAATTCAAGTCACGTAACACTCTGTAAAACCATGAAACACCGTAGACAAATAATTAAAACAAAATTGATTGTGGTGTTTTACGGTGTTTCGTGGCATTACACAGTGTTACGTGGCTTGAATTTGCATTACGTGGACATTACATGACAAAAATCGTGCTACGTGGTCATTACATGGCAAGTAAACAGAGCGCGTAAAATGCATGCAGATACTAATTGGGATACAAGTGCTCAATAGAACAAAATTGGAAGGGTACAAATACTCAATAGAACAAAAAAAGTATGGGGGCCCGTTTGCACTTTTTGTGCATGTACGGGGGCCTCCGTATGTATTTTGCTGAAATTAGAACCTAGAGCTCATAAAGCTGTAATGCTAGGGTATCCTAAGGGGGGTAAAGGGTATAAGCTTTTATTAATACAGTCTGGAGGTTATAAAGTTGTAGTTTTTAGGGATGTTACCTTTAATGAAAAGGAGTTCTATCTTAAGGCTAAACAGACAAGTGTGAATGAGGAAAGAAGTACCAACACAACTGGTGCACAAGAAACTGAGGTCCAGATGGGGCAGTTCTACATACCTGGTGGCAATGGTGGTGATAATGAGCTGGAGGAGTTCGACATGCTGACTCTTTCCATAATGCTTCCTCAAGTCAAAGTGAAGAGGAAATGAATGAAAATGGTGAAAATGCAGTTTCTGAAGGCAACAGTGACTCACAAACTCACCAATTAGATGGGGTAGTAAGTGAAACTTCTCTTAATCCTATTTCTGTAAATTCTGTCAATTCTGCTGGGTCTTCTAAAATGCATGATATGAATGAAAATGTGGCTGAAATGCATGATCCTGCTATTGATATGAATGTTGTGGTTCCTGATCCTGTGCATGCTAATGATATGAATGATGTGCATGATCCTGTCTTGCATGAAAATATTGCTCATGATCTTGCTAACTATCACTTAACTAGGGATAGAGAGCCTAGAATTAGGATACCAAATAAGAAGTTTACTTCTAATATTGTTGAGTTTGCTTTAATTGTTGTTGATGTTGTTTCTTATTTAAGTCTTGAAACGTATGAACAAGCCATGAATAGTAAGCATGCAAATGATTGGTTAAAAGCTATGCATGAAGAAATTGAAAGTATGCATGTGAATAATACTTGGACTCTTGTGTCAAAGCCTAAAACAGCTAAACTTGTTGATTGTAAGTGGATTTACAAAGTTAAGGAAGGAGCTACTGAGTTAGATCCTCCTAGGTTTAAAGTTAGGCTAGTGGCTAAGGGTTTTACCCAAAAGGAAGGAATAGATTATAATGATATATTTGCTCCTGTGGTAAAATACAAAACTATGAGATTAATGCTTACTATGGCTACTGTTTTTGATTGGGAAGTTGAGCAAATTGATGTAAAAACTGTTTTCTTGCATGGAGACCTTAATGAAACAATATTCATGAGACAACCTAAAGGTTTCATAGATAAGAAAAAACCAGGCCATGCTTGCTTGCTAAAAACATCCATATATGGCCTTAAACAATCCCCTAGGCAATGGAATTTGAAATTTAATGCTTGCATGATATCTCTGAATTTCAGGAGGAGTCAATGGGGTACTTGTTTATATTATAAGCATGTTAAAAGCAAATATCTTGTTTATGTTCTTTTGTATGTTGATGATATGATTTTGATGTGTAGTTCTAAAACTGAAATTACTGCTGTAAAGCATGACCTTAAGAAGTATTTTGATATGAAAGACTTAGGGTCAACTCAAAGAATTCTAGGGGTGAAAATAATTAGAGATAGACCGAAGAAAAAGATGAAGTTGTCTCAGATTTATTATGTGCATAAGGTGTTAGAAAGATTCTGCATGCTGAATGTTAAACCTGTTGCTATACCCTTAGGAGGGCACCTTGAATTAACTAAAAAAGATTTTCTTTCTACTTATTCTGAGATTAGAAAAATGGAATTTGTGCCCTATGATGTTGTTGTTGGTTCTGTGATGTATTCCATGCTTTGTACTAGACCTGATCTTGCTTTTTCTATTAGTGTCTTGAGCCGTTTCATGTCTAATGCTGGTGAAAAGCAATTTGGTTTGCCATGAAATATAGCTTGAAATATATAGCTAGCACTAAAAATATAAGTCTAGTCTATCCTAAGCATAAGCCTGAAATTGAATTAGAAAGTTTTGTGGATTCTGACTTTGCTAGTAATAAAGACAATAGAAAATCTATTACTTCTTATTTCTTTACTTGGGTTGGAAATTGTGTGTCTTGGAAATCTCAGTAGCAGTCTATTGTAGCTTTATCTTCAACAGAAGCTGAATATATTGTTGTAGTTGAGGCCTCTAAGGAGGCTGCTTGGCTGAAGGGTATTCTGAAGGAGATAACATGAACAAACTATGTTCCTATAGTCTCTACTGACAGTCAGAGTGCTCTTTATTTGTGCAAAGATCTTGTGTACCATGAAAGGACTAAGCACATAGATGTTAGATACCATTCTATTAGAGATGAAGTGGAGAAACAGCTGATCAATATTGTGAAGATAGCTGGTGATGTAAACCCTGCAGATTTTGGTACTAAAATTGTGCCTTCTAACAAGTTTGCCTTTCGTAGGGAGGCACTCCACCATCAAGGATGTTAGCTGAGATGTGGAGTTGAGCCAATGAAGTACGGGTTGAAGACCTTGCCGAGTGGTGCACTGTAGAATTAGAAGCCATAGTAAATCATATGTAGATTAAGAGGCCATTTGTTGTATTTAATCTTCATATGATCAGTTTGTACAAGTGCTTATATCTACTGGCTAAAGTTCACAGGATAGGTGTTAAACTTGGGGTCTAACTCTAAACTTGGGGGCAACCCCGGTTTGACCGATGTGGATGGCTTCAATTAGCAATTGACTAAGTTTGGGTCTATTCTGGAGTTTTGGGCTTGATTAATTTACATGAATGGAGAGGCCTAAAAAACAGCTAGTGGCCCATTTCATCTCAGCAGAGGCACATTTTTGTCTAGCTAATATATAAGCTTTTATTTGGGGGTTTTGAGCCGAGATACACAACTTGAGAAAAACCTAGCCGTCAAAGAAAAGAGAGAGAAAGGAAGAGAGGAAGAGGGAGAAGGAAGGAGCATCTCTGCCGGTACCAGCTTGTCGCCGGAGCGTCGTCGTCGGTGGCTTCTCGTATGAAGATGAAGCCGATGTTTTCAGCCGTGGAGAGGGGCCGAAGCCTCTTCGATCCTACACCCTAGATTGCTCTTCTGTTTTCGTGTTTCTTTGTGTTCGTGTGTTCTTGGCTTAGATCTGTTGATTGCTTCCTTATATAAACCTATGGATTTTGATCTAATGCATTATTTTGGAATGGGTCTCCCCTCTGAGGCTTCCTAGATGTAGGATTTCGATCCGAATTGGGTTACCAATTTCATGAGTCCTTTACTGCTTTCGGTTTTGGTTTGTGCTTGCAATCTTGTTAGTTAGGGAAACTTTAGATTACAACATGCAATTACACTCATCGAGCTTGTAAATTTTGTTATTTCTAGCTTTCCAAATGAAGTAGCGGGCAACGCAAAAGCAATTCATCCATAAATAAAAAATAAAGTTGTTCCTCTTGCCCATTCTCTCCACAACTTCTAGCCAATCTTCCATTTTGTTGTATTTTCTATTGAGTTTGGCCCATGAGTAGACCCCATGAATTACTTCTTTAGAATACCTACAATTAAACCATAGGTGCTCCAAAGTTTCTTGCTCATTATCTACACACAACTCACATAAGTCTTCTTGCAACACATTGATGGCCTTGAGCTTGTCTTTTGTCATGACTCCATTGCTTGCAATCATACATACGGTGAATGAAACTCGCGGAGTGTTGAGTTTTCCCTAAATACAACAGTTCCACTTGACCTCTGGCCTTGGATTGCTGAAGTTGTCATATAGAATTGTCCAATCAAACTTACAGTTTCTGGTTGTAATCATGGCTTGATGAGCTTCTTATCTCCTTGATCTCTTGTTTGATGTGTATGATCGACTTCTAGATTGCACTCGATGTTGATTTGATACTCACTTCCCAGAACTGCTCACCTCTCAAAATCACAGCATGGACCCAATCGTGCCAAATGGTGCCATAATTTGAAAGGATGTCGAAGATGAGTTCAAAGAAAGTCGCTTTGTTCCATGCAAGTATCTCTATAAGGCCAATGCCTCCTTTTATCACGAGGTTTGGTCACTCTTTGCCAAGCGATGGGGGCTCTTTTCCCTACTTCCTTTCCAAATCATTAATAGTTCATGAGCAGCCTATTAATCTAATTTAAAACTCCTTTGGGAAAGACAAAGATTTTACACCAGTAATGCAAGATATTATACAGGCCAGCTCTAACCAACTCATATCTTCCAGCATGGGAAAAATGCCTAGAAGCCCTACCATTAATCTTCGTAGAAATCTTAGACAACAGAGGATTGTAATCCTTGGATGTCGCTTTTGCGCTGCATAAGGGAACCCCTAGGTAGGTGACTAGAAGATCACCTAATCAAGGTTGAAAATGCTTGCAAGCTCCTCCGACTTATAGTTATCTTCACCAGTACAGAACAATCTAGACTTGAAAAATATACCGTCAAGCCGGACATGGAACAGAAATTATCAAGGACTCTCTTCATCTCTATCAAAGAATCTTCATCACCACGAGCAAAGAGAATTTTAGAATCAATAAAGTGTATAGAATTTTTGAATAAAGTGTATACATCCTAGGTTGTAAAGAATTTTTGAATGAATAAAGTGTATATATCCTCTAACCTTTTGGAAGAATCTAAAAGACTTAATTAGAACAGAAACTATTTAAGGGCAACCAAGCATACAAATGACATATAAACAACGACCTAGTCTTTTTGAACCGCCTCCGAGTTGTGTGTTGATTTCTACTTTTGGTTAAAAACAAAGTGCGTAGTTCATTCTCAACGAGAACGATATCAACTCGTGTGTCGATAACCATTAGTTGCCTCTCTGTAGAAGACTTGCCTAAGACTGAGCAATTGGATATATCTTACCGGATATAGTATAGGGCTTAGTAGCTTCAGTCCTCTCCTCTCTAACGTAACGTTCATTGTACGTACCCGACGAAGGTGTGGTCTGCAATTTACCTTTTGGGGAAATTGCATTTAACCACCCCTTATTTTATACTTGTTGCATGTAACCACCCTTATAATTTTTTTTGCATTTAACCACCCCTTATTTACAAATTGTTGTATTTAACCACCCTTTATATTTTTTCCTGCACTTAACCACCCCTTATTTACAATTACAGTAGAACCTCCATAAATTAATACTCGATAAATTAATAAACTCGATAAATTAATATTTTTCTCCGATCCCAACTTGGGCCAGTGTAAAATTTGACGATATTCGATAAGATAATAAGATAATAAATTTTAAAAAAACCACTATAGAAGTATAAAGGTCCCAATAAAATCATAAATTAATAATTATCTAAAAATTACATAAATATAACTAATAATACTATCAAAACTTAGTAATATATGATTCTATTGTTGATTGTTTTTTCTTAAAACTTAAGTCTACTTGAAGAATATCTCTAACTTGTCTCATTGTATCTAACACTTCTGGCGTTGTATTCTCGAAGTGCACCAACAAGTTGTGAAGAGTCCTGGGCGCGATAAGTGCTTCCTTTCGCGAGATTGGTTCCAAAGGAATTGTATCGTCTTCAGCTTCATTAGCTCTAACCATCAACATTTATCGCTAAAATCTCTATAAATTAATATTTATTAATTTATCGATGAATTAATATCTCGATAAAATAATAAAATACTCCGGTCCCGACTCTATTAATTTATAGAGGTTTAACTGTAGTTGTACTTAACCATCCATTGTTTATATAAAAAAATATTATTCCCTTTATTACATGTTCGGATTAGTTCACTTCGGGTTCGTATGAACTTGGATATTCCTAACTATTAATAGAATTAATGTTTTTTAATTATTATAATAAAATAAAAAATATTATTTATGTATCCATCTTAATAATAAAGTATTTAGATTATTCAATTACAATGATATACTATATCTACAAAACAGTGTTTCGGGTAGATCCGGCCATCAGATCTTAGGTTTCAAGTTTTATCCAATAAATGACCTAGTCGAGTCTCTCTTTGACCCATTGATTTCGGATCGGGTCTTAACACAAAAAACTATATAACATTAAAGGAGTGCTAGGATTCGAAACTATTTTTTTAGTTGGGAGATACAATTTGAGAACCAACTATACAACTTTAAAGGAGTTTTAGGATCCGAAACTAATTTTTTCAGTGGGGAGATACTATATGAGCTTAATAATTCGTTTAAATTTGTAAAACAAAATTTAAAACTAAGGGCAAAAATGTCATTTAATTTTTAGAGAATACCATTTTTGTCAAATGGGTGGTTAAATGCAACTATTTACAAATAAGGGATGGTTAAGTATAGAAAAAAATATAAAGGATGGTTAAACGCAAAAAGTGTAAAATAAGGGGTGGTTAAATGCAAATTTCCCTTACCTTTTTTATAATTACAATCTCCACCCCAAGAAATTTGAAAAATGACCTTTATACTCCACCTCTCTACCGTCTTCCCCGGATCCAAAAGCACCGGTGCACACAACGGGGAGGAATACCTCAACGCTTACGTTTGCAATATTTTTTAACTAAAGAATACAATAAATAAAATAATAATAATAAAGAATAAAATATTTTTCAACCTTCTCACGTCTATTCTCTTCCCTCTGCCAATTCAAGTTTTCAACCATCAATTTCCTTTCTTTATTTTTTTGAAAAACATTTCTGGCATTCCCCCACAATCTTCGTTTCTCTCTACCCATTTCCCCAAAACACAATGTTCAGAAATTCTGATAGAGAGAACCCATGGATGTAAATCGAAAATCTGGTCCAGGTAAACCCCCCACATTGTCAATTTTACTGTGTTTTGTTGCAATTGACCGATGAATTAACGAAATTTAATTCGGTGCTTTACTGCTGAGAAATCCGGAATTTCAGGTTCCGTTATACGGATCTTGTTTCTTGGAAGAGTTATGGTTCCGATTGGCCTGCTATCTGGGTTTCTTTTCGAGTCCTTTATGTGAATGTGTTGTTAGATTTGATGTACCGTTATATTTGTAATCATGTAGCCGTGTTGTTTTCATTATCGTACAATGGAACAGTGAAATTCGTGTTTCCTTGTGTTGCTACTCGTGTAGGAGATGCTGGATGTAATCATCTCTGTTGTGGAATCAAATTGATTATTTTGGCGTAAAGATTGATTCTTGAAGAGGGATAGAGGGCAGAAGATTTTTGGGATTGTTTTTACAATAGAGACATATGCCAGGGAGCCAGTCAGCTGAGGCGAGCGATCATGAGGAGGAAACGGGGCCTCGAGAGTTCCGTGCCAATGGCGTTTCCATGCAGACAGCTGAGGTTGAAGCAAAACTCGATGAGGGTAATATCGAAGAAGCTGAGTCCTCATTGCGAGAGGGGTTGTCTCTCAATTTTGAGGTAAAGCATTCTCTGTCATTTTTTCTTCCAGATGGATTGATTGCAAACTTATGAAAGCATTTTGATGCCTTTCAACTGCATTGTTGTATTTGTTCGCTTTTCTGTGTCCTTGTAAAGCAGCAGAATGTAGCTGAATTTGCTGCCTTTTATGTGGATAAACGGTTTATGGAATGATTTTCATAGTGGATGCTTTCATTTTAATTGATAATTATAGGATCAAATTTTTGTCTCTTAAGTGCTAAATCTATTTGAAAAGCCCCTGTGGTATATCATTTCAGAGCAAGACATCACAAGCTCTATGGATGCAGGCACATGAAGCCTTGCAACTGTGTAGCATATGATGTAATACCTAATGGGTTGACTAACTTTCTGCATTCTGTAATATTAAGCATTTGTACTATAAAGGGAGTAGGTTGATTAGTTTCTTTAACAACTTTGCTGCTTACGTTCTCCCATACAGCAAAGTCAAAGACTACCAGATCTGAGTCTAACCGAACAAGCATTTCATGGCACTTTTTGATAATTTCAATAAAATCTTGTGAAATTGAATTGGGATTTGCGTAGCTGATTGTGAGATCGGAACTACATTATAAAATATGTCATGTGTCGGTGACAGTGAATGAATCAGCCATTTTTCTTTCAGATTCACGACCGATTACAATCATCTCTTCAAATTTTGATTAAAGAAACCTGTTGATGATTGAACTTACTTTTCTCTTGAGTATTATAGAGCAGTATTCATTAGTATCATGGCTGAATTATTTTTAAAGGGGAGTAACAATGTACAAGAACAGTGTTATTACCTTCTAAATTTGGATGTGGGTATTGAACCCCTTCTTCTTTAATCTTGAGGGCCGCACTAATGGGTCTACACTCTCAAGTCTGTCAGCCCCTGAACATGCTGACTGAATTGTGATGATTTCTGTTTGCTGACTGCGATTTCATCAATTGGTTGTATTTCTGCTCAGAAAATATGTTTATTGACGAAACAGTTAGGTCCTTCTATGATTATGATGATTTACATAAGATTAAATTATACTAGCTGAAGAAGGAACTTGAGTGCTTGACATACTTATCCATAAGCTGAACCAATTTTTCGTCTTCTACAGGAAGCCAGAGCTCTATTGGGAAGATTGGAGTATCAAAGAGGTAATGTAGAAGGTGCTCTTCGTGTGTTTGATGGAATTGATCTTCAGGCTGCAATACAACGGTTGCAGCCTTCTCTTACTGACAAATCCCAAGCTAAAAAGGCTAAAGCGGGTTCTGAGAACTCTGTCTCCTCCCAACATGCTGCTAGTTTGGTTCTTGAAGCCATATATTTGAAAGCAAAATCACTTCAGAAACTTGGGAGATTTACTGGTATGATGGAACTCCTTACAACTATTGATGACCATGATTTTATTCCACATGTATTTATCTCCATCCTTCTTCACCTGCTCTCTTCTTTAGTGAAAGTCTTCTGCTTTAATATATTAAAAGATTTGCTTGTTTCTCTGTAGATGCTGCTGGTGAATGTAAAAGTGTTCTTGATGCTGTTGAAAGTATATTCCAGCAGGGCATAGTTGATGTACAAGTTGATACTAGGTTGCAAGAGACGGTTAGCCGAGCCGTAGAAGTGCTTCCAGAACTTTGGAGTCAAGCTGGATGTCCTGATGAAGCTATCAGCGCTTATAGACGTGCTCTGCTCAGTCAATGGAATCTTGACAATGATTGCTGTGCAAGAATTCAAAAAAGATTTGCGGTGTTTCTGTTGTATAGTGGAGTGGAGGCCGGCCCACCGAGCTTATCTGTTCAAGTTGAGGGTTCATATATTCCTAAAAACAATCTAGAAGAGGCAATTCTACTGCTAATGATTCTCTTGAGGAAGTATAACCTTGGGAAGACTAAGTGGGACCCATCAGTTATGGAGCACCTTACATTTGCATTATCTCTCTGCAATCAGACTTCCGTCTTAGCAAAGCAATTTGAAGAGCTTTTGCCTGGAACCTATCACCGTATTGACCGTTGGAATGCTTTGGCACTTTGTCATAGTGCTGCAGGGGAAAACAGTGACTCCTTGAATTTATTAAGGAAGTCTTTAAACAAGGATGAAAGACCCGATAGCCTTGTACCACTGTTATTGGCTGCAAAGATTTGTAGTGAGGATCCTTTTCTTGCAGCTGAAGGTGCAGAATATGCACAGAGGGCAATCACCAATGCCCATGGAGAAGATGAACATTTAAAAGGCGTGGCTTTCCGTGTGTTGGGGCTTTGTTACGGCAAGCAAGCAAAAAACTCTTCATCAGACTACGAGAGATCTCATTTACACTCACAAGCATTGAAGTCGTTGGAAGAGGCTATTAGTTTTGAACCCAATAACTATGATGTGCTTTTTGATCTGGCGGTTCAATATGCAGAGCAAAGGCACTTGAATACTTCTTTGCAATACGTGAAAAAGTTTATTGATGCAACTGGTGGCTCCATATTGAAAGGTTGGAGACTGCTTGCTTTGATTTTGTCTGCTCAGAAAAGATTTTCAGAAGCCCAGGTGGTCCTTGATGCTGCTCTCGACGAGACAGCAAAATGGGAGCAGAGGCCACTACTCAGGTTGAAAGCAAAGCTAAAAATATCTCAGTCACTGCCAACAGATGCCATAGAAACATATCGCTATCTCTTAGCATTGGTTCAAGCTCAACGCAAGGCTTTTGGACCACCAAGAAGCATCAGCCAGGTATGAAATTTCTGTCCTCTGTGTATGGCTCGCCTCTTTTTCTGTCTAGTATATCTGTTTCTGGAACTTTTCCCTAGGGAAGGATTATTTCAATAATGGAATAATACAATGTTTTCTCTTTTAGATATAAAAGTAAACTATAATCTATATGATCAAGAATGGAAATAGATCAACTTTATTATGATTTCCCTTGCTTCTGGTTGCGTATTAATAATAACAGTCTGGGTTAACATGATGTTTATTTTTAGTATTTTGGGCAGTTCTTTGACCATAGTATTGCCCCCTTTACTCTCTGACAGGCTGATGAGGATAAAATGAGTGAATTTGAAGTTTGGCATGGTCTTGCAAATCTATATTCTACTCTCTCACACTGGAAGGATGCTGAAGTATGCTTGGAGAAAGCTGGAGCACTGAAGCAATACGCTCCAGAGATGCTGCATGCTGAAGGCAAGTATACAATCCCCCCAATCAATCACTACAAACCAGTCACACTGGGATTTTCATTATTGTATGCATCTTATATGGTACTCATGAGTATAAACTGATTTGTCTTAACAATACAAGATCTTGCTCTTGGACGAGTAATAAGATGTAATTCACGCTGCATTGGCCTTAATGAGATGGTATAGTAAGTCCATAGCTGTTAGAATATGCTATTATACCATGCTTTTCTCTAAAACTTCCCAAACTATCTGAAAATTCAAGAGCAGTTGTGCGTTATGGACGTGTATAACTGTACCTTATTTAATCACCAAGAGGAAGCAGAAGTGCATTAACTAACATGATAAAATATCAAGTGAACTAGGATGATTGTATCAAATGTTGTGTGGATGAATATATAGAAGGAAAGAACCTTTCCACCAACTGTTGGATGTAACAAAAACATATCTAATTGGTGGGTGCTCTAACATATCTTCTCTCTGTTTATCTTTGAAATATCATGACAATTCTTTGAATGTAACAAAAACATAGGTCAGGAATTTTAAAGTTTTTTTGGATTTAATTTACTCTTTAGGGTATTGGTTTCCAGAAACATGATTGTAAGCCATATTGCCCTTACAACATTAGGTAAGAAAGACCATTCTTATTATTAGTTGGTGATGCGTTCATTATTACAGGTATGATGCACGAGGGGAAAGGACAGTTAACAGACGCCATCATCTCTTACTTCAATGCTCTCTTACAATGTCCAATGTACGTTCCCTGCAAGATACGATTGGGGGCTCTATTACCAAAGCTCAGCCCAAGGACTCTTCCTGTGGCAAGGAGCTTACTCTCAGACGCACTACGGGTGGAGCCCACAAACCGAAAGGCATGGTATTACCTAGGAGTGGTGCACAAGGAAGACGGGAGGATGGCTGATGCCACAGAGTGCTTCCAAGCTGCTGCCATTCTTGAAGAATCCGACCCTCTTGAAAGTTTCGGCTCCTTGTCGTAGAGCTCATGACCTCAGGTAAACACCATTGCTACATTCAAAGACCTCTTAATATAAGTGGAAAAAGGTGGAAGAATCAAGGTGATAGATGGAGCTCTTTAACTTAGTTACAGACAAATAAACAGACAGAGAAACAACGTGTAGAAGGAAACAGATAGCGCGAGAACTGAGAGAATCCTACTCCTAGCTTTCCCCTTTAAGTTTGGGGGTAATGCTGGTGAATGAGAACAAGAAGAGTGTAAGTTAAAGGTTATAAGTTGTGTTGTAGAAGTTAAATACCTGCCAATTCTGTCATCAAGACGTTTTTTTTCCGCTAAGCATGTTGTAAATATACCATCCATTCAAATTGAGTTCATTTTTTTCCCCCCTTCATATTTGTGTAGATCTTTTTCTGCTACAGGTAATGCTAAGCTGTTAAATAATGATGGTTGGCCAGCATCGTTGTATTTTTCTCTTTCTTTTTCGTAAGCCATTTTTGTTTGTTTATCCAACCGAAGTCAAAGGAACGAGCGTCCAAATCATTATTCGTCCTACAGTTTTAAATGGGCAAAATCAGTATCCCTCTATCCTTTACTGAGTTTTATCAATAATTCGTGATTTAGCTAAGGTATAATTACTAGGGATGCACATTTGCCCCGCGGGGATGGGGACCCGTGGAGACCCGCCCCGAATGGGGCGGGCATTCCCCGACTTAGTGGGGAGTGGGGCGGGGATGGGGATCGGGTTTTAATTCCCCGACGGGGATGGGGCGGGGACGGGGAATTCATTATCCGCCCCGTTTAATACCCGACCCCGATATTAATAATATATTATTTTATATGACTATTTAATTTATACTCAAACTATAGTCTATATGTAAAATATTATAAAATTTATTTTTTATAATCTATATGTAAAATATCTTAAATTTTATTTTTTATAGTCCATATGTAAAATATTATAATTTTTTTGTATAATTTTAAATATTAGAATTTTGCTTAGAATTTGAGGTAATTTTTAGGAATCCTAACATAAATAACTCTTTAATAAAAAAAAAATAATAAATGGGGACCCATTAACATACCCAAACCCGATGGGTATTCCCCGCCCCGATCCCCGCGGGATTAGATGGGGATGGGGCGGGGATGCGGAAATAAATAGGTGGTGAGGATGGGGATGGGGAATGCATTATCCGCCCCGCCCCAGCCCCATGTGCATCCCTAATAATTACCCTACCTAGAGGCTAGAGTTGAGAAGATATTGAACTAATTTTCATTTAATTAATATGACCAATTCCTTCAGTAAAGCGTTGTGTATCACCTTGCATATGTGCAGGCCAGGAGCCAAACACTAGTCTTATTTTAGCACAAAAGTAGCCAGTGGTCAAAGAAACAACACAAAACTAATACCACAAAGAACAACCAAACGCTAAAATACCTCAAATGTCTTACACCCATTGTCGTTTCATTAACATGAAAACAGTTTGACAGCACTTGCACACAGGCTTGCAGTTCATTTTATTATTGCCAAAAGCATATACTACTTGACAGACTTAATTACTCACACCATCAAATGCACACCCCCAGCAAACCATCAGCCTACATATGTAGGCATCAGAAGTCGCGGGAAACAAATAAAAATAGAGCGGCGCTCTTTACAGCCTCGAGATTTGGAGAGGAACCGACGTCTCCTCACCCGTGACTGTCTGGAAGATGTCGAGCTCTCCATACCGCTCCAAGACGCGCATCCTGCAATCCTCTGCAGCTTGCAGACCAGTGAAGTACGCGCCATGGACCGAGCCTGGAAAGTCCACGCTTGTCGCTTCACCAGCAAAGAATAAATTATCTACTGGAATTCGGAGCTTCTGGTATAGATCGTGCGGGTTGCCGACTTTGTCGTAGCTGTAGGACCCGAGAGAGTTGATATCAGTACCCCAGTGAGATACAAGGAATTGAATCTGCATTGACAGAGCCATGAGTATGTTAGTGAAAAGCTCAGCACAGCGTTTTCCGGTGATTCTAAGTTCCACAAAATGAGAAAGGCAAAGTTCATTGCTTACCGGAGGCTTTGCACCGGGAATGATATTTTTCAGCTGAGAGAAGGCAAAGTTTGCAGCTTCTTCATCAGACAACTTTCCAGTGTCTTGAGCCAGCTTTCCTGCAGGCATATAAACAAGAACAGGGTGACCCGTTGCCTTGTGAAGGTTAAGAAAGTAGCTGCAGCCATAAGAAGAGTCTGCCACTACTCCCACAAACTCCACATTCGGCCAGAAAACCTTGTCAAAATGCAGGACAATCTTGTTTTCAATCCCTACTCCTAGTTCAGAAATCGCCGCCTCCTTCCATTCGGGAAGCCTTGGTTCAAACTTTATGATGCCCGCCTTTAGAACACCAAGAGGAGCAGCCACTATGGCAGCGTCAGCTACTAAGACAGTCCCATCTTCTACTGTCACCTTCACTCCACTATGATGCCTAACTACATTTGTAACTCTGGAGAAGATCCCAGATATATAAATAAAGTGTATGGAGGATATTTGAAAAGGATAAAGTAGAGATTGCGACACAGACCTGTGATTCAAGCGAATGTCTAAGCCCTTGGCAAGTGTGTTTAGAACAGGAAGGTAGCCTCGCACCATCAGCCCATGACCACCAGGAAGCAATACTTCCTAAATTTTCAAGCAGTTGATAAAAGTCAGCCTGTGCATGAATATAAACTCGTCTCCTACTAAATGGACCATTTTAGTGCAAACAAGTGAAATATGGCGAAACAAAATTGAAAAATTTGTGAAGGACAAGCTTGTATACCTCATCCCAGCATTTTAGGGAAATGTTCTCAGAGTCTGTAGCAAACCAACCCTCCATCCTACACAAGTACCACTGCATTACCTTGTGAGCAAGTCCTTCCAACCTGTTCAATTTGAGACAAATCAGCCCTAGTTGTATTTGTATATAGTACGTGTTGTATACAAATGATCCAAGAAGCAATGCATACTTTAAGTCAGGTCTCCTTGCAAATGCCATTGAAAATGCTTGATTGACAGACATGTCCTCATCATATTCCTCCCTTATTTTATCAGTCTGCATCATGTCAATTAAGTCACTGAATATTTTATATACAATGCCGAATGTACCAGTATAATTAGTTGTAATATTAATGTTTCCACTACATTGATTGAATTTAAGGCACCAGAGTTTGCAATAGGTTAAGAACTCCATGAAGCACTGTCCAACATTGGAGGGCAGCGATTATATAGATTTACATTCAGAAGCATAGCAGATGAAGGAGCGATAAAGGTTAATCAATATACTCTATGGGAAGCATAACATAGCTACATTGTGGGATGAGAGAGTACTACTCAAGGGGATAAGAACAACCATACCCTTCACTGGAAGTCATCCCATGCAGTACAGACAGAGTAAGGGTGGAATTTAATTCCATTCCCTTACCAAGATACTGAATCAAGGGAATCTATGTTCAAAATTGAGTATATGCAAGCTCAAGCTATAAGAGAACATATAGGTTGATTCCAAACCATTTCCAATGTACTGAAATGATCAGGGAAATAATACAAGTATGAGGTATAGGTATGAGATGGAAGCGTACCTCCTTCAAAATCCTCTCAAATGTCTCACCAACTTTTGCAACCAGTTCTGGAGAAACTTGTTTCCCATCGATATCGAACAGAGCATAACTGAAATAAATATGTAAATATTAGTACCAAAGTTGTACACCATAATAAGTTAAGTTATAAGGACGGTATGCTTACCTCTCCAGATCATGGTCATACAAAACAGAGTTGTCACCACTAGTCCGGTAGAGGGGGAGTCCAAGTTTGCCGATCAAAGGAGCCAAAGGGTTCTCATTACAAACTCCATGCAACCTAAGACACAAATTGATGGTCATATAAAGTTCAAAATAATATAGCTACCAAAATAAATTAATTAACATATCTATTGACTCACCATGATGCACCCAAGTCAATAGGAAAACCAAATGTATAATCAGTGCATACTCGTCCTCCGATTCTATTTCGTGACTCTAGGACAACAACCTACATATTATAGGAAACAAACTTGTTAAGTAACATTGAAAGAAGAACTGAAATTTGAATCCTAAGGTTTGAGAGAGTTCCTATAATTTCTTATATGCAAATACAATGTTAAATGAATCCTCAATAATGAATCAAAGATAATCAAATATTCTAATCAAGGCAAGAAAATACAATTTCATCAATAATAACCTGAAATGATGCTTCATAAAGAGCACGGGCAGCGGCAAGGCCAGCAATACCAGCACCAATAACTATGACAGAAGGAGTAATGGGCTGCCTACCTCCATTTTTCGAAGAACAGAAACCTGCAAAACAGTTAATGATTTGGTTTAGACAATAAACACTATGAATTAACATAGCAGCAGATATCAAAGAAGATGGTAACTTCGGTGAAAATGTAAACACAATGGTAACAATAACAATTTCAGAAATGTAACTCTATACCCACCATGTCAATAAGGTGCTAATACAACAGTCCAACAAGCAATACTAAACAAAACTCACTGCAAAATCAATATATAGCACTTCCATCAAGGAGATATAAGTAGCTCTGCTATTTATATTTCATAAGAAGGGGGACTTATGGTTCTATTACGACTAATATTAAAAAAATATGAAAAACCCTTCTGCAGTTAGACAGAGCAAACTAATTTGACATCTTGCACCAACCCTAAACCCTTGCAAGTAAACTCAACTGGTTTACGAATAAAAAATCAGCTACTGAAATTCCAATATGGCTTTCACAACCATCCACGGCACTTAAGTCTTAAGAACATCACTTTCAAACAGTACAATTGAGTAGAGAAATTGACACAGAGACTTTGTGCGGTAAGCAACCGACATTACAAGTTCACCTAATATTGAGCATGTTAAACTGCTGATGCAAAATAAGTCAAATTATGTATCAAATTGTCATATTCAACATTCAACTCTCTAGTCCCTACCCAGCAAACCAATAGAAATAATTAGCCACCGACTAAAAACGACTTCCTGAAAAACTACATACGGGTTTCTCACGTGGACCCAACAAAAGCCAAAACATCCAGAATAGTATCGAAACAAAATATCAGAACGAGATAGACCTGGCTGCAATTGGCGATTACTTCTGCTTTTGAGCTCCATTGAATTTGATCAATACTGATCGGAGATTGAAATTAAGAAGATTTAAAATGAAATTGGAGGAATCGAAAGATGCGGGATGAAGAGAGAGGGTGTAAATTGAGATTAAAAAGTAAGACAGGGCGTAATTGAGGAGAATAATTGAGGATGAAGATCAAAAGACAGGTGATGAAGTGATTTGAGTTCGATGTAAGCCCCAGATTCAATACCGACCAGCTCATGCGTATCCTCACCCCAAATCAAACAAATTGTGAACGCAATCCCTAATTCTCAATTTCCAGTTTTTGAGAAAATTGAACAACGCCTGATCAGGGTTTCTATTACCCTCGTCCGATCAAGGCGATTGACAGGAATTAGGGGTTAAAGTTGAGAAGCAAAGAGACGGAGAGATGGATGGGGAAAACCTAGAGAAAAGGGGAGAAATTCCGTGAATTCTCCGCTTGGTCCAAGAAGAAAGGGGCGATTTGGATTATATAGACGGGAACCGGCTTGTATAAGTAAATTTATAAGGAAAGAGGATGTGTGAAGATAAATAGTCGATTTTCTCTATGGAGGATAAATTGTAGGTACGAATACAATGGATAGATAGATTTATAAAGGTAAGGGAGCGGGGTGTAAGGGTAGTTCTGGGATTTCATGAATCTGAGCAGTGGGGCCAAACAATATGCACACGAGATCGTCGTGTCCGAATATGAACCGCGTAATCAAAACTATAAACATAAACAAATATCCAATAAAGTAAAATTTAGATTTATTTATCATAACTATATGCTAACGTGAGAGTTAACACAATAATTTTATATTCGACCATATCACCCATTTTTATTAAAATAACTAGGAAAATGCGCCTAATGTATATTATGAGAATATTTTCATAAATATGATACAGTAAAACTTCAATTAGACAAACTATGTATAATTTGAATTCTCGTCAATGAAATAACTTATCTTGCTAATATATATTACTTGACTTTTTTGATAAATTTTCTTAAAAGAATATTCCTACATATATAAAATAAAAATTTTCGAGATGAATATATAAATAATATATAGACAAAAAATATTTTTACATACCTTGAGTGGTTGAGCTATTCATGTTGATAATTATATTACAAATTAAGAGTGTATAGAGAGATTTACATAGACAAAAGAGAAGAGGGAGGAATGTGAGACTAATTTGTATAATACCACGTATATATATGAGCTAATCCATGAAATACAAATGGTTAAATACACATAAATAGAGGTGTAATTAGTTGTGATAAATATACATATAAGAGGATAAGCATCTTAGGAGGAATCATATGTAGGTGTACATCTATCCACATTTATCTTATATTATACATACAGTGTATTTATATTGGTAAATATACATGCATATAAATATGAGTATAATTAGAGATAATAAATATAGACAATAAGTACACATATTAGAGGATAAGTATTCTAAGAGAATTTCTATATCCAGGTACATCGTATTAGATATTTATCAAAATATGTGCATAAGTGCTTACTCATAATACTTACTATCAAACTTCAAATTTAAAATGAAATACTTATGATATTTAAATTATGTAGAGATTTTATGTTCTTTAAGATTATTTTATAATTTGATTTTTGGACTTTGTACTGGATTAAATTGTCTTGAACCCCTCTTATTTAGAACAATTACTAGTTATATCCCGGGCCTTGCCCGGGGCTTGTGTCAAATAAAACTTTGAATATGTTGATTTAAATATTCATATAATAATTATTATAAATTACATACATAACTTATTTTAATCCATTTATTTGTTTAACTTTAATGACATGAATTTATGTAAAGTAAATTCGAATTTAATGTTATGAACCTACTTAATGAAGCGATATGCTTATCCGAGAACTTTTTTAATTAAAAAATACAATATGTTAAGTTACATATAATATATGAATACTATACCTTAACATCATATTTATAACTTTAAAACTATATATATACAATTATTAAGATATAAATATATATACATATAATTATTAAAATAAATAATTATGAATAACTTTTGTTCGTTGTCAAGTTGGTTCAAAAAGTGGGTGTCAAATGAAAGTATAAAATAGTCGAGTCTCTTTACCAATTGGTCAACCTAAACTTGCAAGAAAACCATAATGATTTGGCTCAACTAACCTATAAAAATAACGATGTGAACCTATACTCAATCCCGAACCAAATTGGCTGACCCGAGCTCAACTGAACCAAACTTGCAATGATCTTACCCGATTGACATATACATTTCAAAACCCCAAACTGTACTCAATCTAAATCCAAGTGAACAACCTATTGAACCGACCCTATTAATGGATATATTGTCCATATATAATATCCCAAAATGTACTCAATTCGAACTAAAATTGATCAACTTATCAAATTGATCTTATCAATAGCTTTATTCTTCATATAAAATAGCCAAAACTTGTATTTAATTCGAATTTAAAATGATCAACCTATTGAACCTATCAAGCTAATAGCTTTATGATATTTGGTATATGGATACAATCAATAAACTATATACATATTATTTATGTGATTTTTTATTCAAAAAATCAAGATAGAAGAATATGTACGTAAAAGATAACCGAAATGCTATTATCTATATAATGAAAGCCGAGACCTTTCGAGCCTTCACGTTAATTATAGTCCCATTTCATATAATATTGATTATAAATCAATTACATCTTAACCATTATATATCTTTATTAATTTTACAATTAATTTTTTTTATATGCTTTATCTTATTACCATATATTAATATATTAAAATAATATCTATATCCATTATCTATTAAAACAATGTTCTATATCTATAAAATATCCAAATACTATGTATTTGTATGATCTAGATTTATCCTAAAAAGATGTCTTTATCTAATTACGATATATTAATATATCAAATTAATATCTATATCGATAATCCGTCAAAATAATATGCCATATTTATAAACTATCCAAATAATATTTATCTATGCAATCTATCATAATCGTACTAATTAAGAAAATATTTAAATTTATCCTAAAATGAATATATCAAAATAATATCTGTATTTATAATTTATCCAAATAATATCTATCTATATGTAATCTTTGAATACCATATTAGTTAATTTTGCGTTATTATCTAGGCTATTTTAAGGTTCGTTAATCGTTATGTATCTAGTATATAGTTCGATATTGCAAGTGATTACGTTTGTTTGCTTAGTTTGACCGTTTCTATTAGGTAACTTATCTTTGTTAATTGGTAAGATATATTACGTAGGTAGCTTATCTTTTTTTTTTGCTAAGATATATTACGTCTAGATATGACGTATTTAATCGCAATATATTAAATCTTGTAAGTACAAATGGATAGAAAATTAGGATAAAAATAAGTTATAAAAAATAGGGTGGGTGGTTTATAAAAACGTAATGACAAAACTGCCCTTAACTGCTTCAGGTTTAGAAGTATATATTAATTACTTAGTCCTTTACTTTTTGACGTCGATAAACAAACAACTAAGTCAAACTATTTTTCTTTTACATTTATTAAAAATTTAAATATTATTATAATCAAATTTTTGTTTAATTTTCAAGATTTCACTCATATTTTAATTTTATGAGCTACAATGGAGTATACAAGGTTGATTGTATAGTAGTAATTTGACAATCAAATATTCATATAATGTGATGCATTTCATCAACCTAAAATCAAAGATATATATCATAAAAGTGCTTCCTCTCTTTTTTTCGGTTGAAGGAATTAGTGAGGCTTCCTTGTATAAGACTATGGTAAGAGTTTAAAATTTTAAAGGTGTTGGATCAAATACATAATAAAAACACTTCAATTTAGATTTTAGAAGACCGAAATCATCGATTAGAATAAGTAAGCATAAATGAGGCTATTAATTATTAACAATAATTAAATTTCACCATTATATATAAGATACATGTATAAAACTCTCTCTTGTAATCTGAATTGATGTAGGTAGGTTAAATATTGTGGAGTTCCTATAGTAGGATTTATATTTCTCAATACATTTTTGACAAAAATATAACTTGAGAGTTGTAGTTATGTACAACAACAAAGTATTTGTTAAATTCCTTCCCGGTCATTGATGTAGTAAGGAGTTCATCAATTGAAGTATTTATTAAAATCCTGAAGAAAAAATAAGATAGCCCTGTTTGATAGGCATAAGTAGTGGAATAGTCGTTATTGATTTAAAATAATATGAAGTACAAAAAGAATCTAAAATCAAAATAGTTATCTAGAGGATTGAAACTCACAAATGCAAGTTGAACTTATGCCAAAATGCCAAAAGACAAAATTTCAAGTCGCAACAACTACACAAGTATATTTGAATATGAATAATGAGACAATTGATTCACAACAATTACAATACATACGTAAAGGAAAACAGACATAAAATTTGTAAAAAGCATATCTTGATATCAAATGTAAAAATTGCAATGCTCTAAAATTAAAAAGCACCTCTAACTTTCTATTTCCTCCTAAATACCCGGCAACACAAAAATAATAATCAAGATGAAACTCACCCCTTAAAACATAAAGCAATATACACAAATCAATATCCTAAACTATAAACTATAGTTTAAAGTATAACTAAAATTCAAAACAATGAATTTTCAAATAAAATCAACACTAGTACAAATCCCGTACCATGTACGGGTAATGCGTTTATATAAACTCGACTTATATGATTATAAACAAAAAAAATTCTACGCAATATTCTAACTACCTAATTGATCACAATATCTATGTACGTATATATAAACTGGATATATCTATAATTCACATAATTCACAATATCTTCACAATTTCATATACGTATAAACTGGGTATATCTATAATCCAAACTAGTTTAACCCCCGTACCATGTACGGGTAATGTGATTATAAATTCAAATTAATATAGATATGTAATGTCAAGTATCATGTTAATATTATAGGATCATATATATATTTATCTTCGTATTATGATTAATATTTTTTTATCAATAGTAAATCAACTCATAATATAAATAAGTTGGATTTGTTTAAAAATTACTTTATGATAAATATCACGTTTTATTAAATAGTAATATTTATGTGAAGATTAAAACTAATTATTATTAAGTGGTAAATTATAATTTTCGGGATAATTCATAATTTTTGGTAAATTTTAATCAATTTTTACGGGATAAGATTATATGAGATTCTAACTACCTAATTTGTATAAAAGAGGGCCCGATTGATTATTTTATGATTGAAATGACACGTGGCGCAATTTTTTGTTAAGACATTGTCTCCGCTTTATACTATAGGTAGTATAGATGATTCACAATATCTTCACAATTTCATATACGTAACCTCTTCAGATTTATATTTGCATCATAGGTATATTACGTATATGAAAATTATATATGAAACATATAAAAAAAAAAGAAGAAATAATCATGTATGTGAGTATATCTCCAAACATGGAAAAGTTATTTCACTGTGAAACAGAAAAACAAATCCTACGCAATATTCTAACTACTTAATTGGTGTATATATAAGCAATTTTGGGATCATTCATATTTTTTCAGTATTTTTTGATGTTGTTTTTATTCAAGCCTAGATTACGTAACATTAATAATATTTTTTTATGCAGTGTTGATGAGGTGGCGCAATTTTTTCAACAGAGATGGGTTCTGCTTTATACTGTATTATTATAGTAGATAACAACTTAACATCGAGAAAAAAAATGAACATAAATTTTGCAATTTTTTCAAAATTACCTCTCATAGCTAAGATCATTTAGAGTAACTCTTTACCTCTAGTTTACCATAGTACACGAAAAAAATAGTAATTAGGATAAAAAACATACCTTAAAGCATACAACAATATACACAAATACATACCTTAGAAGTAAAATTTTTTAAAAAAATCAACGTATGGAGCTAATGAAGTCATGAACTCATGATTGAGATTGAGATTGAGATTGAGATTGAAAAAAGGAAAAAAAAAAAAAAGTAGCCATGAGAGTGAGATTTTTTCATTCATCGTCTCTGAAAGCTAGAGAAGGCACGATTAAGAGAGTTATATATAAAGGGTTTATTATGTAACTAATTGCTAAATTGAAATGTCTAATTACTACCCCGATCATAACCACACATATACACGTCATTAAGTGAAAATAACAATTTTATTTAATATGATGACGTTACAACCATTTAGTATCGGACAACTACTCTATTCTTAACTACACAAATAAATATCATTAAGTGAAAATTAAGATTTGATATAAAGTTTATGAATTACTAGAATTCATGACCCGTGCGTAAAAACTATTTTGAAGCTCTATTAATCAATTTTAGTTGAAAAATTGCATAAAATTGTATGAATGTGAAGAATGGATCAATGTATGATAATATAAAATATAATAGATTATATTAAGTATTATATAAATAAATATTTCATAAGAAATAAATCAACTGAAAATATAATTCACTTGCAAGAGAAGCACTTATTATTTGTATCTAAATGCAATTACGTACGTATGAAAGATATAGAAAACTATAGAAAGCATATGAAAGATTATAATAATATTGTTGGATATTCAAAATATTTTTATATACATGAAAACTATAGAAGTTTAAAGAAAAAATACTCATATATTATGATTTAGGTTATAAATATATTTTGTGTTTTTTGTTAAAAAAATACATATCTTATGATTTATGATATTCACATATTTTGTGATTTACGTTAAAAAAATACACGTTAAGAATTATTCATATATATACACACATAATACAACAAATACCCACATACACATGTTTAAAAAAATACACATATTTTATGATTTAGGGTATACATATTTTGTGATTTACGGTAAAAAAATTAATAATTGATTTATTTATATACTTGAACCATTTATACAAAAATACAACAAATACACACAAAACACATTTAAAAAATACACATATTTTATGATTTAGGGTATAAATATATTTTGTGATTTACGTTAAAAAAATACACATTAAGAAAACATGCTGCTAGAGAGGTTTGAACCCCGAACCTTTGGGTAATTAAAGGAAGGGTTTACAACTATGTTATTGTGGTTGTTTTGATTAGAATTGCATAGTGTTTATTATATAGGGAAGATTGCAACCAACACTTAATAAGAGCAATTAATGAGGACACCACCTAACTTTTATATATATATAGATGATAAGAGTCCCAACTTGAAATAGGGTGAACATGATTATATGGTTTGGCAATTAGCACTTTAGCTCGATAAATTTGCAAATAATATTTTAATAACACAATCTAAATCTACTATAATATAGTATAAAACAAAACCCAAGACTGTGTAAAAATTTACTCCACGTCATCGAACTTGAATAAAATAATAATTTTATTTTTCTACATTAGATTTTTTAAAATAATCCTTATATCTACTTGATATCTTATCCAATTTTCTTATATCTGTTTGGTATCTTATCTCATTTTTGTATCTTAAGATTCTTTCCTAATATGATTTTTTTTTGTTATATCCTTATACAAATAAAAAAAATTCAAGTGCTTTTTTTTTGAAATCTTAACCATTTTTTCTATTAATTACTATACATTTTGTCATTATTAAAATTTGAAGAATGGTGAAAAAACTTTCTCATATCATCATATGTCAATAGTATAATAATATATATATATATATATGAAAAATTGAATAGAATTATTTTAAACTTAACATTGTATTAATTATAAAAATGTATATATAGGTCAATAGGTTCGGACTCTGGTCTATTGTATTTGGATTGTAAATTTCGAGCTAGAAGCGGATTTGTGTCAAAATTCAATCTCGAATCAGTTAATTCGGGTTTATATTTACATTACCCGTACATGGTACAGGAGTTATACTAGTCTATACTACCTATAGTATAAAGCGGAGACAATGTCTTCATAAAAATTTGCGCCACGTGTCATTTCAGAAATAAAATAATAAGTCCGGCCCTCCTTTATTTTAATTAGGTAGTTAGAATCTCATATAATCTTATCCCGTAAAAATTGCTTAAAATTTATCAAAAGTTATGAATTATCTCGAAAATCATGATTTATCACTTACCAAGAATTAGTTATAATCTTTTGATAAATAGAATTATTTGATAAAACGTGATATTTATCTTAAAGTAGTTTTTTAAGAAATCCAACTTATTTATATTATGAGTTGATTTACTATTGGTAAAAAAACACTAATCACAATACGAACATAAATTAAAAAATATATATGATCCTATAATTTTAACGTGATCATTGATGACATTACATATCTATATTAAGTTGGATTTATAATCACATTACCCGTACATGGTACGGGGGTTAAACTAGTTATACATTAAAGTCGAGACCTTTTGAGCCTCCATGTTAATTCTGGTCCCACCTTATGTTTAAAGAATTTATCTAACAAAATAATTATCTACTATGATACAGTATAAAACAAAACCCACGTTTGTGTAAAACTTTGCACCACGTCATCAAGTCTGAATAAATAATGATTTTATTTTTTACATTATATAGAATAACCCATTTAGTTACTTGATATCTTAGCCAATTTCCTTATATCTACTTGATATCTTACCCAATTTTTGATATCCTAAGATTTTTTCCTAAGTTTAGTTTTTTAGCATTATATCCTTATATGAATAAAAAATTCAAGTAATTTTTTTTGATAACTTAACAGTTTTTCCTTATTGATATATGTTTTTATCGTTATTAAATCTTGAAAAAAAAAGTGAAAATCTTTCACATATGTCAATAGTATACTAAATAATAATATAAATATGAAAATTTGACATTTTATTAATAAAAGTACAGATATAAAAGTACATTTTAGAATGAACATTTTATTAATAAAAGTACATATATAGGTCAATAGGTTTGGACTCTGGTCTATCGAGTTTGGATTGTAAATTCTCGAGTTAAAAGTAGATTCATGTATAACTTCAACCTCGAGTCGGTTAATTCAGATTTATATTTTTTTTTTTGAGACCAAACCAGGAAATATATTAATTCAAAGCATCAGTAGCAATTACACTCAAGAATTCAGAAGGAAGCAAAACATTAAAGTCAACAAAAACAAGACAATTAAGATCGGAAGTAGCCAGCAGGTTAGCAGCTCCATTGGCTCCTCTTCGAACATGACTCCACTTGAAGCAGGAAAAGAGACGTTCCCAAGACCTGATTTTGCTCAGTACCAAGCCCAACTGGCCTCGCCACACACTCCCCTTGTTGATCTTTGAAATAATGCTCAAATAATCCGACTCCATTGCCAAGTGAGTCAGATCCATCGAATTTGCAACCTCCAACGCCCAAAGCAAGGCCTCCGCCTCCGCCAGCCAACATTTCCTGTCAATTGGATGCTCCTAACTCCCACTGCACATAGAACTCCATGACAGTCCCTAGCCACAAAACTGATCCGGCACCCTTCCCTTCCGAAACAGATTTATATTTACATTACCCGTACATGGTACTGAATTTGTACTAGTATAAATAAATTAACTACTAATGTATGCACTTTATCAATATAAATTCTTTCTTATAAAAACCTTACTTCAATTCTATTACTGTACAAATGTAACATGATGAAAATTAGCTATTAACTTTATGATAAAAAACTTTATGCTACTTTCATAAGGATTCCGTATGGCCTCCTGTCGGGGATTCCCCACGGGTTCCCCAGATGGGGCCCCCCGGTGGGGTCGGGTCGGGTCGGGAAATGGGGCGGGAATATCTATCGCCATACCCATACTCATACCCATGTGGGTATTCATTTGGCCCCCATTTCATCCATATCCCCACTAAAATCCCCCATCCTCATCCCCATAGTGGCGGGGAATGGGGAAGCCCCGCCCCATTGACATCAACAATGGAGTAAGGAATACCATGCAATTTGACAACATTATCAAAGAACAAAGAAGCAATGTGGACGACATCATCAGTTTTATGACAGAGAATAAAGTGAGCCATTTTCAAAAAGTTATCCACTATAACAAAGATAGAATCTTGTCCTTTCCTAGTCCTAGGCAAGCCAAACACAAAATCCATAGAAATGTTTTCCCAAGGGCTCGTAGGAATAGGTAAGAGTTGGTACAATCCATGGTTACATAACTTAGATTTCCCTTTAGTACAATAAACACAACTCTTTATGAACTTAAGCACAAAGTTAGACATTTTAGGCCAAAAGAAGTGTTCCTTCAATCCTTGAAGTGTTTTTTTCTAAGCCACCATTGATAGCAAACAAGGTGATGAAGATCCACAAGATATTGAAGAGTTGATGACGGCTCCAATCCAAGGTCCAATAACGAGAAGTCGAGCTAAGAAGATCATCAAAGGGACTTCCATTGCACTCAAGTGTCTTTACTCAAGGATGGAAGAGCTTAAGAAGACGAAGTGGATAGTTCGATTGGAGAGTTGTTTTGTGGATGGTCGGAGCCGACCACCATAGGGTCGCGGCCGACCCCCTGGAGGGTCGTGGCCGACCAAGTCCAGGTCGGCGCCAACCTGTCTCAGGGCCCGCGCGCGCGAGCGAATTCTTGCCTTTTGCTTGCGGTTCAAGTTTCCTTCTAGGGTTGCGTGTCTTTTATTGTTATCAAACTATTTCCATATTTTGGGTTTCTAGATTTGCAATTATTATTATGAGATATTCTTTATATCTTATGATAATAATTTAGGGTTTCTTTTTCTAGGGTAGAATAAATACTAGAGTTTTTCCCTTATTTGTTTTTCAGCGTATTTTGAGAAGAGAACAGAGTTCTCTTCCTGCGCCCCTTTGTGATTTACGACATTGAGACTTGAGTTGATTTATGCAAGTTTGGCTTTTGTTTGATCAAGTATTGTTTCGTGAAGATTGTTGATTGTGTTTCGATTCGAGAAGTTCGAGGCTTATACTTGGTGCAAGGTCTAGATCCGTTTCCGTTCGCAATTGTGTGACGTCAAGGCCCCCCCTTTGTCATACATCAAGTGGTATCACGAATCATCCGACCTTGAGTTACATCGAGTTAGGTCTTATAATTCTCGTTCTTATTTCGTAATTGTGATTTTGGTTCAATCCTCCACTAGTTCGCCATAGGTTTTGCTTTTCGTTCGCATAGGGAATACCAAACACGACCTGCGTGCCCTACCTTGCGACGCAAGCAATCGTGTTGTGCCGAGTAACCAGCCCAGCCATGTCCCCTTAGTGTTCCTTGTTCGAAATTCGGAAACCCTAGGCAACCTACCAAATAGCATTAAACCAACCTTAGAGATTCTTGTTTGATTGATTGCATTTAAGTCAAATTAAACCAATTTCTTGCATATTGTTTGCTTTAGAAAGTTCCACATAGTAGAAGTTGATTATGTCTTGCATGATTATGTGTTACTTGATGGCTATGAAGGTTGAAATTTGCATCATGTCTTGTTCTTATTTCTAAGCTCCTAGTAGTTTCATTGGTAGCATAAATCACTTTTGTTAAGGCTGGTAGCCGAACAATTATAGTTTGCATCATTCTTGCATTACTTCAACACAAGTTAGTAACTTGTGTATAAAATCAAAAAAAAAACAAAGGTGATCTACCCTACTAGTAGAGCGCATTCAAAAAAAAAAAAGAAATTCCATTACATTGTTGCACTTTGATTCCTTTGTTTAAGCTTGTAGTTGCATATCATAATAGCATACTCATTTTGAAGACAATCGATTCTCTTGTGAACAATTGCATTGTGTTTAATTGCCTTTCAATTGTCGTACTTGAAATCTCTTTACTTTTCCCACCTTTAGTTGAAAGCTTGCTTAGTTACCTAATTGAACTAAATTCTCAATTATGATTGAGCAAGAACAAGTTTTGAGTTGATAAGGTGTAGCTCTAGAACTCGTTGAATACTTTACTTGTTTGGTGTTGTTGCTACTTCAGGATGTCGGATAGTGAAGAGACCAAGAAGTCCACTGCGGATTCGGGCGGGGACAAGATTTTGTCTAGCCACATTGCTAGAATTGTGGAAGACGCTTTGACGCTGCGGTACTCACGAATTACGACGGTAACTTTGGAGGCAACCAAACCGGAATTTGACTCCATAAGTTCACGCATTGGTGAGATGAATGATCAAATGTCCACATTGACCGACATGATGATGGGAGTACAAGCTACTCTACGGACATTGGCGGGTACGAGTGCGTCTAAGGAACCAACGAACGAGTCGGCGGGCCAAACCAACCCCATTCTCCAATTGAAGTCGGGTGATGTCTCTCTAAACTCTTCGTCAATTCCTTTGGTTACTAGTTCAGTTTGTGTGCCTATGACTTCTTTGCCTTTACAGCCTTATTCCACACCGATAGCATCAAACAAAGGCAAGAACTTGGCGGACGGGTATGAAGGTGTGAGCAATCCTTGCTTGAAGGTGCAAATTGGCTCGACGCCCTACCCAGACGATGCGCATCAATCCAAGTATGGTTATACTCCATTGTCACAGCCCGGTCATTTAAAGATCGGCTCCATGAAGGGTCAGTACAACTCCAAGGCGACCTACAAACCAACCAACATGCACGCCGAGGGAGGCTCATGGGACGATTTGCCCACCACTTGGCAAACGACCTATGTGCCTAACACGTTGCTTCAAGGTGTTATGGGAAGCAATTTCTATGGAGAAGTAGAGAGACCCGAAGACATGCCGCTACCTTGCTTTGTGGGAGAAAACGCCATCCACAACAACAATCACCAAGGCGCACTCCCACAAGCACCGAGGCGTGATGTCAAGATCAAAGTAGAGCACTTCGACGGTGAACTTGATCCGGAGAAGTACTTGGAGTGGGAGCAAGACACCCACCATGTGCTTGAGCATCTTGGCTACAATGAGACGGAAAAGGTGGAGGTGGTGTCCCTTCATCTAAGGGGTTCCGCTAGAGCTTGGTGGTACCGCCAAAAAGAGGAACGCCAAAGGAGAGGATGGCCAAGAATCGAGACGTGGAATCAGCTCAAGTACTTGATGAAGAAGAGATATGTGCCCGAGCAACATATCGAGCAAATGAGGTTGCGCGTGGCCATGTGCAAGCAAGGACCTCACACGCCCATTCAGTTTTTTAATGAGCTTGAAAATGTGAGTTTTAAGGCAGGGATTCATCACACTCAACAATCCCGGAGAACTCAGTTTTTGGCCGGATTGAATCAAGAAGTGAGAGATGGCGTGGAGTGCCTACAAATTGAGGATCCAACAAGGCTAGTGAATGCGGCACAACTCTTCTACAATCAGCTTCAAAGGAAGAAGAAACAAGCATGGGGTTCGAATCCTCAAAAAATGTACAAACCTAATCCTAGTTCCAATCCCAAAAGTTTTTCTTCTAATCCTTCTTTCCAGCCTCGGGGAGCCACAAACTCAACCAAAAATGAGGCAAATGTGTCTAGGAAACCGACCGTTGGCAACTCTCAAAGCCAACGCCCAAGTGAGGTGAAGTGTTTCAAGTGCCAAGGAAGAGGCCACATCGCTCGTGATTACACCAACTCCAAAGCTGTGTACTACACCACTCAAGGCTATGTCACCGATGATGAGGATGCCGAGGAGGAGGTAGTGCCAACTCAAGTGGAGGAGGAGCAAAATCATGGCGAGTCGTATGAGGAGGAATTCGTCCAACCCGAAATGGAACAAGCCTATGCTTATGTCAATCAAAAAGACGTCCTCACTCTACAAGAATCCCCTATAACCGACCAGCGCGAAACCATCTTCCACACGAGGTGTACGGTACGCAATCAATGCATCAACATGATTATTGATAGCGGTAGTAGTTGCAATTTGATTAATGCTAGGGTAGTTCATGACTTGCAACTTCCTACTAAATTGCGAACACTTCAATACGGATTAAATGGAATTAATTCCGGTGCTTCTCAACTCATTACTCATACATGTGATGTGCATATTACCATTGTTTCTTATAAAGACGTAATTACATGTGATGTTTCTCAAATGGAATGCACTCATATTCTATTAGGTAGACCTTGGTTGTTTGATAAAAAGGTGATATATGATGGCTACCTTAATACCTATGCTTTTAACCATCTTGGGAGGAGATTCACTCTTCTACCCCTATCTCCCCATGAAGTTTTACAGGATCAAAGAAAGGCGGAATCAAGCGCGAGCCATTGATGAGGCGAGACGGGCCGCCAAAAATAGGCAGAAAGACGATGGTTTAGTGGAGGAGCGCCGAGAGAAGTTGTCGGGAGGTCCTAAGGCGGTAATGGCTCAAAAGAAACCGGGACCACAGGGCAAAGTGGAGCATCGATCACTCACACTTAGCACGGCAACAAACATGAAGGTTCTGGAGAAGGTCGCGAACGACCCCCACCAGGTCGGCCGCGACCATGCAGAAAAAATCAACTCCCTGGAGTAGGTCGCACACGACCCCACCAGGTCGGACGCGACCATGCAGAACCACTCCACTCTCTAGAGAAGGTCGGTGCCGACCACCACCAGGTCGTCCGCGACCCCTCAAGGGTCAGCCTCGACCAACACAGGGTCGGCCACGACCACTCATCGTCGGTAAAAACCCCTTCCTTTTTCTTTGGGTTTTCCTGGGTTAGTATCATCATGGTAGCCTTGTAGGTGGAGTGAGGGGAGTTGGTAAAGGGTGGTTCCAGTTGTTCGATCGGAAAAGATGGAAAGGTGGTCAAAAGAAAGCAAAAGAAGTGTACGAGAAGGATTTGTGGAGTGGTGTCAGATTAGAGTAAAGGGCAAAGTCAAAGAAGGATTTGTAGTATTTGTGGGTGGTGCCAATCAACCAAGTTAATTATATATATATTTTATTCAATGATATAGAATAGTAGGAGAGATTATATAAGGCTTAAGTAGTGTTAAGTTAATAAGGTAAAGAGATTTACTTAGTTAGAAAGGAATGCGTGTTTTGGAACTCTTATAGTCTGGGGAGTGTCGATGCTTTAGTAATCGAGTTAATTCGGTATTCCTGTCGGGTTCTTAATGTGTTATTCTCAAAATCTTATTCAGGAGATCATTCTGTTCAGGCCCTTAGCTTTCCTGAGTTGTAATGAAATTTCTCGAGGTAAGTCGATTTTCGACTTGCTCAGTCCTGTTCTAGCCTGTTAGGGTTGCGTGGTAGTTATGAGATTGGTTTTGGGAACTAGTCCCGATCGATCTTTTAAAATGTTTTTGATATGTGTGCTATGTGTAAATGATTTTGGAAACCTGTTTTTGAAAGTTGTTATTTGTATACGCATATTTTCGTCGTTGTTTTCTCTATGTTGGGCAGCGCTCCAGTGGAGGCTGATTGTGGATGGTTGTGATGGGATGGACGGTTGGAACGAGGATGGATGGTTTATTGTAGATGGCTGTGATGGGATGGACGGTTGTCGCATGCAGTGTTGAGGCAGGGCTGCAGCATAGGTAGCGTAAGGTATGCGGTGTTGAGGCAGTGCCCATACCATAGGTAGAGTTTCTAATTGTGTGATTTATGTAGAATTGATTGAGTGACTAACTGGACCTAGGAATGGACTAGAGATATGTGTGTGATTGTGGACTTGTTTGCTGACCTTAGTGAAATTGTTTTGAAACGTCTCGTAACTTCCATGTTGATTCTGACTTGATAGGATAGGATCTGACCCCCCGGGGACCTATTTTTCATTCCAGGTAATCAGGATCCGTGATCGAGCCTCGGCGCAATGGTGGTGTGGAGCAATAGTGTGCGTGTCATAGTATTGGGGTTGGGTGTTATTATTAGTGGTGCTAGTTTGTACTACTGTTTGACTTTGAGTTATATTAAGTAAATTTGCGAATGTTTGTCGTTTAGGATAAGTTGTGGAATTTGAGTATATGAATTTGGATTCGTTATTGGGGATTGGTGCATGTTAACTTGTTTTAAAGTATAATTGTTATTTTATTCAAATACAAGTTGGATGTTTTCTATGTTTTCTCGCCGTGCCCGTGTTGCAAGATCCGAATGTTTGTTGTCGAACCAGCTTCATAGTGCCTCGTGAGGTCTACTACCAAGTAACGCCTTGTCAGAAAGACGGGGTGTTACAGGAAGGAGGTTTGCACACTTGAGCAACGCCATGAGGAGGTTCCGAAGTGTGTGCAAGACGTCCTTAAGGAATACAAGGATATCATGCCCGAAGAACTTCCCAAAGGATTACCACCAATCCGGGGAATTGAGCACCAAATTGACTTTTTCCCGGGAGCTTCATTACCCAACCGAGCGGCATATAGAGCAAGTCCCGAAGAGACAAAGGAGCTTCAAAGGCAGGTGCAAGAGCTCATGGACAAAGGCTATGTGCGTGAATCAATTAGCCCTTGTGCCGTGCCCGTCATCTTGGTGCCCAAGAAGGATGGAACTTGGCGGATGTGCGTGGATTGCCGAGCCATCGACCAAATAACGGTAAAATATCGTCATCTTATTCCTCGTTTAGATGATATGCTTGACGAATTGTATGGTGCTTGTTTCTTTTCAAAAATTGATTTAAGAAGTGGGTATCATCAAATTCGTATGAAAGAGGGGGATGAATGGAAAACAGCTTTTAAAACTAAGTATGGACTTTATGAATGGTTAGTTATGCCTTTTGGTCTTTCTAATGCTCCTAGTACATTCATGAGGCTAATGAACCATGTTTTGAGAAAATACTTAGGGAAATTCGTTGTTGTCTACTTCGATGATATTTTAGTGTTTAGTAGATCTCTAGATGAGCATGTAGGACATTTAAGGGCTGTGTTTGAGTGTTTACGAGTTGAGCACTTGTATGTTAACTTTAAAAAATGTTCTTTTTGCTCGGAGTCTACTCTTTTCCTTGGTTTTGTGCTTTCTAGGAGAGGACTACAAGTGGATGACACAAAGGTGAAAGCAATCAAGGAATGGCCACAGCCGACTACTCCAACAATGGTGCGTTCCTTCTTGGGATTAGCCGGGTTCTATCGACGTTTTGTGAGAGGATTCAGCGTCATAGCAGCCCCGTTGCATGAGTTGACCAAGAAGAATGCGTCGTTCACATGGAGTGATGCCCACGAGGATGCTTTCCAAAGCTTGAAAGAGAGCCTCACCAACGCCCCTCTTCTTCAACTTCCGGATTTTACAAAGACATTTAAATTGGAGGTTGACGCATCGGGCCATGGGATTGGAGGTGTTCTAACACAAGGTGGCAAACCCGTGGCATATTTTAGTGAGAAGCTATGTGGTGCGGAGCTGAACTATCCCACTTATGACAAAGAATTGTATGCCTTGATTCGGTGCTTGAAGACATGGCAACATTATCTTTGGCCTAAGGAGTTTGTTATACACTCGGACCACGAAGCTCTCAAGTACTTGAAGAGCCAAGCTCGGCTCAATAGGAGACATGCACGATGGGTGGAGTTCATGGAGACTTTCCCATATGTGGTGAAGTACAAGAAGGGCAAGGACAACATCATCGCCGACGCCCTATCTAGGAGGTGTGTACTTCTATCTTCTCTTGATGCAAAAATCCTTGGTTTTGCTTTGATTAAGGAGCTTTATGCTAGTGATCCTTTCTTTGGTGACATTTATGATCATTGCATGACTAAGGGTCCTATGAATGCTTTCTTTGTAGACGATGGCTATTTGTTTACGAAAGGGAAATTATGCATACCATTGTCTTCCATTCGTAGGTTGCTTACTAGAGAAGTCCATGAAAGTCGAGGGCATAGGGGTTTAGATAAAACTTTAGAGGGACTTAAAGAACACTACTATTGGCCTAATATGTCACGTTTTGTGCAAAAATTTGTTAATAGTTGTGTTGTTTGTCATAAAGCTAAATCTAGACTTAATCCCATTGGCTTATATCAACCTCTCTCTATTCCTAGTGCACCTTGGGAGGATATCTCTATGGATTTCATTGTGGGTTTGCCTAGGACTAGAAGGGGTAGTGATAGTATTTTTGTAGTGGTTGACCGATTTTCAAAGATGGCACATTTCATACCATGTCATACTACCGATGATGCTTCTATCATTGCTAACTTGTTCTTTAAAGAAGTGGTTCGTCTACATGGTATTCCTCTTACCATTGTATCGGATCGTGATGCAAAGTTTCTTAGCTATTTTTGGAAGTGTCTTTGGCATAAGATAGGTACGAAGTTGCTCTTATCCACATCATGTCACCCTCAAACGGATGGACAAACCGAGGTAACAAATCAAACTCTTGGAGCTCTTCTTCATACTATGGTTAAGACTAACCTTAAAATGTGGGAAGAAGTTTTGCCTTTTGTGGAGTTTGCGTACAACAGGTCAATCCATTCCGCCACTAAGAAGACGCCATTTGAGGTGGTGTATGGGCTGAATCCCAAGACGGCTAGTGATATGGCGCCCCTTCCGTACAAGGTCGAGCCGCACGAGGGTGCGTTAGACCGTGTAGAGTACATTCGGCGCATCCATGAGGAAACAAGGAGGAATTTGGAGCTAAAGGCCGAGAGATACAAGGCGCTTGCGGATCGTGGAAGGAAGGAGATGATCTTTGAAGAAGGCGATCTTGTATGGGTGCACTTAAGAAAGGAACGTTTCCCTCATGCTCGAAACAACAAGCTCAAGCAAAGGGGAGATGGACCATTCCGAGTGATCAAGAAGATTGGACCGAATGCTTATGAGTTGGAGCTGCCCGATGGGTATGTTGTTCATCCAGTGTTTAATGTTTCAGATTTGTCTCCATTCATACCCGATGACGACTCCGACATTGAACCGAGGACGGTTTAACATTTAGTGGAGGAGAATGATAGCAAACAAGGTGATGAAGATCCACAAGATGTTGAAGAGTTGATGACGACTCCAATCCAAGGTCCAATAACGAGAAGTCGAGCTAAGAAGATCATCAAAGGGATTTCCATTGCACTCAAGTGTCTTTACTCAAGGATGGAAGAGCTTAAGAAGACGAAGTGGATAGTTCGATTGGAGAGTTGTTCTGTGGATGGTCGGAGCCGACCACCATAGGGTCGCGGCCGACCCCTTGGAGGGTCGTGGCCGACCAAGTCCAGGTCGGCGCCGACCTGTCTCAAGGCCTGCGCGCGCGAGCGAATTCCTGCCTTTTGCTTGCGGTTCAAGTTTCCTTCTAGGGTTGCTTGTCTTTTATTGTTATCAAACTATTTCCATATTTTGGGTTTCTAGATTTGCAATTATTATTATGAGATATTCTTTATATCTTATGATAATAATTTAGGATTTCTTTTTCTAAGGTAGAATAAATACTAGAGTTTTTCCCTTATTTGTTTTTCAGCGTATTTTGAGAAGAGAACAGAGTTCTCTTCCTGTGCCCCTTTGTGATTTACGACATTGAGACTAGTTGATTTATGCAAGTTTGGCTTTGGTTTGATCAAGTATTGTTTCGTGAAGATTGTTGATTGTGTTTCGATTCGAGAAGTTCGAGGCTTATACTTGGTCCAAGGTCTAGATCCGTTTCCGTTCGCGATAGTGTGACGTCAAGGACCCCCCTTTGTCATACATCAACCATGGCCCCTAGTCTCATGCACATCGTGAACTAACAACATATGATAAGAAGATGAAGGTGTACATAATTTTCCAGCCTTATACAAGAAACCATCATCAACAAAGTAAGAGTCATATTCACCATTTGAGATGCAATAATTGTAGATTTTCCAAAAAACTCATCATTAGCATAGAGATCACGAAGCATATATGGAGAAACCTAACAACTTAGCATCAAGATGAGATAGGAGGACGTACCTTCATGATAGCGTATCGGCCACACCACATTCTCGGTTCCCTTTTTGTGTTTGACGGCATAGGGGAACGTTTCCATGAACTCGCCAGACGTGCATGCCTTCGGCTGAGGTCTGATTGGCCTTTGAGGTGCTTGAGTGCCTCATGATCCGTATAAATCACGAACTCCTTAGGCCAAAGATAGTATTGTCAAGTTTTCAACACCCTAATCAATTCATAAAGTTCCTTATCATATGTAGGGTAGTTGAGCTCGGCCCCACTTAGCTTCTCACTAAAGTATGCAATGGGCTTCCTATCCTGTATGAACATGCCACCAATCCCATAGTTCGACACATTACATTCGACCTCAAAGGTCTTTGTGAAGTCGGGCAATTGTAACACTAGGCCGGGCATGGCTCAACCTGTCTTTCAAAGTGGCAAAGGTGGTCTCATGTTGCCCTTTCCACTTAAATTCTGCATTTTTCTTGGTTATCTCATGTGAAGGCGTAGTAATAATAGAGAAATCACGCACAAATCACCTATAGAAACCGGCTAACCCTTGGAAGGATCGAACCATAGTTTGGGTGGTCGGTTGGGGCCACTCTTATATGGCTTTCACCTTACTATCATCTACACTCAAGCCATTGTTAGAGACAACAAAACCGAGGAATATCGTGGAATTAGAGCAAGAGTCACACTTAGCAAGATTAGCATACAACTTCTCCTTACGGAGAATGTGTAAAAATTATAAAGGCTTTCAAATACTAAATAACAGCGTGCAGCATATATATATATATGTATATATATATATATTCAGTGTGTTAGAACATCTCCAAAATATGAGAAGATCTCTCGACCGATAAGATCACACCAAAATAGACGGTATAGTTTTGCTCTGCATCAACTTCGTGATCAAATTGAAAGATTTCACACACTAGTTGTTTCTTGTAAAAGTCATCAATGATCATTTTAGCATCACAACCGACTATAAAGGCATTCAAATCTTGTTTGATGTTTTTGAAATCAGCAAGCGTTGCACCAATTTTGGAATAAGATCCAACTAGCTCCTTGTAAACCTTGTAAGAAGAATGATAGAGGTATTTTAGTCGCCTTAATACCTATCAAAGTAATCCGAACAACCCAACTAATGTAGTAGGGAAGTAAGGGTCGATCCCACAGAGACTCAGGTTTTCAGTGTTTATTGTTGTATTACTCAGAGTTAGAAAAGGGGGGTTTTTGAATATTAATCTAGAATCTGAACTAACTAAGGAAAGGAAAACAAAAGATGAGATGTAGAATACGGGAGAAGTATGCTCAACCAGTTAATATCCATTGTAAACATGATTATTGATCATTGATTATCAAAATTCTCTCTTTTACCTTGACCAATCTATTGCGGAATGCTAATAACCCAACTTCATGGAATTATTAATCCTACTTCAATTCTAGTTATTAGCCCGACCGGTACTAACAACCCTAGTTATCAAATAACCTAAGAGACCTCCTAGATTCAATTCGACAACAGCATTAAGATTCAAGCATCAATAGAAACATGCATTCAGAGCAACCAGACATCCAAATAACATGCGATTGAATTCTCTTCTCTAATCAACTAGTCCTACCAGTCCTAGATTTATTAAAGGTTCTACTTTTCATCTAATTAACACCGACCGGTAATTAGAAAGATCTAGTTGTAATTCATCCTAGAAATCATATTAGGTGATCAAGCTAATAAAACCCTAGATCAAATTTATTCAATTAAGCATAGAGAAAACAATCTAGTCAAGGGAAATTAAGAACAATCAAATCTCACAATAATACTTCGTTCACAACTTCAATTAACTAGTCAAGCAAAAGGAATTTAGCTACTGAAAGACATTGAAAAACTTACAAAGTTTCCCATAGGGTTCTTGTTCTCCAAGTCTTCAATAATTAATGTCAAAGATTCAAAGATATGAAGATCATCCAAACCTAGAAAACAAAAGCTATTTATATATCTCTAAGGTTCCCAAAAATATATCTAAAAAGATAACCCAAAAGGCCCAAAAAGAATCCCATAAAAATCTCGTGCACAACTCGGACACGGGTGAAAACTCGGGCAAGCACCCAGAAACGCGGTCGCGTTTTCGATTCCTTGCCCGCGCTTTCACGGCAGAGACTCAGGTCTCGAAACGCGGGATGAACCCCTAAAGCGCGGGCGCGCTTTCGTGCCAGGCCGCGCTTTAAACACTGGTCGTCACGTATCATTTCAGAGGCTGTTTTGACCCACTTCGAGTTGGAATTTGGACTCGGAGTAAAAAGATGAATTGTAGCTCTTCGAGTTAGCTTTCCAATAACACCAAAATCAACTCAATCCGACCACCGTAGCTCCCAATCCAGCCCTTGCAAGCAAGAGATGTCGAAACAACAACTCCAATACATAGTCCGGATCCAAGTGTGCTTTTCCCATCACCTCTTGGGCTAATCTCATAGCTTGGCTCTCTTTTTGCCTTCTCCAATGCTTTGTCTTCACCTCCTCTACACTTGTTGTCTTCACATCTACAATCAAAAGGCACAACAAAGTGTAGATATCCGAATATTTCTACAAACTAACAAAACTAGCAAAACTAACTAAAACTAAACCAAAAACCATAAAAACACTAACTAAACATGCCCTAAAACACTACCTAACATATGCCTATCAAAGAACTCAACCTAATATTCGACCGCATGTAGTTGATTATAAAAGCCATTTGGAAGTTTGGACACTTTCCTATTAATCTTTGTAAAATGTAATAGCATCATGTAACAACGAGTTTGTATGACACTCTACGAATTTTTTTACAACGTAGCCTTCATGTCCTTCATATGGAATAGTTAGTCTTACATTGCAACCACACATATTGGAGATTGTCCGCCTTGGGTTTTACTTTGAGGATTATTCCATACCAAGCTCTATTTCAACTTTTGGAATAACATTTTTATATCATGCTCGATTACAAACAAGGTATTTTCAAGTCCAAATGATGAGGTTGAGATCATCTTCATCTTTAGTAACTGTTCTCTCCCTTGCAATGAAACCACATAGCCTAACTCTTATAAAATCCAACAACTTCATTGGTTGTGAAATTATTTTTTTCCCTTCGTACAACTTAAACTCAAGTGAACATCTTGGAATATAATATTCTGTATTTCCCCGAGAAATGGTCATCACATAATTGTCCATTTCTTCTTCAATGTATTGAAACTTATCATCTTCACCTAAATAAAAAATATGTACACATTCATATACAATAAGAATGCATAACCATGTTTAAATGTTATACACATTCATAGATGTTGGCACAGTACGTCTTTTTCACTCCGTGTTGCTAAGTAGAAAATGGAACCATACATTTTTATATGGATTTATTCATAGCCACGAAGTTATTTGTCCCACAATCATATATTCATTCATTGATATACAATCATATCAAGAGTAAGCACGTAGACCTAATTGTCACAATTCACAGGCCGAAAACTTAAGGTTGAAATTGGATGACAAAAATTGTTAAAATTGATTGTATACTTTTGTGATTCTGCTATTTTGCTTTGACATTGAATATTCAATTGGACAACAATCTCGATCAAGAAAATGTGTAGTAAAAACAAATAAAAAATCCAGATCAAATGGTTATTAAACTTTAGTGATTTATTAATGAAACGATTTCAACATCGGTAGTACCTGTGTCATTAGATCAGAATGGAATTATACTGTTATCCATAGAGAATGAAGAAATTTGATGATGTTAAATGGATTGTTGTGCACAAAACCTTCGTTTCAATGCAAAAGAAGCTATTTTAGAAGAGGAGAAACTTATTAAAACCGCACACGATTTTAATTTAGGAAGCTTGTGGTTCACACCCGCTACATTACTCTTTAGATTGCATTGATCGGATGATTATTGTATTCTTATTTCTCTCTCGGGGCATTTTCACTAGACCCATGCCCTTTAACATATAGGGTAATCAAATTAATCTATCATATTAATGTCGTACATGATAAATTGATAATGCACGTTTTGTGCATGTTGTGGTCCTTGTGGACCATTGTTTGTAGCATAGATATCAATATCACCTTTTCGTTGTTCACATCTACATCACATGTCAGATAATAAGCAATGAAAACTTTTCGTGGGGAGTAATTTACATCATATATACATGCGTAACATGCCTATGTTCATCGGTAATGTGTGTCATTGATGGTAGATCTGCTATATGACTTTTTCGTGGGGAATATATATTTATAAATTTGTCGGTGGGTAGTGAAGTTAGACTACTTAGACCTCAGTTAGTATCAATATTAAATATATAGTATGATTATAAATATCAAAATATGAATATAAATGTATTAATAATATATCTATTTTCCATAAAATAAGATATACTATAGTTAAACTTCATATATCATGTACCAAAAACATAATATAAATTTAGTATTGGTACTAGTTATAATCAAGACCTTGTTTAACGGGTCAAGTGGGGTCTGGTCATGACATGTTATTGGATAGTTCGGGTCGATCTAGCGGGTAAAAATAAAATAACAAGTTGTTATAATTATTTTAATAATGTTATGATTATTTATTAATATTTAATAATATAATATGATTATTATAGTTTCTTAATAATCAAATATATTATACTATTTATAATAAGAATTTTTTTTCTACATATATAATCAATCGGGTCAACAAAGCGGATGCGAATTGGGTTCGGGTTTTAACCCAATTGAGTTCTGGTCAACCAGGTTTGGTTTTTTTTCCTTTGCCCGCTGATTTGTGGGCCGAATTTTAACCATACAATTTTTGGTAAATTTAGATCGATTTTTCGGATTGGGTTAAGTTTTAATTGATGTAAATGTAAGTAATCATCATAACTTAATTTTAACAAATCTATTTTACACAATTTTTTTATTTTTTAGTGTCATTATTTATATATATTACATATGTTTTATCATAATATATATAGGAAAAAGTTGTATTACATAAAATTTATTTTAATATGTATATTTCTGAAAGGTACTCCTATATTACATATGCTAGTTTGTACCCGCCGTGCCATGCACGAGAATGACTCATGGCATGACAATGACTCGCGCTTAATATCTTAAAATTATTATTATTATAAATAGGATATTATAAAGTGAAAACATATAATAAAATTTTTAACATATGATAATATTATTTTTTTCTAGACAAAAAAGTTTATTTTTTAGATTTGCACTACCACATTTATGAGATTATAAAAAAAATAAAACATATTTTAATTATACACCAATTTAGTAAGTAAACTTTACTTACTGTTTCATCCTTCAAAATTTGTCTCTAATAGTTAATATAATATATAATGAGATGTTTTATATGATTATTTTGGTTTGATATTATTTTTTTATTTTAATACTATAATTTATTAGTATAAGATATAATTTTACTATGAATTATTATTAAATTAAAAATATTAAAATATAATACCATATTTTATAAATATAAAATGAGTTCAACATGATTCTAATGACTTTATATATTGAAGTAAATAAAATATATTAATAAAAAATTATTTAATTATGAAAGATATAAATTAAGCTATTATGAAAATCAATATATAAGTTAAGTAAAAGATAGTAAATATAAATTGATTTAATATTAAAGATAAGAATAATAACTTAATTATAAAAAGTGCTTCTATTTTTAAATTCAATTTTTTTAGATTACTTCTTACATAAAGAGATTTAAAAGATAACTAATATATATGTATCAAAAAGGATAGAATATCTTATCAAAATTCAAAAATATCTTTTACATAAATTGATAATAAATAATGTAATTATATTAATTAAAATGAAATGAAAAGAATTTATTGTTTAATTATGAGAGATAAAAGCTAAGTTATTAGGAACATTATAATATCTCATTTAAGTAAAATTTAATAAATATAAATTGATTTAGTATCAAAGATTAAAATAATAATTTATTTAGAAAAGGGGGCTTCCACTATTAAATTCTTTTTTAAATTCGAATTTCTTATATTACTTCTTACATAAATAGATTAAAATGATAATTGAAAAGATAAGTTAATTCATACGGAGTATGTATCTTTTATAGAAGGAAATTTTAATGATAGATAATATTGTTTCAAATATAGATATTATATGAGTAAGAAAAAGGATAAAATTAAATATTAGATCATTAAGGAATTTTTAAAGATAAATAGTATGCCTTTAAAGATATATATTAGATGGGTAAGAAAAGAGATAAAATTAAAGATGAGATAACAGAAAAGTAAAAACATATAAAATTGTTAATCAAATGGCCAGAATTAACGTGGAGGCTCGAAATTCTCCAACTTTAATATATAGTATAGATTTATCTTAATATAAATACGGTATCATTTATCATGAAATTTCCTATTCATATATTTTCTTTATATCATATAAATTTCATGTTAAATGATACCGTATTCATATTAGGATAGGAAAAATATGTAATATATCTTTTAACGTTATTTTTTTGTTTTTTATAATGCATATTCATTTAGCCTTAGTTTTTTGTGTCAGAATACATCTTCATTTGCTATTTTGATCTTTATTTTTCATATTTATCCTCGTAATTATTAATTATTACTTGTGATTTTTTATATTGTAAAAACAATGAAGTAACAAATGACGGTATAGAAGTATGGTCTAGTAAAGCGAATGTTATCATGATACACAATGGATAAATATAGCGTTCGATTAACGAAAAATGAATGGATCTGATTTAATCTTGAAATTATAGGAGAAAAGAAAAACTTATAAAATCAAGAAATTATAGGGTGTAAAAATATGTTACCTATATGTATGGTTACAACATATTATGCATATCACTTGTTATAATCATGCATATACATACTCGATTTTCGGTTTCCAATAATTACAAGATTTTGTGAAGCTTCTTATTCTATCATTTTAAGAAAAAATCTGGTGCATTTATTATGTTTAGATCTAAAGGATCATATTTATCCATTGTATATCACCATATCAATAGACCCTAAATCTAAGGGTATAATGGTATTTTTCATAACTTTCTTATAATATTCCTAGTTATATTGGAGCAAATCAACTATAAATGCTTCATTAAATAAAAAATATTTTATATTTATCTACATGTATAAATGATTTTGAACACAAAATCATGATTTATATACATAGTACATAATTAGTTACTATCCATATTTAGGATTGCTATGTTTTCATATGTGAAGTACAATATTTTAGGTAGGCTTATGTGAAAAATCTTTAGTAATATTAGGAGAAAACTAGCAGATGACCCGTACCTTGTACGGGGGTGTTTTTTATTTATTTATTTATTGCTTTTGCGTATGAATTTACTATAACAATTCCAAATATTATCATATGTATACTTTGTTTTAAAATGACGCTTATTTTTTGGATTATAAAATGACAGAATTCTTGTACACCATCATATATATAAATAAATTTTATTTATGTATTTACTTTTTATTGATACATAAACATATATTTAAATAATTGAGGAAGAATGAAAGAAGATAATATGCTTTATCACATTTTATTAACAATTGATACAAATCTTTTGGCATTTAAATTAAATTACGTAAACTAACTTATATAATAAAACCAATAATTTAAATAAAATTCGGATTAAAATATTATAATATTAAGTATATAGATAATATTTAGTAAGTTAATTAGAAAACCAAATTATCTCGCATATTATATGTTATTGTTTTATGAGAACATTTTCAAATAATAATATATAAAAATGTAATGAAAATGTCAACGGATTATTATCTTAATTAAGAAATATATCTTTTTTTTATAAATTGTTAATCAATATGAAATATTACTATATTAGTGATATATATGTTAAATATAACATATAATTTTTTACTGATATTTTAAAAATACCAAAAGTTATATGGTAAAATCAAGTTAAATTGAATCAAATATAATAATAGTACTAAAAATAATGAGATTATTTTATTAGTAAGTAAAATTAAATATGTAAAAATTTCATATTATAAAGTATTTTAAAAAAATTCTAATATTTGAGCATGAACGTACATAGTATGACGGGCTAAGCTTGTACGGTATAAAGTAGAAACCAAATCTATGTATAATATCGTGCCACAATCGATCAGGTTGGGTCATCTTGAGTTCGGGTCGATAACGGGTCACACGTCTATTGGTTTAGGTCGTTGCGGATTTCGAGTTGGGTCGGTCAACTGAACGAGTCTAGAGTATCGAAATTGTTTACATTATTAAAATAAAATATTATTTAAATAATAATTTGATATAATTTTGAAAAGAATTTTTATACATTCTAAAATATAGTATAATTGTCAAAATAAATTTTATGTATTCTAAAATACAATAAATCGGGTCAAACCTCACGGGTTAGTGTTCAACCCAACGGTTTCAGGTTCAGTCGGGTCGAGTTGAAACTTGGTCTCGGCCTTCAGGTTTAAATTTCCGGGTTGGAACCCTTAAATTTTGGGTCAGGTCGGGTTTGTGGGACGGGTCAGCTTTGGACAGGTCTACACATAAGCTAAGATGAATAAAAGAATAATTATACAAAAATATATAGGAGTAAAATTATATTATTATACAAATCTAAGTAAAATTATAATTAAATTATAGTTTATAATTTGGACGAAGTACGGTAAGGGACGTAGGTTTAGCGTCCTTATAGATTGAGTTAGGTTACAGTGTGAGGCTAAAAGGAGTTATTACTAGTGGACTTAAGGACGGACTCTTAGGTGCTAGAGAAGTGTAAGACTCGCCTTGTAAACTGTAAGGACTCTCAATAAGATAAGGAAGAAAGCTATTCAAAAATCCTCCAAGGAGGTAGACGTGTAAGACCCATAAGGACTACTTGGTCTTGTGGGGTTCTTCTATAAATAACCGAGTTCTTATCTTATTGCATCTATACCTGTTTAAGTCTCAAGTTTATATTTCTGCTGCACAAGAACTACGCCCATAGTTTTTGACTTAACGATCCAACAAAATTGTTTAAATTTATTTATATTTATATAGCTATAAAATTATATATGATTAAATAAGAATAGATTCTTCATAAATAAAATTTACAATAATTTAAATAAAATTGATAGTTCTTGTATATTATTAATCTACTAAAATATTATACGTGTTTGAGGTTTGTTGAGTTTTTTCATTTACCAATTGTATTAGGTGCCGAGTTATGGAAGATTATCGTACGAGGTTGGTTTGACCAACGAGTAAAAATAATGTGATGTTTTAAAATTTATATTTATTATTAAATAATAATAAATTTAAAAATTGAACAATTTTTTAAAAATAATATTATTAAAAAATATACATATAAGTCAATAGGCTTGGACAAATGTCTTGTGATGGACAAATGTTCATTTTCGTTACTTTGCCAATTACAAGCCTTGATCCCTTACTTCATAAGGAATTGTAGCTCTATGTAGAGTGGGTTCCTAGATCAAGCACTCAAGGCTTATGGAATTGGGGTTTCTAGCCCAACCTAGCTAGAGTTTTCCTCCATTACCCAAGATCAAGGAGATCTACTCCATGTGGCAACTAATGAAAGCAACAAAATCACAAAGCAAAGCAATCATCATCATCAATCTCAAACCAAAGCCAAATTTCATTCACAAGTCAAAAGCAATCCACAATTTCCAATCCAAGTTCCAAATCCACTAGATCAAAGTAAAGCTAAGCTAAATTGACAACCAAACCTAGCCAATCTCTTCCTCCTTGGCCGATTCTCTCTCTTCTCCTTCTCCTTGCTCTCCAAGTATCCTCTTGAGAGTTTTGTGTGTTGATTTGTGGCTAAGTGTTGTCATTCTCCTCAATTAGAAGAATAAGAGAGCCTTTGTAGATGAGGGGTAATTGTGGAAGTCTACATCTTAATGCCTTGCTGCTCAATCCACACGAGACCGACTCGGACCGACACAGAGGGAACCTCGGGCCCGAGGTATTAGGCAACTCGGTCCGAGGTTGAAAATCCATCTCGGGTCCGGCTTTGCATCTACCTCGATCCGGTCCTCGTTCCACCTCTTCTTCTTGGCTTTTCCTCTTGATTTCTTCATGGCTTGCTCATCTCCTTCCCTTCTTGCCTCATGCTTTGCTCCATGGCCTAATTCTCCTTCAAAACGATCCTTGATCCATGCTAGAACACCTACAAAACACATAAAACACGCATAGTCTCCGAATCTCATAGAAATACGGGAACTAAGCTAAAAAGGAACAAAACACACAAGAAAAGAGGAAGAAAGAAACATATATACAAAGGAAAACACATATAAAACACCACCAAATAAAGAGACATCAAAATACCCCATACTTAGACTTGCTTGTCCTCAAGCAATAACAATGTAAGCAAGACCGAAACATAATCTTCAAGTAAAGCCTCATATGATAAACTCATTTAAACACAAGTGATAGATATTCAAGCAAGATTACATCATCACACATGATCAAGTGCTCAAAGGAATAGAGTCAATGCAACTAAGCCTCACTTTAGGGATATGTAAATGTGTATCACTCATCATGTGTATGGGTATAGCAATGAACACTTAAGCTCAAACATCATGCAAGTAAGGACTTTACTATTGAAGCTAATATCACCAAATCCTCCACCTAGAGATGCCTATTACAAAGTACACAAAGAATTCGAACTTGGCTCAATGGAGGTCCTCAAAGAGGTTCCATTCGGCCGGGTTGTAACGGGGCTTTTGGTATTTCTCAAGGTGGGAATTATTTTGGTCTTGTGGTGCTTACAATGGGGATTTGGACAACCTAAACTCTCACCAACTTCACCAAAATTCCTCAATCAACTTCACACATCCCAAAAAGCTTAAATTTTTCCTCTCAACCCAAAATTTTACTTAACATTCCACTTCATCTTTGCACTTAGGCTTTTTGTTGGATTTTCCACAACTTTCCCCACTGGACCGACTTACACATAACTCGGGCCCGATGTCACTTCGAACTCGGTCAGACCCTTTTCTTTCACTTAAGCTTTACACCTTCATTCCACTTCCCATTTCCAACATTTTCGTTCTTCTCTTTCTTTTCATGCATTTTTCGCACAACAAAGATGCACTACCCACATGATTCATGACACCATTCTTTGCCCTTAAACCCAAGAGAATCTCAACTCATCAAATACACTTCAAACCTCTCTTCTAAAGTCCAATCCCATAGGGGTCAAGTCATATAAGGCTAGGAATAATATTTTTGAGGAGTTTCAAACAAAGGTCTAGGCTAAAATGGGGCTACAAACAAAGGATTCACTTCATGGTAGGATATGGAACATTTTTGTGACTAAAAGAATAAAGTTCAAATCAATGTGACAATGCTAGGACAAATCTCATGACGGTCTTGGAAAATAGATAAACACCGCAATAACAAGTTTTACTAAGCATGCATGAGCTAATCACACAAGAAACATGAGGGATCTGCAAATATGAACAAGCATCCCTAAAATGGCCAAAAATCAATCTCACAAGGGTTACACTTACTTAGTTGCATAAAGACTCATCCTAGAACTCACATGCTCAATAAAAACAAGCAAGATATATCACATCAAAAGCAACATTAATTTAGAGGCTAAACTATCCAAAAATATGCAAAGGAATTTACATGCTCGCATCATCATTAGCCTTCATTTGGACATCTAAGATGGGGATTTCTAGTCCAAAAACTACAAAACACCAAATCCTTTTGTTGTTTTCAACACAATTTTTCGAATTTTTATGGATTTTTGCAAAAATTTTCTCAAACAAAACCAAAAACAAAGACTCATCCAATCGAAACCAAATCAATCATCCATGTCATTCATCAAACCACAAACCAAGAAACTAACATCCCAAACACACAAACTAGAAACCAAATATCCTCAAAACATAAACAAGCAAACAAGTGAAATCATGAGCACACTTACCCCCACCCTATACTTAAAACTTTGATGTCCCCATCAAACAAGGAAATCAAAACTTAAAAGCAAGAGAGAAGAGTGCAAAGAGCTCACAATTTCTTTATTCTTCAATGGCATGTCTAGATCAATCGTTGAAGGGGTTATCATGCCGAAATCCTCTTTGGAGCCTCATTTGCCACTCCTTCTTGTACACTTGCTTTTGGTAGAAGTCTTGTGGTGGTGGTTGAATTTGGGCATCCGGGCGCGTCCATTGGTCCTCACTAGAAGGGAAGTTCCCGCTCATCCAAGTAATGAAGTTGTCTTGGACACGCCACCTTTGGTCTTCCACCTCTCTAAGCTCATCCACCTCTCGCCTAGTGTAACCGAGAGCTTGGTTCATCTCTTCTTGACTAGCTTGGAAGGTACCTTGTTGTTGGAGGATTCGTTGATGTTGGTAATACAAATGTTGTTGTTGAAGATTCACTTGATGGACCTCTTGAAGAACATTCTCTTGTTGGATTTGAAGGTGAGCCATTTGGTTGGCCAAGAACGACATGTCCACTGTTTGTTGCCGCTCGGGAAACACCATTCCCGGACCATACCATTGAGCATAGCCTTCATAGCCTCCACCTTGAGCTTGCTCGTCCCTTGCACCACTCCCCTCTCCTTGTTCAAAGTGCCTCGGGACCTCATCACCATAGAAGGCACCGGACCGACTTTGATGGAAGTCGGGCCCGATGTCCTGCATACCTCGGTCCACTGTTGCTGGGGGGTTGTTCATGGCTCGGAGGTTGGTCATCAAGCCTTGGAAGCGCTTATCCTCCTCGGTTTGCTCTTGATCAATGTCCATTGCCTCTCCTTGAGGTGCAAACACAAAGTTATCTTGGTCGGAATCCGGTGAAGATGAGGGGGTGGTGAAGCAATTGTGTTGAGATTGTTTTCTCCCCTCACGAGTACCGACCGGATCACCAAAGGAATGGGGCTTTGAGATCCAAACTCCATACCAATTGTTGTACCTTGAGAGATCGAAGAGGTTTGACGTCAACCGGATACCTACACCGTTGAAGCTTAAGTGAGGAGCCAAAGAAGTCATGTAAAGCTTCTCCTTGATGATGTTGGCCTTCTTGAAATATTTCATGTTCATGTACTCAACACCATTGGGAGCCGGAGAATACTTGGTAAGAACGACTCCTAGGTGCATGGCTAGCCGCACAATCATCCCGCCGAAGTAGATCCAAGAGGAGCTTTGGAAGTCTTGCACCATCTTGACCCACTCCCATGCAAGATTCATGGGCTTGTCGGTGTGAAAGAGCATCTCGTGTAGCAACATCACCTCCTCCTTCATCGGTTTGCTCAACTCGTGACGTGCATAGATTGCACATCCCAAGACTCGCACCATGACTCGGAAGAGAGGGCTAGCTATCTCGGTGGTGGTGGCGCCTTTTCTCATCTCGCTCTTCCCGGCCACATGCCTCCACACTTGGTTCACCTTCTCGTTGTCTACGTCGGCCTCCTCTTTTGGACAAGGGAACCCAAAGTAGGTAGCCAAGTCCGAAAGAGAAACTTTGTAGTCCTCATTCCCCATTTGGAAGGTGATTGCCCCGTCCTCATCCGCCACATCATCATAAGTGCACTCAAATGTGGCCATGAACTCCGATGTGAGGGCGGGGATATTGAGGATTGTCCCACCGCAACATCTCATTGAGGCCGATGTGGGAGTAACACCTTGGAAGAGCTTGATCCATTCCCATCTTCCTCACGGTTTCCCAATCAAGCCACCTTGTGTGATGCTCAAGCGCCCTAAACCTTGCATACTTCTCAAATATCTCATCATCCTCCAAGTGAACATCATCCAACTTTGGCTCCTTTCTTGACTTCTTAGACTTCTTCTTTGGCCTTTCCGCATGAGACGAGGATGCACGGGTCTCCATTGTACCTACACACACTCAATCAAACAAAAGGGCACAAGATAAGCTCCATACAACACAACAATCATCACACAAGAACACAATCAACACAAGAGGTACCCCATACTTAATTTCCAAACACACATCTCACAATCCAACATGAATCATCATGGATATCTCAAGCAATGGCTAAGCAAATGAATATAGTACATCATGATTAAGCTATAGCCAACAATAAAACACATGAATCCACATGATATTAAAAGAAGAGAACAAAAAATGACTTGATCGACATGCAAGCTACATCGGGCCCGATGCACTCTCAACCTCGGTCCGACCTGGTAGACCGACTTCCACAAGTCGGGCCCGACATACCTGGGTAACTCGACCTAGTTCATGCTTCGACTCTCACAAGGAATCAACCCAAATCACTCTATCATGTTCCTAAGATTCAATTTCAACCATCAAACATCCCTAATCGAAGTTCTAAATGGATCCAAGCATGCATAAACAACCTTAAAGCTCAATTTCACAAATCATGCAAATCCACCATTGATGCTCAAGCTCAAACTCTCAATCAAACATGGCATTACTCAATCAATGTTATGAAAGCACAAAATCTCTAAAGAAATAGGTAGAGATCAAGTAACACATACCGGATTTGAAGAGATTTGAACTTTTAAGCAAAACAATCTACTAGAAGTCAAATTTTTCTCAGCCTAGGTCAAGAATTGGGGTGAAGAACGAGATTGAACTTGAAATCCTTCTTTGAAATCGGGTGAGGAAGGGCTTTTTGTGGTTGGATCGAGTTGAAGGAAGGGAAATATGTATGGATCGAGTTTGGTGAGGGAGGGGGCCGATTTTGAGAGCGAAAGAGATGGGAGGTATTTTGGGATTGGTGGTTAGTATGAAGAAGGTAGGTAGGTGGGGAAGGGCATTTAATAGGGAAAGGGGCAAATTTAGGTCAAAGGGTTGGAACTCCCACTAAGTCCGATCGGGTTGGACCGACGTTGTGGACCGACGTTCCCATGTTGGGCCCGACTTACCTGGGCTCGATGTGGGGTTGTTCGGGTCACCAATTTTACTCCATCCTCTTGCAACTTCTTTCTCCATAATTTCCATTTATTTTTCACCACAAGTCCTACACAATCTTGAAGAACACACACAACCAAAAATCCACATAATACTAGATAGGGATTGGTTAGAGAAAATCTAGGCTAAGCTAAGAAAAATCAAACTAAAATTACGATAAGAAAGCTACTAACACGGGTTGCCTCCCGAGAAGCGCTCTTTTACAGTCATTAGCTTGACTTCCTAACCTTCAACTCATGGAGGATGAAACACGGTGAATTGCTCGCCATTGTTAAGCTCATTCCCATTGCCCTCATACCCATAAAACCACCAACGATGGTTGATATAGGCATGGTTCTCCGGTCCTCTCGCACCATACTCCTCCAAAGCATTAGATTTCTCCTCCTTACCTGCTCCATTTTGTTCCAACTTCCCTACATCAAAGTTATCCAAAGAATTCCTAGGAGACTCTACTAAATCATCTTTCAAGTCAATAAGGCAAATATAGCTATCTTCTAAGTCATCCTTGAGGTCACTAAGACAAATGTAGGAATCACAAGTTTTGAAAGAAGAGTTATCATCACCAACATTAAAAGGATATGGATGAGGATACTCTTCATCTCTTCTTGGGGTAGGATTGATCCTTGATTCATCTTGTTCCTCATCTTGTTTCATCAACTCCCTTGCTTGTATTTGTTCATTGAACCTTTCATCACTTCTCAAAGCCACCACTTGTCTAGCAACTTCTTCTCTTTTTCTCTTGGCACTCTCTTCAAGTTTGAGGATAGCCAACGCATCGGGCTCATTCAAAGCTTTGTTGAAATGGAAGTGTACCTTCTCATCACCAATTTCAAAGGAGACTTTACCGTTCTTGACATCAAACTTGGCTCCCATCGTGGCTAAGAATGGTCGCCCTAAGATGATCGGGACCAAGGGTTCCTCGTGCATGTCCAAGATCACGAAGTCATCGGGAACAAAGTACTTCCCAACCCGCACGGGCACGTCATCCAAAAGACCTTTAGCCTTGATGATTGAACCGTCGGCCATAGTTAAGGACATGTCGGCCGGCTGAATTTCTCCTAGATTGGCTCTTCTCCAAATGCTAGCGGGCATCACCGATACACTTTCCCCAAAATCACATAAGGCTTGAAAGTTTTGAGACCCTACACCAATGGTGATAGCAAACCGACCGGGATCTCCTAACTTTTGCAGTAACTCCAAAGTCTTAACCTCATCTTGCATCTCGACTATTGACCTCTTCTTGCTCAAAATCTCCTTTAAAAACCTTGCATATGATGGCATCTTGCTCAATGCATCGGTGAACGGGATAGTGATGTTCAAACCTTGTAAGAGCATGAGAAACCTCTTGAACTTGCTCTCAACAACGTCTTTCGGCTTTCTTGAGGGATATGGAAGAGTTGTTGCACTTGGAATCTTGCTTGGATCAACCTCCTTGGACTTGTCTCCCATACTTGCACCTTTCTCTGGTTGGACCGACTTGGGCACCACGTCGGGCCCGACATTAGAGCTGAGGCAGAGTGGTCGGTCCGACATCTAGGTAAGTCGGGCCCGACTCACTCTCTACCTCGGTCCTGGGCAGAGCTGTTAATCTTCTTGCTGGTTCGACTTCTGTGCATGTCGGACCCGACTTACCGGCTAAGTCGGTCCGGCTCTCTCCACTCGTCTTAAGCATGTGTGGCTCGGGTAGGTTTCGGCCACTTCTCAATCCAATAGCCCGGACTTCATTTTGATTGGGTTGGGCTCGGGGATTCTCCTCGAGGCGGCCCGGAAGTTTCCCGTACTCTCTTAGAGCTTGAGTTGCTATTTGGACAAGTTGATTGTCGACTTGTCTCCTCCATGCACCGAACTCATTGAGTTGAGTTTTTATCTCCTTGAACCCGTCTCTTATCTCTTGCATCCATGGTTGTTGCTCATTGAATCCGGGTGGCCTATATGGTGGTGGTTGTGGCGCCCTTGGCTCGTTTTGGTGGAAGTTGTTGTTGTAGCCATGAGCTTGGCCGTTGTTCCACCGTCAATTACCTCCATTGTTGAAATTGCCTCTACCTCCAAAATTCCCTCGAACATAGTTTGCCTCCTCAATTTGCTCGGCCAAGCGCACTTGGATCTCATTCGGACAAACTTGGGTCGCATGTGTAAAGGATCCACACTCCTCACAAGCTCGGGCTTTTTGCTTGTAGTAGTGGACTTGCCTCTAAAGCTTGCTCACTTCACCCTTAAGAAATTGGAGCTTAACATCCTTGTCAATGTCTTCTCCCTTTGGATCATACAATTTCCTTGCACCTTCACCTTGAACTTTCACCTCTTTGCTAGCTTGACTAACCCCATACATGGCCTCATAATCGGAGAGCTTGTCAAGGAGCTCCCATGCTTGATCCGGTGTCAAGTCTATAAATCAACAATCCGTGTGGAGATTGAGCTTGTCCTTCGTTGCCGGATTGATGCCTTGGAAAAAGATGTCTTGAAGCACATACGGTTGTTGGCCATGAGTAGGGCATTGGCGCAACATCTCCTTAAAACGGTCCCATGCTTCGAAGAGAGGCTCATTCGGGCCTTGTTGGAAGCTTGCAATTTTCCTTCTTAGCTCGGTAGTCTTTGAGGGCGGGAAGAACTTCATCAAGAAAGCGTTGTGGAGTGCCCTCCAAGTAGTGATCAACCTAGGGGCTTGGCTTTCGAGCCAATGAGCGGCCTTGCCCCCAAGTGACCACTTGAACGCCTTTAGAAGCACATACTCCAAAGTCTCCTCATCGGTAGAGATCGACTCACACATGTCCACAAAGCGTTTGACGTGCTCTATGGGACATTCATGTGGAAGGCCCTCAAATTGATCACGCTTGATGAGGAAGATGAATTGCGTCTTGATCTCGAAATTCTTGGCAACCTCGGGAATCACAATAGCGGGCTCGGGTACCCTCAACTCCGGATGCATATATTGACGTGCATTCCGGGTTAGAGCGTTGAGTTGAGCTTCGACCCTCATCCGTTGCTCCCGTTCTCTCCTCACCAACGCCTCTTGGTTATCCTTCTCAACTTGCAATCTAGCCATCTCAGCTCAAAGACGAGCCAACTCATCATCACCATAGAGAGCTTGATTCTCCATCCTTCTTCTTCTTCGGGCTTCTTTGAGAATACTTTCGGGATCACTCACAAACTCAAGCTCAAGGGTTCCTCGGGAGGAACGAGCTTGGATACACCTACAAAGCAAAAACACAAACCAAAACCAATCAAAAACAAACAAGGGGTTTGGGCTATTCCCTCACCCAAATCACTACCAAAGCACAAAAGACTCGACAAATGGGCACTCAATGCACTTAGAAATCCCCGGCAACGGCGCCAATGTTTTGATCGCTCACGGATGCGAGGGTCTAGAGATACAATTTATAACCCGACCCCGTTGTAGTACGTGGTGGGTGTCGAACGCTCGGGAAATCTACTCGATTGATATGCCAAAATACTTGAAAACGAGAAAAGAGAACTTAAAACAAAGGAAAATGAAAGGAACGATTGGGACCGACACAAGGTCACTCGGGCCCGATGTTGGCTAGGACAGAGGAAGTCGGGACCGACACTAAGCAAGTCGGGCCCGATGCAGCTGGGTATGTCGAACTCAAAGATTAGAAAGTAGATCTTGGGCTTTGGGTTCCTTCTCTAGTAGATTTAAGGTTTTCCACCCCAATTCAAGCAATAAGTGATGATCGGAGTAGGATCGAGATGCTTTCGCCCTCGTCCAACCACTTCTACACATCGATCATTGGGGAAATCTCCTTCGAAGCAAGGTCTTGTGATGGACAAATGTTCACTTTCGCTACTTTGCCAATCACAAACCTTGATCCCTTACTTTCATAAGGAATTGTAGCTCTATGTAGAGTGAGTTCCTAGATCAAGCACTCAAGGCTTATGGAATTGGGGTTTCTAGCCCAACCTAGCTAAAGTTTTCCCCCATTACTACCAAGATCAAGGAGATCTACTCCATGTGGCAAGTAATGAAAGCAACAAAATCACAAAGCAAAGCAATCATCATCATCAATCTCAACCAAAGCCAAATTTCATTCACAAGTCAAAAGCAATCCACAATTTCCAATCCAAGTTCCAAATCCACTAGATCAAAGTAAAGTTAAGCTAAATTGACAACCAAACCTAGCAAATCTCTTCCTCCTTGGCCGATTCTCTCTCTTCTCCTTCTCCTCTCCTTTCTCCTTGCTCTCCAAGTATCATCTTGAGAGTTTTGAGTGTTGATTTGAGGCTAAGTGTTGTCATTCTCCTCAATTAGAAGAATAAGAGAGCCTTTGTAGATGAGGAGCAATTGTGGAAGTCTACATCTTAATGCCTTGCTGCCCAATCCACACGAGACCGACTCGGACCGACACGGAGGGAACCTCGGGCCCGAGGTACTGGGCAACTCGGTCCGAGGTTGAAAATCCATCTCGGGTCCGGCATTGCATCTACCTCGATCCGGTCCTCGTTCCACCTCTTCTTCTTGGGTTTTCCTCTTGATTTCTTCATGGCTTGCTCATCTCCTTCCCTCCTTGCCTCATGCTTTGCTCCATGGCTTAATTCTCCTTCAAAACGATCCTTGATCCATGCCAGAACACCTACAAAACACATAAAACACGCATAGTCTCCGAATCTTATAGAAATACGGGAACTAAGCTAAAAAGGAACAAAACACAGAAGAAAAGAGGAAGAAAGAAACATATTTACAAAGGAAAACACATATAAAACACCACCAAATAAAGAGACATCATCTCTAAATCTAAAACTATCGTAATTTAGTGGTGTATATGACATTTAGAGGTTTGCCCATTAGCCTAATCAGCGGTTCTGATTTGGAAAATGACGGTTACAATTTCGGTTTAGACCTAAACCTAAACCGACACAACACCGATTTCTCAATTTCGGTATGTCGGAGTAATGCCTCATAATCTCCGAGTTTTTCCCATACGAATGTACGATGACAAAAATTACATTGAATATCGTATTTACTACCATTTTCTTAGGGATCGGAGCATTACCGCTTTGATAATGACTTGTAAACACGTTGGATGTTGAAAATCTATGTCAAAGTTTTTGGACTTGGCACCTATAGACCGACTTGATCTGTTCATTCAATTTACCGTCCATTTTCCTAAGACAATTTCCTGAATCAATAAAGGTCTTAAAGCACATTTCTAATTAGATAGAACTTTAAAGGGTTAGATAGAATAAGCCAACAAAGGATGAATCCGTGTATTTTGTCTTTTGTTGTCTCTTTTCTGCCTTCTTCTATTCTCTACACACTTAAGAATCCAATATGGTAACTTCATTAATTATTTTTTTCAGGTCGAGAATATGTCCACCTTGGCTAAACTCTTGTTCCATCGCAGCTATTGAGGAGGGAATGATGAGGACCTGATCCGCAATTCTTGAAAGTGTGGGAAATGTCAGTCATGTTCCGTAGACTCCATCATTCTAAAATGTCAAAACCTTCATCCAAAAACTTGTAGTTGTTAGATAGGTATCAAACTCCACATGCAAGCTTGAATGTCTTGGTCTCCTGACTCTCCTCGCTTGGATTTGTAAGTAGTTAGATATGGTTTTCAAACCAATACTACAAAATATTCGGTTCTTATTCAAAGAAGATGTAAGAGGTAAAGTAGAAGATGAAGAACATGTACTACAATCATATTCTTTGTATAAATCCTAATATGACCCCTAAATTAACAATAATTTCCATAATATTAATTTCATTCAATTACGAAGATATATAATAATTTTCTAATTAAGTTTCCCACCCTTCAATTTTACTACGATAAAATCTGCAAGTAAGAAGATAGATATCAGGAATGATGTTGTAATAATTTATCCATTTTGCCTTCATGAAATCAATATCTAATGTAAATTCAGAGGCCTGCCGCTCTAAAAAGAATGCACATCCAACATTTAAAGCTTTCACACAAAATAAATAAGAAGAAAGTTTATAATACATGGCTAAAAGTGAAGGTTGCATCACAATATACTTTTAATACTTCTAACATTTTGTAACAATAATCTCAACGGGTGCAATACTAGAAGAGTTCGGAATGAATTGAGCGAAAAAAGAAAATAAAAGATCCTTGTAAGGCATACATGCATGAAGCAATTCATATGTTGAGTTTCAGCGATGAAAAACATCTTTTAGAAAAGTTCTTGGATGGACATTACTCGATTTATAATAATCTTTCTACTCATTGGTTAATCGATTACTAGGCCATATACATTTAACAACAAATGTAATAACATCAGTATAAGCTTGCAAAGTTGATAATCCATCTTTAACACATAAGTTCAAAATATGACAAGCACATTGAATTAGAAAATATTTCATTACAAATGTCAATTTATATTTTGATGTTGGTCTTTTTAGTTAGATTTTATAGGATGTTTGTTAGATAGATTGAGTCGGTTTTTGATAGTTTTGTGTCTTTTTTCATTGATTTTGGTATTCTTTTGAGAGTCGGAATCTATGCATTTGTTGTTTGTATTTTGTAGGTTTTGAAGCGTTGAGGAGCAGTTTTAGAGTCTTGTAGAGGTCGGTGTCGAGATACTTGCGAGGAGGCTTAGTGGTGGCAAGGAGATCTAAGAAGTGTTCAAGTGTTCAAGTGCTGAGTGTGAGGAAGAAGATGTAGGGTGCAATCCAAGATTTTTAGTGTTTTATTTTTAAGGCTTTTTAGATTTTATTTTGTTTCCTTCTTTGGATTAGCCAATTAGTATTTAAAGAGTCCTTAGGATGGCCTAAAAATCATCCCGAGGGGGGGGTTTAATAGGGATTCAAGACTCATCCAATTAATTTGGAAAACCTTTGTTAGAGAGAGAATTTGAGAGAGAAGAAACTTAGAGTGCAAGTAAGAGGTATTTCCGAAGAAATTTGTAACTCCTTCTCATTAACTTAAAGTTGTGTTCTCTGTTTGAATTGATGTATTCTCTTCTTATTTTTGTTGTGATTTGCATGATGAGTAGTGAGTAGTCTTCTTTTTCTAGGGTTGGGATAAAAACCCAACAAGGTTATGTACGTTAGTCCATGATTCCCTGATCAAAAGTTGTTCTTATTATCTATCTCTTTAATCCTCTTTATTTGAATTTAATTCCTTGATGTAAGTTGATGCATGTTCTTGTTTGCAATTGAATTGAAAAATAAAGGTGTGAATTTGAATAATATTTGGGTTTTAAAGACGAAAGTTGAAATTATCTTGAATCAAATAAAGGGAAAGTGTTTGCTTGGTGAAAATTGAAATAAACTCTTAATTAATTGACGAAAGTCATTAACTTGAGATTAGAACTTGTTTTATCATTGGATTATAAGTTGCGTGCATAGATTTGTTTTGGTAATCCCTTACCTTAGAAGTTTTTAAACATATTTACGCAAGTCATAAGAGTTCGTAGAGGGTCGATATCGAGCAAATTCGGGTCGGTACCGAGCTGAGTCCTTAGTTGATATTTTGAGTCTTGTTAGACCTGGGTCCAGTTAACCGAACCGCCGGTTCCGGTTCGGAACCGGCGGTTTAGGACCGTGGGGGACCCGGTTAGCCAGTTCCGGTCCAATTAGCTGGTTCCGGTCCGGTTCAGGTCTTGACCGGTTTCCTCCCGGTTTTGACCATTTCCGATGCCGGTTTCGGTTTCGGTTTTTTTTATTTTTTTGTTTTCTTGATAGCCCGCGGGCACAACCTACATTCCGCGATCGCGGTTCTCATCCAGAAGGACACCGCGATCGCGGTTCAGGCTATCGCGCCCGCGGTTTGACCGGTACACGACCACTAAAACTAAAAAAATATAATTTATTTTTTAAAAAAAATCGTAACCTACCGGTTTTTATCCGGTTACGGTTCCGGTTTGAACCGGACGGTTTGAACCGCCAGTTCACTGGTTTGGCTTAGCACCGAACCTTAACCTAAACCTAACCCGTCCGGTTTGGCGGTTTAGGTTAAGGTTCTGGTTCAGTTCCGGTTTTGACCGGTCCGGTTCGCCGGTTTATACTGAACTGGACCCAGCTCTAAGTCTTGTGTTTTGAGATTGCCTTCGATACCTACCCCAACAAGGTCGGTACCGAGGTCATTCTGACCCTGTGCTTGGTGTGTTTTGCTTTGTTTTGTTCGACTTTGTTTGCTTTTGACGACTAGGCTTAGAATCTTCTAGCTCCCATGGACGAATCTGACTCTGCTATACTCAGCGGGGTCTTAATCTATAAATTTGTTTATTTATTTAGTATCAAGAAATCCTATCAACACATTCATGAACCAACTTTCTGATAGACATGGTGTTGTTATATGCATTGTCAATGAAATTGAAAAAAATCTATGACCCGATAAATTCAAATCCGAAATGCCCTAAGCACGCATAGTAACCCACCATGACCCTATCTAACTTGACCCGTGATCCGATTGACTCAAACCCAAAACGACTCGAGCACGCCTGACCCAACCCGTTGGACAAGTCTAAATGCCCATATATGAATGCATTCGCTAAGTATCACTCCAAATATCATTACAAATTGATACTCTAATTTCAATTTCAATAAAAAAATCTAAGTAAAGCAACTTTATGTTTTCTAAACAACAAAAATAACAAAAAAATTATTTTAATATAAATTATAAATTTGATATGATATTATAAACAAAAAATTATAAACAACAAAAATTTTAATATTAAATTATATTTAACATTCTATCTTAAGGGTCTTATTTATTGCCCCTAGAACAATAAATAACAAAACTCAAATTAAATATACATGTGAAGATCTCAAATAATATTTTTGCTTATTATTTTTTTATTCAAGATTTTATCTTCGTTGTGCCTAAAACATAATATATATTGAGGTAATTCTATGTATGGCTTAGTGTACATAGTGAGAGTATTATTATATGTTTTTCTTAAGATTAGTGATCTATATGAATTACTTCAAGTTCTTTTGTTGATACAAATTAATTTTTTCAATTACTTGCCTTCGTGTTGATAGGATTGCCATTATAATTAATTATTATAAATTTTAATTAAAATATATTATCTTGCATTTAAAATGCTCTATTTGGAAATTCAACAATAAAAATTAATTACTCTCATTTTTGAAAGGAGATAAATATAAAAGTTATAAAATACAAAAAATATCTAAAACATATTGTATTTATACCCTGATATTATAAAAATATATAAATACATTATGTTTCATTAATTAAATTTCATTAAAATATCTATTATCTTACACTCAAAGAGTTCAATTTGGAAATAAAAAGCTATAATTAATTACTCTTATTTTGAAAGGACATTACTCTAAAAGTTATATAACGATATCTAAAAAATATATATAGGTTTTAATTAAAAGAAGGGAATTTAATTTCTGATTGAGTGCTGAACGGATGCTTATGTTCCGGTTGAGGGGTGATATTATCATTTGAATCTAATAAATGGTGTTGGTTGAGACTAACCATCAATCTAATTAGGTCTCTAATTTCAATATACACTACTATAAGTTAAAAAAATGACCATCCATATTTATTTTGCACATGTTAAGATAAGAATAAAGTGTGTATAGATTAATAAATTTATGATTTTTTATATTTTTATTGCTCAAGTCATGTCAAAAAAAATTATTATAAACACGCACATTATCATAATAATATGAAATATCAAATATGCGTGGAGATGATTTTACAATTTTATAAAACATTCTCTATGTATGAAGAATAAAACTATAAATCAAGTCGGTTTGTGAGTCGGTACAAGGTTGGGATAAGGAGAATAAACCTAATTATGGGGTCAATTCGGTAGATTGGTCATTTTGAGTTTGAATTGAGTACAAGTTTGGACCGTTATGCATGGAGAATAAACCAATTAATAGGGTCGGTTCTATAGGTTGCTCATTTTAAGCTGAGATTGTGTATTAGTTTGGTTTTTATATGTGGAGAATAAACCTACTAATGGCTCAATTTCGTACGTTGGTCATCTTGAGTTCGGATTGAGTACAAGTTTAACTTGTTATATATGGAAAATAAACTTAATGATGAGACCAGTTTGATAGATTGATGACTATGAATTCGGATTGAGTAAGCGTTTGGGATGTTATATGTAGACAGCATATTCATAATAAGGTCAGTTTTGTCATTTAGTTTTTTTTAAACCACCCACCATATCTTAAATAGCTGATTTTATACTAATTTTCTATCAATTTATATTTTAATAGATTTAATGGATTACAAGTAGATATGTATCAAGTAGTTTCCATCTTGTTTTAAAAAAATATATATAAACTAACAAATTAATTTTTTTTTAATTTTTTTATTAGATTCTTTCTAATTTATCTAATCTTTACCATATCTTCATCAGTTATTTTGAAGGGGAATATATATCACGTACAAATGTGTACAATATTACAATTCATTACTCATTTCATGTATGATCAAATGAAATTATTTACTCTCTTACTCTTTCGTTAAATTCATCTATCATATATGTCAGTGATTTTTTTTCTTGAGGAATTCGTCGGAAACCATCTGTATGATAGGCTATATTTCGCTAAACCACACGGATGTTTGGATATTATTTCAAACCACCTGTATGATGGTCTCCATTAACAAAAAGACCACCCCCCTCCATATTCTGTTTAAAAACCGTCATTTGCGCATGGTCACGTGGTAATTTAATATTTTTTTATTTTCTTTTACACATTTTAACACTTAAAACATACCAAAAAACCCCAAAAAAAAAACCCTTGTCACCAAAAACAAATACCCAAAGCACCCGACACCTTGACCGGCACCGACCTCCTCGTCCCGGCCTGCGACGACGACGAAGATCTTGTGGCGCGAACCGAGGGCGGCGGATTGATCGGTCCGGGTGTGGTGGTCGGATGATATCAAAATCTAAATTTATATACCGAACCTCTATTGTAGTAAGAGAGGTAGGGTGTCGAACACACGGGAGTTCGTGCGTTGAGAGTACCCTAAAAGACTAAAAAGAGGTAAAAGAAAGGCAAAACGAGGAAAATCAAAAGGAATCACCTCGGACCGACACTAGTCACTTCGGTCCGAGGGTGGATCGAGGTCAGATTGGCCGGGACCGACACACACTACGTCGGGCCCGATGTACTGGGAAACTCGGTCTTGCACAAATAGTAGATCGGTCTTGGGTTTTTGGGTTACTTCCCTAACTAGACTTGGGTAATTCCACCCCAATTCAGCCAATAAGTGTTGATCCTTATGAGATCGAGGTTGCTAGCCTTCAATCCCTCCACTCTACACTTCGACCCAAGGGAGTTTTCACTCTCCTTCGATGCTAGGTCTAGTGATGGGCTAGAGATCACTTTCGCTTACTCTTACCAATCACAAGCCCTAGGTCCCTTGTTTCCACAAGAGAATTGAAGCTCAATGTAGAGAGGATTCATAGATCAAGCACTCAAGGCTATGGAATTGGGGTTTCCTAGGTCCCTCTCTAGCTCCACCGATTTCCTAGCCCTAGGTCCCTCTCTAGCTCCACCGATTTCCTCCTCTTCTCCTCCTCCTTTCTTCTCCTTGCTCTTCAAGTCTTCCTTGAGCCTTTGAGAGTGATTTTTGGTGTGTGTGTGTGTGATTCCCCCCCCCCATAATCCTCTCTAATCACCTCTAATTATCCTCTTCTCTTGATTGGGGACCAAGGAATTCCAAATTAGAAGAAGGGCAAAATTGGAAGATCACAACATTTGTGCCTTGGAGCTTAATCTTCTCGTTTGCCGACTCGGACGGACACGGGCAACCTCGGGCCCGACGTTGGGAACGTCGGTCCTATACTCTGGTGCTCGAACTCGGGCCCGACTTGGTAGTACTCGGTCCTGGGTCTCGATCCTTCTTCTCTTCTTGGTTTTCCTTGAGTTCCTCTTCATTCTTTGCATGGCTCTTCCGTTCCTTAGCTCCCTTGCTTAGCTCCTCCTTTGATGCTCCTCCAACATGTCCTCAAATGAGCCATTTTACCTACAAAACATAACAAACTCGCATAGTTTCCGAATCTTGAAGAAAACCGGGAACTAAGCTAAAAAGGAACGAAACTAACAAGGAAAGGAATGAAAAACACTTATTTACAAGGGAAATTAACTACTAAAACACCACCAAAATGAGAGACGTCAGAATACCCCATACTTAAACTTGCTTGTCCTCAAGCAATAACAATGTAAGCAAGACCGAAGCACAATCTTCAAGTAAAGCCTCTTATGAAAAACTCAATCAAGCACAAGTGATAGATACGCAAGCAAGATTATTTTCTTTTATTTTCTTTTACACATTTTAACACTTAAAAAATACCAAAAAACCCCAAAAAAAAAATTTGAAATTTTATTTTCTTTTATTCCGTTTAAATATTTAATTTTTTTTTTTCATTTTTAATCTTTAAAATTTTGAAAACTCAATTTCACAAAAAAAACCCTTGTCACCAAAAACAAATACCCAAAACACCCGACACCTTGACCGGCACCGACCTCCTCGTCCCGGCCTGCGACGACGACGAAGATCTTGTGGCGCGAACCGAGGGCGGCGGATTGATCGGTCCGGGTGTTGGATCGTTAGTACTGAGGAACGCTCTTTACTTTGGTAAAGGCGTCCTTTGGTCAGGCGTCCCTACGAGGTGTAGGGGCGTCCTTGATGTATGCAGCGGAATAAAGTACTAAACATGTAATAAATGAACGCAGTGAATTATAGAGGAACCACTCAAGACCAAGTAGTCCTTGAGTGTAAACCTCTACCTCCTTGGAGGATTTTTGAATAGTTCTTTCCTTTATATTGAACGTTCTTATAGTTGTACTGGCGAGTCTTTACAGTTCTCTGACACTTAGCTTTTCCCTAAGTTCACTTGTAAAGGACTCCTTTAAGCCTACAACTATAGCTTGTTCAATCTACTAAAGGACTCTATTCCTACGTTCTGTAGTACTTCGCAGAACGTTCTCTCTCTCTTTTTGGTTTCTCTGATTACAAACTGTTTTGTGGTTGGGGTACAAAATCTCACTCGATCTAACACAAGTTCTAGCACTGTTCTAGAGTTCTTGAGTTAGTTCTTTGTGTTCTTGAGTGAGTCGCTTTCCTTTGATTCTCTCTGAATATTCTCTGAAAGCGTTAGCGTCACAATAAATGCCTTGGGGCTATTTATAGGACTTGGGAAGGGCGTCTTTTCACTGGGACGATCATGCCCTTCGTGGACGTGGCTACAGGATCTTCCTCCACGTAGTAGGGCGGTGATGAGGAAGCTTCCTGTATCCAGCTGTGTATGATGAACTCCGCTACAGGATCGGCCGCCACGTGTTGATGGACTCTGCAACAGGATCGACCGCCACGTAGTGTTGGACTCCGCTACAGGATCGGTCTCCACGTGTCCTTGGATGATCAAACATTGTCGAGTGATGTCATCCTGTCGGCTAGTGAGTAAGGACTCCTTTCTTGCGTTCCTACTTGCTTGGGACTCCGTCCTTGCTCAAGTAGTCTCTAGCTGGTCCTTACTTCCTGTTAGCTAGCGTCCCTAAGCTTATGGGACGCCCATACACACTTGTTGTCCTTTTGGTCATTGGCGTTCCTGAACACTTGGACAACTTTATTAGAATCAAAGTGAGTTTGTCATATCAAAACTAAGGGACGATTGTGTGGTACACTAACAAGTACGCAAGCGTCCTTGATAGCGTCCCAACAATTTCCCCCTTTTTGATGATGACAAACTCTTCAGCAAAAAGTTTTGACATTGGAACTTAGTATGCATGAAAACTTAGAAGCGTCCTCTAATACTTAAAGAAATTTCAATAAGCACAAGTTTTCATTCTTTGATTCTCTAACATTTGGATTTTAAGGAGAGAGTCGCGTCCTAGAAAACTTTCTAAGCGTCCTCTATTATTCTAGCATGAGCGTTCTTTAGACCTTTCACTTAATAGTTCCCCCTTAACACTTGCTTATTCTAGATAACTAATTTATAGCGCATCTCTGCAAAACTACACTTCCCCCTTTTGGCATCATCGAAAAGGATAACAAGAGATAAGGACGTTAGCATAAACACACAACTATAAGCAGTGGAACGCTTAAACAAACACAATGCAAGCAAACCATGTAATTGCCATTCAAACAAAAGAGAGTACGTGTCATTACAGACCAAAGTGTTTGAAAGATAAAAGAAGCAAAGGCAAAACAATTTAGGCATAAAGGGGTTGAGGACGGCGATCACTAAGGACGGCTTTGATCTTGGTAGAACTTGAGAAGCTTCTCTTGAAGTTCAGCCGACTTGGTGAATGCAAAAGATAAGTCTTTGAGAGAATTTAAGATCAGGCACTGGTTGTGAAGAATAGCACCCATGAGTGCTGCCGGAGGATGTTGTTCGGGATTTGCTGGGGCAGGAATAGGCGCTGGACCAGAGCTGGAGGAAGGAGCGTCCATGTGAGGCAAGGAAGGAGGTGAAGAGGCCATTAACATCTGATCAAGAACGTCAAAATTCACAGCTTGCTCTTCTTCATGGAGGGGCTCTTGATGCAGAGAGGCAAGGCGTTCCTGTTCAGCTTCAGCTGCTAGGCGTTCTTGCTCTGCTCTTTTCCTGGCTTCCTCAGCTTCAGCCTCTAACTGCTTCTTTATTGAGGGTAGTTCCTCATTGTGCCTTATCTTGAGCAGTCCTTTCTTTTGATCCCAGTTGAGTCCCAGCAATTCAGTAGGAGCAGACTCATCATAAGCGTTTTGGGACTTTAGGATCAGCTTGACTAGCCTAGGGTATGGCAAAGCATGTCGCTTCCTCCCACACTTAGCCATATGTTGCATTGCAATTCTGGCAAGATTGATGGGACGGCGTTCGAGAAAGGCGTCTATTAATATGATGTTATGCGTTTGAACTATAGAACGCTTCTCTTGCCTGGGAAGGACGGCGCGGCAGATAAAGTAATGTGCAATGGCGCCGACTTTGCTCAACACGTGAGCCACCCTGTCAAGTCCATAGGGTCTTTTACCCTGGAACACTCTTTCAATCATAGCAACTTCTTCGTCCTCTGTCAGCTCAAAGCCGTTCTCTGGAAGAGAGCTTAGTGCGTTGGACGGAGGCCTTTGAGTGCTCAGTCCCATGAAAGTACGGACTTGGCGTTCATTGACAAAGGCTTTCTCGTCCTCTATCTTGAAATGGAGAGAGCTGTCCTTGGACTTGTAGCGCAAGCTTTTGTAGAACGCTCGGACTTGTTCTTTGTCAACTTCAGAAGGGGCAGGTCCGACGTTCAACCATCCTTGAAATCTGAGAAGCTCAAGAAACTCCAGAACTTCTTTTTCCTTGGTGAAGGAGGCAAGCCATTGCTCAGAATAGACTAAGGGGCCTAGAACGTTGACAGTTGCGCCATCGTCCTTGCGCTTCTTTTTGCCTTTTGGCGACTCAGAGTCCTCATCATTTGAACTTTCATCAGCACTGTTCTCGGACTCGTTCTCAGCATCGTCCGGGCCAGCAGCGTCCTCAGTGCCTTGTGCATTTTCATTATTACCACCGGCTGTGGCCTGATCGGCATCGGAGGAAGCTCTGCCTTGGGACGTGTCCTCAGCGTCCTGAGCTTGTTCTTGATTTTCAGTTGGAGGCTCAGCGTCCGCAGGGACATGGTGGGATTCTGTTTGGATTGTGGGGGGGGGGGTTTCTTGAGGAGTTGGGAGGGGATTGAGGAGGGGAAGGGATTGGTTGTAGGGTGGGATTTCTTGTGCATCACGCTCGAGCTCATCCGATAGTGTAGGCTCGGCGTCCTTGTGAGCGACCTGGTGCTCGCCAGCGTCCTCAGCAACCGCAATAACTTCTGCCTTTTTTGCAGCAGGAGCACTTTCAACACCTTCTGCCTCGTCGTTGGAGTCCCCTGTTATATCAACAAAGGGTGAGGACTCACCGGCAGGCGTTCCTTGTATGCTCTTTGAAGAAGAGCTTGATGAGGAGGAACTGGAGGTGGAGATGTGCTCCGGCTCTGTAGCTGCTTGGACCAGTAGCACCTTGGGAGATTCACCGACTTTGCGGCATTTAAATGTGTGCTCAAGCGCTGGACGTTTCTCGACGTCCTCTGGACCACTTTCGGATGAAGGACGGCGGGACCGGGGAGTCTCGGGGTCCTTTGGTGGGGAAATGTGGGCAGGGGCGGAGGGGAATTGGGCGAAGTTTATTGGAGAGGGGCAGAATGGAATTAGAGCGTTTTCGTTTGAAGGCTTAGGGGACGGTGGAGGGGTTGGGAGTTGTTCGATTTGAATAGCCTGTTGAGGAGGAGGAGTAGTGGATTGCTTTGAAAGTTTGGAGGGGCCTTTTGTGGAGGTTGGCCGTTTTGTGGAGGAGGGGACGCTTGACGACTTGGCCTTTTTGAGGGGCCTTGGGTCATGGGTCTTTTTGGAGCTTGATGAGGAGGAACTGGAGGTGGAGATGTGCTCCGGCTCTATAGCTGCTTGGACCAGTAACACCTTGGGAGATTCACCGACTTTGCGGCGTTATGCATGTCGGGAATGAGATCGAGTAAGGGAGCAAGATTCTCACCACCGTATTGCGAGAAGAAGAGCACGTCCTCCATCCGGCCAGGCAAGTCATGATAGTTGTTTTTGTGGAGGCCATGGATGACGAAGCGTTCGATGAACTTCTCATAATTTCTTGTTTTGATGGCGTCCCTTTTGACTTCCGGCCTGTCCATGCGTTCCCGTATCAACATGTACAAAGTTTTTGGCTTCTTGTTGATGAAGTCCACTAGAGATTCATTGAGAACAAGCGGTTTGGGCTTCTCTATAGTGTGGGACTTCACCAACCGTCTTCTCTTACCGCCGGTAGAAGATCCGGCAACGTTCCCTAGAAGCTTAGACATGATTCTGATGACTTGTAGAGTGAGAAAGTCGTCGGAGTTCTAGAGAGAGGGCAGAGCAAATTTGAGAGCGAGGAAGTGGTTGAGAGCAATAAATTTTTGATAGCGACTGTTACTGCCTTATATAGAGGAAGCGGTGGCACAAGCTGTAAATAACACTGATTTTCTGTGCTACACGTGGCAAAACTTCCCCCTTAAGAGTTGAGCAAGTAAAACGGTCACTGTTTGCCCTTTCAAAAGTTCAAAATTTCTGACACTTCAACTTCTTCTCAAAACTGAACTGGCGTCCTCTCTTACAAGCACTGAGCGTTCTCCCATACTTAGCAAAGTTCACCTCTTCAAGCAAACCATTAACCAGTTCAACCGTCCTTGTGATCACCTTTCGAACCATTTGAGAGCAAAGCAAGTACGTCCCGTGAAAGAAAAATATGAAGCTCATAGGACGCTTTTGCGGAGTTCTCGGCTAGGGTAAGCTTAGAGTTCCCATCATTTCGGCTTATAATGAGGGTTGGGTGATCAGGGATACTCTTTTCAAGACACAATAGAGAAAATTTGAATGGCGTTCCAAAGTAGCAAACACATGAAGTTTTAGACTAGCGTCCTTGCAAATATGAATTCAAAGCATAACAGTCCTTAAACACTTGGAATCTACTAAACATAGCCAATCATTGAGAGAATAGTAGAACGGGACTTGCTACGTAAAAGTTATCATCCCTAGGAGCAACCTGAGATGCTCAAAGGGACGCCTATCAAGTGCCTTAGTGAAAATATCAGCTATTTGATCTTCCGTTCTAACACGCTCCATACTAATGAGTCCTAGTTCAACGTTGTCACGCAAGAAATGATGCCTTATATGAATATGCTTTGTGCGTGAATGAAAAACAGGATTCTTAGAGATTTCAATAGCACTCGTGTTATCACAACGAATAGGAATAGTTTCAAGATTGATACCGTAGTCCTCGAGTTGATATTTGATCCAGATAACTTGTGAACAGCACGAGGCAGCAGCAACGTACTCGGCTTCCGCAGTTGAAAGCGCCACAGAGTTCTGTTTCTTAGATCCCCAAGAGACTAAGCATGAACCAAGGAACTGTGCCATTCCTGAAGTGCTTTTTCTATCAATCACATGACCAGCATAATCAGCGTCCGAGTAGCCAACAAGCTTGAAGGACGTCTTCCTTGGGTACCAAAGACAAATATCATCGCGTCCCTTGAGATAGCGAAAGATTCGCTTGACTTCCTTCATGTGGGACTCCTTTGGATTGGCTTGGAAGCGTGCACACAAGCAAACGGCAAACATGATGTCGGGACGACTTGCGGTCAAATAGAGCAAAGAACCAATCATCCCTCGATAGAGTTTTTGATCAACGTCCTTCCCTTGTTCATCTGCGTAAAGACGCGAGTTTGGAGAACAGGGACTAGCAACTGGCTTGGACGCGTTCATCTTGTATTTTTCAAGCATTTCACGTACATACTTTTGTTGATGAATGCGCGTCCCGTCCTTGAGTTGGTTGATTTGGAGTCCCAAGAAGAAATTTAGTTCTCCAATGAGGGACATCTCAAACTCACAACTCATTAAGGACTTGAACTCATCTACAAGTTTCATGTTAGTACTACCAAAGACTATATCATCAACATAGACTTGGGCAATCAAAATGTCCTTGTGAACTTTCTTAATGAACAAAGTTTTATCAATTGAACCTCTTATGTACTTATGAGACAAGAGAAAGGACGCAAACCTGTCGTACCAAGCACGAGGGGCTTGCTTGAGTCCGTAGAGAGCTTTGTCTAAGTAGTACACATGGTCTGGGTGAGAGGCGTCCTCAAAGCCAGGGGGCTGAGCAACATACACTTCCTCCTTGAGTTTTTCATTGAGAAAGGCAGTTTTGACGTCCATTTGAAATAACTTGAATCCTTTGTGAGCGGCGAAGGCAATAAGAAGACGAACGGCCTCAATTCGAGCAACAGTAGCAAAGGTCTCATCATAGTCTATGCCTTCCTCTTGCTTGAATCCTTGAGCCACCAGTCTTGCCTTGTTCCTTGACACACGTCCACTCTCATCAAGTTTATTTCTGAACACCCAACGCGTCCCTATGATGTTTTTGCCTTTGGGACGTGGGACGAGGGACCAAACTTTGTTCCTTTCAAACTGATTAAGTTCTTCTTGCATTGCTTGAATCCAGTCAGCGTCCTGGAGTGCTTCCTTGATGTTCTTTGGTTCCACCATAGAGACAAAGGCATTGAAAGCACAAAAAGCTAAATTTGCACTCTGGGACTTGCTTGCAGCTGACCTGGTTTGAACTCCTTGAGAAGGATCTGAGATAATCTGAGTAGTTGGGTGGTCCCTAGAGAAGCGGGACTCCCTTTGGAATAGCTGAACAAATCTTGGATCAATGTCTCCATCAGAATCATCACTATCGCCTTGAGCATAGTCCTCAGTGTGTTCCCCCTCAGTGAGAGCGTCCACACCTTGACTTTGCTCGCCTTGTTGACTTGATTCAGCTACATCTTGTTGAACTGGAGATTCACTTCGAGAGGGAACTCCTTGAACAACACTAGGAGCGTCCACTGAGACTTCTTCAGGATTTGGAGAAGCGTCCTTAGCTACATAGTATTTTCTTGAGGACCAATCTTCAACTTCGTCTTCAGAGTCGTCCTGCTGCTGTGAGGAAGAGCGTTCTTTCTTACTTTGTTTTTCTCTGTGAGAAGAACTCTCTTTGAACACAACATGAATACTCTCCTCAAGCTTTAGAGTCCTTTTGTTGAAAACTCTATATGCTTTGCTTGTGAGGGAGTATCCAAGAAATATGGCTTCATCACTCCTTGCATCAAACTTTCCAAGTCGTTCTTTGTCGTTGTTGTGGACGAAACACTTACACCCAAAAACTCTGAGATAGTCGATGCGAGGCTTCCTTCCATTCAACAACTCATAGGACGTCTTCTTCAATAATTGACGGATCATGGCACGATTGATAATATAGCAAGCTGTAGCAACAGCTTCTGCCCAGAAATACTTAGGAACGTTTTTTGCTAAAAGCATAGTCCTTGCCATATCCTCCAACGTCCTATTCTTTCTTTCAACGACTCCATTTTGTTGAGGAGTTCTTGGAGCTGAGAAGTTATGAGAGACTCCATGTTGATCACAGTAGGCCAGGAACTCCGAGTTCTGGAACTCCGTCCCATGGTCTGATCTTTGAGCTTTGAGAGGCGTCTCCAGGGCAACTTCCACTTGTTTGATGAAGACTTTGAACGCATTGAAACAATCTGCTTTTGACACTAAGAAAAGAACCCAAGTGAATCGAGAAAAATCATCTACGAGAACGTAAATGTACCTCTTTCCACCGTAGCTCTGCGTCTTCATTGGTCCACAAAGATCCATATGAAGAAGTTCCAGAGGCTTCTTCGTACTTACTTCATTTTTAGACTTGAAGGACGTTCTTGTTTGCTTCCCTTTGATACAGGCTTCACACTGTTCAACATTCTCAGGGTCAATCCGGGGAAGTCCTTTCACAAGATTTCTTTGATGTAACTTAAGGATTGTGCTTGGTCCAGCATGGCCAAGACGGCGATGCTAGAGGTCAGCGTCCTCCTTTGAAGCAGATAGGCACAACTCTGATTTAGGCTTGAACTCCTGGTTGAAGATGTAGACATTGTTCTGGCGTACTCCTTTGAGAACAACCTTGTTTGATTTCTTGTTGATAACAAGGCACTCCTTTGAGGTTTTCACCTTGATCACACATTTGAGAGACGCTAAGAAGATTGAAGCCAAGTCCTTCAACAAGACTGACATTTGATGCTTTGATGGACGCATTAAGAATAGCAGTTCCCGTCCCTTTGATCTTTCCCTTGCCCTTGTTGCCAAACGAGACAGTTCCTCCCGTGGCACTACTTTGGATAGAAGTGAGATGGATCTGGCTTCCTGTCATATGATTTGAGGCGCCGCTATCAATGATCCATGGGCGTCCCCTCACTTCCACCTGCCAAAACAAAGTTAGTGTTTGGCGACCTAGGCAAGGTGTTCCTTACCTGGTTCGTTGCAATAATAGAACTCTGGTTCTGGCATGTAGTCATTTATATTCACATCATTTGAAATAGCATGCTTGCGGAAAGAACTCCTAGAACGTCTAGGACGCCTAGTGTTAGCTTTAGGAACGGACTTATTATTCTCAATGTTAGTCCTAGCAGCTTTACCACTTTCAATGTCTTCCTTCAGTTTTACACAATCATATTTAAGGTGGTCTCCTTGTCCACAATACCAACACGTCCTATAGTAAGTACCGAGATAGTACTTCTTATTGAGACGTTGGATTTTGTTTTTCTTCATCTTTTCAGGGTTACAAACTTTAGAACCTTTCCCCTCAGCAATTTTCTTGTAGATCCTATGACTTGTGGAGTTAGTGTAGTAGTCCTCTTGACCTAACTCTCCACTTTCTAGGACTCTAATTCGCTCAAGAAGATTCTTAGTTTTCTCCCGTTCAAGTTCAAGTTCAGAAGTTTTGCTTGCCTCAAAGTCGCTAGGAAGAGAGTTCTTAGTGTCAGATTCATAGCCTAGTCCCCTTTTGGCTGGGACAAAGACCATAGGTCTAACTTCTTCTACTATGGGACTCTTACCCAACACTTTCACTTCTTCCCTGAGCTTAGCGTTCTCAAGTTTAAGACACATAATTTCAATTTTCAGGGATTTAGTTTCTTCACATGAAGACTCTAGATGAATGGTCATGGAACTACAGTTTTCACATTCAACCACAATATTTTCATTTTCAAGTTCCAGTTCATCCATTTTATTTTGCATGATCACACTTTCATCCATGATTTTTCCAATGAGTTTAATAAGCTTGGACTTGGAACAATTTTCTAAAGAACTCATCATAGACTCACGGGTTACCTCATTTTCAGATTTCGGAGCGTCCTCCTCAACAACTTCGACGTCCTCCATAGCCATGTATGCTACTTGTTCATTATCAGAGGCGTCCTCAAGAGCTATGTATGCCTCTTGTTCATCAGGTTCTTCATCATCAGAACTGACGTTATCCCATGCAGATGCGAACGCTCCAATGAGGGCTTTTGTCTTCATCTCCTTTGAGGACATTCCCGTTGTACATTTTTTAGCAAAGTGTCCTTTCTTGTTACATTTGTAACAGGTAAGTTCTTTCATTTCTGCTTCAGTGTACTTGGGACTTTCTTTCTTGGGCATCTTGTGTTTGTTGAAATATTTGTTCCTTTTGCCATAAGAACGAAGTACTTTGTGAAAAAGAGCAAGTTCTTCTTCTTCATCAAGCTGTTCCTTAGATTTGCTTTCCTTCTCTCTCAACGCTTGAACGCGCATCTTCTCACGGTTCTCATTTTTGTTGGCTTCTATCAATAAAGCAAGTTCTTGATGACGACAAAGATACTCAGCGTACTCTGGTGTTGATGTTATCAGTGCTATATCTGTTTGAGGATTCCTTGCTAGCTCAGCTAAATCGGAGTTCCTTCGTGCTTCATATCCTCTTAGCTTCCCGTAGATCTCTTCCATATCGAGATTCTTTTTAGCTGTATTCTCTTTGAACGTGGTTCTATCAAAGTTCCACTTTCCTGTTAGACCATCAATAACCACTTGAAATCTGTTTCTAATTGAAACTTCAGCTTCGGGAACGCCTAAGTTCCTCATAACAAGTTGCTCAAAGCGGTATGAATAGTCATTGACAGTTTCGTTGGGTAGCATTCTGAAAGCATAGAACTCTCTCTTGATTTCAAGCTGAACGTCTTCCCTCATCTCAGCAGTTCCTACGTGGAATTTTTCAAGAGCTTCCCACTGTAGTTTGGCAGTTGCCAAATTGCTAATTCTGGTGGCATCCCTTTCACAAAGAGACGCTTGAAGGAAGCAAATAGCCTTTGCATTTGTTTCCATCAACTTGAATTCATCAGGACCCCACTCGTCCTCTTTATCCTTCTTGTCAGTAGGAACGGCAAGGTCGCCTTTCATGATCACTTTCCAGCACTGATAGTTCTGACTCCTTACAAAGTTCTCAAATCTAATCTTCCAGCGGTTGAAATTGCCGTCCGTCAGGCGCGGAGGCTTCACAAAGGAGATTCCTATAGGTTCCATGTCCATTTTTACCTGCAACTCAGTAAGAATCTAGAGCGCTTGCTCTGATACCAATTGTTGGATCGTTAGTACTGAGGAACGCTCTTTACTTTGGTAAAGGCGTCCTTTGGTCAGGCGTCCCTACGAGGTGTAGGGGCGTCCTTGATGTATGCAGCGGAATAAAGTACTAAACAGGTAATAAATGAACGCAGTGAATTATAGAGGAACCACTCAAGACCAAGTAGTCCTTGAGTGTAAACCTCTACCTCCTTGGAGGATTTTTGAATAGTTCTTTCCTTTATATTGAACGTTCTTACAGTTGTACTGGCGAGTCTTTACAGTTCTCTAACACTTAGCTTTTCCCTAAGTTCACTTGTAAAGGACTCCTTTAAGCCTACAACTAAAGCTTGTTCAATCTACTAAAGGACTCTATTCCTACGTTCTGCAGTACTTCGCAGAACGTTCTCTCTCTCTTTTTGGTTTCTCTGATTACAAACTGTTTTGTGGTTGGGGTACAAAATCTCACTCGATCTAACACAAGTTCTAGCACTGTTCTAGAGTTCTTGAGTTAGTTCTTCGTGTTCTTGAGTGAGTCGCTTTCCTTTGATTCTCTCTGAATATTCTCTGAAAGCGTTAGCGTCACAATAAATGCCTTGGGGCTATTTATAGGACTTGGGAAGGGCGTCTTTTCACTGGGACGATCATGCCCTTCGTGGACGTGGCTACAGGATCTTCCTCCACGTAGTAGGGCGGTGATGAGGAAGCTTCCTGTATCCAGCTGTGTATGATGAACTCCGCTACAGGATCGGCCGCCACGTGTTGATGGACTCTGCAACAGGATCGTCCGCCACGTAGTGTTGGACTCCGCTACAGGATCGGTCTCCACGTGTCCTTGGATGATCAAACATTGTCGAGTGATGTCATCCTGTCGGCTAGTGAGTAAGGACTCCTTTCTTGCGTTCCTACTTGCTTGGGACTCCGTCCTTGCTCAAGTAGTCTCTAGCTGGTCCTTACTTCCTGTTAGCTAGCGTCCCTAAGCTTATGGGACGCCCATACACACTTGTTGTCCTTTTGGTCATTGGCGTTCCTGAACACTTGGACAACTTTATTAGAATCAAAGTGAGTTTGTCATATCAAAACTAAGGGACGGTTGTGTGGTACACTAACAAGTACGCAAGCGTCCTTGATAGCGTCCCAACACCGGGTGTGGTGGTCGGATGATATCAAAATCTAAATTTATATACCGAACCTCTATTGTAGTAAGAGAGGTAGGGTGTCGAACACACGGGAGTTCGTGCGTTGAGAGTACCCTAAAAGACTAAAAAGAGGTAAAAGAAAGGCAAAACGAGGAAAATCAAAAGGAATCACCTCGGACCGACACTAGTCACTTCGGTCCGAGGGTGGATCGAGGTCAGATTGGCCGGGACCGACACACACTACGTCGGGCCCGATGTACTGGGAAACTCGGTCTTGCACAAATAGTAGATCGGTCTTGGGTTTTTGGGTTCCTTCCCTAACTAGACTTGGGTAATTCCACCCCAATTCAGCCAATAAGTGTTGATCCTTATGAGATCGAGGTTGCTAGCCTTCAATCCCTCCACTCTACACTTCGACCCAAGGGAGTTTTCACTCTCCTTCGATGCTAGGTCTAGTGATGGGCTAGAGATCACTTTCGCTTACTCTTACCAATCACAAGCCCTAGGTCCCTTGTTTCCACAAGAGAATTGAAGCTCAATGTATAGAGAATTCATATATCAAGCACTGAATTGGGGTTTCCTACCCAATCCTAGCTAGGGGTTTCCCCCATAGCCCAAGACTATGGAATCTACTCCATCAAGTAAGAGTAAAAAGCAATCAAATGGAAAAGCAAGCAAATCTCAATCATCAATCTCAAATCAAAGCTAAATTGCATTCAAATCCAAAGGGGTTCACAAGATCCAAGTCTTAATTCTACTAAAACCAAAGCAAAACAAGTACAAACTCACTAATCTCCTCTCTAGCTCCACCGATTTCCTCCTCTTCTCCTTGCTCTCCAAGTCTTCCTTGAGCCTTTGAGAGTGATTTTTTGTGTGTGTGTGATTCCCCCCCTCCCCCATAATCCTCTCTAATCACCTCTAATTATCCTCTTCTCTTGATTGGGGACCAAGGAATTCCAAATTAGAAGAAGGGCAAAATTGGAAGATCACAACATTTGTGCCTTGGAGCCTAATCTTCTCGTTTGCCGACTCGGACCGACACGGGCAACCTCGGGCCCGACGTTGGGAACATCGGTCCTATACTCTGGTGCTCGAACTCGGGCCCGACTTGGTAGTACTCGGTCCTGGGTCTCGATCCTTCTTCTCTTCTTGGTTTTCCTTGAGTTCCTCTTCATTCTTTGCATGGCTCTTCCGTTCCTTAGCTCCCTTGCTTAGCTCCTCCTTTGATGCTCCTCCAACATGTCCTCAAATGAGCCATTTTACCTACAAAACATAACAAACTCGCATAGTTTCCGAATCTTGAAGAAAACCGGGAACTAAGCTAAAAAGGAACGAAACTAACAAGGAAAGGAATGAAAAACACTTATTTACAAGGGAAATTAACTACTAAAACACCACCAAAATGAGAGACGTCAGAATACCCCATACTTAAACTTGCTTGTCCTCAAGCAATAACAATGTAAGCAAGACCGAAGCACAATCTTCAAGTAAAGCCTCTTAAGAAAAACTCAATCAAGCACAAGTGATAGATACGCAAGCAAGATTATGTCATCACACATGATCAAGTGTTTAAGGAATATAGTCTAATGTAACAAAGCCTCACTTTAGTTATGTGAAAATATGTATCACTCATCATGTGTTTAGGTTTGAAAATGAACACTCATACTCAAAAATCATGCAAGTAAAGGCTTTACTATTGAAGCTAATATCACCAATTCCTCCACCTAGAGATGCCTATTACAATGCACACAAAGAATATGAACTTGGCTCAATGAAGGTCCTCAAAGAGGTTCCATTCGGCCGGGTTGTAATGGGGCTTTTGGTGTTTCTCAAGGTGGGAATCATTTTGGTCTTGTGGTGCTTATAATGGGGATTGAACTTTCTAGTCTCTTACCAAACTCACCAAATTCTTCCACTTTCAACTTCACACTCCCAAAAGACTTTGATTTTTTCTTCTTCTTTCTTTTCTTTCAACCCATATTTCACTAAACATTCCACTTCATCTTTGCACTAAACTTTTTGTTGGATTTTTCACACTTTTTCACTAGGATCGACTTGCACTACAACTCGGGCCCGATGTGCACTTTAACTCGGTCGGTGCCCTTTTTCTACACTTAAGCACTTTGCTTTCAATCCACTACTTTTTCTCCAACTTCTCTTTCTTTCTTTCCACTTCAAAGATGCACTACCCACTTGATTTATAACTCCATTTCTTGCCCTTCACCAAAGAGAACCTCAACTCTCCAAATATTCTTCCAAAACCTCTCACTAAAGTCCAATCCCATAAGGGTCAAGTCATATAGGCTAGGAATCATATTTTTGAGGAGTTTCAAACAAAGGTCTAGGGCTAAAACGGGGCTACAAACAACGGTTTATCTTCAAGGTAGGATATGGAACATTTTGTGACTAAATGAAACAAAGTCCAAATCAATGTGACATAGCATAGAACAAATCTCATATTGGTCTTGGAAAATAGATAAACACCTCAATAACAAGTTTTACTAAGCATGCATGAGCTATTTCACACAAGAAAATGAGGGATATGCAATATGAACAAACATCCCTAAAATGGCCAAAAATAATCTCACAAGGTTCACTCAACCTAAGTTGCATCAAAACTCATCCTAGAACTCATGTCCTCAATAAAAACATGCAAGACATCTCATGACATCAAAAGCAACATCCATTTTGAGGCTAAACTATCCAAAAATATGCAAAGGAATTAACATGCTCACATCATCATTAGCCTTCCTTGAACATCTAAGATGGGAATTCCTAGTCCAAAACAAAATCTTTTTGTTCTTTTTTCACACAATTTTCGAATTTTTATGGATTTTTGCAAAAATTTTCTCAAACAAACAAACAAACTCATCCATGCATACCATAAAATTCAATCATCATTCATGCATCACATCATGCCACTATCCCAAAATGAAACATCCCATAAACAAGACAAACACAAACACATGAAACTACACATGGAACTATGAACTAGACAAACACAAACACATGAAACTACACATGGAACTATGAACTACTAACCCACCCCATACTTAAAATTTTGATGTCCTCATCAAAAGAAATCAAAACTCAAAAGTAAAGAGAAGAGTAAAGAGAGCTCACAATTCTTTATTCTTGAATGGCATGTTGAGGCTTAGTTTGCTAAGAGGAGAGCCCATGTGGCCCTTACTTCTTCACTTGGGTCAATCTTATCATAGAACTTTTTCACTCGATGACCATTTACCCGAAAGATCCTTCCATCGTCGCCCATCAAATCTACCGCTCCTTGAGAAAGTATTTGATGTACCACAAACGGTCCGCTCCACCTTGTTCGAAGCTTTCCGGGAAAGAACCGAAGTCGTGCATTAAAGAGAAGAACCTTGTCACCGACTTGATAGGTTTTTGGGATCAACTTCCTATCATGCCATCTCTTGGTCTTCTCCTTATACAACTTGGCGTTTTCGTAAGCCTTCAAACGCAACTCTCCCAACTCATGAAGGTCTAGATGTCTCTTCTCTCCGGCTAAATTCACATCCCAATTCATCTCTTTGAGAGCCCACTTGGATTTGTGCTCCAATTCCACCGGAAGATAGCACGCCTTGCCATAAACTAGATTGAAAGGTGTAGTCCCCAAGGGCGTCTTGTAAGCGGTTCTATAAGCCCATAGTGCATCATCAAGCTTAGATGACCAATCTTTCCTTGACTTAGACACCGTCTTCTCCAAGATAGCCTTGATTTGACGATTTGAAACCTCCACTAGCCCACTTGTTTGAGGGTGATACGGAGTAGCAACTCGATGAGACACCCCATACTTAATCAACACATTCTCAAAGCATCTTTCAATGAAGTGTGGGCCACCATCACTAATGAGAACTCTCGGCACGCCAAATCTAGCAAAGATGTTGCTCTTCAAGAACTTCATCACAACTCTTGCATCATTGGTCCTTGTTGGAATGGATTCCACCCATTTAGAGACATAATCAACGGCCACCAAAATGTATTTGTACGGGCCCGACGTTGGGAATGGTCCCATGAAGTCGATCCCCCATACATCAAAGAGCTCTACCTCTAGCATTCCGGTTTGCGGAGTCTCATTTCTCCTTGACAAATTTCCCTCTCTTTGGCATTCCTCACATCTCTTCACATACTCATGCACATCCTTAAACATGGTTGGCCAATAGAAACCGCAATGAAGAATTTTAGCCGTGGTCTTTGAACTCTTGGCGTGCCCTCCGGTTGGCAAAGAATGGCAATGGCGAATGACACTTTCAATCTCCTCACTTGGAATGCACCGTCTATAGATTCTATCGCTCCCTTCCTTGTATAGGTATGGATCATCCCAATAATATTGCCTAGCATCATGTAAGAATTTCTTCCTAGCCGAGTAAGACAAATTTGGTGGGATCACTCCCCCTACAACAAAGTTAGCAAAATCCGCAAACCAAGGGGTGACCCCTCGTTTCACGGTCTCAATAGATAGAAGACAAGTAGGAGGTGAAGATTTAATCAATTGAGGACGAGAAGGAATGGAGACCGAGTGAAGGATCTTACTTGATTTCATGGATCGACATTGCAAAGCGTTAAGCCCGACGTGGGTGGATGTCGATCGGATCGCACAAGTGCACAATTCCCCTTGGACCGACGTTGAAGACCTCGGGCTCGAGTTACTGGGTACCTCGGGCCGACGTTCCATGCTCCTCGCCCGACGTACCAGCTTAGTCGATCCCTCCTTGTTCTCCTTTTTGCCACTCATTAGCCCCTCATCCGCCCTCATATTATCTATTTCTACGCCATCTTCCATCTCAATCATGTACTCCACGGGTAACCGAGATAGATGGTCGGCCACCAAATTCTCCGAACCCACCTTATCCTTGATCTCATGGTCAAACTCTTGAAGAAGAAGCATCCATCTCAAAAGCCTTGGTTTTGCATCTTTCTTTTTCATGAGGTACTTGATTGCCGCATGATCCGTATAGACTACCACCTTAGATCCCACAAGATATGACCGGAATTTTTCAAATGCAAACACTACCGCAAGAAACTCCTTTTCCGTAGTTGTATATTTGCATTGAGTTTCATCCAAGGTTTTACTTGCATAATAGATGGCATGCAACTTTCCCTCTTTTCTTTGCCCAAGAACGGCTCCCACGGCAAAATCACTTGCATCACACATCACTTCGAAGGGAAGATCCCAATCGGGTGACGCCATGATAGGGGCCGAAACCAAAGCATCTCTCAACCTACAAAAAGCACTCATGCAATCCTCGGAAAATTCGAAGGGAACATCCTTCATTAAGAGGTTAGACAATGGTTTTGAGATTTTAGAGAAATCTTTGATGAAGCATCTATAAAAGCCCGCATGACCTAAGAAGCTCCTAACATCACGCACACAAGTAGGTGGGGGAAGTTTTTCAATTATCTCAATCTTGGCTCTACTAGAAATGAGATGTCCTAGAACTATTCCTTCCTTAACCATGAAATGACATTTTTCCCAATTAAGCACAAGGTTAGTCTCCTCACATCTAGCCAACACTCTATCCAAATTAGCCAAGCAAGCATCAAAAGAGGAACCATAGACCGAAAAATCATCCATGAATACTTCCACTATTTCCTCTACCATGTCGGAGAAGATAGACATCATGCACCTTTGAAACGTTGCCGGAGCATTACACAAACCGAACGGCATGCGTCTATAAGCAAAGGTTCCATAGGGACATGTAAAAGTCGTCTTCTCTTGATCATCGGGGTGAATAGGAATTTGCCAAAATCCACTATACCCATCAATGTAGCAAAAGTATTCATGTTGTGCTAATCTTTCAAGGACTTGGTTAATAAAAGGAAGGGGGAAATGATCCTTACGAGTTCCACTATTCAACTTTCGGTAATCAATGCACATGCGCCATTTTGTAGTGGTTCTTGTAGGAATCATTTCTCCTTTCTCATTTTCAACTACGGTCAATCCACCCTTCTTAGGAACTACATGCACGGGACTAACATATTTGCTATCCGAAATTGGGAAGATGATTCCCGCACCCAACATCCTAAGTATCTCACTTTTAACCACTTCCTTCATATTAGGATTTAATCTTCTTTGTGGTTCAATAGTGGGTTTATGGTTGTCCTCCATGTAGATCCTATGCATGCAAATTGATGGTGAAATTCCCTTTAGTTCCTCTAATGAATACCCTAAGGCTCCTCTATGCTTTCTTAAGACCGCTAACAACTTAGACTCTTCCTCATCATTCAAATTAGCATTCACAATTACGGGCAATGAAGATTTAGGACCAAGGAAGGCATACCTCAAGTCCTTTGGAAGCTCTTTTAGTACATGTGAAGGCTCCGGTGGTGCTTGAGTTTCCTCCGTTTCGGCCTTGAACACCTCCAAGTAAGACATTCAACTCTCCACCTTCTCATCTTCCTCTTGATTAGCAACCTCCCCTTCATTCTTCACTTCAACTCCATAGGGTGGTGGGATGGCTTTCAACTCTAGCTTCCTTGTACTTGTCTTGTTAAATATAGCTTCCCATTGCACTCCTCTTGGAAGAAATTGGACCATCTTGGCTTCTCTATGCAAAGCTTCCTTTGAAGTTGGTTTGAAGGAGAATTCGAGCTCCACCCCTCCAAATTCAAGGGACAAGTGACCTTTCTTCACATCTATAACGGCTCCCACCGTAGCAAGGAACGGTCTTGTTGGGACGATATTAAGGACGCCAGTCATTAATATCTAAACCAATAATGATCGTCCCTTGTTTTGATAATGACAAACTCAAATGTATTTAACAAGTTGTCCAAGTATTGATCTCAGGTAGGTCCAGTGGACGCACATGAGTGAAAAGGACAACAAGTGAACGGCAGTCCCTAAGCTGTAGGGACGCACGTCATCAGAACTTCCAAAGTTGAACGTAATTGGCGAAGTTCCTGCGCAGATAGGACGGTGTCCTCATCAAGAAGGGACGCGCCCCAAAATACGGACGAAGTTCAAATTCAAATCAAGGCCGCCCCAACATGATTACATCACGTTCGGCCGTAGTCCTCAGAAGGAAGCTTCCCTTATCTGGGCACGTGTAGACAACTCCAAAGATGTCGCTTTCCCAGCGATGGTCCCCTATCCACGCGGAGGCTTCCCAAGCGTCAACAGAGTTGACTTCCTCAAGAGGCTCATCGCACCGTTGATGGAAGATCAAGGATCCTGCAAAGCCTCAGAGGACGCTAGAGGACAAGAACCACTTCCGCTATAAATACCCCCCCAAGGGTATGCATAGCGGTGTGGACTTTGAAGACTTTCTCTCAAGCTCTCCCAAAGCATTAAAGAACACGAACGAAGATCAAGAATATCAAGTGAGCTTGAAGCAAGAGAAAGAAAGTCCAACCACATCAAATCCAAAACAAACCACAAAATAGTTAGAGTTGTAGTTTGTCTCTCACAACGAACCGTGAGAGACGTGAGTGATAGCTTCCTTATAAGCTAAGAGAGTTAGGTTACTTTGTTAGGTGGAAGGAGTGTTACTAGTGAGGCTAAGAACGGACGCTTAGCTCAGTGAAGTGTAACGACTCGCCTAAGTTATAAGGACTCTCTCTTAATAAGATAAGGACGGCTATTGAAAATCCTCCAAGCGGAGGTAGAGGTTTACCCGTAAGACTAGTTGGTCTTAGTGGGGTTCCTCTATAAATACTCGTGTCCATTATCTCATTGCGTTTTCTGTTAAGTCTAATTTCCGCTGCACCTAAGGACGCCCTTAACCCATTTAAGGACGCCTTCACTAACAGACTTACGATCCAACAATTGGTATCAGAGCAGGCGCTCTAGATTAAGTTTGAGTTGCAGGAAACATGGACATGGAACCTATAGGTATCTCAAGTGCAAAACCACCTCGCCTAACGGACGGCAACTTCAACCGGTGGAAGACAAGGTTCGAATGCTTCGTGCGCAGTCAAAACTACCAATGCTGGCTGGTGATAAAGAACGGCGTCCTCGAAGTCCCTGCTGCTAAGAAAGACAAGGAGGCAGATTGGGGCCCTGAAGAGTTCAAGCTTATGGAAGCAAATGCAAAGTCCATCTGTTTCTTACAGACGTCCCTCTGTGAAAGGGACGCCACCCGTGTGAGCAATCTCCCAACTGCTAAGCTTCAATGGGAAGCCCTGGAGAAGTATCACGTTGGGACGCCTGAGATGAAAGAAGACGTCCAGTTGGAAGCTAAAAGGGACTTCTACAAATTCAGGATGTTCACAAATGAGACCATCACCGACTACTCCTTTCTCTTTGAAGCCCTTCTAACTAAGTTGAAAAACTTGGGTGTCAAAGAAACGGGGATCACTCAGAGGATGAAGGTTCAAGTCTTGATAGATGGACTCACGGGACCATGGAACTTCGATAGGATGACGTTCAAAGAGAACCATGCCAACAAGGGACTGTCCATGGAGGAAATCTATGGAAAACTCAAAGGATATGAAGCAAGAAGAAACCAAAATCTGGCAGAAATGGGAAAGAATCCCCAAAATGAGCTGGCTTTAACTCTCGCGGCTAGGACACCAGAGTATGAGCAATATTATCAAAGGCAAAGAGAGTTGAACTCGATGCTAGAAGCCAAAACTCAAGAGCACTAGGAGAATCTTCGTCTTCAGGCGTTAGTGGAATGCAAAGGAAAAACGGAAGAACAAATTTCCGAGGAAGATGAGTTAGCCTTGTTGAGCAAAACTCTCCGTGCACTGTACAGAAGAGGCAAAGTCCCAAGAATGAAGATGCCCCCCAAGAAAGAATCTCGCAAGCTTACAGATGCAGAAATGAAGGAGATAGTGTGCTACAAATGCAACAGAAAGGGACACATGGCCAAGAAATGTACCACAGGACTAACATCAAAGGAAATGAAGGAAAAGGCGCTTGTTGGTGCATTTGAGGGTGCATGGGACGACCTTGACTCAAGTGATGAAGAGCCAGAAAATCAAGTGGCTTACATGGCTATGGAAGACGCCCCAGAGGACGTCTCTGAAACTGAGCAAGAGGTAACCCATGAAACCATGTTAAATTCTCTTGAAAAATGCTCAAAACCAAAGCTCATTAAATTGATAACTCAAATCATGCAAGAGAGCTATGCTATGAAACAAATCTTTGAAGAAGTTGAATTCGAGAATATTGTTGTGGAATGTGAAAATTGTAGTACTATGTCTTTTCAACTAGAGTCCTCTCAGGAAGAAGTCAAGTCCCTTAAAAGTCAGATTGTGTGCTTAAAGCTCGAAAATGCAAGTCTTAGGGACGAGGTCAAAGTTTTAGGAAAGAGTCCGATAACTGAAACTGTGAATCCAATAGTCTTTGTTCCAGCCAGAAAAGGACTAGGGTATGAGTCAGGATCAAAGAACTCTCTCCCAAGTGATTTTGAAGCTAGCAAGACAACTGAACTAGAGCTCGAGAGGGAAAAGACAAGGAACCTAGAAGAACGCATAAGAGTTCTTGAGAGTGGTGAGAAAGGTCAAAAGTACTACTACACAAATTCTGTCAGTCACAAAATCTACAAGAATATTGCTAAGGGAAAAGGATCTAAGGTAGTGGACCCTAAAAGAATGAAAGAGAATAGAATTCAGCGTCCTAACAAAAAGTACTACCTTGGAAATTATTATAGGACTTCCTGGCATTGTGGCAAAGGTGGTCACTACCAGTATGAGTGTCTTAAGCTGAAACAAGATCTTGAAAATGGAAAGAAGGCTAGAAATGGCCGTGAGAATGCTAAGCCTAAACTTGCTGATAGGACGCATGCTAGTGTGCCAAATGCTAAACTCGATCTCCTAGGACGCATGCTAGAAGATCAAATGATGTGAATGTTTATGATCATTTGCCTATGAAGAAGTTTTACCCATGTAACGAACCAGGTAGGGGTCACCTTGCCTGGGTCGCAAAGAACTAACTCTTCTTTTCAGATGGAAGTGAGAGGAAGCCCATGGATCATCGATAGTGGCGCTTCAAATCATATGACTGGAAGCCAGATCCATCTCACTTCTATCCAAACAAATGCCACGGGAGGAACTGTCTCGTTTGGCAACAAGGGCAAAGGAAAAATCAAAGGGACGGGCACCGCAAAGCTAAATCAATCCATCAATGCGTCCAAAGTCAGTCTTGTCGAAGGACTAGGCTTCAATCTCCTCAGTGTTTCCCAAATATGTGATCAAGGTGAAAACCTAGTCACATTTGACTCTAAGGAATGCCTGGTCATCAACAAGAAAACAAATCAAGTCATTCTCAAAGGGACTCACGAGAACAATGTCTACGTCTTCAATCAAAGATTCAAGCCTACATCCAAGTTGTGTTTATCTGTCTCCGCTGTGGACGCCGATCTCTGGCATCGACGTCTAGGACACGCGGGACCTAGCACAATCTTTAAGCTTCATCAAAAGGATCTTGTAAGAGGTCTTCCCCGAATTGATCCTGAGCAAATTGAGCAATGTGAAGCATACATCAAAGGGAAGCAGACAAGATCGTCCTTCAAATCCAAGAATGAAGTGAGCACAAAGAAGCCATTGGAACTCCTTCACCTGGATCTGTGTGGACCCATGCAAACCCAAAGCTATGGTGGAAAAAGGTACATGTATGTCATTGTAGATGATTTTTCAAGATTCACTTGGGTTCTTTTCCTAGTGTCAAAAGTAGATGCTTTCGGGATGTTCAAAATCTTCATCAAGCAAGTAGAAGTTGCTCTTGGGACGAGCTTGAAAGGTCTAAGGTCAGATCATGGAACGGAGTTTAAAAACTCAGAGTTTCTTGACTTCTGTGACCAACAAGGAGTCTCCCATAACTTCTCTTCTCCTCGAACTCCTCAGCAAAATGGTGTTGTTGAAAGAAAGAATAGGACGCTGGAAGACATGGCAAGGACGATGCTTTTGGCTAGCGGCGTCCCCAAACACTTCTGGGCAAAAGCCGTTGCCACCGCAACCTATATTGTCAATCGAGCTATGATTCGTCCTTTGCTCAAAAAGACGTCTTATGAGCTCCTGAATGGAAGAAAGCCAAACATTTCACACCTCAAAGTCTTTGGGTGTAAATGCTTCATTCACAACAACGGCAAAGACAACATCGGCAAGTTTGATGCAAGGAGTGATGAGGGAATATTTCTTGGGTACTCCCTCACAAGCAAAGCCTATAGAGTCTTCAACAAACGGACTCTTAAGCTTGAGAAAAGTATCTGATCGGTCCGGGTGTGGTGGTCAAAATTTAAATTTATAAACCGAACCTCACTTGTAGTAAAGAGGTAGGGTGTCGAACACACGGGAGTTCGTGTGTTGAGAGTACCCGAAAGACTAAAAAGGTGTAAAAGAAAGGCAAAACAAAGGAAAACGGAAGAAATCACCTCGGACCGACACTAGTCACTTCGGTCCGAGGGTGGATCGAGGTTGTTTGGCCGGGACCGACTTGGTTCAACGTCGGGCCCGATGTATTGGTAACTCGATTTAGGCAAAATAGTAGATCGGTCTTGGGTTTTTGGGTTCCCTCCCTAACTAGACTTGAGTAATTCCACCCCAATTCAACCAATAAGTGTTGATCCTTGTGAGACCGAGGTTGCCCACTTTCGATCTCTCCACTCTACACTTCGACCCAAGGGAGTTTCCACTCTCCTTCGATGTTAGGTCTAGTGATGGGCGAGAGATGCTTCCGCTCACTCTTACCAATCACAAGCCCTATGTCCCTTGTTCCCACAAGAGAATTGAAGCTTAGTGTAGAGAGGATTCCTAGATCAAGCACTCAAAGGCTATGGAATTGGGGTTTCTTACCCAATCCTAGCTAGGGGATTCCCCCATAGCCCAAGACAATGGAATCTACTCCATAAGATAAGAGTAAAGAGCAAACAAAAGGGAAAGCAAGCAAATCTCAATCATCAACATCAATCCAAACTCAAATTGCATTCAAATTCAAAGGGTTCAAAAGATCCAAGTCTTAATTCTACTAAAACCAAAACAAATCAAGTACAAACTCACTAGGACTCCTCTCTAGCTCCACCGATTTCCTCCTCTTCTCCTTCTCCTCTCTTCTCCTTGCTCTCCAAGTCTTCCTTGAGCCTTTGAGAGTGATTTGGTGTAGGATTGTTGTGTGTCTCCTCTAATCCTCTCTAATCACCTCTAATTATCCTCTTCTATTGATTGGGGACCAAGGAATTCCAATTTAGAAGAAGGGCAAAATTGGAAGTTCACCATAATTGTGCCTTGGGGCCTAATCTTCACATTTGCCGACTCGGACCGACTTCCTGGGCACCTCGGGCCCGACGTTGGGAACGTCGATCCTGGCTCTGGTTGCTTGATCTCGGGCCCGACTCGGTGGTGCTCGGTCCTGGGCCTCGATCCTTGTCTCTTCTTGGCTTTCCTTTGGTTCCTCTTCATTCTTGGCATGGCTCTTCCACTCCTTAGCTTGGCTCCTCCATAAGCTCCTCCAAAATGTCCTCATTCTTGCCATTTTACCTACAAATCATAGCAAACTCGCATAGTTTCCGAATCTTAAAGAAAACCGGGAACTAAGCCAAGAAGGAACGAAACTAACAAAGCAAGGAATGAAAAACACATATTTACAAGGGAAATTAACTACTAAAACACCTCCAAAATGAGAGACATCAGAATACCTCATACTTAAACTTGCTTGTCCTCAAGCAATAACAAAGTAAGCAAGACCGAAGCATAATCTTCAAGTAAAGCCTCTTATGAAAAACTCAAGTAAGCACAAGTGATAGACATGCAAGCAAGATTACGTCATCACACATGATCAAGTGTCCAAGGAATAAAGTCTAATGCAACAAAGCCTCACTTTAGGGACATGGAAATGTGTATCACTCATCATGTGTTTAGGCTTAGCAATGAACACTCAAACTCAATAAACATGCAAGTAAAGGCTTTACCATTGAAGCTAATATCACCAATTCCTCCACCTAGAGATGCCTATTACAATGCACACAAAGAATATGAACTTGGCTCAATGGAGGTCCTCAAAGAGGTTCCATTCGGCCGGGTTGTAATGGGGCATTTGGTATTTCTCAAGGTAGGAATCATTTTGGTCTTGTGGTGCTTACAATGGGGATTGAACTTTCTAGTCTCTCACCAAACTCACCAAATTATTCCACTTTCAACTTACACTCATCCAAAAGACTTTGATTTTTCTCTTTTCTTTCAACTCTCAACCCTCTTTTTCACTTAGCATTCCACTTCATCTTTGCACTACACTTTTTTGTTGGATTTTTCACACTTTTTTCACTAGGATCGACTTGCATTAAACTCGGGCCCGAAGTGCACTTATCCTCGGTCGGTGCCCCTTTTTTACTCACTTAAGCACTTTGCTTTCAATCCACTACTTTTTTTTCAACTTTTTCTTTCTTTTCTTTTCACTTTAACTCAACAAAGATGCACTACCCACTTAGTTTATAACTCCATTTCTTGCCCTTCACCAAAGAGAATCTCAACTCTTCAAATATTCTTCCAACCCTCTCACTAAAGTCCAATCCCATAAGGGTCAAGTCATATAGGCTAGGAATCATATTTTTGAGGAGTTTCAAACAAAGGTCTATGGCTAAAACGGGGCTACAAACAACGGTTTATCTTCAAGGTAGGATATGGAAGATTTTGTGACTAAATGAAACAAAGTTCAAATCAATGTGACAAAGCATAGAACAAATCTCATATTGGTCTTGGAAAATAGATAAACACCTCAATAGCAAGTTTTACTAAGCATGCATGAGCTAATTCACACAAGAAAATGAGGGATAAGCAATATGAACAAGTATCCCTAAAATGGCCAAAAATCATCTCACAAGGTTCACTCTAGCTTAGTTGCATCAAAACTCATCCTAGAACTCATGTGCTCAATAAAATCATGCAAGACATCATATCACATCAAAAGCAACATCCATTTAGAGGCTAAACTATCCAAAAATATGCAAAGGATTTTACATGCTCACATCATCATTAGCCTTCATTTGAACATCTAAGATGGGAATTCCTAGTCCAAAACCAAAATCTTTTTGTCATTTTCACTTGAAAATTTCACATTTTTATAGATTTTTGCAAATTTTTTTTTCTCAAACAAAGAACAAACAAACTCATCCATTCATGCCATCAAATTCATTCATCATTCATCCATCACATCATGCCACAATCCAAAAGAAACATCCCATAAACAAGACAAACACAAACATACAAAACTACACATGGAACTATGAGCTACTAACCCACCCCATACTTAAAATTTTGATGTCCTCATCAAAAGAAATCAAAACTTAAAAGTAAAAGAGACAAGAGTCAAGAAAGCTCACAATTTCCTTATTCTTGAATGGCTTGTTGAGGCTTAGTTTGGAGGGTAGCCACGGCGTTGTCTCCTTTGGAGCCGGGCGTGTCGCTCTTGCTCATACACTCGATCATGGAATGGGTCTTGTCTTGGCGGTTGGATTTGTGGTGCGGGACGTGTCCATTGGTCTTCACGGGATGAGAAATTCCCAGACATCCACTCATTGAAACTCTCTTGGACGATCCACCTTTGATCCTCGGCCGCCCTCAAGTCCTCCACTTCACGTCTCGTGTAGGCGATGTTGCGGTTCACCTCCTCAAATTGCTCTTGAAAGTCTTCTTGGTGGTGGAAAAGTTGTTGTTGTTGGAAGTTGAGGTGTTGTTGTTGAAGGTTGATGTGGTGTGCCTCTTGAAGCAAGCTTGATTGTTGAAGTTGGAGATGCGCCATTTGGTTGGCCAAGAAGTTCATGTCCACCGATTGGTTAGGCTCGGGGAACACCATTCCGGGCCCAAACCATTGGGCATACCCTTCATACCCTCCATAGCTTGGTGGTGCTTGATGTGCTCCACTTCCCTCACCCCTCTCAAATCGGCTCGGGACCGGATCGGGCAAAAAGACGTCGGACCGACGTTGATGGACATCGGGCCCGACTTGAGATGCACCTGCGTCCAATAGTGTTGGGGCGTGGTCGGTGAGCAAATTGTGGTAACCACCTTCTTCTTCTTCTTCTTCATCTCTAGGCAAGTCCACGTCCATGTCATCTCTTCTCACGAACTCATATTAATTGGTTGGGCTCCTCTTCTTCGGTGTCTGGGGAAGCTTGAGGAGTAGTGAAACGGATGTGTTGTGGTTGTCTCCTAACCTCAAGTGTCCCCTCCGTCTCTCCAAAAGGATTCACCTTTCCCGTCCACACTTGGAACCAATTGTAGTAGTTGGTGAGGTTGAAGAGACGTGGCTCCAAGGGGATGTGCACATTGTTGAAGTTGGAGTGTGGGGCTAGGTAGGTGGTGGCGCCGGTCACTTGCTTCTCTTTGATGATGTTGTCCTTCTTGAAGTACCTTAAGTCCATGAGCTCCACACCATTTGGGGCCGGCGTGTAGGTAGACAAGTCCACCTCAAGACGATGAGCTAATCGGGCGATCATGCCTCCAAAATAGATCCATGAGGAACTTTGGAAATCCCTCACCATCTTCACCCATTCCCAAGTAAGGCTCATTGGCTTCTCATTCTCAAATAACATCTCATAGAGTAGCATGGCCTCTTCCTTCATCGCCTAGCAAAGATAGAACAACCCAAGGCTCGGATCATGACTTGGAAGAGTGGGTTTGCTATCTCATTAGTCGATGCTCCTTTCCTCATCTCACTTCTCCCGGCTACAAACCTCCAAAGGTAGTCCACCTTCTCATTATCAACATAGGCCTCCTCTCTTGCAAATGGGAACCTAAAGTAGGTAGCCAAGTTACGGAGAGAGACCTCATGCAACTCGTTGCCCATTTGGAAAGAGATCATGCCTTCACTCTCAACCCCTTCATAGGTGCACTTGAATGTCGCCATGAACTCGGACGTCAAGGCGGGATAATGAGTGTTGTTCCACCTTAGCAAGACGTTGAGCCCAATGTTGGAGTAGCACCGAGTAAGAGCCTCCTCCATGCACATCTTTCTAATGGACTCCCAATCTAACCACCGAGTGTGGTGAGATAGACCCATGAGACGCTCATACTCTCTAGCCACATCCTCATCCTCAAAGCGCATGTCGTCCATCCTTTGGACCCTCTTGGACGACTTCTTGGACTTTCTTGTTGCTTTCTCCATCCTTGAAGAAGATGCTCGGGTAGACATAGTACCTACACACAATCAAAACCAAAGAACTCCAAGATAAAATCTATACAATCACAACAAGAGCACAAGCTTCCATCACAAACAACTCATCATGCAAAGAGATGACCCCATACTTGCACTTAACACACTCAATCCACAAAATTCAATCATGCATGAACAAAGATTCACATATCTATGGTCAAGCCTCAAGACATATCATGATAAACATGCTATAACCAACATTCAAGCTCATGAATCCCTAAGTTCACACAAGAGAAACTCGAAAAGCATAGGACCGACATGCAAGGGACATCGGGTCCGAGGTTGGCAACCTCGGTCCGAGTCTGTGGACCGACATGCAACATCGGTCCGAGGTTCTGGGTACCTCGGTCCGACTATAATCCGATTTCTCTACTTCGAATCACCCATAAAACACTCTATCATGTTCCTAAAACTCAAAATCAACCAATTCTCATCATCAATCGAAGTTCTAAGTGGGATTTAGCAACAATTAAGCACAAATTTCACAATGCATGCAAATCACCATGGATGCTCAAGGTCTAAGCTTACTCAATCATGGCATATCTCAAATCTTGCAATGTAAGTATGAAATTCACAAAGAATCAAGTAGAGATTGAGATTCACATACCAAATATGAAGAATCAAAGACTTCTAGCAATCAACTTCTTAGAACCCAAATTTCTCTTCTAGATCTAGAAGAGGGATGAAGATCTATGGGCTTTTGGTAGGATTTTTGGCTTTTTGTTCAATGTTTGAGGATGCTAGGGGTTGGATCGAGATCTTGTGGTGAGATTGCTTGAGGTTCGAGTATGGTAGGAGATGGGGATCAAATTGGGGCTTTTGAAGGGGAATTGGTATTTTGGGAAGGTTGTTATGGGGGTGATGGATGTTAGGTAAGGGAAAGGGGGCTTAAATCGGTCCGGGTGTGGTGGTCAAAATTTAAATTTATAAACCGAACCTCACTTGTAGTAAAGAGGTAGGGTGTCGAACACACGGGAGTTCGTGTGTTGAGAGTACCCGAAAGAGTAAAAAGGTGTAAAAGAAAGGCAAAACAAAGAAAAACGGAAGAAATCACCTCGGACCGACACTAGTCACTTCGGTCCGAGGGTGGATCGAGGTTGTTTGGCCGGGACCGACTTGGTTCAACGTCGGGCCCGATGTACTGGTAACTCGATTTAGGCAAAATAGTAGATCGGTCTTGGGTTTTTGGGTTCCCTCCCTAACTAGACTTGAGTAATTCCACCCCAATTCAACCAATAAGTGTTGATCCTTGTGAGATCGAGGTTGCCCACTTTCGATCTCTCCACTCTACACTTCGACCCAAGGGAGTTTCCACTCTCCTTCGATGTTAGGTCTAGTGATGGGCGAGAGATGCTTCCGCTCACTCTTACCAATCACAAGCCCTATGTCCCTTGTTCCCACAAGAGAATTGAAGTTTAGTGTAGAGAGGATTCCTAGATCAAGCACTCAAAGGCTATGGAATTGGGGTTTCTTACCCAATCCTAGCTATGGGATTCCCCCATAACCCAAGACAATGGAATCTACTCCATAAGATAAGAGTAAAGAGCAAACAAAAGGGAAAGCAAGCAAATCTCAATCATCAACATCAATCCAAACTCAAATTGCATTCAAATTCAAAGGGTTCACAAGATCCAAGTCTTAATTCTACTAAAACCAAAACAAATCAAGTACAAACTCACTAAGACTCCTCTCTAGCTCCACCGATTTCCTCCTCTTCTCCTTCTCCTCTCTTCTCCTTGCTCTCCAAGTCTTCCTTGAGCCTTTGAGAGTGATTTGGTGTGGGATTGTTGTGTGTCTCCTCTAATCCTCTCTAATCACCTCTAATTATCCTCTTCTATTGATTGGGGACCAAGGAATTCCAATTTAGAAGAAGGGCAAAATTGGAAGTTCACCATAATTGTGCCTTGGGGCCTAATCTTCACATTTGCCGACTCGGACCGACTTCCTGGGCACCTCGGGCCCGACGTTGGGAACGTCGATCCTGGCTCTGGTTGCTCGATCTCGGGCCCGACTTGGTGGTGCTCGGTCTTGGGCCTCGATCCTTGTCTCTTCTTGGCTTTACTTTGGTTCCTCTTCATTCTTGGCATGGCTCTTCCACTCCTTAGCTTGGCTCCTCCATAAGCTCCTCCAAAATGTCCTCATTCTTGCCATTTTACCTACAAATCAAAGCAAACTCGCATAGTTTCCGAATCTTAAAGAAAACCGGGAACTAAGCCAAGAAGGAACGAAACTAACAAAGCAAGGAATGAAAAACACATATTTACAAGGGAAATTAACTACTAAAACACCTCCAAAATGAGAGACATCAGTATCCATGTAGTATTCAAAGAAAATGCTTCTCTCAAGAAAGAACCAAGTAAGAAAGAACGTCGCTCCTCTCCGAGGGACGATGATGAAGATGATGAAGAAGAACGAAGAGGCTCCTCCGACAAATATTATGTTCCTGGGAACGCCCCTGAGTCTCGCGATGAGGTTTCAATGGGAGTTCCTAGTGAACAACAAGAGCCTTCTCAAACTTGGTCGCTAAACCAAGTTGAGGCCGGTGAATCCAGTCAACAAGGAGAAAGGCACAGTGTGGACGCTCCAGCTGAGGGGGAACACACTGAGCCGACCAATGAAGAAGACGGATTTGACTCTGATGAGTCTGATTGGACGGACCCTAGATGTACCCCTGCCAGGGACGCTACTCATAGGGGATCCAACCTGTCAAGACTTCACTCAACAGATCAAATTATCTCAGATATCTCAAAAGGAGTCCAAACAAGATCAGCCGTGAATCAATCCCTCAACGCCAACATAGCGTTCTGTGCCTTCAACGCCTTTGTGTCCTTAGTTGAACCTAAGAACATAAAGGAAGCACTCCAGGACGCTGATTGGATTCAAGCCATGCAAGAAGAACTCAATCAATTCGATAGGAACAAAGTTTGGACCCTCGTCCCTCGTCCGAGAAACAAAAACATAATAGGGACGAGGTGGGTCTATAGAAACAAGCTTGATGAAAGTGGCCGCGTATCAAGGAACAAAGCAAGGCTTGTGGCTCAAGGCTATAGGCAAGAGGAAGGGATCGATTATGATGAGACCTTCGCTCCTATCGCTAGAATTGAAGCCATTCGCCTGCTCATTGCCTACGCTGCTCACAAGGGGTTCAAGCTCTTTCAAATGGATGTCAAGACAGCCTTCCTCAATGGCAAGCTTAAAGAAGAAGTGTACGTCGCTCAACCTCCAGGATTTGAGGACGCTGATCACCCTGATCATGTGCACTTCTTGGACAAGGCACTCTATGGACTCAAGCAAGCCCCTCGTGCATGGTACGATAGGTTTGCGTCCTTTCTCTTGTCCAACGGGTACACACGAGGTAACATTGATAAAACACTATTCTTAAAGAAAGTCCTCAAAGATGTTTTTATTGTCCAAGTCTATGTCGATGACATAGTCTTTGGAAGCACTAACATGAGACTTGTAGAGGAATTCAAGAACTTGATGAGTAGTGAGTTTGAGATGTCCCTCATAGGAGAACTCAACTTCTTCTTGGGACTCCAAATCACCCAGCTCAAAGATGGGACGCGCATTCACCAACAAAAGTACATTCGTGAAATGCTCGAGAAGTATGGAATGAACTCTTCAAAATCCATTGATACTCCCATCTCCCCCAACACTCCTCTTTACGCTGATGAAGAAGGCAAGAGTGTAGATCAAAAGCTTTACAGAGGAATGATAGGGTCCTTGCTATACCTAACGGCAAGTCGTCCCGAGATCATGTTCGCTGTGTGCTTGTGTGCTCGCTTCCAAGCAAATCCAAAGGAGTCCCACATGCAAGAGGTCAAGAGAATCTTCAGATACCTCAAGGGACGAGACGACTTATGCCTATGGTATCCCTGAAGGACGTCCCTGAATCTGGTAGCGTACTCTGACGCAGACTACACTGGCCATGTGGTGGATAGGAAGAGCACATCCGGCATGGCACAATTCCTTGGCTCATGCCTTGTATCTTGGGGATCCAAAAAGCAAAACTCCGTGGCACTCTCAACCGCGGAAGCTGAGTACGTTGCTGCTGCTTCGTGCTGTTCACAAGTCCTATGGATCAAGTACCAACTTGAAGATTATGGTACGTTCCTCAACACAGTCCCTATCTTGTGTGATAACACCAGTGCTATAAGTATTGCCAAGAATCCTGTTCACCATTCTAGGACGAAGCATATTCATATAAGACATCATTTTCTTCGTGATAATGTTGAACTTGGATTAATTAAGGTAGATCATGTTAGGACTGAGGACCAAGTGGCCGATATTTTCACAAAAGCACTTGATAGACGTCCCTTCGAGCACCTCCGGTTGCTTTTGGGGATGATAACTTTTAAATGATCAAGTCCCGCTCTATTATTCCCTCTATGATTGGCTATGTCTTGTTGAGAACTCGTTTTAAAGTAGGTCATACATTTAAGGTCATCTTTAAAGGACGCTAGTCTAAGACATGTGTTTTGCTTGTGTTTTGAATGATATTCATTTTGCTTTTCATCTCAAGAGTATCCCTGATCACCCTACCCTCATTATAAGCCGAAATGATGGGAACTCTAAGCTTACCCAAGTCGAGAATCTCGCAAACGCGTCCTATGAGCGTTCTTTGTTTTGTCTTTACGGGACGTACTTGCTTGATTTTCAAAAATGGTTCTAAGTGATCAAAGGGACGTGTGTTAAGAGCTGAGAGCTGTCCGTACAGAGTTCTAAGTTCAGAAGTTGAGATCAGTGTCTGGGACGCCGTGGTTCAGTTCTGAGTAATGCAGTGTTGTGTGCCTAAAGGACGCCAAGACAAAGTCCTTTACAGTTGTGAGGTTTTGAAAGAAGGAAGTTGAACGCAGATCTCGGGATATGTGTAACGGGTGCAAAACAACTCTGTTTCTTAGCAAAGAAGGAAGCCACGTGCGGGATTGCGGATGGAGGAAGCCATGTGAAACTACCCTATTACCCTTGACCGTTCCACTTCGTCTTCTTCCTATAAATATGCCCCTACATCCTCTGAAAAACTTTCTTTGCTCCTCTGCTGTTTACACAAGTTTAGCAATCTCTCAAGATCTTGCAAAACCTTCAATCCCAAATCCCGAAATCACCTCCTCAACCCTAATCCTCTTCTATATAAACCTCCCTCTCAAATGGCCAACACAAGAACAACCAAGAACCAATCTTCTTCTCCGGCGGCGAAGAACCCTAGTTCCTCGAGGTCTCCTCCGGTGAAAGGCCGGTCACTCATGGACTCGAGAGGGCGACCTACTGGGCGCCAAGACCCCCCTCGCCACCATTCTTCTTCTCAAACCACCCAACGCCGCCACTCCAACACCCCTCCACAGCCACTTCGCTCCCAACCTCCACAACAAAAACACCAAGCCCCCCGTTCCCAATCCAAACCCGTCCAAAAACGATTTTCATTCCTTGAGAAGCCTTTCCAACCCGAGCCCGAGCCAGATAACATCTCCAAAGGCTCCGTCTTTAGGCTTCCTGCCCAACCAAAACGCCGTCCTCCTCTCGACCCACTCATAGAGGACTGGCTAGAAAAGGAGCCAAGGACGCTCGCCAATATTTGCCTACGGACGTCCGCTCATGACCATCCCCCAAAGGTCCAACGCCTCCTCCACTACTTTATGGTCACCTATGTCAAGCCCCGCCTAGAGGAAACCAACCATACCAACCCACCCTTCATGGGGCCTGGCATAATTTCTGACACCTTCGGTGGGACGGTAGATGAGCTCGCCAAGCTTCTCCCCGATATCATGGAGTTCTTGGTGACTCTTGCGGGCTCCGTCCCATCTCAGAAACGGAAAAGGCCTTCCTCCTCCTCCCCTTCCAAACAAGTAAAAGGGCCTCCCTCCTCCCAAGCCACACCAGTCCCTTCCTCCCCGCCTCCCGCCCAAAGCGACGATTGAAGACGTCCGCTGAGCTTGAGGGCGTCACTGAGCAACAGATGGCAGCCATACGCCTCTCCGAGCTGCAAATAGAAAAAGAGGAGAAGGCCAGGCAAGAGCAGGCCAAAAAGGAAGCCATCACTGCGGCGATCTAGTAGAGCTTACAGGACGTCCCTCGGCTTCCTCCTCCACCACCAAGGATAGAGGACGTTACTCCTACTCCTGCTCCTGCGGCTACATCAGATCCGCTCCAGGCGGAAATCGAGGCGGACTTGGCAAAACCTATGCCAACAGTCCACAAGGCAACTCCTCAAGTACAGGTCCCGGCCAAGGACGCTGTGCCAATAGTTATAACACTTGAGGACTCCCCTGCTAGGCAGCCGCCTCCTCCCCCTGCTCCGCTCAAAGTTAAGCCCATCTCAATGGCTCCGCCCAGCGCCTCCTCTGCCCCCACAAAAGCAAAGATAAGAACCCCCACTCCCTCTCCTCCCAGAGCTTCCACTCCTCCTCCTCCTCCGTCTACTACGGTTGTTGAGGAACCTGCTCAAGTACAAGGGACGCCTCCTTCAACCGTCCCTACAGAGTCCTTGGCAAGGACTCCAGCGGTGGACGCGCCCCCTACAGAACAGGCGTCCACTGCTGAGGACACCGAAATGGTCGAGTCCCATGAGCAAGGGGACGAGGCCTCAGATGAAGAGGACACTCCTCACCAGGATGAGGACCCTGAGGACGAGGATGGCGATGGCGATGAAGAAAACGCCGGTGATGAAGTGATAGTGAGCAACGGCAGTAAGTAGAAACGCCTGAAGAAAATTCTGTCGCCGCTCCTGTTCACCGCCCAATTCTTGGAAGAGAACCAGCGCCAAGAGTTTTTGGAACTGCTTGAGTTCTAGGGATGGACGCACCTAGGCGCCGAGGCCGCAGAAGTCGACCCCGAACAGGTTCTCCGCTTTTACTCCAAATTTGAAATATCAGAAGTAAAAGGGAAGCCTCAAGGGACGTTCAAAATTGATGGGGACGAGTACTCAATTGCTGAGGGTACCGTCCGCAATATGCTAGGCCTGCGTCCCTCTCCGCCAGATGCAATGCACGACCTTCCCAACAAGAATTTTGGTCGTTTCTCCCAGGAAGAGATCTTCAACAGAATATTTAACGGGAGACAACCAATTGCTAGGGACAGGGTCGCTCACTGTCTCTCCAAGACGGGCGTCCTTGCGCATCACTTCATTGTGCGCATGGTCGTCCCCCGCCAAGAAAAGAAGTCGATAGTCCAGATCACTGACAGTATCTTACTGGACGCCTTCTTGGAACGAAAGCCGATAAATTTGCCGCGGGTAATCTTGGAGCACATGGGCAAGTGCACAGGAGGCAGGCACTCTCTTCCCTTCCCTGGCTTGGTCAAGCAGATTCTTAAGCAGCAAGGCCTCTATGCTCCAAAACAAGAACAGTCCTTTGGCATTCACTGGGATGTTAGGCAAATCACCTTGCCCCCGGTTGGAAAACTCCGTTGTGATGAGCCGCTCCCATCAGTCAAACGACAAATGGAAAAGGAAAAGAAAGAGGCTCAGAGGAAAGCCAAGGCTGCCGCTGCTGCTACTGCTAAAGATGCTCCAGGTGATCCAGAAGCTGAGAATTTGCAAGTCGTAGGGACGCCGGTTGAGGACGCTACTAGTACACAGGTGGGGGATGGATACCGAAAATTGGATACCGGTTAAAAAATGTTGTATCTTGTTTAGCACTCGCATACCGATTTTGTGAAAAACTGGAATGCATGTCCTTTTTTTCTATTAAAATTACACATTTATACCAGTTTTCTGAAAATCCGGTATAAAGTGATGCTCTCGGATACCGGTTTTATAAAAGCCCGGTATGTAAGTTTTATGCTCCCATACCGGTTATGTAAAAAACTGGTATCCGATTATATTACTCTCCTCGGATCAAAACAATACAAATAAAAAAACCGTTGTTGATGTGTGTAGGGTTTACTCCTTCATGCTCGATACTCTAAGCACCGTTCCTTCTGCCCGATCGGCGACAAGCTCGGCGACCAACCCTTTCTCTGCCCGTTCGGCGACTAGCGTCCGGCGAACCCCTTCTCTCTACCTGTCCGGCGGAACTCGTGTACTTCTGGTGTGTATTTACTTCGTCTGTCCTGGTTAGTTACACACATCTAAGCGTGATTTCGTCTCTGCTTCTGGTGTTTGTCCTGGTACTTCGTTTCTGTGTTTCGGTTCTTCTTCTTTCTTTTCTGTAGATCTAAGCGTGATTTCGCCTCTTTACTCTTCTTCTTTGCTGAATAGGGATCTAGGTTTTGCTGTGGGTCTTCGCACTTTGCTTGATTTGCTAATTTTCTAGGTTAACCCTACTTGGATTTTGTTGATTGGTGCTTAAATTCGGCTGTGTTGACACCGTATGTTAATTTTCTAGGTGAACCCTACTTGGGTTTTCTATCTTTGTGCCAATTTGCTTGCTCTAGGTATATTAATCGATGTGAAAATTTACACCATCTGTAAATTGAATGGATTTGATCTCTTTTCTTTGTTTCTTGGCTGACTAGTGATGAACTCGAAAAATCAACATTCTTTTTCTGATTTTTTTCTTCTTTGTTTCTTTGTAGCCTTGTTTCTGCAAATATTTTGAATGTATTTGTTTAAATGAATGATGAATCTGCTACTTTACCTTACGTTAACCCTTTTGGAAGAAGTATGCCTCAGGTTTCTAATAAAGTCTCCTGCATTCTAAAAATGATCTGCATCATCCGTTCTTAATTATGAAATTATGCAGCTTTGAGACAATCAACTCATATAAGATTCCCATCATGATATCTTTCTCGCAGGTTCTTATTCAAGATTTCAATTGTGCATTGCAAGAAAGTATCCTTCTTCAGGTATCGTTGGTTGCTATTCAGGCTGAAACCTTGTTTTATATGTAATAAGTTCTGTGTTTTCTTCTTTTTCGATCAATATCTGTGTTTTCTTCTTATGATAGGATAATGTACTAAATTTTGTGGAATAAGTCTGCTTGCTGTGTATTTAAAAATATTTTGGTGGAATAAGTAGCTAGGATTATTGGAATTGCACAACTTGAATTAATTAGTGGGGATCAAGATAATCAGATGCAAGATTACTTTACCAAAAAAAGGAAAAAAAAAAGTCAAAGACAAATGCAAGAATACGTACATATGGTTAGGTTTGAAGATGATTTATATAAAATACTATATTATAGTTAAAAGCAATTTTCACGTGGCTAATTAGTGGTGAATTTACTGACATGTATAGAGCTTGAATAATTAGTGGTGTTTGCCTTGTTCATCCGAATGTGTTTGTCCTGCTTCTGGTGTACGTGTGTATTTACTTGAATGTGTTTATAATTATGTCTGTTTCTTTGAATGCTTTGGTTAAGATAATGATATGGATAGATAAACAGGAGTTGTGTGTGTAATGACTCAGCTAATGCCCTTTAAAGAGCTCTGTTTTTGTAGTTTTGATAAGGATTAGTAGATATATAAAAAAGACAACTTATACTCAAACCCAACTCATACTCAAATGCAAAAAGACATTAAGATCTGATGAGAAAGTTTTAAAGGAATTTAGTAGCTCAAATCTAATTGATTCAAGTAGGTTCTTAATGCTAGTATGTTAATTACTGCAGTTATATATGGACACATGGACACATAAACAACAGTTATACATGGACACATGAACAACATTTCAAAGTTACTGATATTTGCAACTAATTCATTACTTCTAGCATTATATTATATTATTATGTTATGCATGTACCTCCACTAAGAATGACTAATACTCATTGCAATACGTGCAACTAAGCCGTTTTTAGTACAAGGGGTACTATTTACTTGTGTTCTTGTAGGATCTGAGTTCCTTACTAGGCTCGTCTATCATTATGATGCGTATGCTTAATGTTAAGAGTAGTCTAGTTTCTTCAATTTTTTTGCCATATCTGATTCTTCGAATGTTGAGCAACTCTTATCCCATCTTTGCGTGACATCTGCCATTTCATATATAGTTGCTAAAATCATGATAGTTTTATTGTGATATTGTGTTTGCAGTACTTGCCACCCTCACCAAAAACATATACATGAGGAAGAAATATTTGAAGTGATGGAAGAAATTGCTCAGCATCGTCTGTCATATATCGAATTGGAGGTCACGAGTTCGTAGAATAGAGGTTAAATTGGTGTGAACTAGCTGGGGTATTTAAGTGTCTAGTAGTTGCTAGTACTTGACATATATTTCCTACTTTTGAATGATACAATAGCTAAGCTACGTAGTTATTGTGACAAGTTATATATACCCTTTGATTGCATTATATCCTATCGTTATTTTGTGGACTTCAATATATTATCATTTCCATTCTCTGTTAATTAATGTCCATGCGAATTCAAAGCATGTTTGGAATTGAGGTCTCAGGTCAATTAAATGTATCGTATGCAATGTAAAAAAAAATTCACAATGATATCGGTCATATATTAAAGTGATATCAAATGATTTAATTAATTTTTTTAAAAAAATTTTGGATACCGGCTTTTGGATAGGCTGGTATCTGTGTGGCTCAATATACATACCGCGTTTTTGAAAACTGGTATCCATGTATAGAATTAAGTGTAAAAAAGAAAAATGGGTAGATATCAGTTTTCCAAAAAACCGGTATGTGTTTCCATCAGATACCGCACTTAAAAAAACTGGTATACATGGGGTAGATACCACCTCCGTTTATACCGGATCAAAAATTGGTATCCGTTTCATATAAAAACCGGTATGTACCCCATACGTTTGTACTAGGACGAGCTCGATGGTATGAGCGTCCCTGATGAGGCCGAGAAGCACTCTACGAAGTATCTGATGGGCATGATGATCGAGAACCAGTGTATGATGATTGATCTAATCCAGCAGGTTCACGACACTCTCCATACCCACACAGAACTTCTGGAACGCAACAACGAGCTCCTTGCACAGAACAACCATCTTCAGGAGCAACATCTCAAGGCCCTTGGCAAGCGTCCCCGCAAATGATCACCTCCCCCCTCTATAACCCTGAAAAAGTTTATCTGTTTCTTTTGCTTTTGTTAAGACATTGGGACGCTGTCCCCGTTTTGAACCATGTTTATGAATGTCTGTAATGATCGTACTCCTCTATTTTCATGAATGTAGTTCATTACATTTGTGCTTCATTTTGTCTAAGCGTTCCTTTCTTTAGTTATGCCTTTGTGCTTGCATGCTTTTCAACTTGTTCTCCTTTTCGATGATGCCAAAAGGGGGAAGTATAGTTTTGCAGAGATGCGATTGTCTTTAAGTTGTCATAGAAAGCATGTGTTTAGGGGGAATTTCGGCCAAGTCCAAAGGACGCTAGTTAGGAATAAAATAGAACGCACTTAAAAGAAATGAGTTGCATGCCAACCTAAGCTGAAAAGAAAATCAAGTGTAGTCTCTCATGCTAAAAGCTTTACTTCTGTGCGTAGTATTTGAAAGAGTTTGTCATCATCAAAAAGGGGGAAATTGTTGGGACGATATTAAGGACGCCAGTCATTAATATCTAAACCAATAATGATCGTCCCTTGTTTTGATAATGACAAACTCAAATGTAGTTAACAAGTTGTCCAAGTATTGATCTCAGGTAGGTCCAGTGGACGCACATGAGTGAAAAGGACAACAAGTGAACGGCAGTCCCTAAGCTGTAGGGACGCACGTCATCAGAACTTCCAAAGCTGAACGTAATTGGCGAAGTTCCTGCGCAGATAGGACGGCGTCCTAATCAAGAAGGGACGCGCGCCAAAATACGGACGAAGTTCAAATTCAAATCAAGGCCGCCCCAACATGATTACATCACGTTCGGCCGTAGTCCTCAGAAGGAAGCTTCCCTTGTCTGGGCACGTGTAGACAACTCCAAAGATGTCGCTTTCCCAGCGATGGTCCCCTATCCACGCGGAGGCTTCCCAAGCGTCAACAGAGTTGACTTCCTCAAGAGGCTCATCGCACCGTTGATGGAAGATCAAGGATCCTGCAAAGCCTCAGAGGACGCTAGAGGACAAGAACCACTTCCGCTATAAATACCCCCCAAGGGTATGCATAGCGGTGTGGACTTTGAAGACTTTCTCTCAAGCTCTCCCAAAGCATTCAAGAACACGAACGAAGATCAAGAAGATCAAGTGAGCTTGAAGCAAGAGAAAGAAAGTCCAACCACATCAAATCCAAAACAAACCACAAAATAGTTAGAGTTGTAGTTTGTCTCTCACAACGAACCGTGAGAGACGTGAGTGATAGCTTCCTTATAAGCTAAGAGAGTTAGGTTACTTTGTTAGGTGGAAGGAGTGTTACTAGTGAGGCTAAGAACGGACGCTTAGCTCAGTGAAGTGTAACGACTCGCCTAAGTTGTAAGGACTCTCTCTTAATAAGATAAGGACGGCTATTGAAAATCCTCCAAGCGGAGGTAGAGGTTTACCCATAAGACTAGTTGGTCTTAGTGGGGTTCCTCTACAAATACTCGTGTCCATTATCTCATTGCGTTTTCTGTTAAGTCTAATTTCCACTGCACCTAAGAACGTCCTTAACCCAGTTAAGGACGCCTTCACTAACAGACTTACGATCCAACAGGTCTTCCCAAAATGATAGGCTCTCCCGGTACTTCTAGCATGTCAACCACAACAAAATCCGCCGGGACATAGTGTCCTTCCACACATAACGGATGGTGGATCGAGGTCAGATTGGCCGGGACCGACACACACTACGTCGGGCCCGATGTACTGGGAAACTCGGTCTTGTACAAATAGTAGATCGGTCTTGGGTTTTTGGGTTCCTTCCCTAACTAGACTTGGGTAATTCCACCCCAATTCAGCCAATAAGTGTTGATCCTTATGAGATCGAGGTTGCTAGCCTTCAATCCCTCCACTCTACACTTCGACCCAAGGGAGTTTTCACTCTCCTTCGATGCTAGGTCTAGTGATGGGCTAGAGATCACTTTCGCTTACTCTTACCAATCACAAGCCCTAGGTCCCTTGTTTCCACAAGAGAATTGAAGCTCAATGTAGAGAGGATTCATAGATCAAGCACTCAAGGCTATGGAATTGGGGTTTCCTAGGTCCCTCTCTAGCTCCACCGATTTCCTAGCCTTAGGTCCCTCTCTAGCTCCACCGATTTCCTCCTCTTCTCCTCCTCCTTTCTTCTCCTTGCTCTTCAAGTCTTCCTTGAGCCTTTGAGAGTGATTTTTGGTGTGTGTGTGTGATTCCCCCCCCCCCATAATCCTCTCTAATCACCTCTAATTATCCTCTTCTCTTGATTGGGGACCAAGGAATTCCAAATTAGAAGAAGGGCAAAATTGGAAGATCATAACATTTGTGCCTTGGAGCCTAATCTTCTCGTTTGCCGACTCGGACCGACACGGGCAACCTCGGGCCCGACGTTGGGAACATCGGTCCTATACTCTGGTGCTCGAACTCGGGCCCGACTTGGTAGTACTCGGTCCTGGGTCTCAATCCTTCTTCTCTTCTTGGTTTTCCTTGAGTTCCTCTTCATTCTTTGCATGGCTCTTCCGTTCCTTAGCTCCCTTGCTTAGCTCCTCCTTTGATGCTCCTCCAACATGTCCTCAAATGAGCCATTTTACCTACAAAACATAACAAACTCGCATAGTTTCCGAATCTTGAAGAAAACCGGGAACTAAGCTAAAAAGGAACGAAACTAACAAGGAAAGGAATGAAAAACACTTATTTACAAAGGAAATTAAATACTAAAACACCACCAAAATGAGAGACGTTAGAATACCCCATACTTGAACTTGCTTGTCCTCAAGCAATAACAATGTAAGCAAGACCGAAGCACAATCTTCAAGTAAAGCCTCTTATGAAAAACTCAATCAAGCACAAGTGATAGATACGCAAGCAAGATTATTTTCTTTTATTTTCTTTTACACATTTTAACACTTAAAAAATACCAAAAAACCCAAAAAAAAAATTTGAATTTTATTTTCTTTTATTCCGTTTAAATATTTAATTTTTTTTTCTTTTTTCATTTTTAATCTTTAAAATTTTGAAAATTCCATTTTCACAAAAAAAAACCCTTGTCACCAAAAACAAATACCCAAAACACCCGACACCTTGACCGGCACCGACCTCCTCGTCCCGGCCTGCGACGACGACGAAGATCTTGTGGCGCGAACCGAGGGCGGCGGATTGATCGGTCCGGGTGTGGTGGTCGGATGATATCAAAATCTAAATTTATATACCGAACCTCTATTGTAGTAAGAGAGGTAGGGTGTCGAACACACGGGAGTTCGTGCGTTGAGAGTGCCCTAAAAGACTAAAAAGAGGTAAAAGAAAGGCAAAACGAGGAAAATCAAAAGGAATAACCTCGGACCGACACTAGACACTTCGGTCCGAGGGTGGATCGAGATCAGATTGGCCGGGACCGACACACACTACGTCGGGCCCGATGTACTGGGAAACTCGGTCTTCCACAAATAGTAGATCGGTCTTGGGTTTTTGGGTTCCTTCCCTAACTAGACTTGGGTAATTCCACCCCAATTCAGCTAATAAGTGTTGATCCTTATGAGATCGAGGTTGCTAGCCTTCAATCCCTCCACTCTACACTTCGACCCAAGGGAGTTTTCACTCTCCTTCGATGCTAGGTCTAGTGATGGGCTAGAGATCACTTTCACTTAGTCTTACCAATCACAAGCCCTAGGTCCCTTGTTTCCACAAGAGAATTGAAGCTCAATGTAGAGAGAATTCATAGATCAAGCACTGAATTGGGGTTTCCTACCTAATCCTAGCTAGGGGTTTCCCCCATAGCCCAAGACTATGGAATCTACTCCATCAAGTAAGAGTAAAAAGCAATCAAATGGAAAAGCAAGCAAATCTCAATCATCAATCTCAAATCAAAGCTAAATTGCATTCAAATCCAAAGGGGTTCACAAGATCCAAGTCTTAATTCTACTAAAACCAAAGCAAAACAAGTACAAACTCACTAATCTCCTCTCTAACTCCACCGATTTCCTCCTCTTCTCCTCCTCCTTTCTTCTCCTTGCTCTCCAAGTCTTCCTTGAGCCTTTGAGAGTGATTTTTGGTGTGTGTGTGTGATTCCCCCCCCATAATCCTCTCTAATCACCTCTAATTATCCTCTTCTCTTGATTGGGGACCAAGGAATTCCAAATTAGAAGAAGGGCAAAATTGGAAGATTACAACATTTGTGCCTTGGAGCCTAATCCTCTCGTTTGCCGACTCGGACCGACACGGGCAACCTCGGGCCCGACGTTGGGAACGTCGGTCCTATACTCTAGTGCTCGAACTCGGGCCCGACTTGGTAGTACTCGGTCCTGGGTCTCGATCCTTCTTCTCTTCTTGGTTTTCCTTGAGTTCCTCTTCATTCTTTGCATGGCTCTTCCGTTCCTTAGCTCCCTTGCTTAGCTCCTCCTTTGATGCTCCTCCAAAATGTCCTCAAATGAGCCATTTTACTTACAAAACATAACAAACTCGCATAGTTTCCGAATCTTGAAAAAAACCGGGAACTAAGCTAAAAAGGAATGAAACTAACAAGGAAAGGAATGAAAAACACTTATTTACAAGGGAAATTAACTACTAAAACACCACCAAAATGAGAGACGTCACGGATCCGGATTTAAGAGAGGAGCACCACCGAGGTCTAAGTAGAGGAAACGCCTTAGTCGCCGCCTAAACCTCCGACATGGTGTCCCTAGGGACCGCCGTTCGCGATTTCGCGGTCCGCAAATCCCTCTTCCCTCACCCCATCCACCACCTCGCTCACTCCACCTCCGCCCCGATTAAAAATGAAAAAAAAATTCAAAATTTTAAAGTTTAAAAATGAAAACAGAAAAAGAAAATTAATTGTTTAAACGGAATAAAAGAAAATAAAAATTTCAAAATTGTTTTTTGGGGTTTTGGTGTTTTTTAAGGGTTAAAATGTGTAAAAGAAAATAAAAATTATTAAAATGCCATGTGGCCACGCGCAACTGACGGTTTTTTAACGAAATATGGGGTGGGGTGGTTTTTTGTTAACGTAGACCATCATACAGGTGGTCCAAAATAATATCCAAACATCCGGGTGGTTTTGCGAAATATGGCTCATCATACCGGTGGTTTCCGATAAATTTCTTCTTTTTTTTTCATATATCAAATACAAAAAGATACAATGATTCCATATATATAAAAGATGATAGATAATACATGTTAAGTAATATTATTTATTAAAATGATTTTTTCCAAACAAATCCAAGAAAAAATATTCAACGATTTTTGTTAAGTTTGAGATTTAGTAAGATTGAGCCATATAAAATTATAACCAACAAAAATTTTAATACTAAATTATATTTAACATTCTATTTTAAGGGTCTTACTTATCTCCCTTGGGACAATAAATAACAAAACTCAAATTAAATATACATGTGAAGATCTCACATAATATTTTTGCTTATTATTTTTTAATTCAAAATTTTATCTTCGTTATGCCTAAAAGTAATATATATTGAGGTAATTCTATGTATGGCTTACTATACTTAGTGAGAATATTATTATACATATAACTTATTTTGAAATAGTATGTATTATATTAATAATATTTAGGTAAAATAATAAAATTTTGATTTTTCTTAAGATTAGTGATCTATATGAATTACTCCAAGTTCTTTTGTTGATACAAATTAATTTTTTCAATTACTTGCCTTCGTGGAATTGATAGGATTACCATTATAATTAATTATTTTAAATTTTCATTAAAATATGTTATCTTGCATTTCAAATGCTCTATTTAGAAATTCAACAATAAAAATTAATTACTCTTATTTCTGAAAGGAGATAACTATTAAAGTTATAAAATACAAAATATATCTAAAACATCTTGGTTTTATACCCTACTATTATAAAAATATATAAATACATTATGTTTAATTATTAAAATTTTCATTAAATTATCTATTATCTTGCATTTAAAAAGTTCAATTTGGAAATAAAAAGCTATAATTAATTATTCTTATTTTGACAATAAATTACTCTAAGGGTTATATAAAGATATCTAAAAATTATTATATATATAGGTTTTAATTAAAAGAAGGGAATTTAATTTTTGGTTGAGTGTTGAACAGATGCTTATCTTCCGGTTGAGGGGTGACATTATCATCTGAATCTAATGAAACTGGTCTTGGTTGAGACTAACCATCAATCTAATTAGGTCTCTAATTTCAGTATACACTACTATAAGTTAAAAAAATGACCATCCATATTTATTTTGCATATGTTAAGATAAGAATATAGTTTTTATAGATTAATAAATTTATGATTTTTTATATTTATATTGCTCAAGTGATATCAACAAAAATTTATTATAAAAATGCACATTATCATAATAATATGAAATATCAAATATGCGTGGAGATGATTTTACAATTCTATAAAACATTCTCTATGTATGAAGAATAAAACTATTAATTAAGTCTGGTTTGTGATGAGTCGTTACAAGGTTGGGTAGGAGAATAAACCTAATTATGGGATCAATCCGGTAGATTGGTCATTTTGAGTTTGAATTGAGTACAAGTTTGGACCGTTATGCATGGAGAATAAACCAATTAATAGGGTCGGTTCTATAGGTTGGTCATTTTGAGTTGAGATTGTGTATTAATTTGGGTTGTTATATGTAGAGAATAAACCTACTGATGGATCAATTTCGTACGTTGGTCATCTGAGTTCGGATTGAGTACAAGTTTGGGCTATTATGTATATAGAATAAATCTATTAGCATGGTAAATTCGATACGTTGGTCATTTTAAGTTCGAATTGAGTGTAAGTTTGAGTTGTTATATATGGAAAATAAACTTATTGATGAGATTAGTTGATAGATTGATCATTCTGAATTCGGATTGAGTAAACGTTTGCGATGTTATATGTAGAGAGCATATTCATAATAAGGTCAGTTCGGTTACTTGTTCATTTGAAATCAGATTGAGTGTATATTCGGTTGTTAAAATTTACATGTCAATTGGTGGAGTCATTGCAAGTTTCGTTTAGTTGGTTTGAGTCAATTAGTTTGGTTCAAGATTGAGTATAGGTTCACGTCGTTAATTTTATAGGTTAGGTAGGCCAATTCATTACGGTTTTCTTTCAAATTTAGGTTGACCAATTAGTGAAGAGAGTTCACCATTATATTTATATTTTTTTTATACATGCAATTTTAAAGTTAGAAATACGACATTAATTAAGTTATAATATTCATATATTATGCTTAATTTAGTATGTTATATTTTTTTTATTTAAAAGAGTTATCAAACAAACACGGGACCATTAACTAGACCCACTTCATCAAATTCGATTTTGTTCTACATAGATTCATATCACTAAAATTAAACAATTAATCAATTCTAAATGTTATAATTTTTATAATACTTTTCTGATTTAAATTAATTATATATTTAATTTATGATAAATAAATTATATATAAAGTGAGGAATTAGTACCAAATGCCCCTATTTGATAATCGCTTTGCAAATATGACCTTTTTTTTCGATTTGCAAAAATGCCTAAAAATATTGCGATTATGCCTAAAAATATTACATTCATGCCCAAAATGACTAATTTTTTATGAAATAAAATAAAAAACGAAATATTTTTAAAATAATCGAAAATTATTATTTTTATTAAGATTTTATTTGAGAAATAAAATAATTTAACAAACTTTATTTTTTATCCAAATTTGAAAATATATATAAATAAAAAAAATTTATAAATATTTTAATGTTAAAACAAGATTTCGTTTTTTGATCTATCCTTTTTTAAAAATAAAAGAATAATTGGAAATCTTACAAAAAGAGGCAAATAATCTCTCCGGATATAGATTTACCATCGTCTCTTTACAAAAGGGTGACAACATATTTCGTCGTGTATGACAAGATGTTTACTGAGAATGACAAGATGAATCTCACCCTACTTTGTGATGAAACGAAGATAATAACGATCAATGTTAAAATGAAGATAATAATGATTCACATGTAATTATGTTTTATATTTTCAAAAAATATCTTCCACCATATCTTCTACAATATCTCATTGTTTCCAAAAAATCTCAATGTTTCAAAAATATTTTCTTTTTCTTTTTCTATTTTTTAATTCTGTATTTAAAATGAATTTCCATAATTTATGGATAAATATTTTTAATGTAATTATAATGATTTTTTAATAAACTTCTATTTAAAAGAAAACACAAGATAATGTAAATTTTATTGCAAAAACACCCAAAACAGCATGCTTCACTATTCTTTTGTTATAAAAGACGTTTTTACAAACCGTTTTTTTAGGTGGGACATTTTCACAAATCCCCCTTTAAAATTTTATTTGAAAAATTCCCGGACACGCCCGGATTATAACTGGTACTCCGTAGTCCGTAATAGGCTAATCCCCGTCTTCGAAACTTTTAATCATTTGTTGTTTATTAGAGCAGGAAGTACAGAGAAGAAATTTGACTGTTTCTGCAGTTTCATGAATGCTCGCCTATGTCACATGGAAGGCCACTCATGCAAACACACGCACAAGCTGATAAATATCTTCCGTGTAAAATTCTAGCAATTAAGGAAACCCGTACTCTCTCCTACCCCCTACAAGTTGATAGCCCCTTCATTTTGGTGGGTCAATTTGGTACGCCTTTGAAGCATCTCTATTTTCTTCACTTGGTTCGTTCGTGCTCTCTCCCTATCCCCGTTCGATTTTCTTCCTCCTTCTGCTTGCTTTTTCTTTATTGGTATGTGGGTTGTCTCTTGTTCGGTCTAGTTTCCTCCAATTTTGATGGTCAACGGTGATTCAGCTTGGATTCGACATCGTTGTTTGCTGGTCTTCAGATTATGTGTATAGTTGGTTGATTTCTAGGGTTTCTGATTTGGTTTCGGGGTTAATTTCACACGTTTTGTTTCGGGTTAGATGGAATCTATGTGATGGGTTTTTTGTTGGGTGTTTGCACTTTTAAGCTGGATTTCATGCTGGATCTGTAAATTGTTTCTAGCTCATGGAATTAGATTTAGTAAGATGATTGGTTTGATAATGTGATGCAAGTACTGTATGCTGAACTTGGGTATGCCCGTCTATCATGATTGATTCTTCATGAGTAAATACGAAAGAAATTGTAGATGAAAGTAGCTTAGGCTGTGGTAAATGGTTTTATTGAGCACACTGGAACGGAGCAATGGCTATCCAAGGGTGTGTTCGGCATGACTCGGTTGATAACCTGGCTATTGAAAAGTTTAAATAACTGATATAAGCTTTTACTTGCTTATGAAGATCAGTAAGCTAGTAGCTCATGAGCTTAATGGCAAGCTACTAGACACAAACAAGTATGTAAGTATAAGCGAAATAAAACCTTAGACAAGCATGATCTCTGACCACAGAACTTAGCCCATTTCTCCATCTACTCCTTTGCCTCTTTCAGAGAAGCAGTTGCATTGGCTCCCAAATAGGCCTCGCACTAGGCCTCGCACCTACATGAAAGTGACCCTTTTCTTTCTCTACAATAAGTTGTTTGTCCTCCACATTCCACGAATTTGATGGGTCACAATGAGGAAGCCAAAAACAGAGGTCCATCTAGTGGCAGCCGGCAGGATCCTTAGTTATTTTCAGTGGGGCCTTCACTTGGTGTTACTTTAACCTTTGGGATGGAATTATAGAATCATATGGTTGAATTGGTTTAGTTTTACGATCTGAATAATTTGTTAGCCTTTCAGTGCCTCATATTTTTTTTTGATTAACACATTCTGAACCTTCTTTTTTTTAATCAGGAGAAATGCCTGAGAGAGCATCTGAGAGTCTTCTAAACAACATAGTGGAGTCACTGAATGATCTTCAGAGACAAGCATCTGGATCCTCCTTGGTCAATGACAATATATCACAGTCTGTCACTTTAGGGTTCAACCGGCTTTTTGGACGTGAAAAACCTATTCATCAAATTTTTGGTGGTGGGAAATGTAAGAACTGTGCTTTTCAATTGCTTTTCTCTTTGTTTTGGTGGAAAATCTAAGAACTATGCATTCTAATTACTTTTCTCTATGTTTTGTTTGTCTACTGTATGCTTTAATACTAGCCGCTGATGTTTTGCTGTGGAGGAACAAGAAGATCTCCACAGGAGTTCTAGGTGGTGCAACTGCAATATGGATATTATTTGAATGGCTTAATTACCACTTTTTGACCATCTTGTGTTTCTTTCTGGTCCTTGGAATGCTTGTTCAGTTCGGTTGGTCTAATGCTTCAGGATTTTTAAGCAGGTGATTTGACCTTTAAAATTCTGATAGGCTTCTAATATGTGTAGTATTTTACACGTTTGTGATGTTTGATTCTCATCTCTTTAAATCCAATGAAAAAAACAGGTCGCCATCACAAGTCCCGCGTGTTGAAATACCTGATCAAATATTTGTCAATCTTGCGGTCTGTGTTGGCGCTGAGGTTAATAAAGCTTTAGGCTTTCTGCAAGATGTCGCATGCAGTGGAAATTTGAAGCAGTTTATCTCAGTATGTTATCCTTATTATCCAATACAGAATTTATTCTCCCTTTCCTTCATTCTTTGTTCTTACTTCCTAGATTCTATGGGTACCAGGAAACGGAATCTTTAAATCTCCTACAAACCTTCTAAAATCTGAATGCATACTTAGGATGTAATATGTTGGTAGCATGGTAGGGTTAGTATCTGTGCGTGAGTTGTTAATGATTGCCATGTAATTGACAGACTTCTGAGAATGGAGGACATTAAGGCCCATTTGCTTGATCAAGTAGTAAAACCCTAAAATGTCATTACTTACCATTTTCTATGGTAGCAAATATGAGTTTTCCAAGGAATCTCGTGGTTACTAATCTGCTGAAGGAATGAGATTTTCATAGCTATCTGTCAATTAGGAAATAGTCAATTCTAACTACAAAGAAGTGTTACACCGTTTAGTTTATTTATACGACACAGATTAGTCATGCTTTCGGTCTCCTTGCTATTATTCTAAAATGGTTACTTGGTCCTTGAAGATCGCTGGAAGCCTGTGGGTTGCTGCTGTGATTGGTAGCTGGTGCAACTTCTTAACCGTTATCTATATTGGTAAGAGGCTTGGATTTTGTTCTTTTTAGTACTTGAGATATAAAGTGTTTTATGAGTTTGTTTATGATTGTCGAAATTTGACGTGGGGATGAGTTTAATTCGAGCATGGAAATGCAGGTTTTGTAGCTGCACACACACTACCTGTTCTATATGAGAAGAACGAAGACAAAGTTGACGGCTTTGTAGACAGTTTCCTAGGCCAGTTGCAACACCACTACAAGAAGATTGATGTTGGTGCTCTACGCAGGATCCCGACCAGGCGGTTCATAGGAAGGAAACGTGACTAAGTCAAGTTCAAGGCCTTTGCTGGTGCGTGTGTGTAAAAAGAAATCTTCCCTGGCTTGAATGTGCTTAGGCATAAGTTATGTCACTTTGTTATTATCTGAAGCAGTTCAGCGCTATGGTTGCATTTGATATGGATTACATTTCTGAGCTGGGTTAATTGTGAAAAGTACAGATGTCAGAGCGACAAGCTTTGTAGCAATAATTTGACCCATTGCTTTATTTTATGTGAATTGAGCTTCTACGTAGGATTCTTCTGTTTGTGCATGTAGTAACTAGTAATTTGATCAAAAAAAAATGTAGTAACTAGTAATTGAAGAAGAGTCTAGTATAAAACATTGGAGTATGATGCAAAAAATGTGGGATGTGCAACAATATATCACTATTTACAAATCGAACTCGTGGTCACTTGACAAGGCTCAATATACATTATAGCAAATAAAAGAAAAAGTCTATTACTATTGATTAATTCAGACTTTTGTGTTCTCATCCTAATTTTTAACTCATCAAAAAGATGCACCAATTAGATTTGGGCCGGGTCTTTAGTGGTAGGGCTTTTCATTGGACAAAAACCGAACCAAACCCGAGAACCCAACTTGGCAAAACCAGGAACCGAAAACCGACTCGAATTTGACTGCATCGGTTTGGTTCGGTTTCAATTTTTTTCGGTTTGGATTCGGTTCTGTCCGAATGGACTGAACTATGTAAATTGGATACTAAACAAAGAAAAAAATCAAAGACCGACCCGATCCAAACGTGACCCGAACCGTCTTTGTCCGATCCAAATAAAACCGAATCACAAATTGTGATGCTTGTAAACTTTCCCGCCATTTTTCCCGCCAAATAAGCATACAGCAATATTATAAATAAATAAAAAAGCGGCAAATGCGAAATTCTGCTTTCAGTCTTCGTTCGGATTTTCTTAGATCGAAATCGAGAGAAAAACTTTTGCAAATCAGAAGACCTTGAGAGAAAGAGTGTAAAGTATGTCCGGCGCCGGCGGTTCTGCTCCGACAGGATGCTACAAGTGCGGCCGACCAGGCCACTGGTCACGCGATTGCCCTTCCTCTTCCTCTGCAAACCCCGACACAAACCCTAACCCTAAACCTTCCAATTTCCCCAATTCTTCTTCCTCTTACCCCAAGCCTGCTGGTAAATCCGCCGAGAAGCCCAAGAAGATTCCGAAGACTCGGCCCAAGCTCACTCCCGAGCTTTTGCTGTCTGATGATGGCCTCGGCTATATCCTCCGCCACTTTCCCCGCAACTTCAAGTTCAGAGGCCGTGACCATGAGGTTTGCTTTTTAATCCCCATTTTTGGATTCGTTTTGCCTTGGTGCCATTCCTCGCTGTTGTCTGCTTTTAGCTGCGAATTTGTTATGACTTCGGTCATTTTGGGATGTATCTAGATGGTTTTTCTTGGCTGAATTTAAAGTACTGGATCTGTTACAATCGGAATCTAAGTTTTTGATCTCTAGATTTGTCAGTCCTTAATAGTTCAATGGAGATGAGTCTCTGAGGTGTAGATTTGCTCTGGAGCATAACAGTGAGCTAATTTACAGGTGAATAGGTGATCCCAATTGTATGATTAAAAAAAAAAAAAAACTTCGATTGAAGATACAATTCATAGTGCAACAAGAAGATATTGCCGTTGAACTTATAGTGCAATCCTTTGACGGATATATTCATCTCATCTGCTCACATAATTTTTAGGACTACTACTGATGCTATTTCAAATTTTAGAATCAATAGGAAGAGGCTGGCAGATATTTGTTTCTTTCCTTTGTGTTTCTTTGATTTTTTGTGAGAATTTATTATTTGCTACATGTGTAATATTCTGCTCTTTTGTGTTGTAGGTTAGTGATTTGAAGAATTTACTGCGAATGTACACAGAATGGCATTCACAACTCCTTCCTTACTACCCATTTGATCAATTTATTCACAAGGTGGAGCAAGTTGGTACAGGAAAACGTGTGAGGGTAAGGCAATCTGTCCATGTCGCACGCACGCACTTGTTTTTAAGATTAGCATTGCATAGTTTCTGATTGCCTTTGATTTTGAACAGCTTTGCCTAAGGGAGCTGAGGGAGAGAGTAGCAAATGGAGGGGATCCGTCAACGTGGAAGGACCCAACAACTCAGCAGGAGAATCCTATGGATGAAGAAGGTATGCTACAGAAAACGCCATCTATGTATTTTGATTGTGGATATTTATTCACTGTGCACAATAGCTTATTCTGTAAATTAGTACTTCTGCATACCTTTGAAACATCCAATTAAGAACTTCCACATTTTTGTCAGGACATGGCTGGAATAATTTGACAACAGATTGGTTTGCAATGAGAAATTTTGTTGCTTTGGGAGCTCAATTTAGTGGTTATATAGTAAAGTATTGATATTATAGAGTATACAACAAAGCCCATATTGTTCTATGTCAATTGAATTGGGTATTTTTGTCTTGTCATTGATCTTGCCCTTAGATTCCTCAATTAATGGTGATCTTATTGTTGGACACCAGTTGTGATAACAATGAGGAGAACAAAATAAACCTGTCCTTTTCTTGTTTCTAATGCTCCGGACACTCTAGGCATAGGTGCAATCTATTTTACTATTGTGAGCCTTAGCCACATTAAAGTTGAGTTTCAATCTCTTGCTTTTTAAATGACATTGTCTTGAATTGATTTCTTGAAGCATTAGCTTTAGAGGATGATGGAAACAGCAAAATATTACTGTTGAAAGTGAAAGTTAGTCAAGTTGCACCTCTAGTAAAATAAATCTCACAGATTTCTTTCAAACAAATGATGATACATATGCACTTTCCTTGATTGTATCTTAGATCCGAATAACCAGGACAAGTCCACTCAGAACCAAACATCTGAGGCTATGGAAACTGATGACCAGCATGAAGCATTTCTGAATGAGATTTTTAGCCATACTGCTCAAGTAAGTGTTTTTCTTCTCAAGGTGCTTCTTCACTGTTTGTCAGCCTTTTACAACGAAATTAGCATGCCAATGGTTTTGTGCTACAAATACTTTCTTTTTCTTTTTCTTTTTTGCTACTTGGTTTAGTTACTTAAAAACTCAGAATGATGTAAATATATTATGCATACATGTGCTTTTTGGAAACTGTTTATCACATAGATAAGGACATTAGTAGTTAGAGATATTTTTATTTTGTGTGCAAAATGTATTCTGAGTTTGCTGCTAGAGATTCATTCAAACTGTAACATAGGAGGGCTTACGATATCAAATTCAAACAATATTCATGAAGAAGAACTTGAAATGGGCTATCACTTTTTGTACTTGACTTGGTTTTTATCCTTGTTATCTTACAATAAGCTAAGGAAGCTCATTGGGGAAGTTTGTTGCTTTACATCACAATATCATGTAAATACAGTAAACATAGCTGAGGTTTGGGTTGGGAACGGTGTGGAAAATTCAGAAAAATAAGTCCCAACTAGTCCTCTATTTGTGGGGCTTGGTGATTAAGTCTTACATATGGCTCTCATTTACCTTGCACAAAATTGCCTTCAAAACAACGTTTTTGCTTGCCTTTTTTATGTAGGAAACGTCAGAACCGGTGCAAAACAATGCAGCTGAGCATGGAAAAACTTCTGGAGATGGTTTGGTTAGAGATTCTCTGAACCAAGAGACAGATGATCAAGTTTCACAAGACAAAATTGCAGGGAATGGAACTTCAACTTCCACCAAAACTCAGATGTCTCAAGAACAGAAAGCACGAATGGAAGCCAACAAAAAGAAGGCTCTTGAGAGAGCTATGGCCCGAAAACGAACCTTGCCTGTTGCCTGATTAATATGATTAACTTTTATCATCTTTTGGTTCTTTGCCAATGCCCTGCCAATTTCCTCTTGTTAGCAATGTGTGATGATGCTACGGGTAAGTTACATTTTTCCCTTGGATTTGGCATGGGATAGGCATGGAAACTGGAAGTCCAAGGACAACAATGGGTTCAATACATCCTAGTCTTAACTTTGATTTTATGAGGCAACTAGCAAATGACCCGCACCTTGTACGGGGTGTTATTTTCTTTTATTATCTTGTATATAAATTCACAATAATAATTATAAATATTATCATATGTCTAATTTCTTTTAGAACGCTACATATATTTTAGATTATAAAATAATATAATTCTCATATATCATCAAATATTTATATAAAAATATTGTATTTTTATATTAATTATTTTTATACATACATAAACATATATATCGAGGAAGAATGCAATAAGATGAGAATGCATTATCAAATTTTATAAAATATTGATAAAAGTATTTAGAAATTTAAATTAAAAATTTATAAACTAATCTATATAAATAAATATATTATTTAAAATAAAAATTTGGATTAATACAAACCTATATTTTAAATTGAAGATAATAAGATTAACCAACTCTCCATTATCAATCAACTCTCCATGTACGATTTTATGCAGGTGGTGTTTTGTAATTTGTACCATATAATAATAAGATTGATATTAATATGTTAGGATACAAAGCAACTTAAAATTTAAGATAGAACTAATATGTTAGGATACAAAAGATAAAACTTTTAAATAGGAAGTAGAAAGATAAAATTTCCAATATAATATATAGATGATAACAAAATTCATATAAAATATATTATTCTAATAAAAGGGGTGATGTGGCGCAATATGATGGCGGAATTTGCTTTCGCGTAATAGATATTGGAATGGTTTGAAGAACGGAAAAAACTTTTCCTTGGAAATCTTGTTAGCTAGTGCCTTTTGGTTGAGGATAAAAAAAAATTGTATTCCTGGAAATTTATTTCCAAGAAACAAGTTCTAATGAATTGAAATTTGGAAAATTGAGAGAAGTTTGGTTAAAGTTTAAATGAAAATGAAAAAATAGTATACATACCATGGTCCAAGATACCGTGGTGCGCTACATAAGCCAAACACTACTTAGAAGTACCTAAAATACTTAGGGAATTAGCACTCTGAATTAAAGAATTCACGATGAATCAAATCAACTCTAGGCTCTAAGTAAATCTACCTTATTTACATCGATTCCCATAATTACATTCATTAATTTATTTTGAATCACGAGATATTTCGGGTTCCACTCGACTCTGGCTCAAGTTTAGACGGTTAAGACGCTGGATTGTCTTGTTCACCTGCACATTAACAACATATATACATATGTGTATGTTCAAGACATACTTATAAAGTTTAAAGATGAAACTATTAAGTAATACTACTGATCATACCTCGGCTGACCAATCAATTCTTAGTGTTACATACGTCAGGAAAATGCCTTGAGCTACTACCCCGCTAATCAGTCCAATCCAGATACCCTACATTATTAGTTTACCATTTGAAATTTTAATACAAAAAATTCATTATTTTCCATAAGAACAATAAATTCAAAAGCTATTTACTGACTTCAAGTAATATTTTTGGTCGAGGGCACTCTTCACGAGAGTGGAATCGATGACCTCTTGGTTAACCGTTTGACCAGACATACGAATACTATTGATTTCAAGTAATTCATGAAAACGTACATATTAATTACACATATACATACCATGATACCGTGGTGCGCTACATAAGCCAAGACACACCCGATTGGAAGGCCTATTGCGTAATAAGATATAGCATTACCAATCGCAACCTTTGCTTGTAAACCAGTTCCTATTGCAACTCCTGCATGCGTAGTTCAAATTAATAGTTTTGAACTCCATCATATGTAGTTCATGTAATTAACCAAGTTTAAACATGCCATTACTAGAAAAAAAAAAACTTTATATTAATCTTACCTGACAAAACCGACTCATAGCTATTTAGCAACATGGTCAAGGCGAGAGGAAGAAAGAGGCGTGATGCAGCCTTGGCAACTTCCTCGTCGCTCGTAAACACATACGGGATCTCGTTACCCAAGGCTAGACAGAGTGCAGCTACCGCGGCTCCTACAACCATTGAGGTGCTCAGGACCACCTTGATTGCGAACTTGGCTGCGTCGATGTTGCCTTTTCCGAGCTCGTTTCCAACTCTTACACTGCATTCATCAATTCATCACACGAATATGCATGAATATAGTACAAGATCGAGTTAGGGTTTCTGACTGATATATGATACATAGTCGATCTCTTACCTTGCAGCACCAAGGAAGCCCCAACAGATCGAATATTGCCATCGGTTGATGCTGAGGCTGAAATTATCGAGTACATGTGATCAATCAAGTAATTAACTTTGTAAGTTAATTTCATTGCACTTATCTTTTTCTAAATAAAAACTAACTTATAGAGACAAAAGTGTACGCTCTCACCAGATTGAGAATGCATCTATATTTACTGTGGCGTTGCTTGTGTATCCGGCTAGCAAGACAAGAATAGAGTTATACCATAGCTGCACACTACAAATAAAAAAGGACATGGAAATCATGATTAGAGATTATAACAACATTGTTGATCAAATATATAAACTGACGTACCAGAGCATTGCGCCGGAGGAAATGGAGAGCTTGACAACAGGAACAAGATCGCGAAATGCTTCCTTAGAGAAGCCGGTCCAGGTCTCGGGACACCGGCCTCCAAACACGTAAATGAGCATCAACACTCCAAACATCCAGCGAGACATAACGAGCGCGCCCATGGCCCCCGCGACGCCCCAGCCGAGCTTATCCACGAAGATCCAAGTGACCAGGAGGTGAAGGAATAACGTAACGGGCGAGACCAGCCCGATGAACATGTTTTTACGCTGCGCTTGTAGATAGGCTTGGGATGTCATGGTGAAAACAAAGCCGTATATGAGGCCGATGAACCACAACGAGATCGGTTCGGATGCGTCGGCTATGTCATCCTGCTGGCCGAGAAGTTTGTATAATGGTGTGGCGAAGATGTACACGGGAAGGATTATGGTGGCGGTGACGAAGTTGATAATCCATGAGCGTTGCAGGTAGATGCCCATCATATGGTATTGCTTTGCTCCAAAGGCTTGCCCGCAGAGTGTTTCGGTTGCGCTCGACATTCCTGTCTGATGAAAGAGGACACAACTAATACCAAAACTACATTGCAAATTGTACTTGGCAACCAATATTAACATATAGTTCCTCATCATATAGTTACTTTTGTTAGGAATTGCCTTAGAGCAAGATGGAAGGTAAAGTCGAGAGTTGAGAGAAGAATTCTAGCTAAGCTAGGATTGAGATGATGTAATAATCAGCTAAAACTAGTGCTAGCAATTTTTGGTGTAGCCACATTTTTCTGAATAAAATAACCCTTTTTTACTAAAACATATAGTTCTTCATATCTTACTGTCAAATTTTTTTTTTTATCTTTTCCGGATTGTCTAACAGACTCGTAAGGTTTAATATAGATTTCCCAATTGCTGATAGACTTGTAGGGTTTAATATAGATAGCTAGCTTACCAAAATGCCATTGGCAAAGCGCACCGAGATGGCCTGTACGAGTGCGAAGGCAGCGAAGTCTAGTTTACTAATGTGACCGATAAAGGCTTGTGTGACAACCTGCACTCCAAATGTTGACAAACGAAACAACATGGTTGGGAATGCAGTTTTCCACACCAGTTTGCTTTCTTCCCATATCCTCCCCCTCGGAATGTCGCCTGTATTCTTCTTTTCGATGACTTTTGCTGGCTCGACCGTTCTCTTCATCGAATCCTTTTTCTCGCTCTCGTTGTCGTTGTCGTTCTCGTCCTCCATGATTCTGTAAAACAACCGAACAAGACATATATATGAAATCACAAGAAACCCTTTGGCCAAAACGTAAGTATTAAAAAATCGCAACATGCAGTACGTACGATCAAATCGAAACGGATTGAGAAAACACCCAATCGATCGAGTTCGATCAAGATGAACATACGGATTAATTGATTAAGGCTTCTTCTTCTTCTTACTGATGAATGATGGCCGCTGCAGATTGAGAAAGCGCTGTCAAATCTACCCTAATTAATTACTGTCCGCAGTACTTACACTAACTATATATAGGTAGAAACTATTTTTGTCTTCCTAATAAATTGTGTCATGTGGTGTTTTGTCCTTTTTTCACTACCATTTTGTTGTTGAGACAAAAATATACGTACTAGCAGCATTTATATATATATATATATATATATATATATATATATATATATTTTTTGTTTAAAATCAACTTTTAAAATCTCACTAAGTCATCATGTCAATACCTATACATTTTTCATTACGTATTCATAAAATAATTCCTTTCGTTAATTACCACTCTTGTTCTCTTTCTCGTGTCTTCATCTACACAGGTTCTTTCTCCATTTAGAATTAAGCATCCTTCGGGTCAAATTTAGAGTCAAATTTTAACGTTTTCGCATCAATCTATACCTGGATAGATAAGAATTATTTAAGTATTCATGCATCTACTATATACTCCCTCCGTCCCTATTTGTTTGTCCAGTATTCAATTTCGGGCGTCCCCTTTTGTTTGTCCACTTTCCATTTATATCCACTCTTTTACTCTCATTATTCCACTCTCTTATCTACTTTATTTCTTTTCACCCAATCAATCACATCTTTTACTCATACCATTCAACTCTCTCACTTACTTTATACTACTTTAGTACTAACTTTTCCCAATTACCAATACTATTCTATACCGTTCTTAAAACCCGTGTAAATTGTCCTTTTGGACAAACAAATAGGGACGGAGGGAGTATAATAATAATATAGTATAAAACGGAACCCATATCTTTGTTAAAAATTGCATGTGCCACCTCATCGATGTTGATTATGAAAATGTTATTTATATACGTCATGTAATTTAGGCTGAATAAAATTATGCTTTTATTTTAGCAAGTATTAATAAAATCAAATTATTAACAAAAAATTAATAGGATTCTACACTAATTGAATCACATATCAAAATGAAAAATGGTAAATTATGTTAGCTAGAATCCCTCTATATATTTCGATATAATGAGATCAACTTCTTACCAAGGATGAAAAATTATTAACCAATAAAGATCTTATCCAACTAAAATATCATGGAAATTTATCCTTTGCACAAACCTCATATAATTTATATCTTTTAATGTACACGTTAGAAATATGAGGATGCAAAATTATCTCTTACACACATCTCATAAAATTTATTTCTTTTAGATTAAAATAATCCTTATATAATTTATATGAGCATGAAAATATAGTCATTACCCGTACATGATACGGGTCATCAACTTGTTATTATTTATGTAACTTTCATTTTGTATTACATGTATCTAGGGTTGTTAGAATTATATTTGTTGGTTTCCCGTACCCTATACGAGATATGGTTGATAATATGTTTTTAACATATGGTTTAATTGATAAAATATTGAATAATAATATTATTAGTATCTCAATATATATTGACAATCTCTTTTAATTATCTGAGATCATGATTTGATGTAAAGAATAAATTTGAACTGATATTATGCACAATATGACTTGTATAAGGATCAATAACTAAATAGTAACATATAAAATTATTCTATAAAAAGAACTTGCTTAAATCAAAATTAATTCAATATTACATATACATATTAAGATTTAAATAGATATTATGCATAAAATGTGGTGACTTGAAAATGTACAAGTTTAATAGATAGTATATATTTGTTAGAATATGAAAATAAATATGACATAAAATTAAGAGAATGCTAAATATTATAAAACAAAATGTTTACTTTTGTTATTTGATTTAAATTTAAGATTAATAAATTAATCAATATTTATAAAAAGCTAAGGTGGAACTTTGGTAAATTGATGAGATAGACTTGTTAGTATAAAAACTAATTTATTGAAGTAAAATAGGATCCAAATTAGAGGAAAGGGGGTTAGGGTATAAAGTTGTATACGTGATGACAAGTTTGAAGACAATTTGGGTGATACTAGGTATGGTGGTATTGATAGAATTTGACAATAATTTAACTAATGACAAGATTTACCTCATGTTGAGTGATGACAAAATATATGATGATAGAGTTCGAAGATAATTTAATTGATGATATGATAGGAGATGACAAGTTTAGACGCAAATTTAAGTGATGATAGTTGAGCGGGGTCAAGTTTTAACAACAATTAAGTGTTGACAACTTGGAAGATGACAAGTTTATCGATAATTTAAACGATGACAACATAAGTGATGACAAGATTTGACGATAAATTAAGTGATGACAAGTGGGGTGATGACAAATTCAATGATGACAAAATGGGAAGTGACCAGTCAACGGTCAGTCAACACCGGTCAATGATCGGTGGTGGTAGAGAGTAATGATGTTATCATTTGTCATTGATGACGTCATCATGTAAGTTTTAGAAAAAGAAAAGCGCAAAATTGGAAAAAAGACTAATTTGCTAATTTTTTTCCTTGTAGACTAATTGTTACAATAATTTTCCCAGGAGCTTATTTGAACAATTCCCAATCCAAATTATTGATAAAAAAAAATAAAAAATACCACACAAGTGAATTAAATATACAGATTACATATGGTAAAATCTTACGTAGTTTAGACATAATGACTCCAATTAATCCTTATAGTTTTCAAATCTATCTATCTATATATATCAACTTACGACTTGAATTGAAACATTTTGTACTTCAAGTCAATAAAGTTGTACGAAGAGTCCAAGGATTAGAAAATTTTGAAAATCCAATTTCAAGGAGACATAATAGCACAATTAGTTGTTCTACGTGGTTCCAGTATGAAAGCAAGCACCTATGATTCTCATATAATGCCTAGGGTATAGAAGAGAGCATTTCTTCCTCTACTTTCTTTCTCTCCGGTTACGGTTGAGAGCGATAGGGTTTCCTCGCCGATTACCGTGTGAGATTCACCGGTGATATACTCTATTTAGTATAGGTTAACTCTTGTATTTTAGAGCTATATTGAGTGTGTTTAAGTTAGTATTTTTGCTTAATTGTACTATTAAGACCGCAAACATAAGGATGCAAGAAATGAGAGTTTTCGAGACAAGATCGCAAGTGAAGAAGTGCTACTACAGAAGAACCGTGGGGGCGGCATACAGAGCGTGGGCGCGGTTTGGTTCCAAAGAACAGAAGTCTCGAAGTATATATGAAGGCCGCGAGCGCGGGTTGTATACCAAGCGCGCGGTGGAAGCTGCTGAAGATGCCTTTGACCAATCGTTGACCTCGAGCTTGGTGGCTCATAGATTTGAGACGGCTTTATTTCTATCTTCTTTTCTTTTTCTTACCTTTTCTCTATCTTATAGTTTCATATTGGCATATCTTCCGACTACTATTTAAGTAGAGGTTGTGCATAGTTCTTAGTAACCTTTAATTTACTCCTTAATTCAGAGATTTCTTAGTTTGTAATATGGAGAACAAATCTTGTTCGGAGTTTGTTCAATCAAGGAAGCCTTTTTATTGATGTCGTGAGATTTTGATAACTTCTTTATTCCTATGGTTAATATTTAAAATCTTTGTTCTTATTACCATGATCTATGTTTGATTTGATGAGCCTGATTACCTTGTTTGATTAACTTAGATCTATTGTTTGAATACGTTTGATTGTTGTCTGTGCAATCCTATATGTCCTTGAAACAACTCTTTTTCAGGACCATGGACTAAAATTGAGAAAGAGTATTCAATGGTTGTTTTATACATGAGACTCGTTGTTTGATTGCATGATTCAATTTGCTTTCTATCCTTGTGTTCATTGCATGATTTGGATTAAGCGTCTTTGTTCATATCATAGTTTTGCTTGGACCGTGGACAAGCGAATATCTGAGTAAAGGATTGGAATTAACCTAGGAAATATAAAGAAGTGTACGTATCTATGATCGATTGATTTAAAAAGGTGGAATTGATTGAATGAACTCTGCTCTCGTTAATTTATTTGAAACTTGAATTTGTCTGTTTGCTTAAACCTAAAACTCCCATCTTTGATGATTGAATAGATAGTGGAAACACCCGATTCTCTTGGGTTCGACCCCTTGCTTCCTTACTATACTAGTTTGTGAAATATGGTTAAATTACTTTTGATCTTGCCATAGTCAACCGGTTTTGGTTTGAAGCTGATTTTTCATGACAAGATCGAATTGGTTTTGGAAATAGAAATAGCAACATGGAGAGGGTAAAAATGTGCATCTGATTGAGGAGGAGCGAGAGTTGGTTGTAGAATCTAAGATCACCAACTGAGGCAACAACGAGTTCTCTTGCTCTGGTAGGAACGCTTCTCATGATTGCACCCTTTAACCCTTTTACGCTACAAGCGACGTTGAAGGAGGCCTGAAAAGTGAAGAAGGCTTCCGCTAGTATGGAGATCAGTAATAAGCTATTTTTGTTTCAGTTCGTTGATGAAGTGGACAAAGGTAGAGTTTTGCTAGGAGGACCGTGGTTTTATAACAAGGCTCTGTTGGTGTTGAGGGAGGCAAACATGGAACAACCGTCCAAGATGTCGTTTGAACAGTTGACTTTTGGATTCGTCTGTATGATCCTCTAATGGTAGTGTGAACTAAAGAAGTGGGGACAACTATAAGATCTAAGTTGGGTAAGTTGATCAATATAGATGAATCTGAATTTATGACAGTGGGAATTTTTTAGAATTAGGGTTTCGATCAACATTAAAAAAACCACTGTGAAGAGGAGTAATGATTTCCCTAAATTGTAAAAAGATGTGGATCGAAACTAAGTACGATAGACTCCCAAACTTCAGCTATCCTTATGGATGGGTAGGACACATCAAAGTGGATTGTGATGATGATGAGGCAAGAGTTTATCAGAATGATTATGGAGAATGGCTCCGAGCATCTTTGATCAAGGAAGATCAAAATCTCATAAGGCTAGGCAAGAGATAAGGAGATTCTAAAGCATCTTCAAGTCTTGGATCCCAAAGAGGATAAGACTAATGGGGATGTTCAATGTGGGGGTGCTTGTAAAACTCTCATGGAGCTGATGGAAGATGTGGATGAAAAGGATGACAATGGCACAAATCAACCAGTTGCACAATTTAATGATGAGATCGACAATCTCAAGGTGACTTCGCTTCAAATAGAGGAGATCGATGGCGGAGTAGAGAAATTGATATCCCATAATGACATGAGTGCAAGAAGTAATGGTGATCATGTTAGGATGTAGGGAAAGGACTCTAAGGGGAAAGATGCAAAAGAACTCCTTTTTCAAGCCATGGAGAACGCGCCTCACGCGCGTCCTCTCCAAAAGTGAGGTCTGAGTGTTTGCCAGCCTGTCCGCCGCTTCCCAGCCCTTTTTCGCTGACTTCCGCCGCTTCCCAGCCCCTTTTCGCTGTCTTCCGCCGCCTCCCATGGCTAAGAAAAAACGTTCCCTGAAGCTTTCCTCCCTTCCTCCGCCCAAATCGCCGTCTTCCTCCTCTCCCATCCCGCCTGCTGTCGCTCCCGCCTCCCCCGCCCTCTCTGACCAAGCCTCTCCTCCAGATCCCGTTCCGGACGAGCTTATCCGTAGCATTAACTCCAAGTTCATTAATGGCCGCCTTCCCCCCTCTTTGGCCCACACCTCCTCCTCGTCAATCATTGCAAATTCCTCCCCCCTGCCATTTTTGAATCTGTCCCCTGTGCTTAGTTCCCCCGTTTTTAATGCTCCTATTCCTCAAAACCCCTCTTTGTCAGATGCTTCCCTTCCTTCCTCGGATGCCGCTCGTGCGGGTTTGCCTACTCTCTCTCCCGCTGCTCAAGCCCCCTCTTCAATCGCTCATACCCTAGCCTCTTCAATTGCTCATACCCTAGCCCCTTCCTCGGACGCCGCTCGTGCGGGTTTGGCTGCTCAAGCCCCCGTCGAAGCCCCCCTCCCAAGCGCTCCTACTCAGAGGTTGCTGGTGGCTTCGTCCCCCACAAGTCCAATCTTGCGCTTCACTTCGTGGAGGGCTGCGAGAATGGCGAAATCCTTTTCGATGACGACGATATTGCGGAGCAAGTCGAGAAATGGAACCTCTCGCTCGTCGGTGCCCCTACTGGTGAAAGGGTCGCCTTCCGCGCCATGGAGCGATACGTCGCTGCGAATTGGACAGGGGTCATCCTCCCAAAGATTGTTCTCAATGACAAGGGACTCTTTATTTTCAGATTTGCTAAAGAACAGGACCTCACCTCTGTTTTGGAAAGAGGCCCCTGGTTCTTCCCCGGAATGAAGCCTCTCATCCTTAGGCGTTGGGTTCCCGGGCTAGCCCTAGACCTCTCATGCCTGAGTACCGTCCCGATCTGGGTCACTATTCCGGATCTCGACGTTCGATTCTGGTCCGATCACATGCTCAGCAAAATTGGTTCCTCCATTGGCTCCCCTGTTCAGATGGACAAGCCTACTGCTTACGAGGACAGAGCCTCGTTTGCAAGGATCTTAGTCGAGGTTTCCGCGGCTTCCGAGCTGCGTCGTGAAATCACCATTCGCTCGAAAGGCGAAGTGATCACCCAACCCCTGGAATACGAATGGCTCCGTTGGCACTGCTCTAAATGCAAGATATTCGGCCACAAGGACAATGAATGCCCCCGTCCTCAGCCTTCGACTGGCCGCAGACCGCCTCTCCCTCGCACTCAAGCACCGCCCCGCAAAGCCCCTCCACCCTCTTCTCTTCCGCCCTTGCTTCCCACTCCCTCTGGCTCAGGTGCCTCTGCCACCGCCCTAGCCCAAGAGCCCCAACTCCCGGAACCCACCTTACCGTCTCTTCTGGCAGACCACTCAATCCCTCCCACAATCTCAGCTCAAAATGCTATCCGCCCCCCCAACTCAAATCAAATTTCTAGCTCTCTCTCCCAAGGCCAAACTCCTATCCTCCAACCCTCAACACTCAATGCCTCTTCTTCCCGAACACCCTGCCTTCAAATTCGGGGTCGCCTTCGCTCTGCCTCCATCCCACCTGCGGTGGCCTCTTCAGGCCCTGCCGAAGCCCTCTCCTCTCTTGGACGCTCAAGGAGCCTCTCGCCAACTCCTCAGGTTTCCAATGATTAGTCCCAACTTTGGTTGTTGGAACACTAGGGGGCTGAACCACCCCTGTAAGCGCTCCGCCGCCTCGGACCTCATTCGTACTCACTCTCTCAACCTTCTTGCACTCCTCGAAACTCACATCTCCCCCGCCAACCTCCCTCTCGTTCCCGACTCCATTGCTAACGGCTGGAGCTCCTTCTCCAACTCGGACTTGGGCAACTACACCCGCATTCTTATTGTGTGGGACCCATCTGCCATCGATCTCTCCGTCATCTCCTCCTCTGCGCAGCTCATCCACTGCAATGTTCGTGACCGCAGCTCCTCCTCGGAATTTCTCGTCTCCTTTGTCTACACTTTCAATGACCAGCCAAGGCGTGTTGAGCTTTGGGACCTCATCAATTCCATTAGCACTTCTGTCAATATGCCTTGGACTATTGCTGGGGATTTCAACGTGATCTCGAATCACTCCGAGAAGATCACCTCCAGCCTCTCCCCAACCGCCTTCACCCCTGAGCTCTCTTCTTGCCTCGATCGAACCGCTCTCTTTGACATGAAGTTCTCTGGCGCCCATTTCACCTGGAACAATCGTCAGAGTGGGGACGACAGAATTTGGTGCAAGCTCGATCGAGCACTGATCAATTTTGAATGGCTTAACGCTTTTCCCTTGGCCTCAACCTTCTTTGCTCCTCCGGGCATTTCAGATCACAGCCCGATCATCATCTCCTTTGCCTCTGCCAACAACAAAAAACAAAAAACAAATCCCTTTCCGGTTCAATAATGCTTGGGCCAGCCACGAGCTTTTCGCGCAAACGGTGGCCGCCGTCTGGAACACCCCCTGTAGGGGCTTTGCCATGTTCAAGATTATCTCTAAGTTGAAGCTCCTTAAAGGCCGTCTCCGCAGGTTCAACTCGGGCAACCTTGAAACCATACAGCTTCGGCTAAGCTCCAACAAATCTTCTCTTGCTTCCATCCAAAGCTCTGATCCCTCTCCCTTTAGCAACTCCTCCCACCAACTTGAGTCATCCCTTATCTCTGACATCCTTGCTGATTCCAAAACCCTCCATTCCATGCTCCGTCAGCAATCGAAGCTAAGTTGGCTCAAAGGGGGCGACAGCTGTTCATCTGTCTTTTATAAATCCATCAAAAAAAGACGAGCTAGGAACCACATCTCCTCCCTAACCGATCACCTTGGCAACTCCCTCACAACCCCCGATGCCGTCGCCAACCACATCATTGAATTCTTCACAAACCTGCTTGGTTCCCAATCCCCCATTCCCTCGTATCCCCCCCACTTGCTTGCTATCGGCCCCACTATTTGACCCCTTCACTCCTCCCTCCTCTCCAGCCCGGTCTCTACTCGGGACATCAGAAAAGCCCTCTTTAGCATCGACCCTAACAAGTCTCCAGGGCCCGATGGCTTCAACTCTTTCTTTTTTCGTAAATCCTGGCACATTGTGGGGAAGGATATCGCCCAAGCCACCCTCGATTTTTTCCGAAATGGCCGTCTCCTCCGCCAAATTAACCACAGTATTGTCCATCTCCTCCCTAAAATCCCTAACCCATCCCTCATCTCTGACTTCCGCCCTATCTCTTGTTGCACTACCCTATACAAAATCATCACCAAACTCATTTCTGACCGCATTCGCGGCATCCTCCCCGACCTTGTCTCGGACGTCCAAGGTGCCAAGAGCTCTTCAAGCACTATGGCCGGCGCAACACCCCCCCGAGCTGCGCCATCAAAATCGACTTCAAAAAGGCTTTCGATTCCATCGAATGGCACTTCATCGATCATGTCCTCTGCTTCTTTGGGTTCCCTCGCCACCTTACCAACCTGATCCTCAGCTGCATCTCCACAGCAACCTATTCCATCTCCATCAACGGGGAGCAAAAGGGCTTCTTCGCCGGGAAGCGCGGCATTCGCCAAGGCGACCCCATATCGCCGCATATCTTCGTGCTCGCCATGGAATATCTCTCTCGTATGCTCAAGGGACTGGGCCATGACCCTTCTTTTAGCTGGCATCCAAGGTGCGGCACCACTGAGATCAACCAACTAGCTTTTGCCGATGACCTCTTCGTCTTTTGCAAAGGTGATGCTCCCTCTGTTTCAGCTATTACCAATACTCTCACCCTCTTCGGTCGTCTCTCAGGGTTGCACGCCAACCCGGCTAAAACTTGTGTCTTCTTTGGGGGAGTGGATGATGATACTCAAGATCAAATCATCTCTCTCTCCGGTTTCTCCAAGGGCCAGCTACCCACCAAGTATCTTGGCATCCCTCTCGGCTGCCGCAAGTTGTTGTGTAAGGATTATGATGAGCTCATCTTCAAAATGACCTCGAAAATCCAATCTTGGACCGCGAAAAACCTCTCTTATGCTGGCCGCTTGGAGCTCACCCGATCGGTTCTTTATGGTATAAACTCCTTTTGGTGCAACGTTCTGCTTTTCTCGAAAGAGGTTCTCGACCGGGTTTCGGCCATCATCCGCTCCTACCTATGGTCCGGTCTGACCACTTCCACCAAGAGCCCGGTTGCCTGGACCCACATCTGCACTCCTCGCTCCGAAGGTGGGCTTGGCTTTAAGGAGCTCCTCTCCTGGAACCGAGCTTGCTTCTCCCGCACCATCTTCGAGCTCGCATCTCCTCCTTCTAATGTCTGGGCTCGATGGACTCATGCAAACCTGATCACTCATCATGATATCTGGACTATCGTCCCTAGGACCTCTGATTGCTGGAGTTGGAAAGCTGTCATCTCTCTCCGTGATTTTCTTCTTGCCCGAGGCCCCCCTAGTGTCGTTCTTGCTAACCTCTCAAGTCATCATGGCTCCTTCTCCTCTAAGAACGCTTATGATTTCCTACGCCCGAGGCGGCCTCCGTGGCTTTGGGGCAGCATGATCTGGAAGAAACCTCACACTCCCAAATGCTCTTTTATCGCTTGGCTCGCTTTGCACAACCGCCTCCCCACAAAGGATCGGATTGGTCGCTGGGTCGCTCTCTCTAGTGCATCGTGTGTCCTCTGCAGCACCGAGGACGAATCCTCTGAGCATCTTTGGAATTCTTGCAGCTACACCAAGGCGGTCCTCTCCGATCTCCTCGACTGGCTGCACATCACCCACCGCTCTTCTTCCATTCACAGCTGGCTCGAATGGGCTCATCATAGGCGTAGCATCCGAGGTTCGAATCACAAGCTCATTTCCAACTGCTTCACAGCCCTCATCTACTTCGTCTGGAGAAGCCGCAACGACCGCATCTTCAACAATCAATTCATCTCACCCCGCGACTGCGCCAGGAATATCATCAGCCACCTCAAGAATTGCGCGGCTGCCCACAATAGGAGCTTCTCCCCTAGACGGCTGAACTCTATTTGAGCATCCTTGTAATTGTTCTGATGTCTGCTGATTTTTGTAGTGTTTTTGTTCCCCTTTGTTGCTTTCGGTCCTGGACATTTTCTTGTATCCCTTTCCCTCATTAATATATTTTTGCCAATTCGAAAAAAAAAAAAAAGATGCAAAGAGGGATGCAAATGAGGTCAAGAAAGGAAAACAAATTCAAACTATTATTGAGGTTTAAGGGAAAGATAATCTGCATGAGTTGAGAGAGAGAGAGAGAGAGAGAGAGAGAGAGAGAGAGAGAGAGAGAGAGAGAGAGAGAGAGAGAGAGAGAGAGAGAGCCGAGTTGTATGGAATTTTGGCAAAGAAAAAAGTGGAGTTAAGGCTGGTAAGTGGAAAAGGAAGGCTAGAATTGGGCCCGATAAGGATGAAATATATTCCAATGAAGCCAAGGGGACAAAGAGGAAATCTATTGAGATCAGAATGAAGAGGATAGAGAGGATTCTATGGACACAGATGAATGGGATGATATTACAAGAAGGAGAAGCTTAGAGGAGATAGTGATGATTGAAAAAGATCAGCGGGGAAGGCGTACCTCTGTCCTTGCCGAGAGATATGAATTTTATAAGCTACAACTGTCGGTGATTGGGAAAGGTTTGGGCAGTTGATCGACTTGCTGAATCGGTGAGAAGGGAGACCCCTAGCATTTTTTTTCTTAATGGAAACAAAGTGCGATGCTAGAAAAATGGATAGTGTTCGAAGGAAGCTGGATTATCAAAATTGTTTTTTAGTAGCAAGTGTTGTGAATGCAGATGGGCTATGCTTAAAGTGGGATGAGGGTATTGATCTTGAAATAGTTTCATACACCTGTCACCATGTTGATGCATCGGTGAGTATGGGGGCTAATTTTACGAAATGGAGCTTGATAGGGCTTTATGGGCAATCAAGGGTTAAAGAGAAAAGATAAACTTTTGATCTTATGAAACGTCTCTAGAGGATCTGCAATGAGGCTGGTTTTGCATTGGAGATTTTAATGAGATATTGTACTTAGAAGACAAGGAGGGGGGAAATGATCCTGACGTTGGATACATAGTTGATTTTCGTGCAAGGGTGGATATTTGTGAGTTTAAGGGTCTAGCTTCTCAAGGAAATCAGTTTACTTAGGATAATGGCAGGGAAGGAAGTGAATTCATTCACGAAAGATTGGAGTTAGCTTTTGCAAATGACCATTGGAGTGACATCCTCCTAAAAGCTCAAATTATTCATTTAGAGATCGAGAAGAGGCTCAAACCATGTGCCAATTTTACTCTCCTTTGAAGCAAGATAAGAAGAGGAAGGTCAGCAAAGGGGAGCTAAACCATTTCGGTTTGTAGCAGAATCTGAGCGAGCAAAACCTAGCCACTTGTTCCACTAATCCGGCACCAATCGACCCCAATTTCTTCACAACACTCAACAATCGATCGCACAATACCCTTAGTCCAAGCCATGTTTCAAAAGCCTGAACATTTGCACACTTGAAATTGTCGATTTCATAGACACTGACGATGGTGGAGGGTGATTTCGATGTGTTTTGAACACAATATAGCCGGTGACATTTTAATAGTCAGCGTTTGATATCAAAAAAGAAAAAAATAAGGGCACTTTGGTCATTCTCACTTTTTTAACGAGACAAGTAACGGCAGCATATTTTACGGGTGGTTAAAAGTAAAAAGTCATACAAGGGGTGGTTAAGTGGAATATAGGCTATCTTACGGATGGTTTTAGGTGCCTGACTCTCCTGACAATACAACTAATCAACAAACTTTCATTCCGAACACCCACTTTGGATCAGTATTATTTAACTTATCAGTATCCAAGATCAGTATTAGTATCATTTAACTTATAAATATCTATATCATTTAACTTATCAGTATCCTATCTTATTTGCCGAACCGCACCCTAAATAAAGAAATAGTGTGTTAATAAAAACACAGTTTATAAGTAGCTAGAATACTTGTGGAATTAGGATCCTAGATTAATGAATTCAGAATGTATCAAAGCAATTCTAAGGGCTAAAATCTACCTTATTTATATGTTATAATAGGTTCCTCTAATTACATCCAATTATTTATTTTGATTCACCAGACACTTGGGATTCTACTTGACCCTGATTCAAGTTTAGACAGTTGAGACGTTGGATTGTCTTGTTCACCTGCACATTTACAACACATATATATATATATATTGTCCAGACGTACAATAGGAATTTTAAAGATGAAACAATTAAGAATTACTAAAGATCATACCTCGGTTGACCAATCAATTCTCAATGTTACATATGTCAAAAAAATCCCTTGAGCGACTACACCGCTGATTAGTCCTATCCAGATACCCTACATATTAATTGTACCCTTTAGAATTTTAATATATCACTACTAGAAAAACATGTTAAAAACGTCAGATATTATGGCCATTTTCGACAGCTTAAGGTGTCAAAAATTTAAGGACCGACACATATGAACAGTGTTGGAAAAAACGCTGTCAGAAATGGCCGGGAAACAATTCAAAAAATTATATATCTATTCCAACTAATTCACTAAAACATACGGTTTAATTACACGTATACACATACCATGATACGAAAGTGTGCTACATAAGCAAGAAGACATCCAATTGGAAGGCCTATTGCGTAATAAGATACAACATTACCAATTGCCACCTTTGCTTGTAAACCAGTTCCTATTGCAACTCCTGCATGCATAGTTCAAATTAAGAGTTTTGAATTCATATATAGTTTAAGTAATTAGCTAGACAGATTTAAGCATGCAATTAATGGGGGAAAAAAACTTGTACATTAATCTTGCCTGATAAAACCGACTCGTAGCTATTTAGCAACATGGTTAAGGCAAGCGGAAGAAAGAGGTGTGATGCAGCCTTGGCAACTTCCTCGTCGCTCGTAAACACATACGGGATCTCGTTATTGAAGGCTAGACAGAGTGCAGATACCACGGCTCCTACAACCATTGAAGTGCATAACACTACCTTGATTGCAAACTTGGCTGCGTCGATGTTGCCTTTTCCGAGCTCGTTTCCAACTCTTACACTACATTTATCAATCCGTCACACGAATATGCGTGAATAAGTACTCAAAATGTACGTGAGCCTATGTGAATAGTGTACAACTAGTAGATCGAGTTAGGCTTTTGAATATATAATGTTAATTGATCTCTTACCATGCAGCACCAACGAAGCCTAGACAGATTGTATATTGCCATCTGTTGATGCTGAGGCTGAAATTATCGCGTACATTTGATCAAGGAACTTAAGTTAATTTCCTTGTAATTAGTTTTTTTTTTTCAAATAAAAACATATAGAGACAAAAGTATGCTCACCAGATTGAAAATGCATCTATATTTACTGTGGCGTTGTCTGTGTAGCCGGCGGCTAACAAGACAAGAATGGAGTTATACCATAGTTGCACACTACAAATAGAAAAGGACATGGAATTGATGATGATTGATTGTAGTTTGGCATTAAATAAATAAGGTCATATAATCATATAAACATCGTCGATCAAAGTACTCACGTACCAGAGCATTACGCCGGAGGAAATGGAGAGCTTGACAAGGGGAACGAGGTCGCGAAATGCTTCCATGGAGAAGCCGGTCCAGGTTTCGGGACACCAGCCTCCTTAAGCCATGTCATTTAATTAATTTTTTGATTACCGAAAAAAAATGCTATAAATTAACCTCCTCAAAATTGATTTTATCCTTATTTCATTTTATCCTTATTTAGCTTATTTTTTGATTGCTGAAAAAAAACTTTTCCTTATCCGTATATAACAACCAAATCTTCATAATAAATAATTGAAAACTTTTCCTTATACGATAACTACTAAAAATAATATATAAAAATTTATCAACCCGATTTTGATGGCAAGAATCCGATGCCATTGCTGAAATATAAGGAAAATATTTTGTAGATTTTCGATATTTAATATTTTAGATAATGATAAATCATCCCTTAAATTTTAGATAATAAAAAAAATCTTCCTTATTTTTTGTACCAAATCCGCTTTTTCTTAACAAATTATAAAGGTAATCTAAATCTACTATATAACAACCAAATCCTTTTAATAATGGAAAACTTTTCCTTATTAGATAACTACTAAAAATAATATATATAAAAATAATAAACCCGATTATGTAACAAGATTTGATGGCAAGAATCCGTGGCCATTGATGAGGTATAAGGAAATTACTTTGTAGAACTTTGATGTAGAAATTTTGTTTCCTTTTTTTAAAATTTTGATATTGAATTTTTGATATTTAATATTTTAGATAATAATAAATCATCATTAAAAAGTTAGATAATAATAAAAAACATCTTCTCCATTTTTTTTATACCAAATCCGCATTTTTTTTTAAACAAATTATACATATAATCTTCTATATAACAACCAAATCTTCTTAACCTCCTTTTTTTTAAATACTACTTTTTTTGGTTGAAATTGTTTTCGATACTACTACTAACCTCCTCCTAATTCTAAGCATGATTATATTTTGTAGTTGGAACTATCTAGCAAAATAAGTATCCATGATTTTGTAGTTGGAACTATTTAGCAAGAAATTTTACCGAATTGTTATCTTCAAAGTTTGATTTTTTTTATTATAGGTATACTTGGATTTTATTAAGGGTATTCCGAAAATATTTGTTTAGTCAAATATCACAAAAATATTTTTAGTAATAGTATATCTTGGTAAAATCCAAATCTTATCTTTTTTTACCATATCTATTGTTTCCATTTATATTTTATATTTTCCCTAAAGTATAAATGGAAACAAAAAAAATTCCTACATCAAAAAAAAAACATTTAAATTATTTAGAATCACATCCAATTCGGAATGGGTATTAAGGCAATCAACTTAACTTATTTTATTACACCGTATATCGGTTTGGTTCTCAATATATCGTTTTAATCTTTTCCCTTTAATTTGTTTCCATTTATATTTTATATATTACAACAAAATGAAAAACAATCCTACATCTTGAAAATAAAATAGTTCACCGAACCAAATTGTACAAAGGCATATATTTAGCAAGAAGATTTTACTGAATCCATTTTTTTATCTTGCTTTTTTTTATGATAAGTATATTTGTAGTTCACCGAACCCTCCGTTAATAAATACTTGTCGTTTTAGGTTGATTGCGTTGTTAAGAAATACTTGTCATTTTAGATATTTTAACACCATTTTTCCAATATTATCCCCACTAATTTAAAACAATTACTTAAATATATACTAGAAAATAAAAGATCTTCCTAAGATTGAGGGTGTTAAAGTCAAATCATTTAAATTCTTAATTTTTAAGAAAAACTCTAAAACGACATGTATTTCTTAACGGAGGGAGTAATCAAAATCTTTTTCAAACAAAAAAAAGTAATCAAAATCTTAAGTATATTTGGAATCACATTTAAAAAACTAATTACTAAAAAAAATCTTGAATTAAACCATATGTATATTTTGTTTAGGTTTAATCACTATATTACACCATATATCCAATTTTTTTATCATAGTTTTAATTTTCTAGAATTATTTAAGATTTTTTTACAGGACTTACGACTTTTTTTTTATGATTTACTTTCCAAATTAAATATTTTTATAATGTGCCCTTTCATTTTTCTATAACTTTAGTTTATTATATTAGATGATTATTAAAATGGGTGAAAAAAATTGGAATATATTTAAAATAATTAGTTTACTAATATGTATCCATGGACACACATTAACTAAATCCAATAAATTATTATAAAAACCGACTAAATAATATTTTTTCCTATTTATTATCACATTTTAATATTAAATTAAACTTGATTATCACAAAATATTTAAGGTATATGAAAAAATATTTGAGCAAAATTTTAATACTAATCCCGTGCAGGGTACGTGAATTATATTAATATTCTATATATTTTATATTAAAAAAGAGATTTAAAAATAGAAGTCGTGCATGGCACGACGGGTGCGACTAGTCCATGCATAATACTTATAATAGAACTACTTAATTACTTCCTATATTTAGGGAGAAACTAACTCTTCCTAATAAATTGTGCCATGTGGTGTTTTACCCTTTTTTTCACTATTTCTTAAAACGGCTAAACAGTCAAAATGACACATCAAAATAAAATCCCACCATACCGTCTCAATTGTACTTATGTAGTCACTTAGTCAGTAATCAACAATTTCACAATCAATTACAACTGGGATGAGGTTAAAAAAGCTCTCATGGATATTTTCCGTGTACCTAATTATTAGTATGAATTTATGAGCCTCCTTGTCAACTTAAACTTGTCTTTCAATCTCTTGCCTTTTGCACAGTAAGATTGTACAGCAGAGCTTCTTGCGTAGAGACTGGCTTGTCCAGCCTCGTCACTCCTTTCGCGAAGCTAACTGAGTCGCTGATCGGTTGGCGGCGATTGGCTCCTTCCGGAACCCCCCTCCGACCAAAAAAGAGACTTGTATGGGCGTGGATCGCCCCGTTGTATTGTGAACTCTTCCCCTTAATAAATTTTGAGAGACTTGTTCTCTCTTGACCAAAAAAGAATTTGCCAGCAGAATCTTACTGTACAAAAGTGAAACTCAATTTGCAAATTTGCATCTCCTACTAGACAGATTTCACACAATAACCTGGGTAAGCCCAATCAATTATGGACGCTAATCTTTAGTTAGGTCTATTTTTATTTCTTACTGTATTTTTTGGTTGAAACCTTTGGGGCCCGTTTGGTATCCAACGGTGGAAACGGAAACGGAATGGAATGGAATGGAAATGAACCTAGTCCAATTATGGGTCACTATACATTAATTGAAAAAATATATTTTAATTTCAAACTTTGAAATTTGTGTGGTTAGAGAAGGGATGAAGGGAATGATTGAGGTGTTTTGTTACCCCACCCTTAGATTAGGGAATGATTGAGGTGCCACAAGGGTACCGTAAGCCTCCTTGCGGTAGTTTTTGAATAAAATTTGAGGTGACTCATCATGTACCATGATGCTAATGTGGACTAGGTTCGTTTCCATTCCATTCCATTCCGTTTCCATTTCCGCCGTTGAATACCAAACGGGCCTTTAATTAGTTAGGCTTGTGAACGTACAAGACGTTGAAAACTGAAAATAGATCTAAAAAAATTACAATAGTATGAATAATAACATATGGAAAAAGGGCGAAATATTAGACTTGATCAAATACGGCCTGGACCGAATATGAGCTGGGTCAAACACTTTTTTCAACTCACTAATTTCGGTGGGTCGGGCTTAGGCCTATTCTATAGAGCCTAATATTATATCCATACTCGTTTCTTTTTTCCACTAAAAAATTGTATGCAGAAATTACAAAACAAAAAGTCAATACATGGATAGGCCAATCTCAATAAATCACTTTAGACCGATTAGTCTTTGTAATACCATTTATAAAGTTATCACTAAAGTACTTTTCAACAGAATACAACATCTTCTCCCATCTATAATACATCCCCTTCAAAGTGCCTTCGTTAAAGGCCGACTTATCCAAGACAATATTTTGATTGCTCATGAAATTTTTCATTCCTTTCATAAAAAGAAAAAAGGAAGCCTTGGCTGGATGGTCATTAAACTTGACCTTGAAAAAGCTTATGATAAAATTAGCTGGAAATTTATAGAGTTAATCCTAACTAAATTTGGTTTCCATCCCAAGTGGATCAAGCTTGTTATGACGTGTATTACGACTTCGTCTTCCTTTGTACTAATTAATAATGAACCAGGTACTCAATTCTCCCCTCGTTGTGGTATTCGTCAGGGAGATCCAATGACCCCTTTCATATTTGTCCTCTGTATGGAATACCTTTCTAGAACTCTACAAGAAGAGTCAACTTCTACCCCTAATCATGTTGGAATTAAATTAACTAAAAATGGTACTTTGTTACCGTTCTTAAGTTTCGCGGATGATACGATTATCTTTGCCAATGCTACATCCCAAAATATGGAATTTATTAAGAATTTGCTTACTAAATTCACTACCCTTTCTGGATTAGCAATTAACTACCATAAAAGCTCCATTCAAACCTCTGCCAACGTTTCACAACCCCTTGCTAATGCTTTAGCTAGTATTATAAATATTCACACTACAACGTCAATGGCAAAATATCTAGGTATCCCAATTTTAAAAGGTCGGGTTCAAAATAATATGTTCTCTGACTCAATTTCAAACTCAAAAAAACAATTATCTCAATGGAAAGCGAACTCTATCTCTCAAGCTGGTAGGGTTGTCCTTATACAATCTTGCCTTCTAAGTAAAGTCAACTATCTTATGCAAAGCTTTATGCTACCACAGGGTATTCTTAAGCAAATTGATAATGTATGTAAATCCTTCTTTTGGAACAAATTCGTCCCAAATCACCATCCACTTATAAGTTGGGATCGGATTTGCTCTCCCAGAAGTGAGGGAGGTCTTGGACTTCGCTCGGCTGAAAACATCAACATTTCGTTACAAATGAAATTGCTTTGGAAATTACTGACACAACCTTCAAATGTATGGGTACAAGTTAAGACTGAAAAATATCTTCGTACCGATTCAATCTTTAACTATCGAAAGAATAACTGCTCTTGGCAGTTTGGACGCCTCTTGAATATTAGAGATACCTTTTCTAAAGGTCTCCGATGGCTGATTGGAAATGGTAGTTCCATCAATTTCTGGAAGGACCCCTGGATTCCAGACGTTGATTTACTTCCATTTTTGGATTGTGCTGATCCAAATCTACATGTCGCCAATTTCATTTCACCTGATAACTCTTGGGATCAGGTGCTCCTACAACAGTATTTGCCGATGCATATTGTACGCATCATAACTCAAATTCGTATTCCACTTACAAGTCAGCCGGATCGTCTTATCTGGCTTCCATAGCCTGATGGAGAATTCTCGGTGCATTCCGCTGTCTCAATTATATCACATACACCGAATAATTCCATTGATGAATTTTCCTGGATTTGGAAAACTAAACTGCCACCAAAAATTCAAAACTTCCTCTGGAAGGCCTCTGCGGATTGCCTTCCAACTACGGATCAAATCAATAGGTATTATAACTCTGTTCCAAACCTTTGTTCCCTTTGCGAACTACAGAATGAGAACCTAAATCATCTATTTTTCGAGTGTCCCTTCACCAAAAAAATGATTACCAAGCTCGGTCAGCTTCTAAACCACCATTTTACCCTCACTACTGTCTATACATTTCAACAAAATATTCAGGAAACTCTTAAGCAAAAGTTTGATACGTACCTATGCTTCCTTTGGTGGTTTATCTAGGCTCATAGGAACGCAAATTTTTTTGGTACTTCTAGAATAAATCCAAATAAACTTCCACCTGCACTGGCCTTTTCAGGTGCACTTGAATGGGAAACAGTGTGTACTCCGACTCAAAAAGTACATAAAACGAATCCTAAAAGAAGTAAACATTCTGCTTGGAAAAAACCTCCTCCTAACTAGACCAAACTTAATTTTGATGCTTCCAAATATAATAATGGTATGACCCATGCGGGTTTTATATTAAGGAATCAATCAGGATCTGTCTTGTCGCTTGGGCGCCAACAACTACCATCAATGCCTGTTGTCCAGGCAGAGGCTTCCGCCTTACTATATGCTCTAAGAAATATTGATTGTTCTAGTATTAACAATTTAATTATTGAAGGTGATAAGTTAATTGTTATTAATTCTTTAAAATGCCAATGGAAAGTCCATTGGGAAGTATACTCAATTATAACTGATATCAGGAACATTATTAAGTCAGTACCACATGTTTTATTTTTTCATTGTTTCAGGGAATCTAACGCAGCCGTTGATTTCCTTGCAAGAAGACCAATTAATCTTCAACGTCTTACTGCAGCCATCCATCTGCCATCTCCGAATCTTTCCATTTCTAATTTGCCTGTAACACAGTCAAGGTGTTTGTTGAGTCAACAACCCTTACTGCTTGATTTTTTAAAGATCATCCGCCGTGATGATTTAGGCTATCCTTGTAATAGATAGGTGGCCTAATTATGGCTTGTTCGAGCTAGTAGCTCCTCAATCAAAAAAAAAAAGTCAATACATGGCACATCATCATACAAATAGTAAAAAAAACATAGTCCAAGTTATGGTTTCAACTTCTTCTTTTTTTTTTTTTTTTGAACCGGTGAGAATTAGAGTCTCGCCTTACGGCGGGATCTGTAGAGCATCCTTGCGGATGAGAGCTAAGAGCTCATGATGAATCCAAATAGTTTCCCATGAGAGACTGTGGCCCAGAAATGCAATTTTATCGGCCACAGAGTTACACTGCCTACTCCCATGATGAAAACGAACTGACTCGAAGCCCCGTAGTGACACTAGAATGTCCGTGGTAATCCTTTCTATCTCCCATGGGCAGCGGATTTGTCCTATGAGGGCTTTAATTTGATAACAGTGATATTATCTCCTTCTATCTCCAACTTTCTGACATTCCTCTGCTTGGCCTTCTTCACTCCATCCCATAGTGTTAATGTTTCTGCCATCAATACTGAGATTTTTCCATATGTTCTGGCACACCCGTCAATTGTGTTTCCGATCTCATCTCTTATAATCAAACCTCCTGTTGAATTACCATTATTTAGCTTAGATCCATCAAAGTTCAATTTTGCATAACTCTGACACGGCTTCTTCCAACGTTGCGCTTTGATTCGTGGTCGGCTCCTTGAACACGCACCCTTAGTAGGATTCATTTCTTCGTCCTTAACCCATTCTTTCGCCTGCTTCCATTGCTTCAAATGATTGCAGATATAAAGGCTGAGGTGTTGTATTAGATCATTGGGCGTTTGCTGGAACAATACTTTGTTTCGCTGGTGCCAGATGCCCCACCAAGCTACCGCTAACTCAATGAACTCTTCTTTTCGTAGTTTGTTATTCAATTCAAATGGCACATTCCGAGGGCTTGCTTGAGGGAGGTTCAGTTCTCTAAGTACGCATTCCGTATTGACTTTTATTCTCTTTATTATTTCCAAAGTGTGGGGGCATTATTCAGCAAATACACGAGTAGTTTAGGCATTAACCGACACTAATGAGTTATTAGATCAATAATGACCTGGCGGATCCAAGGGTAGGCTGGAGTTTGCTCTAGCCTACCCTAAAAGTAAAATGGATTACTATTCATATGAATAAATGTAGGAAAACTTGTATAGCACAAGTGGTAGCTCTATATGCTTATTTGAGTATCAAGACCCGTGTTCAAGTCCCACTAATGACAAATGACAATTTTTCCTTATTTTTTTTATTATTTATAAATTTTATCCTATATTTTAAGTTTTATCCTAAATTTAGCCCACCCAAAATTTTGATCTTGGGTCCGCCGGCTAGAATCTTATTTTTATATGAAGTTACACTATGTTATGCATCATATAAAGCATGCACCTCTCATACTACTCGTGCCCGAGTAGATATCTTGTTAATCAAGGGCAAGCTAGATATATTGTTCATACCCTTCATTTTTTGGACGGGCAGAAAATGCCTTGCTTGTTGAGTCGTGTCTTCTTGTTTATTTTTCAAACTATTGAAGACTCCAAAGTGGCAATATTTGAGGCATCGTTATATATGGAGCTTAACCTAAAGTAAAACAGCATCGTGTGAAACTACGTACAAAAGAGTTACTGTTGAGATTAAGTATCTATCCCACATAGGGAATTAGATTATAAACCACCCACCATATAAGTACATGGGCTGCTCCCCCTATTGCCAATTGGTTTTAAGGTGGAACCTTATGTGCTTATGTGTCGGGCTTACCGCACATATGCGCACGAACCGACGTGTGAACCCCCCACGTCATGTATGGCCCACCGAGATGTAACAGTTACAAATATAATTAGAAATAACTTTACCCTTAATGACATCGATCAGTAGAAATTTTCATGTTTTTATTGGTTACATTAACCATCATGTTTTAGCGTTATAAAGAATTGAATCTTAAGATGAGTGAGCTAGCTGGCCAAAGATTGATGTTGGACTCAAAAATCCAGCTGCTTAATTCTGGTGTACGTTCCTACCCCCATTAAACTATGATGAAACTATAGGTAATAAATTATACAAGTACGTACGTGTTAATTTTTACTATTTCTATTTTGATTATGCTAGGTTGGTTGGTTGGTTGGTTGAAATTTAAATGCCACACGTAAGTTTTCACCGAGGCCGCCTGTGTTTCTTTATATGCATTACATACATACATACAAGCATGAAATTTATTAAGTGCATTACGTACATATCTACCAGAGTACCAGTCCACGTACGTACCACCATGCATGCATTATAATAAATGATGGATGGAATTTTAAACATTGGACATTATAGCGGAATAAGTTACTACTATAGTATGATTTTATAGGAATGTAAATTTTTAGAGAGTTATAAAATCACTTCATTTTCAGCTAAACTAAACGTCTGTATATGTGCTATTCTTTCTTAAGATTTCCAAATTCATGAATATTCAATTGCCACCAATTGAACAGGCCTTTAAGCTAATAATTCAAAATTTAAAATACTTCTAATTGGCAATCATTAGCATGTGTTAGCTTGATCATCTCACTTTTACTAAATTACAAATTTGTCTAATTAACTGGATCAATATATACTCGATCCGTACGTATATAGCGATCAATATTTAACATCAAACATATACATTAGAGCCAAAACTCAAGACTTAATTCAAAACCTATAATGATAACAAAGTCCAATTAGTACCGGATTGTTGAGGTGGTAATGGTCAACAAGTGCATAAAATTAAGTCTAGCCTATATTTATGATTACGATTCACTATATACAAAAAAGTGCAAACACGAGCATGAGATCCAACAACTACAGTAGCATGTAGTCGTACTACACTACACCTATTGAAGTTTAAGGCATTAAAATATAAGGTCCAAAATTATATTACTATTTCCATGCTTGGGTTGGCTGAACTATCACGTGAATTTTCACCCTCTGTATTTCTTTTTACATTAATAATTAATAAAGGACGTGCATAACTGCATATATCTCGTATCTACCACTACAGCTACAACATTGCAAAACAATACGGAGTGATTAAATAATAATATTAATGGAGTACTATATATGTGTGTGTATGTATATGATCATTGAATACATGCGTTCTCCAATTGAGACTCATTTAATTTATTCACCAATTCGTCACTTCGTTTGCCGTTTTCCCAACTGCCGATCTTTCTTTTCCAACCTAGCTAAAGCACTTCCTCCATTATTTCACTGTAAAAGTAGCCAACAAAATATGATCTCCATTCTTCTATATGCTTCAACCCAAATGCGTGATTCTACAAAATAATCGAAGCTGTCAAAAATTGTTTATCTGCATTTGCCTTTGGGCTTGCTCTATATTACACTGTTGAAAATTATTTCACGGCAAAGGTTAAATACACTGTTAGTAAACAAAATATGTCGTGTACAAGTTTCAACTCCTTCTTCTCCAAGCTTCTTCTCCCAGCCTCTTCACCTTCAATGACCTGCAAAACAATGGACCTAGGGGCGAGCGACCCCTAATCCACCTCCTATGCTTAAGTCAGGTAGGTACAATGTCCATTAAAGGCGTCAGGCAGAGCGATGGCTTAGAACTTACCAGGCACATGAATACATGTGTATTTATAGAGGAGAGAGACAGGCGAAGGGGGCGCGCCTCTAGGGTAAATCGGCCCACTAGGTTTATCTTGCTCCCTAAGTCAACCAATATCTTATCTCAAGCGAAGATAAGATTCTCCTCCATAAATAATATCCTAACTAGAGTAACTACTCTATTAAAGGATAAAGCAGAATAAATATGGATAGCAAAATAAATAAGATAGAGAAATAAATGCTAACTAATTGATATGGAATCATGCCCGCCTACATACAAAAACTAGCTAGGTTAACCTCTCGTGCTAACATGTACGGCTATTACACTCATGAATATTAAAATTTTAATAATGAAATAGTTATATGGAAAATATAATATGAGTTTTATTGTATGGACATGTTGTTTTTCTTTCAAAAAGAGTGATATTGTTTTTGAAATTCGATCATATAAGCCGAATAATATATACAGGACATAATGTCTACACTCGTTTATATATTTTATAAAACCTGATTATAAGAATATAAATTGATATTTTACTTACAATTTCTTTATCATATATATTAATAACAACCATCATAAATTTAAATATAAAAGTAAACAATTACAATGTTTCATCAATTGATAAATTGATACAATTTATCATAATTTAATAGAAAAGGTACGTAGTAAACCTACAAATTTACTTGTATTAAAGAAATAAATTGAATCCAATATTCAAAAGCTTTGCTTAATTTTTATGCAAAAGATTTTTTTCCTATAATGCTTTAAGAATTAATAATTGATAAAATAATTTTTTTTATAATAGTTAAAAAGAAATTCAATAGACTAAAAAATCAAGTTTTTTTTCAAGATAAACAAAAGAATAAATATAATAGGTAAAAGTTATAGTTGATAATGTAAATATAGCAAATAAATTAAGCTTAAAAACGATAAGTTATTTAAGTAAATCAAATAATAAAGTGAAAAAAAATTAGTATTTCTATCTACTACTCCCTCCGTCCCTCAATGGTCGTCCCCTTTCTATTTCCATCGTCCCTAAATATTTGTCCCTCTTTTTTTTATATCAATAATTTCTTACAATATTACTCCTACTAAATCTTATCAATTACCTTCATTATTTAACTTTTTCTTCCACTTTATCTCTTTTCAACTTTTTATACCTATAAAGTTACAAATTAAAACTACCCCTATTTAATTTCTACTTTAACTCACATCATCTCACTTTATATTCTACCATGCTACTTTATTTATTTCTTAAAAACCACAAAAAATGTGCTTTAGGACAATCAAATAGGGACGAAGGGAGTATAACATATTATAAAGCAGAAGTCGAGTCTTTGTTAAAATTTGTGTCACGTCATCGTGATAAAATAAAATATTAATTTTATTTTTTTAATTATAGCTTACAAATATAATTTGTATTCTCACTTGATGTCTTATCCATTTTTTTTGATATCTTTGATATCCTACCTAATTATCTTATCTTAAAAAAATAAAATTTCCATTTACTTAATCAAAACATTTTATCATTTTTGGTAAAATACAACAACAACAACAACAACAACAACAACAACAATAACCCAGTGTAATTCCCCTTTCGGGAAATCTGGGGGGTCAGGATGGGGGCCCTCCTGGCTAATGCAAAGGGAGAGCGTCTAAAAGACCCAACAGAGGAGCAAGAAGCCTAGCAACATACAAAGTGCAGACAAAAACAAATCCAAAGCAAACAAAGCACACAACACAAAAATCGAAACAAACAAAGCATAGAACAAGACGTCAGACAGAGCCAAAAACTAAAACTTGCCGGTCGTGGTCTAGCCATCCAACACTCGAATCTCCTCCCTCCACCTGTCTCTGCACAATGCTAGCTCTGTCGAAATCCCCAAGCAGCTGACATCCTGCCTTATGTTGTCCTTCCATCATTTTCTCGGTCGACCCCTTTCTCTGCGAATAACTCCCAAGTCCAGACTTTCACACCTTCGGACTGGCTCCTCGGGGCCCCGCCTCTGGATATGCCCAAACCACAGCAGTCTTGACTCACGAAGCTTGTCCTCTAAGCTAGTCACTCCCATCATGCTTCTAATCTCTTCATTTCTGATTCTATCCAACGGCGTATGACCGCTAATAATTATAATTAAAATAGTTTTTTTTAATTATAATTATGAAGATTCTAGATAACTAATTATTGTAATGGAGTTTATAATTGAAGTGATTGTATTTTATATATTTATAGATAAAACAAATAGCCTTGTATTAAATATAAATAAAAAAATCTTTACAAAATAATATAAAAATTATTTCAATATATATTACTTGGGAAAGTATCTTGCGTAATAATCTTAATCAAATTGATTGAATTTATTTATTGATAGATAAAACATAAAAAAAATATTATCAAATAAGATATAAATTTATTTGGGACATCATCGAGTAAAAATCAAGTTTAGGTCAAAACTTGATCTTGGATCAATTAACTCGGATTTATATTTACATTGTCCGTACATAGTATGAGATTTCTGCTAGTTAAATATGATGTGAGGTCAAAATCAATGTTACAAAGATAAGTGCTATATTAAAAATGTTAGAAAATTTTACCATAATTTGAAAATTTAATTATATCTTTTACATACATAGATACTCCCTTTGTCCCTAAATATTTGTCCATATTTCCTTTTCGGTTGTCCTAATAAGTTTGTCCATCTTCCAAATTTTCTATTTATATCAATTTTTTTTACTATATTACCCTTATTCAATCTCATATATTACCCCTATTATCTAACTTTTTCATCAACTTTACTACTTTGTCCAATAAAATTACAAAAATATCCTCATCAAATCTTATATATTACCCTCATTACCCAACTATCTCATCAACTTTATAACTTTTTATCTCTATAAAATTATCCTCATTTCAATCTCATACATTACCCAAATTATTCAACTTTTACACTTTTTTATTAGATACCGTGCAAAGTGTCCTTTATGGACAAACTTTGTGGGACGGAGATAATAATAAGAAATTTCATCAAATTAATTGAAATAATATAAATAAAATTAAAGCTATTTTTTTTATCAAATATGCAATGAGGCCAAAATCACACGGTGCCCAGCTTGAAAACGGTTGACTTTTATTTTTGTAATATATATTGATTTGTACTTTTGAGTTCTATTTGAATCATAATTTAAATTGTTTAGTTGGACTGAATTCATGATTTAGTATAATCGAGTGCAACTTTTGACCAAAAAAAACCTAGTGCAACTTATTGTATTAAATTCGGTGAACAAATGAACCCACACTATGAATTTAAAATCCATCAAGTTCTCTAATGCTACTCCCTTGGTCTTGGTTTGATGTTCTCGATTCTCAATTGGTATAAGAATTAAGAAAGCTATAAAAAGGGATAATTTAGAGGTTTTATCAGGATAATATGGATTTGATGGGAGTAATACAGTCAAGTGATAGAAGAGACTAATAAAAAAGATAAAGAAAATTTGGTTTGGTAACCTCGAATTTTTGACTTATTCTGATGGTGTCCAAGTAAAAAATTTATTCCGGGAAATAACCTCGAACTTTTGAAAAAGTTTGGCTCATACCCTTATTTTTAATTTTTATCTACTAAACTTCGTTTATTTTCTATAACAAAAACATACTTTATATGTAATAAGGTAAAATTAAATTATAATATAAAAATAATTTAAATAAGTTTAAAAATATTATATGCCTTATGTTTTCAACTGAATTTTGCTAAATTTATCGAATTAAAACCAAACGTATTTTAATACTTATATAAAATAATATATTATATAATAAAAATTTATCATGAAAATTTTACATAGTAATTTTTGACAATTTTTAATATCAATTCAAACTTTATATATAAATATGTATATATGTTGATAGAATATATGAATTTGCATTTATTAAATAATAGGAGAAAATACAAAATATTGTTGAATAATACTAAATGACCTTTCCATATATGTGTGTGTGTGTATTAAAAATATATTTTAATATAAATATTGAAATATTTTTTGTTTTCGTTTGATAAATATAGCATAAATTAACTTGAAATCATAAGTTATATAATATTTTTTATAAATTATATTTTAAAAATTATTTAAATTATATTTTATTATAATTATTTTTTAACTTAGTAAATAATAAAATATTTTTATCATAAAAAATAAACGAATTTTACTATAATCTAAGAGAAATACATGTAGGGATACGAGCCAAACTTTTACAAAAGTTTAGGGGTATTCCCCAGAATAAGTTTTTCACTTGGGTATCATTCGAAAAAGCCAAAAACTTGAGGGTATCAAACGAAATTTTCCCAAAGATAATTTGGAGGATTTGATGAGGATGATATGGTAAAAAAAATAGAGTAAACAATGAAGTAATTTATAAGGTTAAATGAGGATTACATGGTAAAATAAACCATAAAAGATAGAAATGAGAACATCATTCTAGGACATCATATATGAAAAAGGGAACATAAAATACGGACAGAATCGAAGGAGTAGTACATAATGTAGTGCATTTATTTAATATAATTATGAATGTATGTACATACTCTTAACTTATGTAGTATAAAATTAAACCTCTATAAATTAATAGGGTTTAAACCGTAATGATTTATCATTTTATAGAGATATCAATTAACCGGTAATCTAAAAAGTATATATAGATAATCTAAGATATGAACTTGGGCACATATTATTGAATCAAGAACTTACCAAACTTGTTGATATATTCAAGATATATAATATAGTAAAATGAGAGAAACAAGTGATAAAAGGAGGGTAAGTTTGAGGGTTCAATGAGAGTAATATGTTAAACTGAGAGAGGAGAGTGATAAAAATGGGTAATTTGGAGTGTTTAATGAGTGTAATATGATAAAATAAGAGAAAAGAGTATTAATATATTATATTTTATTATAAAAATCACAATAAAAGTTTCTTAGTAAGAACACTCTCACACTTTAAGTAAAAAGTTAAAAAAAAGTTTGTATGGAAATAGGAGTTTGACTTGCTTTAAAACATTATTCAATTATTACATCACAATATACATATTGATTGTTTATAATGGAGAACAACATGTTTAATATTACTACTTTTAGAAATAGTATGAATGCATATATAATGATAACGAGTTGACTGGATTGCATTTTGGCACAAACAATTAATCGAGAATTTTTACTTAACATTTTTATTCACGAACAAGTGTTGGTATGTACACCTGAAAAATTTTTGAATTTAGAACTTTTATGAACAAATATGTTTGATTTCATTTAAAAATGTCAATTTGAATCTTCAAACAAAATATGAAAATTTATTTCTTATAAAGGAAAATTTAAAAATCCAATTTTATCAAATTTAATTTATGTGTGTGAAAATTAAAAAAATCAATTGAAAAATACCTAATTTACGGAAATAATGATTTAATAAAACATGATCTTATCACTCAAATAAAAAATCAAGATAAAATCGGAAAGTAATCTCTGAAATTATTTTCCAGCAAATAACTAATATATCTATATGTATATGTCACGCCCCGCGTTCCCGAGGCCGAGAGAGACGCGGAGCACCCGGCCTAGGCGCGAGCCTAGGCGTTTCTAGAGGCTTCCGGGGCGTCCCGGATAAGGCCAGGCCGTTCCGGAGCCTTCTAGGACAGGCGCGGCCCTTCCCGGGCCAAGACACGCATGGCCGCGCCCTTCTAGAGACATCCAGAAGGGGCGCGGCCCTTCTAGGCGACGCCGGGAGCAAGCGCGCCCGGGCACGCCCTTCTGGAGGCTTCCAGAAGGGGCGCGGCCCTTCCGGGCGCTTCCCGGCCCCGCGCGCCCAAGCGCGCCCCGCGAGAGAGCTCCGGAGAATTCCGGAGCGGCCCGAATGTGCCTAGGCGGCACGCCCATTCTAGAATAGTCTAGGCTTGGGTTTTTCTAGATTATTCCCTTGTAAAGGAGGGTGGCCACACCTATAAATAGGCCTTAGCCCTCACTTGCCAAACCATCCAACTTAGCCCACAAAGCACACTTGTAAAGCACACTTGTAAAAGCACTCTTGTGTAATAAAAGTCCTCTTTCCCACAAACACCATCTCTTGCTCACTTAAAGATTTCGAGAATAGGCCTGACTTAGCAAAACCGAGGGACTAAAGTAGCTAAGGGCCGCACGAGTTAGACGACAAGTCTCAACCCGTGACAAGTGGTATCAGAGCGACACGATCCAAGGGAGAGTTCAATGGCTAGCCAGGAAGGTGGAGCTTCGGAGGTGGGGGACCCTAGCGCCACAACCAAGAAAGGAGGCCGAAAGACTAGGGGCACTTCGAAGGACCAGGTGACTAGCATGGAGGAACGCCTTGAACGTGTGGAGTTATCCATGGGTGAGGTGCGCGACTCCATAGAAGAGTTAACCAAGGCCGGGGAAGACCTTGAAGCATCTATGGATGAGCTCAAGGGGGAGCTACAAGCCACACTCAACGAGTCCCATGACAAACTCGCGAAGGAAAACGAAGTTCTCAAGGCGGAAATGCTGGCCATGCGCGACGAGGTTTGCCAACTTAAGAGGGAGTTGGAGGCATGCAAGGCCGCCGTGGGGGCGGGCATGATCATCACCAACCCGCAACACAAGTTGGAGATCCCGAAGCCGAAGGAATTCAAGGGGAGTCGTTCGGCCAAAGACGTCGAGAACTTCATCTATGCTATGGAGCAATACTTCGATGGCGTGGGCATCAAAGAGGACGAGCGAAAGGTGAGTACCGCTAAACTATACCTTTCCGACACGGCTTTGCTTTGGTGGAGGCGTCGGACTTGCGAAAAGACCGGTGGATCCCCAATTACAACCTGGGCCGAGTTTGAGGCGGAATTTAGGAAACAATTCTATCCGGTTTATGCCAACGACGAAGCCCGGGCTAAGATCCGCCGACTCACGCAACGCGCCACCGTTCGTGAGTACGTAAAAGAATTCTCGGAGCTTATGCTGCAAGTCTCCGACTTGGCCGAGACTGAGGCCTTCTTCCAATTCATGGACGGCCTCAAGCCTTGGGCCAAGCAAGAATTACAAAGGCGCAATGTCCAGACCCTAAACGACGCCATGACTACCGCCGAGTCCTTGATCGAGTTCAAGTCGGCGGACCGAGGCGACTCCTCCCGCAACAAGGGCAAAAGTGGGGGAGACAAAAGCAAAGCCAAGTCCTCCAAGGGCGAGGAAGAGTCATCCAAAGACTCGTCCAAGCCAAAAGAGCGGTACTCCAAGGACCGGGATAAGGGCAAGAAAAAGGAGCGACAACCCTTAAGTTGCTTCCTTTGCGGCGGCGAACACCTAATGAGGGAATGCCCCTCCCGGACCAAGCTCACCGCCATCGTAGCACGAGACGACCCGCCCGAGGCAGACAAAATGAAGCTCGGGGCCATGATGCTCGGCGCCATTAAGACAAGGAGATTCGCAAACCAGAAGGGGCTGATGTTCGTGGACGCCGTGGTCGCGGGGACCAAGGTAAGCGCGCTTGTGGACACCGGAGCATCCGACATCTTCGTCTCAGAAAAGAAGGCCAAGGAGCTGGGACTTAAGGTGACCGAGAGCCATGGGTGGATCAAGACCGTAAACTCCAAGGAGGTCCCGACGCAAGGAGTCGCACAAGGAGTAGGCTTACGCTTGGGAGAATGGGCAGGCAAGGTCCCGATCGAGGTAATTCCCCTTGACGATTATGACTTAGTCATTGGCCTCGCCTTCCTTGATCGGATCAATGCCCTACTTGTGCCCTTCGCCAATTGCCTTTGCGTCTTAGACCCACAATGCCAATGCATTGTGCCGGTCTACCGAGGAAAGAGTCCGAGCCCGCGGGTCATCTCGGGCATCCAGTTATCAAAGGGACTAAAGCGGGACGAGGCAACGTTCTTGGCAACACTCAAGCTGGACGAGCCGTCCAAGGGGGACGCACCGACCCCGCCTGAGATCGAGCGGGTACTTCAGGAGTTCGAGGACGTTATGCCGCCCGCGCTACCGAAGAAACTCCCACCAAAGAGGGAGGTCGACCACAAAATAGAGCTTGTGGCCGACGCTCGCCCTCCAGCCCGTGCCCCATATCGGATGTGGCCACCGGAGCTCGAGGAACTACGGAGGCAACTAAAGGAGCTTCTAGATGCCGGCTATGTCCGACCGTCCAAGGCACCCTACGGAGCGCCCGTGCTGTTCCAACGAAAGCACGACGGAAGCCTACGAATGTGCATCGACTACCGGGCGCTCAACAAGCTGACTATCAAGAACAAGTACCCGATCCCGCTCATCGCAGACCTATTTGATCGGCTTGGAGAGGCACAATGGTTCACCAAACTGGACTTAAGATCGGGCTACTACCAAGTCAGGATCGCGGAAGGGGACGAGCCAAAGACGGCATGCGTCACACGCTACGGGTCTTACGAGTTCCTCGTAATGCCCTTCGGCTTGACGAATGCCCCGGCGACGTTCTGCACACTCATGAACAAGGTACTCCAACCCTTCCTTGATCATTTCGTAGTAGTATACTTGGACGACATAGTCATATACAGCCGCACCCTTGGCGACCACGTGGAACATTTGCGGCAAGTATTCCGGGTCTTACGAGAGCACAAGCTCTACGTAAAAAGAGAGAAATGCGCCTTCGCTCAATGCGAGGTACCATTTCTAGGGCACATCATCGGCGGAGGACGAATACGCATGGACCCGGCCAAGGTTCAAGCCATCGTCGAGTGGGAGCCGCCAACGAAGGTGACCGAGCTGTGGTCTTTCCTGGGGTTAGCCAACTACTACCGGCGGTTCATCAAGGGATACTCTCACATCACCACGCCCCTCACAGACTTGCTCAAGAAGGGGAGACCTTGGGCGTGGGATGAGGGGTGCCAAGCGGCCTTCGAGCGGTTAAAGAAGACCATAACCGAGGAACCAGTGCTAGCCCTACCGCACTACGAGACGCCTTTCGAAGTTCAGACGGATGCATCCGACTTTGCTATCGGAGGGGTATTAATGCAAGACGGACATCCGATCGCCTATGAGAGTCGGAAACTCAATGATACCGAAAGGAGCTACACCATCCAGGAAAAGGAGATGACAGCCATTGTCCATTGCCTAAGGACATGGCGACACTATCTCTTAGGGGCCAAATTTACGGTCAAGACCGACAACGTTGCCATGAGCTACTTTCAAAGCCAAAAGAAGCTAACACCCAAGCAAGCTCGGTGGCAAGACTTCCTAGCCGAGTTCGACTACGAACTAGAGTACAAGCCCGGTAAAGCCAACCTTGTGGCCGACGCATTAAGCCGAAAGGCGGAGCTTGCGGTCGTCAGTCGCCCACAAGGAGCCTTGGAGGGACGCATCAAGGGGGGACTCGCCCAGGATCCGACGGCCAGGAACCTATCGGCGTTAATTCAAGATGGCAAAACCCGAAGGTTTTGGATCGAGGAGGGACTCATCTTTACCAAGGGCCAACGTCTCTATGTTCCGAGCTATGGGGGACTACGGAGGGAAGTCATCAAGGAATGCCATGATACCAAATGGGCGGGACACCCAGGTATGAACCGAACACTCGCCCTCTTGGAAGATAAATACTATTGGCCCCAGATGCGGGACGACGTAGAGGTCTACGTCAAAACTTGTCTTGTGTGCCAACAAGACAAGGGGGAACAACGACTACCTGCGGGACTATTACAACCGTTGCCCATACCCGAGCAACCTTGGCAGAGCGTAAGCATGGACTTCATCGTGGGACTGCCAAAAACCGAGGGCTTCGGAAGCATTATGGTGGTCGTGGACCGGTACTCTAAGTACGCCACTTTCATTCCGGCAACAAAGGAGTGCCCTGCAGAGGAAGCCGCTCGTCTCTTCCTCAAGCGCGTGGTCAAATATTGGGGTTTACCCCAAACCATCATCAGCGATAGGGACGGAAGGTTCACGGGACGCTTTTGGACCGGGTTATTCAAGTTACTTGGGTCAGATCTACGGTTCACAACGGCGTTCCATCCTCAAACCGACGGACAAACCGAAAGGACTAACTGCTTACTCGAGACATACTTGCGGCACTACGTGAGCGCATCGCAAAAGGATTGGCCGAAGCTTCTTGATGTAGCACAGTTCTCGTTCAACTTGCAACGGAACGAGTCCACGGGTAAAAGTCCGTTCGAGATCGTCATGGGGTTCCAGCCGAGCACTCCAAGCACTATCGCTTTGGGATACAAGGGTCCAACGCCGGCGGCGTACAATTTCGCCAAGAGTTGGCAGGAGGAGCTAGACTTAACTACCGCCTGCCTACTCAAGGCCAATAAACGGGCGAAGAAATGGGCTGACCAGCGACGAAGGGACGTCGAGTACCAAGTGGGAGACTTAGTCCTGGTCAAGCTACATTACATTATGCGGCATCAGGGGCTGCATAAGGCTCTAATCCGGCGCTACGAGGGACCGTTTGTGGTACTCAAGAGAGTCGGGACAACCGCTTACAAGCTAGAGCTGCCATCAAAATTCAAGATTCATCCGGTGTTTCACGTGAGCATGCTCAAGCCATATCACGAAGACAGGGACGATCCTACCCGAGGGGACGCACACCGGGCACCGATGGGAATCAAGAGCTCTTATGACAAAGAGGCTCAAGAGATCGTGGCCGACCGGGTGGTACGAGAGAGATACAAGAGACCGAGGCTCAAGTACCTGGTGCGATGGAAGGGTCAACCTGACACCGAGATGTCATGGGAACCGGCGGAGGCACTCTGGCAATTCAGGGACAAGATCGAGGCATTCGAGGGGAGCGCGACGAGGGCGTCGCGAGATTCAGTGGGGGAGGCTGTCACGCCCCGCGTTCCCGAGGCCGAGAGAGACGCGGAGCACCCGGCCTAGGCGCGAGCCTAGGCGTTTCTAGAGGCTTCCGGGGCGTCCCGGATAAGGCCAGGCCGTTCCGGAGCCTTCTAGGACAGGCGCGGCCCTTCCCGGGCCAAGACACGCATGGCCGCGCCCTTCTAGAGACATCCAGAAGGGGCGCGGCCCTTCTAGGCGACGCCGGGAGCAAGCGCGCCCGGGCACGCCCTTCTGGAGGCTTCCAGAAGGGGCGCGGCCCTTCCGGGCGCTTCCCGGCCCCGCGCGCCCAAGCGCGCCCCGCGAGAGAGCTCCGGAGAATTCCGGAGCGGCCCGAATGTGCCTAGGCGGCACGCCCATTCTAGAATAGTCTAGGCTTGGGTTTTTCTAGATTATTCCCTTGTAAAGGAGGGTGGCCACACCTATAAATAGGCCTTAGCCCTCACTTGCCAAACCATCCAACTTAGCCCACAAAGCACACTTGTAAAGCACACTTGTAAAAGCACTCTTGTGTAATAAAAGTCCTCTTTCCCCCAAACACCATCTCTTGCTCACTTAAAGATTTCGAGAATAGGCCTGACTTAGCAAAACTGAGGGACTAAAGTAGCTAAGGGCCGCACGAGTTAGACGACAAGTCTCAACCCGTGACATATACGCATTCTATCTAATTTAATAAAACATGATCTTTAAATTAGAAAAAAATAAAGATAAAACGGAAAGTAAATTCTGATATATAATCCTGAAATTATTATTTTAACAAGTATAATATATTTTTAAAATATAATTCAGACTTTTTAAAAGAAATAATCCTATGTCTATATGTATAACGTTTTTTATCTAAAGAATCTATATCTATATTAATTAAAATGATCTTTTAAATTAAGACACGTGAATTTCAAATGGTTTAAAAGATTTACCTTATTGAATAAATTTAGTAGCTGAAGTCTTATATATATTTTCGATAATTTATACTATAGATCATATACATATGTATCGTTATAATATCGTATAAATAATTTAATTAAATAAATTGTTGATCAAATAAGTAAACTTTGTACATATACTAATATTTATCTTACCAATACACCTAACAAATTTGTCATGGTTGTTTCTACATGGTAGTAGAGTTAAACTAGTTGCGTAAAATTTTTAATTACAATTTTTAATTACAACTTTGTACATATAATATTTTAACGATTTTTCTATTGTGTGCCCTAAGGGCATACAATAAGCAGCTAATAATGGAAATGTTCGGTAAATCTTAATTTTTTTGTGTCTTTTAATCTTTTTGTGACGGGTTCTCTCTTTTCCTTTTAGGGTTTTAATTTCTGTTTTTGATATGCTTATCATGTGTCTTAGGCACACAATGAAAAAACCGATATTTTAATTACCATTAGATTGATTACAACTTTACAAGTGTACAAGTAAGAAATGGGATTAGAAATCCATATATATACAAAAGCCGTAAGGATTGGAGCCTCCACGCTGCGCCACGTCAGCTTTGTCCACGTGTCGATCCGAGAATGCGCCACATCAGATTTTGCCACATGTCATCATTTCCTTAAGCCATGTCATTTAATTCGTTTTTTGATTGCCGAAAAAAATGCTAAAAATCTGAAAATTAACCTCCTCAATTGATTTTATCCTTATTTAGCTTTAAATGAAAAAATGTAATTATAAAAGATATCCTACCGCGTACAATCAGTTAGGATTCACCTACAGCTTTAAATGGAAAAACGTACAGCTTCACCCATAATAATAATTAAACTAAAACATAAATCAACATTGTATCCGCATCAATCAAAATTAATCCACGTTTGATTGTAGGGCTAATTTTTTTTGGTCGGACACGGGTTAGGGAGAGAAAGCCGAGGAGGTCGATGGTGATGTCAGTCGGGAAAGCGGCTCGGCGAAGTAGATTCAGGCATGGGCGGGAGGACGAGTGGCTAGAGCGAGCGGGCGAGAGGTGCCGGTTCTCATGGCAAGTCGGCTCTCATAGCCGATAAATTCTCTTCTTTTTTCCTTTTTAACTTTGAAATGCACTTAATTGGTTCTCCTATATTCTAACCGCAAAGTATGGTGATATTTTAATAAAGAAATTAATTAATAAAACTTAAAAGTAAAAGTTAGTAATTGTAAAAATGCCTAAAAGGACTCTCCTTGTTATTTCTTCTAAAAAAGGGTATTTATACTATTTTCAACTTTAACTAGGGTAGTTATGCAAATTCGCCAATTAAGAAACAATCTCAAAAAAATTGATTCAAAAGATTTTAGATGCATGCATCAAAATCGTTAAACCACCTCCAAATGCTTAATATAGTTCCATTGATTTTTTTAAATTTTTTTTACAGCAAAAATATCTTTCAAATGAAATAAATTCTATATTATAAAATTTGAAAACCATTGATTAATTTTAATTTGAATTACAAATAATTAAAGTTATTAACCATACTTTAGATGTGAATTCACACCCTCTACGTACTCTATATTAAAAATTTAAAAATTCAAGATAACGGAAATGAATGAAAAGAGGGAAAAAGAAAAAAGGAAAGTAGGTCGTATTCTCGATCCATGCAAGAGGCCTCTGAGGATTGTTCACGCCTTCACGTGACGCAGTCGCCACATGTCACTCTGCTCTCAGTCTCTCACCACCTTCTGAATTTCACAAAAACAATTAATAATACAGTAATAAAATACTTTTAAAAACTCCCTTTTACCTTTTTTTTTTTTTTGCAGTCTTATTCCGACGCTACTACTACTCCCAAGTGTGAAGAAGTGAGATGAGCTTCCTCTGCCTCCGAGCTCCTCCCATGGCTGCCGTTTACTCCAAGTCCAACCACCCCCATTTCTTTACAATCCCCTAGTTCCACTCTTCCTCCTCACGATTCCTCACATTGCTCACATCTCAAGCCTCCTCTCGACAGCGATCCCCCCTTCTAATGTCACCATCGGAACCATCACCCCGAGAAGAAGAAGCAGGGGAAAAATCCCAACACCATTTCCTCTGAATCCACTCCTCTAATGGCCTCTCCAGTTCCTCATCTCCTTCCCTGCTTCTTCCTCCTACTCATCTCCGTCGCCTCCGCCACCGACGACGACTCCTTGCTAGCCCTAAAATCCTGCACCGATCCCCATAACACATCTCTGCTACACTGGCCAGTCGCCGGCGCCGGCGACGACTTCTGCCGGTGGCAGGGGGTGAGGGACTGCCTCAAAGGAAGGGTCTCGAAGCTGGTGCTAGAGCATCTGAACCTGACCGGGAAACTGTCGAAGCAGAGCCTGAGCGGTTTGGACCAGCTTAGGGTTTTGAGCTTCAAAGACAACCGACTCTGGGGCGAGATCCCGGACTTCTCGGCCCTCCCGAACCTCAAGTCCCTCTACCTCAACGGCAACGCCTTCACGGGGAGGCTCCCGGCGTCGCTCGCCGGCCTCCACCGCCTCAAGACCATCGTCCTCTCCGACAACCGCCTCACCGGCGAGATCCCGCCGGAGTTCACCAAGCTCCCCCGCCTCTACACCCTCTACCTCGAAAACAACGGGCTTTCGGGGCCGGTACCGCCGCTGAGGCAGGCCAGCCTCCGCTTCCTTAATCTCTCCGGGAACCGTCTATCCGGACGGATCCCGGAGACCGAGGCGCTCGGCCGGTTGAACGCGTCCTCTTTCTCCCGTAATCGGGGTCTCTGCGGGGAGGTCGTCCGGAGCCCGTGCCTCCCGCCGCCGGCGACCAGCGTGACGGCGGCTCCGGCGACGGGAGGGCACCGGAGGAGGCGGCGGATGGTGATAATCGCCGCCGCCTCTGCCGGAGCGGGCCTGGCGCTGGTGGTGGTCCTGGCGGCGGTTCTGCTCGCGGGGCAGCGGAGGCGGAAGAAGGTGACGGAGCGGGAGGAGATCGGAGCTCCCCCGGCCCCGGCGGGGATCGGGGCCGGCGAGAGAGGGGAGGGGTCCGGATACGGCGGGGCGAAGGGGGCAGGGTTCTCGTGGGAGGGGGAGGGGCTGGGGAGGCTGGTGTTCGTGGGGCCGGAGGCGGCCGCGGAGGAGCTCAGGTACTCGCTCGAGGAGCTGCTCAAGGCGTCGGCCGAGACGCTCGGGAGGGGCACGGTGGGGAGTACCTACAAGGCCGTTATGGAGAGCGGCTACATCGTCACCGTCAAGAGGCTCAAGGAGGCCAGGTACCCCAGGCTCGACGAGTTTCGGCGACAGATGGAGATCGTCGGGAGGATGCGCCACCCCAACCTTGTTGCTGTCCGGGCCTACTTCCAGGCCAAGGAGGAGCGTCTTCTTGTCTATGATTACTTCCCAAACGGCAGCCTCTTCTCCCTCATTCACGGTACGCTGCGTTTTCGTGCTTTAGTTCCGCCTATCCGTTGCCTTTTGGCTCACACACCTAAATTACACATTTCTACACCTAAGTAAAATGTAGTAACTCAAGCCTTAAGGGTCAGTCTAGTGCAGCATGATAGGGTATCGATAACTCAAGTTGAATTGAATGCCAAGAAGGGTAATAAAAGTCACACTTCTGCCAAGCACTCTGACATGTAAAATCTATCTGTAGCCATTGGTGGATCTTGAGATTATTATTATTATTATTAGAACTATATGCAAGTCCAAAACAAAAAAGACACTAAGAACAACTGTTACATTGGCTAATGGCCTTCCATTGATTGGAATTAGTGCAAAATCTATACCAAGTAACAACAACGGAGTACAAACAACTCTGTCTAATAAAACCAGGGAGTAAGGAGAATGAAATGAAATGAAAGAGAGTGGGTTTTGGTGGTGGTTTAGGTAGGAGGTGTCAGGCAGAGTAAATGGTAGGAGTACTACAATACAATGCTACAACTCTTCAATGCCCTTTTAGTTGAACGTTGTCGGCCCTCTTTAATGTTACTCTATTATTCAGGTTTTCATACTACAAATTTTCTTTTTGAATATAAGTGAAACTAGGATAAACAATGAAAATTAAAAGGAATCAAAGTACTTATAGACTATTTACCCCACCAATATTTGAAGCTATTAAAGTTTTTTTTATTTTTTTTGATCAAACTATTGGTGTGTTTATTTTCTTTTTTCCTGCTAACTTCTTTGACTCAAAGGTGTGGTAATGAATGAGGTCTTCAAAATTGGAAGTACTGAAACAAAATGGAGCAAATGATCTCCAGGAAACTAATAAAAGGCAAATGAATTGGAAGTACACCATCAATATTTTAGCCAAATGAATTTTGTATGGTTCCTAGAATTTAGACAAGTTAATTTTGAAAGGTGGGGTTTGCAAATATAAAAACGTACAATCGTACACACATCGTCACAAAATGTTGACAATTCTACCCACATCCGAAACAATTTGCATGTAAAGTAATCTAATCCATACAAATTTGGAGTTATGATTGATCACTTTCTAAACTTGTGACTGTATGTTTCTCAACTTGTAATTGACCTTAAGCTTGTCACACATCAGTGACCGGTCTAGTTGCATTTATGTGGCTTTTGAGATCTGAACATAGAGACTTGGATAGAGTTGTTCGGAACGTGACAATTGGTTTTTACACTTGGTGTATGTGTACCTTGGTTCCCACCCATAGGCACACTGGTTTGAAGTGTTGATTGGTGAGTGTAAAATATTCTCATTAAGATTTTGTAGGCTTTTAATGACAATTTTGGAATTAGGGTTATGCCAACCTACTGCATAATACACTGTATAATACAGCAAAATATACTAGTTAACAATTCCGAGTATTACTGGCAAATGATGAGTGAAAAGACAAATGCTGTGTCTTTGCCAAGCTGTGAAGTCAGAATGAATTTAATAAAAGAGTGGTCTGTGTGTCAGCTGGCTCCATGTTAAGCATTCATGCTATCCCTGTAATCTTCTGCTCAATTATTTCTGTTTCCTGCACTTTTAAATTCAAGATTGTCAATTGGGTCAGGCGGGTCATGTCCGGGCCATTGCATGTTCAGATGATTCAAAATGATCTGTTTTTAGTTCAAAGTATAGTTGATGTGTTCTTATGACCAAGTTAGATCAATGTTAAGAGGACTAAACTTGAACTAATTTGACTCGTATCTTCGTTCGTCTTTCCAGGATCAAGACCTTCAGGTGGTGGGAAGCCTCTCCACTGGACATCATGCCTAAAAATAGCCGAAGACTTGGCCACCGGCCTCCTCTACATCCACCAGAACTTCGAAACAGCACACGGAAACCTCAAATCCTCGAACGTCCTCCTCGGCTCGGATTTCGAATCCTGCCTCACTGACTACTGCCTGCAGTCCTTCAAGAATCCCGAAACCATCGACCAAGAACCGAGCGCCGCCTCCCTCTTCTACAAAGCCCCAGAGATCCGAACCGACCCCTTGCGACGACCGCCGACGACCCCACAATCCGACGTCTACAGCTTCGGCGTCATCCTCTTGGAGCTGCTGACGGGCAAGACTCCGTTCCAGGACCTGGTCCAGGAGCACGGAGCCGACATCCCGAAGTGGGTGAAGTCGGTGCGGGAGGAGGAGACGGAGTCCGGGGACGACCCGAGCTCGGGGAACGAGACGTCCGAGGAGAAGCTCGGGGCGTTGTTGAGTATAGCGATGGCGTGCGTGGCGCTGGATCCCGAGACTCGGCCTCAAATGAGGGACGTGTTGAGGATGGTGCGGGAGGCGAGGTTGGAAGCTCATATGTCGTCGAATAGTAGTGATCACTCGCCCGGGAGGTGGTCGGATACGGTGCAGAGCTTGCCAAGGGAAGAGCATCAAAGCATATAAGACGAGACACGACCAAGGCCGAGAAGAAGGATTCGTGGATTTGTCATTGTTTGTGGAAGTGAGATGTCACTCAGTCGCTCTCATTCAGGTAGAATAATGTGTGTTTGCACGTACTTAGGGGCCTTGGTACAGGTTTTCTTCTTCATTCTTGGTGATGTAAATTTTGCTCTTTCTTATTGACATTGTCTGGTGATTTGTCAGCTGATTATTGAATTTTCGGTTGTGGTGTATTGGGTTTCTAGTAGTAGTTCTGATCGATCTTTCTCTCTTTCATTAAGAGCCAAAAAAAGACAAAAGGGGGTTCTGATCTGTCTGTAATCTTTTTGCTGGTTGCTTTGACTGAATCTCGTGAGAGGTTTTGGAGTGGAGCCCGTGATTGAAGCAGATGTTTGTGTTAACAGACTGGGTTTTGTGTGTTTAGGAGGTACATGACATATTATGTGGATTCTCCCGCCAGAGATTCCAAGACGGGCCATTTGTGAGTGCGTCTTTCTAGAGTTTGACTTGGCTCACGTGATTTTCCAACTACTAGATCGTTGATGTGTTTGGGGCTTTTACCCAGTGCACGGTATCATGTAAATTAGTGTGTCAAGGAAAACTACTTATACAAAGTTTTACGTACATGTAGTTTATGAATAACACCTGTAAAAGTTTGTTTAATTAAGGTCTTAACACTTTCAACCAAAAAAAAATTAAGGTCTTAACACTCATTCAATAATCACTAACAATACTCACACTTTGAGAATTTTCGTCCAGGTTGGGTGGAGCCGAGACTTCAATAACACCTTCAAGACTCAAACTAATTTGCCTCATTGTAGGTCGTGCATTTGGATCTACTTGAACACACCAAATTGCCACCTTCAAAAACTTGTCCAGCCTCGCCTTGTCATGAAGAGCCTCGACGTCATTGTCAACAAAAGAACTTACATCCCCCAACTGATAGCAATCAAGAGCCCAATCAATTAGTATTGCTCTTTTCTCTTCATCGGTCTCCATGTTTATGCACCTTCTACATGATATAAGCTCTAATAGAACCACCCCAAAGCTATAGACATCAACTTTCACCGTCACCGGCTTGTTCCCGAACCATTCAGGCGCGACATAACCCTTTGTTCCTCTTATCGCGGTATGAGTTTGGAACTGGTTTAGCATCAATAGCTTTGATAGGCCAAAGTCCGAAATCCGAGCCTCAAAGTAGTCATCCAAGAGTATGTTTTGGGGCTTGATGTCACAATGAATAATTTGATTGCCACACTCTTCATGCAAGTACAACAACCCCCTTGCAATGCCTTGAGCTATTTGCGCCCTCACTGCCCAACTTGGCCTTGTTTCTCCAAACAAGAAGTGTGCTAGGCTGCCATTCCACATGAACTCGTACACAAGCATTCGATGATCTTCCTCATGGCAGAATCCGACTAGTCGAACCAAGTTCTTGTGGTGAGTTTTCCCTATAACACTCACCTCGGTTTTAAACTCCTTATCAGCCTCCCTCAACAATGCTCGGTCAATCTTTTTAACCGCAATCAGGGTTTCGGAATCATCGATAACGCCTTTGTACACAATTGCGCAAGCCCCTCGCCCTATCTCTTCTTGGAAACCATTTGTGGCTTCCTCTAGAGCCTTGTAGGTGAAGCAACTCATATTGCTCCAAGTCATCACGGGAGGCCCACTAGCCTTGTGAGGAGCTTTGTAGTCCCTATGACAAAAGAACCAAAACCCGACCAGGGCTGCCACCAATACGAAGTTGACAAACACAGAAATCCCCATGAGTGCTGAGGTTGCAGGGTTCATACGTTTCCAACTCCTAGTCAAATTTGGGACAATTGCTGAGTTGTTGGTGCCATCGTTATTAACATCACTCACCTTAAGGAAAGCGGTACGCGTAACGTCAGTCCGACCATTACCGAGCGGGAACGACTTCTTCCAACAAGTCTGGTCATTTATGATGACAGCCACTCAAAAGGAATCATTTAGGCAAGAGCTCTTGCAGTCATCTTCAGTTATTGGGAACAGCTTCTCGTAATCCCGTAGCGGCCAATCGGTCATGGACAACTCCTCCAATCTGCAACTGATTTCTTCATTGTAGGCAGGCAGCCTGAAATCCGGTTTGCAACTACCAAATGCATCGTTTGGATCGACCAAAGAGTACTTGGGTGGGCACTCGCATGTTGGACTTGAATAATCACCGTTGTTAGTGGTCTTGCAAATGCTATTGTATCCACAAATCCCACTATCCATATCTGCTCTTTCACTCAAACAAATGTCGTTTGGTGCCCATAATATCACAGTCCAGTTTGATGTACTTCCACTGGTGATCTTTTTGTCATGGTAATACCATACCAATACTCCATCATAATTCAGCGTAGCTCTGAAATAATAATTCTTAATAGGTGATGGGAGAGTTTTCCCTTGCAAAAGATCAACTTCACTTCCATCCTTCTGCAAGATGTACATGTGTCCAGACCCATCATAATTGACCAGGTACCCTTGCAAAAATATACAAACAACAACCATTAACTCAACATCAATGATTGAGATAGTAAAATAAAAAACGTAACTTACTAGCTAGTTAAATAAAATCTAAAACATATTAATTTATATATGATATAAATATTATCAATTAAATATCCCAATCGAATTTGATCGATAGGTTTATTCTTCATATATTCTCAATCTTTTTGTTTAATCCAAAATCAAAATAAACGACTCATCAAATTGACTTAATTAATAGTTTTATTTTTGATACATTGATATGTTTTTATAAAAGTATAAAATTATCTTCATATATATTTGATATTTTGGATTATTATGATAAATGTGTATATTTAATATTATGAAATTAAGAAATATTACGTGTAAACCTATTCATGAATGTGCAAACCTATTTGATATTTAAGATTAAGAAATTAAGAAAGGACTTGTTTATTTTGATTATAGGCCTAATTGGGTACCTACATGGATGTGTTTTTGCTTCAAATACACGTACACATGGATCTATATTTATGGTATTTGGTATATGAATAAAATCAACAATTTATATTCATACTATTTATGTGATTTTATATTTAAAAAATAAAGATGAAAGAATATAATATACATGAAAGTGCATATATATATTCAATTTAGTTTTTATTTAAAAATAAAATAAAATTTACTTCAATGTATATTACTCTTGACTTCTTGAGTCTTGAGTAATAGAAATATAAAAACCTTGATTAAAAAATAATTTACAACAATTCACGTCACCCATCAGATCAAAAAGAAGATTACTAATTTATGATTATACACAATTTTTTATACATTAAATTGATCCAAAATATTCCTACTCGTTCGATCGACTATGAAACCGTATGCTAATTCAAAAAAAAAATAAATAGTATAAGTGCGTATGATTATGATAAACAAACTTATTTTGAGCCAAATATTTCAAATGTACGTTAACATCAAGAAAGTATATTTCCAAGTGTTATATATATAGTTAGTTTATATTTTATTTCGCAGCTTAAGATAGAAATTACCCGGTAAATATCTACTTGTAATCTATTAAATATAAAAGGATAAAAAAAAATTATTATAAAAGTCAGTTTTTAAAAATAGGATAGATGGTTTATAAAATCATAATGACAAAACTGCCCTTAACTGCTTCAGGTTTAGAAGTATACTAGCTAATGACCCGCACCTTGTACGGGGGTGTTATTTATCTATTTAATACTTTGTATATGAATTTACTAAAATAACTAGTTATATTCCCGGGCCTTGCCCGGGACGTTTTTAAATAAAAATGATAATATTAATTTATATACAATATATGTATTATAATTTAAATAGTAAAAAGTTAATAGGGTAATAATTAACTTAACAATTGTATATATAGATGTATTTTAAATTAGAGTAGTCAAAATTCACTTTAGCTCGACAAACCAATTCGGATTAACCGCAAATTTTATAGTTAAAACCAGATCCATAAATTAGTAGGTCAATGGAAAAGCTAAAATCGATTGAACCGTGTTCAATTGGATTGAAACTCGAAACCAGCTAACTTAACCTTAGTTGTTATATTTGCAAAATAAAATAAATTTCTTTTGAATATTATAATCTAGCCTTATTATAATATAATATAATAAATTAATAATATATTATTATATGATATTGTTTAATTTTAATATTATTTTAACAATCATATCAAATTCGACATTCTTGAATCATTGGATTGACTCGAACCACTCAATGACCTGTCATGAGTCGACCCGACTTGACTCGTAATCCGATTGACCATAACTCATACTCAACTCAAATTCAAAATTACCGAACTTAAACTCGACCGAACCAACCAAAATGACATGTATATTTTAAAATATATTAACATTATTTTATTTTTAAAAATAAAGTTTTGTGATAGAATTATGTAAATATAAGTAAACGCTCTTGACTTGTTGGGTCTGTCCGAACCCATATGACAACTACAATAACCTTACCAATTGATCCATAAATTTTAATGAGGTGAACTCACACTCAACCCTCACACAAGATGTCCGAAATCGACTGCACCCGTAAATCAACATAATCACACTTTTATTAAAAGGGAAAATATTTTAAAATAGTCTCAAGTATCCAATTACAACCAAAAATAATCTCAAGTTTGAAAATCACAACCAATGATACGAACTATTACAAAATTAACCAAAAACGACGCGTTTTCCAGTGGAATCGGTGATATGACAATCAAAAATATTTCAACAAAGTGCAAATTATCAAGTTGTTATGTCTTGTTTTCGATCCCTACGTCATCGATTCCACCGAGAAAGTCATCGAAAAACGCTTGGGAATCGTTTTTGGTTAATTTTGTGATAGTTTGTATCGTTGTTGATGATTTTCAAACTTGAGACTAATTTTGGTTGAAATTTTATTCATAAGATTACGTTTTCATAAATTCATATGTAGGTGAATCTAATCTCTCTATTAATTTGGATTTTTAGGGAAAAAAGTAAGTTACAAATAAAAAAATTGTACTCCCTAGTTACGCACATTAATTGATCAACATGCTAACCAAGTATACGTAGCTATTTCCTAAAAAAAAAGGGTATACTTACCTATCAACATGCTAACCGTATATTATTAGTGTTGGCTATTTGTTATTGTAATCACAAAGTAATAACATATGTACATAAATAGGCTATAATTTATCTTGTTTGACACAAATGGATAGAAAAAAAATCAGTTATTAAAATTAGGGATATCAAGATATATTACGTATAGATATGATGGATTTAATTCCAATTTGTATTTATATAAATGGATATAAAATTGTCATAATAAATCACTTAATTAAAAATAGGATGGATGGTTTAAAAATTCTTATTGACGAAACTGCCCTTAACTGCTTCAGGTTTAGAAGTATATATTGATTACATGTGACTTTTCTATTTTAAAACGACGCTTATTTTATAGATTATAAAATATTTTAATTCTCTTATATAGAATATATAAATTTTTACATTTATATAATTCTCGTATATGATCAAATCATTATATAGAGATAATTTTATTTATATTAGCTTTATACATACATAAACATATATTTAAATAACTGAGAACGAATGTCATAAGATAAGATGTATTATAAAATTTTATTAAAAATTGATAAAAGTATTTTGGTATTTAATTTAAATTACATAAACCAACTTGTATAATTAAATCAATAATTCTAAACCAACCTGTATAATTAAACCAACTCGGACTAATATAATATTAGATTAAAGATATACAGACTATGTTGTACGTATGTACATCTTTTCCATGTACTATGTACGTATCAATTTAATAGATGAAATTTACATAATTTTTTCAATTTAATAGATAACAAAAGATAAAAAATTTCAAGTAGGGAATAGAAAGATAAATTTTCCAATTTAATAGATGACAAAAGAATTTAAATAAAGTATATTATTTTAATAAAAGGGGTGATGTGGCGCAATATGGCGGTGGAATTTGCTAACTCTTTAGTATATAGTAACTAGTAATAGTGCCCGTGCCCGGGAGGGCACGACTTATATAAACAAAATTTCCTATGTTTCCTCAACTGTTACTATGGACTATAATTTTTTTATTTTAAATAGTTTTTTGAAAATTCAATTTCAATTAGATAGGTCTAATAAAATAATTTGCATTTTAAAGGAATGAAAAGCCTTTGGTCATTTATCAATAAATTGAATGTTTTATATCTTATAAATTTAATATTTTAATTGGATATATTATATTATACTATTTCAATCAGATGTATTATAGCATTGTTAAGAATATAATATTTGTATAGATAAAAGATTTAGTAAGTTTTTTAAAATACATAAATTCTTTTTCTAGAGTATTTTAAATACATATTAATCAAAAAAAAAAACTCAATGTAAGATTTGTTAGTTACTAAATCAATAATATTTGGTATTATATTTTAATTAATTTAGTACATAGTAAGATGTTTATATAAATAGTTTAATAAATTACAAAATTGATTGAAGGCAAAAAATATCGATCAAATTATGAAAATGTTCAAATCATGCATAGGTTGGTACATACGTATTTTTCTCATTGTTTTGGATAGAATATTATTCTATGCATAGATTTGGATAGATTTTTTTTAAGAAAATAATTAAATGGAAATCAGTAAATAAGAAGAAATCTAATGTGGGTCTATACTGAAATTTCAACCAATTAAACAAATTGAATTATTTTAAAAAAGATGGGTGATGCGATCCAATGAGGAGATGACACATGTCAGACTAAATATTATTTCTAACCTACGCTTTAGTATATAGTTATGATAGATAGATAGATAGATATTGATAAAACACTCGTATTTATAGACCAATTGATCATGTTCTATGAATTGACACCTATTTTATTATTTCTACATATACAAAGAACACAATACCTTTCTTAGAGTTTATATCTACGTCCAAAGTTCTTACAAAATCTATATATCTCAACAACATGAATTTTTACCCTTTACCACATGAATGCACAATTAGTTTTAAAAAGGGTATTATATTATGCATTCAACCCCAAAGAAAACCCTATTATTTATATAATATTACAATTTCTTAACACTCAAATAAATGCTCTATTTTTAAATAATTATTTTAGTTCACACAAAAATAGAGATGAAGGGATTGATCAAAGAAAATCAAAAATCTTACATGTTGCGTCATAAATAAAATATATCAAAATTTAATTTAAAAAGATAAAATCATATTAAATGAATGATATGTAACTATGTAAGCATATAACTATGCATTCATTTAACACAATACTTTCATAGCATGTAAATCTATATTATTTGAACAAAAAATTTCGGTCTATACATAAATAAACTTGGTAAAAGTTGTCCACATTCCAAATATTATTTATCTATAAAAATAACACTACATATTAATGATTACTAGAAAACTTATTGTTGGAACAGTGATAGGAATATCATTGGAACAACGTTTTGCCCTTGGAGATTATGTTGTGACAAAATGATGGAAACATCATAAGGAACAACATTATCTTCAGTTTTGATGATTGACAAACTCTCTTGAGCTAAATCGTTTACGAAGTATTTCAGGAACAATGTTAGGAAGGATACCCAGCCGTGGAAGGATACCCATTGTAGGAAAAGTTCAAAGCGCAACGCTAGTGCATGACAGCTAAGGAGAAAGCGCGTGACAGCTGCAATACACAGAATGACGCAAGTTGGCTGACGTCTTTATCCGTGATGTCATCTTCCCGTGCCATGTCAGCGATCTGGATAGGGTTTCTCCAAAGGCGCCAAAATAAACTTGAAAAGAGGACACTTGGCGTTCATCCAAGGGTGCGATTAAAGTAAATATCATTTTCCCAAATAAGAAGGCTAATTTGGGAAAGAAGGAAAGAGGCTTCTCCTAGAGCCTATAAATAGGAGATAGTCTGCTACTGTTTATTTTTACGCCTTCAAAACACAAAACACTCCCAAACATAACTGAGAAGAGAGAAGGTACTCGTTGATCAAGGAGATTGACAGTTTGTGTTCATCAGCTCTGGTGAACAGTTTTGTTCAGAAGGAATTCTCAACAGAGGAAGGAAGAAGACGATTCCAACTAGGGTCGTCTAGGAGAGGTTTGTCTTTGCAAAGTATTATTGAGTAGAGTTGGTACTTGTTCTAGGGAAGAGAGGCGAGACAATAGTTCTAGGATTAGTGAATCACTAGGAACTGATTGTGCTTGGTTGTATCTTGACGAATTGTACAACAGCTATCATTAATATGAGTGAAAGGCATTCAAAAATCCTCCAAGGGAGGTAGAGGTTTACTCAATCGGATTAGTTGATCCGGTAGAGGTTCCTCTATAAGTAAATGTGTCCTTAACTGTTCCATGTTTATTTCGAAGTTTACTGTACCTGTTTAAGTTGCCTGCATACTTTACTGTTCCGCTGCCCAAGGAACTGTTCCATAACTGTTCCTTGTCTATTCTAACGTTTGCGATCCTAAGACTTATTAAGGTTCAAGTCGTGTCTAGTAGATAGGGCTGGGCACCGGTCCAAGACCGGACCGGATCGCGACCGGGAACATGCAAAAGCATGGACCGGGTACCGGACCGGGAAAATCCGGTATAAAAAAATTATAATATAAATAAAGAAATCATATATGTTTAATGAAAATATAATATTATTAAATATATAATATAAATGTGAAACTTATATATTAAAAATACAGTATATAACATTAAAATGAATATAATTGTTATTTTTTATAAAAATCCGGTCAGGACCGGGACCGGGACCGGAAACTCCCAATATCGTGGACTGGGGACCGGACCGATCCGGTCCGGTCCAAAAATCCGGTACGGACCGGATTTTGCCCACCCCTACTAGTAGACACGACTTGAACCTCAACCCAATTGACTTGAACTCACCTTAAACCTGACTCAAGATACTCACCGGAGCTAACCATTTGATACGACTCACTATTTCCTTAGGCTAAAAAAACTCATACAGTAATCATTCAAGCAATATGGCAAGGGTTGGCCTCAACATGCACAAACAGCAGTTTGAGATTTTATACCTTTTGACAAAAACTTAAAAAGAAATAAAATAATGAAACTATACGCGGTAGATAGAAAACCTGGGTTAGACGCATTGTTGGTATCACTCGTATAGTAAGCCGTATCAGCATAGGAATAGTCAGTGACCAAGCTCCTTGTATTAAGAACAAGATTGCCATCATTAAGCAACTGTAGCTGAAACTTTCCCCTTGAGAAGTTACTCTTGGAACGCCTAGAGTAAACCTTGGGTGGTCCGGATCCCAGATTCCGAATCTTTTGAGAGGGGAGTAAGGTGTCCCTTGGATCATCAAAGCTTTGCCAGAGCGTATCGCCTTTCGAGCCCTTAATCATCAAATTTCCGGTGTCATTTAAGACACAACTACTAGCCGTAGAAGAGATGTTGGCCTGCCATAGGCTGTGGCCTTGGGGATCGTTAAGAACGAGCCCTTGATCCGCGGTGCACTTTAGCACGGATCCATTTGAAGCGAGTATGCCATCAGCACCCGCGTACCAAACTATCGTATCGGGTATCTTTGTGTACCATATGGAGAGTAAGTAGGAAGCATCATTGATCTTGTGGAACCCCAAGGCGAAATCACCCGAAGGAGAGTTCCAAGTGGAGTTATTAGTGGAAAGGGTGGATCTAATTTTTATTGGGGAAGTAATCTGTTGGGAAAGGATACATGAGGGTAAGATCATGAATTGGAGTAAGGAGAGCAAGAGCATTGAAGGAGCTAAAGCCATGGCTGATTTTTTTTTTCCCTAAAGAGTACGTTTAGCTAGCTAATTTCACATGCAAATAGGATGTACAAGGAGTGGTTCATATTTATTTGTGAATAATCAAAGAGGTGAGCAAGATGCCATTCAAATGGAAGACTTGGACAATTCAACTTTCGGAAGTCTACTATTAGTCTCAAGTGGTCAATAACTAGAACGCCTTTTATGTTTTGTAGCATTTACAATAATTTTTTATTATTATTATCAGTTATATTCGTTAGGGTAATTAAGTATTATCGTGTGATTGAGGACCTCTTCTCACGTTGGAAGGTGTGGATTAATCGAATGCCAAATCTTATCCATTGGCTTTTTGAGTTAGAAGGCGGGTCTAGACCAAATATACGAAGTAGCTAAATTTACCCGATAACTTTCTCGGTCAACCGGAATTTAACATGGTATCAAAGTAGGTTCGGTTCAGGTCCGTTTCTTCATGGCATGGCTATTTGGGTTTGGGCTTAACATTATGAGCTACCCGCCCGTTCGTGTTGGAGGAGCTCTTCCCATATTGGAAGAACTGGGCTAAATCCCACTAGTATATAATGGAATGTGAAACCCTACCCATTGGCTTAAGCTTTTGGGTTAGAAGGTGAATCGATCTAAACCTTATATATATACAAAGTGGCTAAATATCCCCGATAACCAGTTCTGTCAGCCCAGCGTAATTTAACATCATGGACCATCTAGTTAAATCAAATGTAGTACACTAAGATCGCATTTTCTACGCTCGTTCGCCTGTGCATCATCTAAACTACATTTTTCTATGATCAACCCCTTAAACTTAAGGAAAAATAACTAGAAATAATACCAAGTATCCAACTTGAACAAAAAATAATACGAACTTTAAAAATCATTAAAATGTATACAAGTTATTGCAATATTAACCAATACTAATACGACGGTAAACTTTTGGTGAAACTCATGAAATGGCAACCGGAACAGTATGACATGACAAATAAACTAATTTACACCTCATTTTATTTTTCGTTATAAACTACATGTCACCCATCTATTTCTCATTTCCGTCCACACCAAAAGAAGAATTATCCCCAAAATTTTCACTCCTAAAAAAAATTCTAATCCTAAACTTTAAACCCGACCCATCTGCAACTGTTGTACCAGTAAAATTTCTTGTTCATGTCGTTTTAAGTGTGATTAAAGCTCTAGCCACTAACTAAGTGCATGCTTTGTCCATATGTGTTGTTTCAGTGCATAAAAATGGCGATCTGGTGTTATAAACAATTATTACTTTGCATGTTTTTACAATTATTACATTTTTTTTTGATTTGGAAAGAATTAGGGTCGCCGTAAGTACTACTTGGGCGAGCCTAGAGCATCCACAAGGGATGAAAACTGGTTACAACCCGGTCTAAAGGAAATAAGGCAAACCGCCGCCCTGGAGTCTCGAACCCGAGACCTCATGGTACTAACATGAGTGCTCAACCAGTGAGCTGATGCGACAAGCGCATTAAAGTGTAAACACGAATACATGATGTGTAATTTATAAGGAAAAAATAAAATAAGGTGTAAATTAGTTTGATGCCTTGTCACTATTCTGGTTGCCATGTCATGAATTTCACCGGAAGGTTTACCGTCATATTAGTTCTAGTTAATACTTAAATAGTTTGTATATGTTTTAGAGATTTTCAAACTCCGTATTATTTTTGGTTCATGTCGGATACTTGGTATTATTTATAGTCATTTTTCCTAAAATTACGGTTTGAAATCTTGGAATATAAAGATGAAAGTTTTACGGAATATGTCGTGCGGTCTGATCTACGTTACGTATACTTTACTTTCCTCACTAACGTTCCAAACGGGTCCTTTTGGTTGAATGTTCGTTGATCTCCGTGTGGTTTAATTAACCTACGTACAAGTCACCTTCCTCATTGATAGCACATTTTCCCATCACACCTTGCTGATTGGTAAACACATTTTTGGAGAGTAGGTGATTGGTTACTACATTATCAAAAAGAATTTTGCTATTTGTCTTCCTCTAGAACATTTTTTGTGAAAGATAGGAATGAAAAAAAGAAATATCCAAATTGTGTTAGTGGACAAAAATTAATCTTTTTGAGCATCTATAACTAGAGCAGTCAAAACCTGACCCGACCGGAAAAATATACCCGAACCGATCGAAAATTTTAGGGTTGAAACCTCACCTGAATAGTAGCGAGCAAAGAAAAATTCCGAACCCGATTAACCCAAACCCGATTGAGTTGAAACCGGAAACCGACATGACCGACATGATTTTTTTTATATATGAAGAATAATATATTTTCTTGTATATATTATAATATATTATATTATAAAACCTATTATAAATAAAATGTTATTATAAAAATCTACTAAAAATAATATTTATTATTAAATATTATTATTTAATCATAATATTATTTTAATAATCATTAAAAATTCAAATTCTTGACTTGTTAGGTCGGTCTGAACCCGCACAGTAATCTGTCAAGACCCGACCCGACTTGATTTGTAACCCGATTGATCTGAACCCGCAATCAACCCGAATCCGAAAAGACCGAAGCCGAATCCACCCGACCCGACCGATTTGACACCTCTATCTATAACCATGGCCGGACTACAGTAGTATACACTCTTTCCTTTTCAATTTCCCTCTCCGCCACATCATCTATGCATCTCATTTCAATTTAATTTACCCACATCCATACACTCTATTACTTTTTATTTTTTCTATTCCTAATATTTTTTTCCCTCCATATATAATTACACATATATCATCTACTCTAATAAAACTTATATAGATACATTTAATCAATTATATATTTAATCAATGTATAATCCAATTATATACAATTATTTAATTTAAAGTTTAATAAACCTAAAACAATAAGTTATTCCGACTTAAAATGCCCGCTTTTCACATATATAATATTAGTCTTTATGGGTAGAGAAAACAAATTATGAATTATGTCAATTTTGTTATATATATATATATATATATATATATATATACAAGCTCTCCAAATATATAAAAAAAAAACAAATTTATAAAAAAGTTGGCGTGTTGAAACTGGGAGTTATTTGTCTTCTCAATGGATGTCATGTGGCACTTGCTTTTAACTCTCTTTCATCGGACTTTGATACTCCCCGCTTAGCAATTGCCCAAAAAAGCTCAAAACAATGTGTTTTGTTGGTCCTGTTTGTATCCAACGCGTTATGCACTCATTTATCTCTAACATGCACCAGGTGCATAATTTGCACCCCAATTTCTAGGGCCCACATGGGCATACGGGCAGCAGATTTGCCCCAATGAGTAAGGTTCGAAACGGGACAGTTGTAGTGTGAGATTCATCTCTTTTTTGTTGACCCTTGTGGCCACTAGGTTTCTCGGGGGGGGGGGGGGGGACAGCTTGCCTCTTATCGACACCCAATGAGCCTCTTGCCTTATGAGTCACTGAGCCACCGTGGTTGACTCCTCCACCAATGTCGGGCCGGCAATGGAGGCCCCTGTGGGGAGGGAATTTCTCCTTTTTGCTCCAATGCGTAATTTGTATATTTTAGTATTTTTATTAGCTTTATGCTCCTAGTACGGTATGCGTCGTGGATGGTCTTATGCTCTAATGAATGCTTCTCTTGATTCGTCTTGTCATCTTCTCTTCTTTGCTTACTTCAATACCTAGGATCTATAATCCATGCAGATATTCTATCATTTGACTAAGATAAAACCTTCCATTATAAAGATTTAATTACCAAATTAATTAAGATAAAATCTTCCATAATAAATAGCTTATTTAAAGAAAATGATAGCAAAATGAGTAGAAATACCTTTTTTGCAAAAAAATAGCTTAAATAATAATAATATTTAATTATTATTATCTTGTTGACAAATGTCTCACTTGCAATTATCTAGGATCTATTCGAAGTGACCATACAGATTAGTCGTTGAGTTTTCTTTAACGCATTCGTATATTTTCATATTCATACACCCATATGCAATGAATATGGGATCATCCCCCCTCTACATACGTGCGTATATAGACGCATGTGAATGCGATGAATTAACTTTGCTTAAATCTTTTATCCAGGACTCAAGTTAATGTAAAAATTGTAACCTAAGAGTCTCGTCAAAACTACATGGGAAAAATATTTACTTATTTACATTAATTCTCTAATGCCGAAATCCTTGCACATAGGATTACAGGTAACCATTTGACCAAAAAAAAAGGATTAAAGTAACCACAATAAAGCCTATGCGGGTCGCGGTCGTGGTTACAATTTTTCGTGTTGGGAGGTAGAGATATCTCATGAATTAGAACTGTCGTCGTGGCTTACTAGTCCTGCGATCATGGTTTTGCTCTTGAGAAGGAGTGACATCTTCTAGGCTAGACCCGCAGTCGTGGCCGCTTGGTACGCGATTGTAGTTTCGCTCTTGGAATGGCCTTCATGATTAGGCTCGTCTTTGATCCTGTGGAGATACTCCAACTTGGGATGACTTCCCTTCATACAGATAAGCGAGTCCCGCTGGCTAGCCCATATTAGAACTGTGGATTCTTCGTCCTTAAGTTGGATCAATTAATGGAGGGTTATTGGTACCGCTCTCATCTTGTGAATCCATGGCCTACCTCAAAGTTGTCTGATGCGGGCACATCGACTGCTATGAATCTGATCGCCAAGTTCTTCTTGCTAAACGAATTGTCATTTCATACATTCCCAATGGAGATTATCAGATATCCACCAAGACTAGTGAATTACATCTTGATCGAGACCAAGTCTTCAAAGACCTTAGAAACACCTTAGAAATACATTAGAAATACCAGAACTTCAAAGAGTCATCACAAAAACACACAAACATATGCACTTAAATCATTCCATCCAATTGGCTCTTGATCATGTTTCTCATTGATTGGTTTTCTTAACATGTGCTTGATTCAACATTGGTCTGATTAGTCTAGGTCCGGCTTTGTAAAGTCTTATTTTCTATTTATATTACCTTCCAAACACCATTGAAATACTCGAACTACAAAGAACAATCACAAATACACACAATCATATCCACATGAGTCATTGGATCCAATTGGTTTTACAAAGTCTTTGTTTCCTTTCATTTTCTCTTCTAAACACCTTAGAAATACTAGAACTTCAAAGAGCCATCACAAAAATACACAAACATACCCACTTGGATCATTGCGTCTAATTGGCTCTTAAACACATTTCTCATTGATTGGTTTGCTTACATGTGATTGATTCAACATTGGTTTTATTTGTCTAGGTCCGATTTTGGAAAGTCTTATTTTCTATTCATATTCACATCCAAACTATTGAAATACGCGAACTACAAAGAACAATCACAAAAACACACAAACATATGCACATGAGCCATTGGCTCGAATTGGATTTGGAAAGTCTTAACTTCTTTTCATTTTCTCTTCTAAACACCATTGAAATACTAGAACTCCGTAAATCCATCACAAAAACATACAAACATATGCAGTTGGATCAGTCCATCCAATTGTGATGAGGGACCATCTAGGCTGCCACCCCAGGCGCGCCTACACTATTTGATGGGCCACTCACCCAAGCTCGAGCCAAGAAGTTACAACGCGAGATGCATGACTTCATCGGGTACGCCATGGTCAAGGCGGTTGCACACATGAAGGAACCAACGCCAAAAACAATATGCTTTGTGGGCATCATAAGTGCTCCAAGTACGTCGAGCCAAGGCGCACCTAAGCATTCCTCTTGCTAAGCAGCTGCTACCGAGCAACGTTTCCAAAGTGTGGCATGTGCATTACTTGAATTGGGCCTTGCCATTATGGGCTTGCCTATCCTTATTATTATTTTCTTTCAAGTATTTTGGGGAACATATAAATACTTGTCATCTTTTGGTGTTTGGTAGACAACTCATTTTTAAGTGTAAAACTGATTTCTCCAAATAGAGAGATGAGAGATTTGAGCTTTCAAAACCGTGGTGCTCTTGCAGCTTGGTTTGCCATGGATTGTGTCATCTTCATCTAAGTTTGGTGCTTTCCTAGTAACCACAAGCCTCCTTCTCGTGCCTCAAGGATCCGTCCTTGTTGTGTGAGATTGTATAAGGTGGGTAGCACATCCATTTATCTAGGTTCTTGTCCATTTGACCCAATGGTCTATTTGTTGTCTTGTGTTGTTGATCTTTTTCTATCTTTATATCTTGTTCTTGAATTTGTTCTTGTTTCCTTGTTGTTCTTCTTGTTTGAGTCTCATTCTTCTTGTTTAATCCTTGTTTGAGTCAATTCAAACCATTTCCTTAGTTGTTCTTGTTTGTATCGAGTTGGTGTTGAAAGATCGGGCATCCTACGGCCAACCCCATATCAAATTGGTTTTGGAAAGTGTTAGTTTCATTTAATTTTCTCTTCTAAACATCTTAGAAATAATAGAACTTCAAAGATCCATCACAAAAACACACAAATATATTGACTTGGATCATTCCATCAATTTGGCTCTTAAAACATTTGTCATTGATTAGTTTGCTTTCATGTGCTTGATTCAACATTGGTTTTATTTGTCTAGGTCCAATTTTTAAAAATTCTTATTTTCTAATCATTTCACATCCAAACACCATTGAAATACTCGAACTATAAAGAACAATCACAAAAACACACAAACATATGCACATGAGTCATTGGGATCCAATTCATTTTGCAAAGTCTTAGTTTCTATTCGTTTTCTCTTCTAAACACCTTAGAAATACTAGAACTTCAAAGAGCCATCATAAAAACACACAAACATATGCACGTAAATCATTCCATCCAATTTGCTCTTAATCACGTTTCTTATTGATTGCTTTGCTTACATGTGCTTGATTCAACATTGGTTGATTCATTTAGCTAGGTCTGGCTTTGGAAAGTCTTATTTTCTATTCACACTCTATTCCAAACACCATTGAAATACTTGAACTACAAAGAATAATCACAAAAACACAAAAACATATGCACAACATCTAGATTGAGTGTCAATCAAATGTGGTATGCTTCTTTACTTTTCAAATCTCTTCCTTTGACAATATTACTTAGACTTTGTTATTTATTTCTGAAATTCTCAAAATCCATTCTTGCTTTATTATGTGAACTACCAACTAAACCAACATGTTCCCTGAATCTCTCAACTATTTTTCTTCCAATTAGAGAACCCAATTTTTGTAAATGCTTCATCCATTGACTTGCAAATATTAGCCTTAAGCAAAAAACAACAAAGGCAATATGCGACATCATTCCCAATACTATACTTCAACCAATCAAATTTATCAAACCAAGAATCTCTGAAGCTTCTTTATCATCCCCATACTTCTTTTTTTGGAAATTATGTTGTTTGCATTGACAAGGACCATTAGACACATACGGCCTCCATATACATTCTAATATTAGCATCAAAACTATCAATAGACTTACGTAACCCAATATCTGCAACAATATCAACTTCATTAATTTCAAGCTCATTTGTGTTAACCTCCAACTCAACATTCGAATTCAAAATATCAAAATCGGAAGTTAATTTGTGGCAGATGCTCAATGCTATGTGAATTGATTTCTTTTTAGAAAGTTTTTGTATGGTTTTAATAGGATAGATTAAGTCATTTTTTGTAAGATTTGTGTTGGGTTTAGAGTTGTTTATTGATTGTAGTATTCTCGTGAGATTCGGAGTATATGCAAGCATTGGTATTGTTTTGTAGATTTTTGGAGCAAATTTGGAGCATTAAGAGCAGGTGTGAAGAGCCAAGGAAAGTCGGAAGAGATTAGAGGTCAAACGAGGTCAGGAAAAGTACGATGAGATAAGATATAAAGATTATTAAGCCTAGAAAGTCTCGTACCGAGCCACAAGAGAAGCTAGAGGAATCAAGCTAGAGGAAGGAAAGATCTGAACATGACTCATTACCGACCTTGGGAGGGTTGTTAACGGGGCACCTGTAGAAGAGGTTTATGAGAAGAAAATCAAGTGAGTCCTACGGGGGTCGTTACCGATGCTCCCCGTGTCGGTAGTGGCGCGAAATCTATCCCGAGATCTTTATTGTTTTTATTGGGTAATAGATAGATTTGTTCTATATTTTGTGTTCTTAAATTAGCCTAGATTTTTAGTATTTAAGGATTGGTAGGGAGGTTTCTTATCATCATCCAATATCACATCCCAAAACATTATCTAGCAAAGTTTGTAGTAGAGAGAACATGGGGAACAAGGAAGATGCTAAGGCTTGCTTTTGAACTAGTTTTACGAAGGTTTTTATTCTAATTAAAGTATTTGTTTCTCTTTAATTACCCATGTATCTTTGCTTGTTTTTCATAACTATGTGTGATTAGTCCTTTATTCTAGGGATGGGGTAAAACCCAACAAAGTTATACATTATGAATGTATGAATGACCTAAAACATATATAAACACTCGAACTTGTCCTATTTGGTCATTTGAACACCTGAGATTTGAAACAGACTTATTGAGCAGCCCAATTTGTTAAAGCCTACCTATTAAACTCCTCGCCCCTAACATGGCATTGCGTGTGTGATGTACAATTGATTCGGGAGTGTTTTCATTAAAAATCGAATATTTTTAAGTTTAGGTGTACAAAGAAATTTGTCCGCCAATGTGGTATAGTGACAGACTTAAGTGAGAACTAATTAAATGAGGAGGCTTTATTTGGCATTACGTGGCATTTGTTTTGCTTAATCATGTCCACGTAATAGTGTGTGCATATTACGGCACTCCGTAATCAAGGACGAGGTGTTCAATAGGTAGAATTTGACAAATTAGGGTGCTCAATAGGTCCGTTTCAAAGGTCAAGTGTTCAAATGACCAAAATGGATAAGTTTAGGTTTCTATATATGTTTTAAGAGATTTATGAATTGATTGCACCTTATCATAATGTTTTCTTTATAAAGTTAGGGATTAGGGTCGCCACAAGTCCTACATATGCTCGCCTAGAGCGTCCACAAGAGATGAGAACTGGTTAATAACCAGCTCTAAAGAGAAGAGGGTAAACCGCCACCCTAGATTCTCGAACTCGAAATTTCATGGTAAACTCATAAGTGCTCAACCAGTGAGTTAATGTGCCAAGCACCTTATCATAACTTATTAATTCTATCATATTTGTGCACAACTGCATAACTAACGAAATCACTTACAATTTACAAACTCAATTTCATGTTTCTAATCAAATACGAGAAGTAACCCATGAATGTAAACTCAAATTGTATGAATTAATCACAAACTAACCATTAAAAAGCAATATCTTTAAAGTCTTTAATCAATTGAAGATATGATTATGAAATTATACCTGATGCATCGAAGCTTAAATCGTCTTAGACTCTAAGCAACCTTGCCTGCCCCTACAACCTTGCTACCGTGCCTTTGTGTCTCTGTCACCAAGCCAGCAAGCCATCCCAGCCTCAATTCACGAGTCACACCTCTTCACTGGAATGCGGAACCCTTTGCTTCTTCGGTTCGACACCTCGGGAGTTCGTCCTTTATAAGTTCAAGGTTCAGACCATAGGTTTATCAAATTGTAATTTCAATTGATTTTGAAATGGTGCTAAATTATTTTATTACATGATCTATTTTGTGATAATAAAAGCCCATTTAATTATGGCAATTTGGTCCAATTGAAGGCCCAACCCATTGCCCAACTTCTTAATACCCAAACCCAAATTTTAATCTTCGCACTTGTAACAAATCGAATGCTTCGAATTACAGCCTCTAACCTCCGATCGGATTTCACAAGCTCGCCCAACGACAAGTCAACAACGATGTCCTCTGTCTTTCCTCCACCTCCGCCCTTAAGAGCTCGATGACTCCACCCTCGGCCCCAACCATAGACCCGAGGGCGACCTCCTACAGAATCCCACCCGCCACCCCCACTCCCTCCGCCCCTATTCGAAGAGGATCACCATATATAAATGGTATAATGGCAAGGAAACGAGCATTTCATTGTTGAGGGCCTAGACATGGGTTTTAATTTGCAAATGATGCATTGTTAGAAACCTTCCCTGGGGCACACGTAACACACTTATGTCTTGAGGGTTCGGACCATGTGCCTATCAAGTTCGACTTGTATAAGGAAGGGGAGGTGTTGGTATAAGAGAGCAAGGGGAAAAACCTTTCAATTTTCGAGGCAATGTGGAGTCTGAATGATGAATGTAAGCATGTCATAAATAATGAATGGCAGCTTCCTAGTGGCAACTATAGGGCTTTCCGTGCCTAATGCCTTGTGTTGTGCTCGTTCATGTGAGAGACTGATTTTCTGTGCCTTAAACTCCTTTCAAGCAAATTGGATGGTTCTTCCTTTTTATTCGATAATCGTGATATAATTTTCTATTATCTTAATTCGTGTTGGGAACAAACTTGTTTTCTAATAACCGGACTAGGGTTTATATGCTTTAGAGATAATGACCATTGATATTATTCTTATTATCGTACTTGTTAGTACTCGAACTTGGGACCGGTGATGTATGATCTTGATTGTTTCGAGTCTCTTTTATAGACTTTGTAAAGGACTAGTTGAAGGTTAGGCATGTGAACTTTAAGACTCTCGCTATCTGTTGAAAGTCATATTATGAGATATAGTTACTATATATGCTCGTAATACTAAGGTCATCACCAATGATCGCTCACAAAGAGGAGTTATGACATTCTAGCTAAGTGTTTAAGGGATACTTGCTTCCCTATTAATCTAGATGGTTTACTGTTCAATTTTTGTTTTCATCCCACCAAGGATCAATTCCCTATAACAATAGTTTGAATTTTTATTCACATTTAATTTATTCCTTTTCAACTTATTGCCTATACAATAGCCATTTTTTGCATAAATTAGATGTTATATGCATAGTACTCCCTCCGTCCCTTTATGTTTGTCCTATTTCCGTTTTGGTCGTCCCAAAATGTTTTTCTTACTTCTCCCCCTTTCCATTTATATCTACTATTTCTTCCAAAACGACCCTCACACTTTATGACATTTTACCCAAATCATCACCTTTTTCATCTTCTTTATTTCTCTTTCATCATTTTACACTCATTATCTATACCTACCAATTTATCTTTATTCTCTTCACTTTCAACCCATAATCTCCATTAAAACACTATTCATTATCTTTCTCACTTTAAAAAATTTACACATTATTTATGCAATGTAACGAGTGAGGCAAAATAACCCAATTTGGACTTGCACATTTCTATTGAATTTAGCTATGAACTGGTTTGTGCATTAATAGAGGCAATTGAGTTTTCAAACAGACCAAGCCCGTAACGAGTGAACTAGCTTTCTCATTCATTTGCCACTTTCCGCCTCCATTTGAGATCCAAAACCCCTCTTTGTTCAAACCCTAAGGAGCTCACTCCTTCTTCATCTCCAACCCTAAGGGCCATTGCCACTTTCCCCCTCATCTCTTGTTGGAACCTTGGCTCTCTGTTGTGGATCGAGGCTTGCTTTCTCCCAAGATTTGTGTTGATTTCTGGCGAGGTCTGTTGAGATGGCTCACAATGGCCCCGTTGACGACAGCCCCGGGTTTCTAGATGCTCTATTCCGCGACGTTAGTTCCCTCGATTGACAAGACTCCTCTTTCATGTGCCATTACTATCCGACATGTGAATGGGGACACGACTGTGGTGGGAACCACTCCTTCACCCCCGATTGGTTAGAAGCTTTGAGGCAAACATAGTTCAGAGGAAAAGATGAGGAGGAGTGCATGGAGCAACCCCTTCCATCGGAGTTGAGGGCGAACAACGGCAGGCTGGATCTGGAGGCTGAAGATCTGGACGACAGGCTGGATCTGGAGGCTGCAGATCTGGACAGCTTGTACGCCCCTGATTCCGAAGCGGATTAGTAGCTAAGTCCCCTTCAAGCCTTATGAAATTGCAACCTCTACTTGTTTTTTCTTTTTGGTCGAACTCTTGTGGTGAGTTTTTTTGCATGTTTATTTGTAATTGGTTGCATGTTTGTATTTTCTGGATTGAGTCCCCTTAACCTTGGTCTTCTGTGTTTGAACTTGTTTGAATGAGAACCCCTTGCATGCATCAGATTTGTGTTGTACTTTGAGTGATCTGGATGTTCCTATTTTTTTAGGTTTTGTTTGTTGGTATAAGTTGATTCTACAGGTTTTGTGTTGATTATGCTGGATTTATGCTGAAACTTGTTTGTGAAACTTGTTCCCTAGATTTAGGTTTTGTTTGTTGGTATAAGTTGATTGTACAAGCTGTTTTTTTTTAAGATTTGTGTTGTTACTTTGACTGATCTGGATGTTCCTGGATTGAGTCCACTTAACATTTGTTGGTGCTTCTAAAACATGTTTGTGAAACTTGTTTCTGAAATTGATCTTGAATCTATATGGAAGTTGATGCTTCTGAAATTGAAATGTGAAACCTGTTTATCAAACTTATATGCAGGAGTCTTCTAAAACTTTTTCCATGCTTCAGAAACTTGTTGATACTTCTGAAAGTTGTTTGTGAAAAAATTGTTTGTGAAATTGATCTTCAAGCTGTATGACAATTGATGCTTCTGAAACTTTTTGTTATACTTGTTTGTGAATTTAATCTTGAATCTGTATGACAATTGATGCTTCAGAAACTTGTTTGTGAAACTTGTTTGTGAGTCTCCTGAAACTTGTTCCATGTTCCTGAAACTTGTTGGTGTTTCTCAAACTTGTTAGTGAAACTAATCTTGAGTCTGTATGACAGTTGATGTTTCTAGCACTTGTTTGTGACAATTATGCTGAATTCTGTGCACCATGCTCTTATTTATGTGTTTCTGAGTTTATGACAATTCATTTATCTCCACAATCATGCTACTACTACATGTTTATGATAAAATAATTTAAATTAGAATGCTTTTGAAACTTGTTTGTGATGATTATTTTGAATTCTGTACACCATGCTTTTATTTCTGTGCTTCTAAGTTTATGACAATTCATTTATGCCCACATACATGCTACTACTACTACTATGTGTTTATGATGAAATAATTTAACTTATCATGCTTATGAAACTTATTTCTGATGATTATGTTGAATTATGTACACCATGCTCTTATTTGTATGCTTATGAGTTTATGACAATTCATTTATGCCCACATTCATGCTACTACTACATGTTTATGATGAAATAATTTAACTTATCATGCTTATCAAACTTGTTTGTGATGATTATGCTGAATTCTATACACCATGTTGTAATTTTTGTGCTTCTGAGTTTATGACAATTCATTTATGGGCCTAAAAAATACGCAGCCCCCTGACGTTGCACACATTAATTATTTTAGCACCTCAATTCATCGGGTATTCACTTTGACACCTGAACTCAACGGTTTGTGACCTATCAGACACCTGAGCGCTGATGTGGCAAAAAATTTGCCAAAAAAAAACCACCTAGGCGTTCAATTTAGTGCCACCTAAGAATCCAATTTAACAATTGTAACATCCTCTACCTACTACGAGAGTATTACCGCCAGTAATCTCGGATTTACCTAATCCAAAACTACTCAGGCTTTTTAAAAACGAAATCACCGCAATCATGGAAACGCAAGACATTGCTTTTACGAGCATATGAAAAAGGATCAACTTAGAAGGCGACGATGGAAAGGAAATATATACAGACCAGTGCCTCGAAGAGGACTTTTAAGGAAAGACAATCTAGACTATTACAGTCATCCAAAAGAAAATTTACACAGACCAAGTTGTTGATTATCTTCGTCTTCTGACAAGTTAGCCCTTTAGCTCAACACCTTGGAATTCTGCTAGCCGCAACCGGTTCATGGAAAGAAAAAGAAGAAAGCGGACGAGTTAGTCTTAATGAAGACTAAGCAAGTGGAACGCAACTAAGATTCACAACGCTATAACCCAAAAGTTGTTATCGAACTTCATCAGTAGCACCTCTTCCTAAAAGAGACGATAGAATAGATAACCTCAACGACAGAAGGTCGATGAGCAGCCTTAGGAAGACATAAGAGAATTGGTTGGGATTCTTTACTCACATCAATACACTGAAAGAAATCGTCCACCGAGCAATCAGCTCAAACTCACCAACCTAGTATTTTAATTACGTGCATAACGCACTTATCTTGCATTACTTTCAACCAAAGCATTCAGTTTGACAGCTTTTAATTAACTCGGACTTCCATTGCCGAGGTCACAAGGAGATTGGACCCTTGATCAATTTTCCGAGCGCGTAGCGCTAATGCACTTAGCTAGAGTGCGTCACCCCTCAAGAACAGAGTGGGCAGAGTCATGACTCGAGTACCAAGGTATAGGGACATCCTGGTACAATCTTTTAAAGAGATGTTATCAGACGCTCACGCCCCATCCCTGAAACTACCCTAATAACTATTCTAATCCATAACAATGTCTCAAACGAGACATATTTACACACAAGGTCTCACATAGCGGTCCTAAAATCCAGTTTTATCGCAATACTGAAACTAACAACAAGGTCATTAATTCTAACAACCTAGTTCTTTTTATTTGCACATAAATCAATCCCAACAAATTGGGTCACACAAAACTAGATATCTCGTATAATGAATCAAGGGAAAGAGAAACGTCCACTTGCCTTACTATAGCGAGCGTAGGAGTATAGCTAGACTTAACGCTGAAAGATTAGCTACTGGATCTCGGACGGACTTCTGTGTCCAACGATAGATTGGTACCGAAAATCAGAAAGGAACACTAATGAGTCTTAACCAGCACAGGAAGACGCGAGAGCATTTTAATTAGCTTAAGTTGAACCAAACCGATTGATTAAACCAAACCGATTCCACTAATTGAACCCACGGATCAAATTAATATATAGTAAGTTATAATTATTTTATTTTTCCTCCAGCTTCTGGATCAAATAATAGCTAGGCTTAAAAAGCCTAATATAAGACAAAATAGTAAACCCATAAATTCAACTTAAGACTAAATTTTAATTAGTTAGCCTTTATTCTTTCGATATAGGATCAACTCCAGTTTTAACCATTTTCATACTCTTACACTTGGTACTTAATTCCCAAAACCTCTTTCACAGCAACTTCTATCATCTTAAATTAACCCAATTCATTCAATAATTAATCAACAATTATACGTGGCTTTAGAATTTGTTTTTCCCTCCAAAAATCAGAATTTGGCTCATTTGGAAAGCTCTGCAAGTTCTAGCTCTTCACTAATTAATTACACTTCTTTATTTTCGTTAAGCTCAGCTTCAGCTTCGATCAGGAGCATAAAAGACATAATCAAGACTACAAGCTGGGTTGGACTTGCACAAAGACGGTACAAAAGTGACTCTCGTCCCCAATTCAAGTGGCCTAACCGATTGGCTTTCATCATCACTAGGTGAAGCTTCCTGATTGTTTCTTAAATCGAAGAGAATGGAACAAGGGAGCTGGGCTTGAACGAGAACAGATCCAATAAAGTCGGCTCGAAACTTACCGGCTCGACTAAGGACGAATCGATATCGATCGGTCGGCGTCGTTGGCGGCCGAGCACAAGGCGAGGTCGAACCCAAAACTATGCAAGAGGAGGGGACCGAAACACTTAACCCATACAAGCCCGGGTCTGAACGAGATCCAAGACGTGGTCCAACGACACTTTTCTAGGCAGGGATGCACGCGACGAGGGTTGGTGGCCCGGTGACGGAGGCTAGACGGCAAGCCAAGGGGAGGTCGATCGAAAGAAAAGAAAATGGAAGCCTGAGCAGGGCTAGCTAGTAGAAGAAATTTCCAAGTCAAACTTCCGCCCATAAACAAAAAGAGGGATTAAGATAGGAAGAAAAGCAAGTGGAGGGAAAAGGAAACACCTGTACTTAGTGAAAGAAACGTGGCAATCTTGGGTGGAGGAAATTTAGGGTTGGAGGAGGAAGACGAAAGGGAAGGGGGGAAATTTGGGGCTTTTTGTTTCTTTTTTAATTAGGGATTTTTTTATTTTTTTTTTCTTTTAATTAGGGGGTTTTGTTGATTTTTTTATTTAATAAAATAATGATGTGGCATGTGATGTGGCACTCTAGTGACAATTTTTTTTTGCCACATCCGCGCTCAGGTGTCTGATCGGTTACAAAACGTTGAGTTCAGGTGTTAAAGTGAATATCCAATGACTTGAAGTGTTAAAATGACTAATGTGTGCAAGTTCAGGGGGCCGCATATGTTTTAGGCCTTCATTTATGCCCACAATCATGCTACTACTACATGTTTATGATGAAATAATTTAACTTATCATGCTTTTGAAACTTGTTTGTGATGATTATTTTGAATTATGTACACCATGCTCTTATTTCTGTGCTTATGAGTTTATGACAATTCATTTATGCCCACATTCATGCTACTACTACAGGTTTATGATGAAATAATTTAACTTATCATGCTTATGAAACTTGTTTGTGATGATTATGCTGAATTTTGTACACCATGCTCTTATTTCTGTGCTTTTGAGTTTATGACAATCCATGAACCTGTATTATGAGTCACTTTATCCCTCTGTCCCAAATTGTTTGATTAAACTGATTATGTTATGCTTGTGTGATTGAGTCTTTTTTTTTCAATGATCATTCCCCGAGTCTGAGATGCAGACTCAGCCAAGCATGTTTAGGTGACAAGCATTAGGCAACCGCCCTCAATTATGTCTTTGGATGTCTTTGCTTGACAATGGAATGTGCTTGAGTGTGCATCAATGATAAACAAGGGGACTCTGAGAATGTTTTTTTACTCAATGATGAATGGTTGCAATGCTGAGATGCTCATTCCTGCAAAACCTATTGCATTCACACATTTGGCCACCACCCTCATTTGTGGCTTTGGAGGCCATTGTATGTTGATGTGACGGTGAATAAACATATGTGGTGCTAAAGGGAAGTCTGAGAGTATTTTTTTGTCTTTTTCAACAATATTTCCAAAAGTATTTCTGCATATATCTCCCCAAAATGTGGAATAAACTTGTACAAATTTTCCAATTACACAAAAGTATTTGACACACTACATGGGTCCTATAGATAATTACATGAACTTATCTAGTTTATCATGCTGATCATCAATATCTTTATAAGGTTCTTCAGTCCCCTATGTCTCTTGCTCTTGATCATTAATTACTTGCTGCTTATGTCTCTGGACCATCTACACTTGCATGAATTCTGTTCCATGCTTCACAAACTGCCTAGTTTGGTGCTTCCACTTGAATGAGCAGATTCCCCTGACTTGCTAATCTTTTCTTATTCACATGTGGTAAGTCATAATCATTGATGACTTTTACTTTTAATACCTCATTCATGACACCGTAGTGAATGTCATACATTACCCAAAGTTAAAGGGTCTAGCTCAAAAAATGCTTCATGAACAACTTGTAACATGTGCTCTATATCCTTGGGCATTTTTTTGTGCATGAGTGACTGAATACTTCTAAAAACGCCTAGATCTAGGATGTTTAAATCTGGACTATTGGGTGGTTGTTGGATTAAGATGAAAGTAAGATCCCCTTGTTTGTAAACCTGTTTCCATTCTTGATCTTCTTGTAATGTGTGCTTTGGCATTATCCTACTCAATGAATATGACCTTGTGACCTTCATGTTGTGGCCATTTTGTCTTGATTGTTGGAATGATTTGATCTATGAGCATTCTTCTTGATACTGTTTTATTCACTAATTCAATGAGCTTTGTGACCATGGTTCCCTTATCCCTGTTCTTGGACTTTCTCTTTGCTGCCTCTTGATATGTGGAAGGAAATATTCCTATTTTGCCATCAAAAGTGCATGTCCCCTCACAATTGAACCTAGGTCTTACAACAGTTGTTGTAAACATGACTTTGGGTATGAACTTGCTTGATGATGCTGCCCAGTATTTCCCCCTTTCATTTTCTCCTAGACACACTCTTTGTGTCTTTTTGCTAAGATGAAACCATTTCTCATCTATGTGGACAAAATCAAACATTGAGTAGTATTGCTTCTTGTTCTGTGGTGTGCTGCCTTGAAGTAGACTCAAAATGCACTCCAACCTTGTCTTCATGTTTGATTCCTTCAGACCTTGATGGAGTGGATTAGTGTGTGCCCTACTTAATTTTCTTTGGATCATTCTGTGCATTGTGCTCTTTGATACTTCGAGGTTGGTTGCTAAATCTTGTATGCATGATCTCTCCCGCATTGTAAATGTTGTGATTTTAGCAGCCTCAACTACCACTCTCTTCCTACCACGGTTGTGGTACTTTATACTTACAGCTAGCATGTGCATGGCATTTTGTTCTCCCCTTATGGTCTTCCATAATCTGCCAATTGTTCTTGTTGATACACTGAACTCACTTGCAACCTGTTTAATTGTACTATGTAGAAGAAGTCCCCCACCCCCCCCCCCATGCTATGTGCAGAAGCCTCATCAAGATCTTCATTTTTCTCTTAGATTTGAGCCTCCTCGTGAATGGCTGATGATGCAATCCTTGTGCTGAGTTATCACCTGCTTTTGCTTGCTCTTCTCCTTGCTCACTAAACTGAGGAGAATCTGTATCTTCCTCTACCTCCCCTGGTGTTGCATTAAGATCAAACGAGTGGGGTGAATGAGCAGGTTGAGTGTCATCCTCTGGTTCTGAAATTTCATTTAAATAAATGGTTGAAGCCATAACGACGTGGTAATGATGCAACAAAGAAGCTTCTTTTCTTTTTCCCTCCTCTCTTTAATTTCAGTAAATGCAGATTTCAATTTACTCGGAAGAATGTTTTTGTGCCTTTAATGGCTTTTGTAACAGAGGAGAAGGTTCTCTTGTAAGGGATGATGGGTGCATTTAAATGTTGGCATATTGTGGGGTTTAGGGGTGGATCCGTGTGAGTTGTATGTTGCATTTCTATTTGTTGATGTAAAGTTAAACATAATTCTTATTAGTGGAAAAAAAAATTGACCTGGATTGCTTTGTTTTTTTTGCTTTTGTACTTCCCCAATTACAGCTTTCATTCTGACACAACTCTTATACAAAAAGCCACTTTTTCAACTTCTTAAAATTGGTGTGAACAGTGGTATCGGACAAACAATACCGGACGGAGGGGGGGTATAATACTTTTTTGATAAAGAAGTGACTTTTTTTGCTATTTAATGGATTGAGTAACTAAACTTATTAGTTATTTTTTATTTGAATGAATCTCCTATACAAGTTGTGTCTCTTTAAATTCGTTCTGTGTCCGTTACTATGCGAGACTAATGGGTGAATAACACATAGACAACAAGACAAATCCCTATTTCACAGCTGGTTTGATGCAATTTACCGTTACTTTTAATGTATTTTAAAGACAATATGAATAATAAAGTCTATAGATATTAAACAGTAACGTTGATTGTTGAATGCTGATAAGGTACATACACAACCTTAATTTAATAAAAATAATTGCCTGCCAATTGTCACCATTAGAATTTATGAGTGAGAAGCACCACCATAAAAAGTTTTTATAATCTTATTTCTATATGAAAAATACACGTTCTTACACGATTCTATTATGATACTATCAATAGACAGCCATGCTACGTCATTCAAATCATTTGATGAAAATCGTAGGCCGGCGGTACTCGTGTTGCAAAAACCAGAAATTTTCAACAGCTGCAAATGATTTTTGGGCGGTGGCAAGCCAAATGAGCAATGACAACTTCACAAAAGACACCCACACAGAAAGGACAAGCAATCAAACATAGCAGCTAGCAAGATAATGCACAAGTAGAATTCAACACAGGATCATAATTCACGAGTCCACAAGACTTGAGAGGAGCAAGAAAATAGGCAGTTACCATCAAATGTGTAAAGCTATCCAACCAAATGTGTAACAGCAAGTAAGAGACTGCACAAATACATAATGGTGACACATACAAGTTACATTGGTGCTCCTCTTATATAATACCAGTCTGTTTAATATAATGTCATAAGAATAGGCGACATAATTAAGTGTTGACAATGATATAACATGGCATGAAGAAGAAAATGCACAGGCGCATACAAACCTAGAGGTACAAGACGCCTTTCCCCACTTTTCTTTGTCCTTGTTTCATTTTCCTTTTCTTCAGCCAGGAAGTGATCTCATAATTCTATACAGGTCCTAATTCCAAGTGAAGATAGACGGTGATTAGTTGCTATATCCCAAGAGCGCCTCAATACAATGGACTACTCCCATTGCCATTTTTCATACTCTTATTTGCTATTAGGTGTTCAGTTCAGCTTCTCAAAGATGTACACTCAGCAGTTCAGCAGGATCCAAAGTAGGAACCCCTACCAAGTTACGTGTGACTCAAATCATAGATGAATCCAGAAAGAGCTAGCTGTCTACCTATAATATACAATCTGAAATCTCAGCAGCTCAGCTCTCTTGATCACACATTCACCCTCGGAAGTGCTCCATCGTATCTTAAGTCTTGTGTAGGTGGGATTCTACTTGGCATGTTAAGCATCACAGTCTGCAGTTATACCCACAAGAGCAAATTATTAGGAATTGCACAAAAAATGCATGTTTGATTTATCTGAAGAAAACTTGTTTTACAAAATATAGCAAAACAACCTAATTTAGACACCTAAACAGCATACCTGAGATGTTTGAGGTAGAATACTGTCTGCAAGTTCCTGATTGATAGTAACAGGAAGTTCTTGCATCTGGCTTATTCTTCCAGGCATCTTCTTCATCCTGCGAAAAATTATAGCAAAACGTTGTTAAAGAAATCATACATGTTAAGAATCGGCATTGTCCAAGAAAAAAGAATATAATACAAAGAAATGTTTACATACATGGCATAGAGGTTATTGATATTCTCCCTTGTACGACATAAGAGAGCTACATTATCCTGTAACTGCAAGTTCACAATAGATAGGATTACATGAGATCTGTAAAGAAGCTATAGCATCATATAGAAAACACAACGATGAAAACACTTGCCCTCAAAGATGAAAGATTCTGATTGATTTCACCAAAAGCTTGAATGTTCTGTTCCAAAAGTTGCCTGGCTGTTGTGCTCATCACTGTAAGATAAAATAGAAACAGAAAAGAAAGATTGCAGCCTCAGTATCAAGATTAAGTAGTGGGCTAGTGGCAGCTGAGTTTCTGCTCCGCTTCTGATTTATCCATGCAGTTTTATATCGTCAAACCAATTGTAGAAACTGAAGATTATGATGAATTATGAACTAATTGTCTAATGTAACCCATCAGTTGGAAGTTCATATGAGAGGTGACACAATCTGGATATTATGGTACTCAAATTTAAAGGCCAACAACATAATATCATTTGTTTTCCTAATAAGAGGACCTACAATTCTATGAGAAAACTATTTGTAAACAAACAAACAAGAAAGAAAAATCAGCAAGTAGCTAAATTATGGAAAAACATACAAACCTTCTAGCTTTATCCTTTCATTTTGATTCATTTGTTGCATTGAAAATGAATGGGAAGCCATACGAGATGTTGAAGCTGAGAAAAGATTTGCCTTTGATGATGATTCCACCAGCTTATCCTAAAGAAGAATAAACATTAGAACTATGGTTCCTCTATGACTACAAGTACTACAGCACATCCAAGTGATTCCTTCCATTAATAAGGACATATCTTTTGAATACATGTTGAAAAAATATGCAAGTGTCAAGTTATTTGGATTGTTTAACTGCTATTGCATATTCCACAAAGCATTATGAGAATTTACAGTTTAAAAAAAACACGATCAGCGATGTAAGTCAAGCAACATATGTACTGAGAATTTGGCACCTATACCTTTCTGTAGCTACCTTTCCTTCCCGGGTGAGTCTCCTCTTGTTTACGACGCTTTCTCTGCAGAAGTCAACCCAGCAACTCCAGTAAGAGTACATCTTAAATTGGTCAATCTAACATCAAATAAGTTACCAAGGGCCTACATGATCCCAATAAGGCTACATCTGCGTACACATTACTTAGTTTCGATTGCTGGTTCAAGGGAAGGAAAGATTCAATCATAGATGCAACTTAAGTGCAGAATGCTCGGTAGTATTCAGCCAAAAAATATGAATTTCGTTAGTAGCATATTTTGATGAGATGTATGTAGTAAAGGTCTTTTAATACAGTTTCATGTCAATAAGTGTTTGTACTATAGCTACAGTTTACAGTATAGGTCAAATTCTAAGAGCTAATATTGATAAGATCAACCAATCAGAAAAATCCAATATAGTTCACAATAACAAATTTTTTTTTTACTCATTACCAACATCCGTTCAAGTTAGATCCATAGATATATTTTCTTTTGTTGGAAGATCCTTAGATATATTTACTTGCGTTAATATCTAAAAGATATGTAACGAATATGCAGCTCACCGTCATCCATCTACACCTCATTGCAACATCCCGTACAGTTTTGTCCCTCAATGTGGATGCAATTTTTATATACCGCAGTATAGTTGGTTCATCAGCAAACCTAGAGTTAAAACCATGCATCAAAACAACATCCAGGTAAACAAAAAAACAATAATATTTGATGGACAAAGGAACACAATCTATTCTGCAACATTGTTTTGATTGAAGAATTACACAACGATATATTAACTTCCACAGAACAATAAAAAAAAAACATGAAGAAGTTAATATATCACTAAGACATGAAGCGATTCGATTCATTTTCCTTGACCGTTTTCTTGCTTTAGATCTACTAAAAAGCATCAAATGATATATTTATGCCTCTGGTAATTCTTTCACTATTCTCTCTCTCCATAGGCCATCCTTTTCCTCTTTCCTTTGTAATCATATTCCTATTTTCAGCTCTAGTAATGCCGGTCTAGATGACTGAACTATACACCCATCAGCTTCACTTTATTGGCAAGGTTAGTTAGAAGGATATCACTCAACCGTAATTGCCACTAACTACAAAACGGAAGCTACATCCTCTAGCATTTCCCACCTAAATCATTTTAACCTACCAAAACAAGAGACTGCTTTATCACAAACTCACAGCTGTTGTAAACAGGGAATACATTAGAGCCATATAATGAAGTTAGAGAACTTAATTCCATGTAAAGTTGTATACCATTTATAAGGCTTTGCATCATTATTTTTGAAATATGCAGAGGCAGGCTTTTTAACAGAATAATTATAAATAAGAATATAATAAACACACATTCATACTAAAAATTAGATGAGCAACACTCCAGTATGTACTTTATGAGAGCAGTATGTACTTTATGAGGCCATCCTCCAGCTTGTACTGTTCCTCTGAGGACCAATCAACCGCGAGTCCGGTGTCGTGCACTAGAGCACTGACCGGAGAAGAAGAAGAGTTTCCAGCTTGAGGTACAGCTGGTGTGGGACTAGTGCTGGCAATCATGGCTGAACTCCCAGGAAAAACCAAGCTCCCTGTACTGTGGTTCACGGGATAATAGCTTCCCATCCCAATCATGTCGGAGGAGGTGGTGGCCGCCCCCGATTGGAACGAAATCCCGTGCCTGCTGCCGTTTATAGCCGATCCACCACGATTTTCTTCCTTACGGAAGCCGCCTGGATTTGAATCTGCTGGCATCTTCTTTCACTCAATGGTAAAATACAAAGGCGCGGGGTTTGTTGTCAGAGATCGATCTGGTGTGCTGATTAACAACGTGATCCACATTTGACAGAAACCCTAGGCATCTGGAAAAGGCAAGGGGGGAGCAAATTAGCTTCTTCAACCTGCAAAATAGTTTCCTGGAAAAGAAATTGAATCAGCAAATCAGCAGACAAGCACACACATGAAAGCAACAGACGACTCGAAGAAAACGGAGATGAGATAAGCTAAAAACTCAGCATGATTAAGACAAGCAAATCCACAAGTAAGAGCTGAAATCGAAGAAATCCGATCGAAAAAAGGAATCATGAAAAGCTGGAAGAAGAGTATAAATGGAAACATACAGGGAGCTGAGGCGAGAGAGGGCGAGGAAGCGAGCAGGAGGAAGCAAGGGAGTGGGGGAATTAGAGGAAGAAAAGCCCTAATTGAACGGAGAGCAATGCTGGAGGATTGCGAATTGCAACGGAGGGAGGGAGGAAGGAGAGAACCCTGGATTAGGATTGGGATTGGGGGATGGATGGTGGAGGGTAGCTTTTTGAGCACAAAACAAGACAGAGGAGCGAGAAAGAGAGAGAGAGGAGGTGGGCTTTTGCAACATCAACGCCACTTTGCAGCTACGCTGTTGGTTAGTGCTGTTTTTTTGGGGGGCCTTCCCTCTTTCTCTCCTTCCCTCTCTACCTTTCCTTTTCCTTTCTGCTTCTTCTTCCTTCGTCCTTCTTCTTGTTCCTCCTCTTCGTCTAGAGAGAGATAGAGGTAGCTGACAATGACAACATTCAAGGTTATTTCAATAAATAAATAATTAGAATACCGATTACAAATGGGAGATGCTATACATCACATATTTTTACTAAACATCACACTATAAATTTACCTTAATAGCCTTTGTAAAAAAAACATATTAAGATTTTGTAGGATGCCTTAATTAACCCCAATTCTATGTAACCCTCCTTTTATATCTATTTGATTTAAATATATCGATTTTATATATGTTAACCCTATTGGTCCCTAAACCAAAAAAGTCATTAACATTGAATTGCACTTTCATGATATATAGTTATATACGTACACTCATGAAGGACCGAGGCACCCCTAACTACTTGATTAGTAGTTTCGGTAATGCTTATAAAATCCATTACCACCAAGCAGTGATTAATTTGATGTTGAAGATAAAACAATACTACGTAATAATTTTACAACCTTTTTAAAGCAATTCTCATTCTTAAAGAGTATTTGATAAAATATTTATGTGAAATTGTTTAACTTAAAATTTATAATTTTGGATCATGATTATTTATAAGACACTTTTCTCAATAAAAATGATACCCACTAATGGCTATGTAAAAGTGACAATTTTCTCAATGTATTTCTTCAAAACATATTCTTAAAGTTTATTAGAGTTGTTAAAATAGGAAAAAAAATCTCGCTATATGAAGGAAGTTATTTTAGTGTAAAGATTTTGCTTAACTATACAAATAATTTGGTTATTTAGGTAAATAATTTTCCATAATTAATCTAAGGGCTTTATTGTCAAAAAAATAAAAAAGTGTGAAGGATTTGAAAATTTGGTGTGATGTTTAGTAGTTGTGTTACAAATCAGCCCGTCCCACTAATTTGGCTTCCGTCTACTGACGGGGAGTTTTCTGTCCAATCGTCAACTTCAATAATAAACGACAATATAGTGGCTCATAATGATGGCTATTCTTAGATTTGGAAAACAAATCTACCTCCCAAAGTTAAGAATTTTCTCTGGAAGGCAACTTCGGATTGTCTTCCCACCACAGACCGAATTAATAGATTCCATAATTCTGTTACAGATCTTTGTTCTCTCTGTGAGCTACAAAATGAAAATCTTAACCATCTATTCTTCGAGTGTCCCTTTACCAAAAACATGATCGCCAAATTAGGTAATCTACTAAATCATAAATTTAACATTGCTATGGATGACACATTCCACAATAATATTCAAAACTAGCAGTCAGGCTCGTGCATACGCACGGGTTTATATTGTAAAGAAATTTTATATATAGAAATTTTGAATTATTTGTTTTAGTAAACATTTAAGCATATTGAATTATTTTAGATATAATTTAATTTAGTGTATTATTGAATATTTTTAAACATATGTTTATTGAATTATTTTGTTTTAACAACCTCTTTTACATTTAGCTGCACTTTATGTTTAAATTAATTGAAAAAGACAGTAAGTTGGAGGATAATTTCAAGAGATTACTGATCTATCATATTCTTATACAAAAATCATTTTCTTTATTATGTAATACTACTATTAAGATAAATGTGTCATAATAACATTTAAAATAAAAATGATCTATCATATTCAACTTAAAAAATAGTATTTGACTACCTTTGCATTAAAACCTAGCTTACCAACTAACAAATTTAAATTATCTATAAAATAATTAAAAGGTGAAAAAATAATTCTAATATGTAATAGATTCATAATTAGAAGCTTTTTAGCCATTAAGTTATACATGAATATATAAATAATTTTTAATTATAAGAGTATATAAAACTTTGTGACAAAATACATCATGTTGATTACTTTTTTCATTCTCAATATTTTCCTATGTTTTATGTTCTCATTTGAAAATAGTTTTCTTTATTAAGTAATATTAATATTAACATTAATGTATCATGAAGACATTTAATATCCCCTCATGTATTCACTTTTTAGTTTTCTATAGGAAATAAAATACTAATTTATACATTTCTAATGCAATAGTTTGTTTTTTAAAACAATTACCTTTTTTATTCACTTCTTTATGCTCATTAATGTGTCAAGATGACATTAAATGTCCCCTATTAGCGCAAAATTATAAATACAGTTTTATATTTTATATGAGACATAAAACACTAATTGTTATACATTTCTAATACAATAGTTTTTTCTAAAACAAAATTTATAGTTTTCAAGTGATCACTTTTTAGTTTTCTATGTGAAATAAAATACTAAATGTTATACGTTTCTAATACAATAATGTGTTCTTTCAAATAATAACTTTTTGATAAAAAAAATATAACTTTCAATATATATATAATTTTCAATAATCACTTTTTGTATTTACTTTTACTTTTCTATATTAAACAAAATAGTAATTGTTATGCACTTGTTGTACAATAGTTTATTCTTCAAATAATCATCTTTTTATCTACTTTTTATGCTCATTAATGTGACACAAGAGCATTAAATATCCCTTATGTACACAAAATTATATATATAGTATAGATATAGATATAGATACCTTAGCAAATAAAAAATATAATAACCAACTCTGCTTCCTCTGGTGGTTCATCTGGGCCTATAGGAATGCTAAAATCTTTGACCCGGGAAGGATCAACCCTAAAAAACTACCTTTTCAACTAGCCTTTTCAGGTACGCTTGAATAGGAGAGTATAAACAACTCAGTTAGGAAAATTTATAGCGTCATACCCAAAAGGAAAAATAATTCTATATGGAAGAAACCGCCCTATCAATGGTCTAAACTAAATTTTGATACGTCCAAATTAAACAATGGCACTACCCACGCCGGCTTCATCATACGAAAATATAATGGGATCATTCAGTCGTTTGGTCGCCAACAACTACCACCTATGTCAATAGTCCAAGCTGAAGCCTCTCCCCTCTTATACGCCCTTAGAAATACTGACTGCTCAAACATACACAATTTAATCATTGAAGGAGATAACTTAACTGTCATTAATTCATTAAAACGACAATGGAAAGTCCCTTGGGAAATACATTCAATTATAACTGACATTAGAAATATCATTGCAAATATCCCCTGTGTGTTATTTTATCATTGTTTTAGGGAATGCAACGCTGCTGCTGATTTCCTTGCAAGAAGACCAGTCAACATTCAAAGTCTTAATGCACCCATCCAACTATCATCTTCGTCTCTCTCCGCTTCTAATTCATTTGTAACTCAGTCAAGGTGTTTGTTGAGTCAACAATCCTTGCTGTTTGATTTTTTAAAGATCGTCCGTCGTGATGATTTAGGCTATCCTTGTAATAGATAGGTGGCCTTATTTTGGCTTGTTCGAAAAGAAAAAAAAATAGAAAAAGGTTATTTCATGAGAAAGGATGGGGGCCCACTTCTAGGATTTTTTTTTTTTTTTGACAAGGAAAGGATTAGACGGACCCACCTTACGGTGGTCGGTCTAGGGCATCCTGGCGGATGAGAACAATAAGTTCTGAGTTATCAGCAATGTGATCAATAGGGTGATCGTGGCCCAGTTTAGCAATTTTGTCGGCCACGGAGTTAGCATCCCTATTCACATGTCGGATACGTACCATCGAAAACTGACGGAGTAGCATCCAGATGTCAGCAATAATCATATCAATTTCCCACGGACTTTGTCTAAGCCCCTGGGTCGCATTTATGACTGTGAGGTTGTCACCCTCAATTTCTAGTTTCTGAAGACCGAGTTTTTTTGCTTCTTGCAGCCCCTCTCTAAGAGCGCGAGCTTCTATTTGGATGACAGAGCTATGCCTGCTTATGCACGAACCTATGCTCACCACTTTGCCTAAATGATCCCTAATTACAAAGCCTGTAGATGCTGAGCCTGACTCTATTTTTGACCCATCAAAATTCACCTTTGCCCATTCGTGTTCTGGTTTGGTCCATCTTGCATGTTGTCTTTGTTTTCTTGCTCTTGCCTTTCTATGTTTGTGGGTTGTTTCTTCATCTTCGTCCCATTCCTTAGATTTGGTCCATTGTACTATTTGCGTTCGAATATACTTGTCAAGATCTTGGATGTAGTCGTTTGGTGTACTTTGGAACACCAATTTGTTGCGTTGTTGCCAGATACACCACCAGATGACTGCTAGAGTTGTGAAGTCTTGGTATCCTAGGGTGTGTCGTAGTTCAGTTATGATGTTAGAAGGTGTTTTATTGTCTATGTTCGTACTTCGGAGGGCATTCCCTATAGCGGGGTTAATTCCATCTGTGAGTTTACGCGTGTGCGGGCATTCAACCATCAAGTGGGTTGAGCATTCATTTTGGCTGTTACACATTAGACACCCCGACGGGATTGGAACATGTTTTTCTCGTAGTCTAGCTCTAGTCGGTAGTCCATTAACGTCAATTTTCCATAAAAAATTTTTAACTTTAGGAAAGGTGTCTAGTTTCCAGATCCAACTATTTGGTTTGGGGTCTAGGTGTTGTGTTCTCTCAAGCAGTTCCACCGCAGAAGCAGTTGAGAACCATCCGTTTTTGCTTGGGGCCCAGTAGAGTCTATCCCTAACACCCCTTAATGGTATGGGTATATCTGTAATGCATTCTGTTAGGTTTGTTGGGAGGATTTTAGTTAGTTCGCTTATGTTCCATTCATTCTCTGTGGTAATGAGATCGCATACTCTCGTTTGTTTGTTACATGTCGTCGGTTCTACTGCATACTTAATCAAAGGTTCTTGTAGTACCCATCTATCTGTCCAGAACTTGATTGTCTTCCCATCACCAACTTGCCATCTTAGCCCCTCTTCAAACTCCGGGCGTAGACTCATAAGCTTTGACCATTGCCATGATGTGTTCGTTTGTTTTTTATACGAGAAGAGGGTTCATTTTTCATGTACTTTTCATTCATTAGATATACCCATACGTTTGTAGGTTCTGCAAGGAGTTTCCATAGCAATTTCATTTGGAGGGCTTTATTCATGTTTTCTGATTTTCTAATTCCTAGTCCTCCATGTGATTTGGGTTTACAGATTTTGTCCCATCCAACCAAAGGTTTGTAGTTAGCATCCTTGTTCCATAGGAAACCTCTATGGATTTGGTCTAGTTCATTGTGTATATGAGTTGGGAGCATGAAACTCTGCATCAGGTAGTTGGGTTTCGTAGCTAGATTTGCTCGAATCAGTGTTGTCCTTCCCTCTAGGGAGAGGGTATTTGCTTTCCATTTTGCAAGTTGGTTCCTTGTTTTTCCTACCGTTTCTTTAAACGTGTCTTTGTTTACTTTTCCATTAATAATGGGGCACCCTAGATATTATTCCAGGTTAGACATTGTTGTAATATTGAGTACTTGCTGAATCCTTTGTTTCTGCTGGTTGTTCACATTTTTTGACACTTGAAAGGCTGATTTGTTATAGTTTACCTTTTGTCCTGATATTGCGCAATATTCCTCAATTACTTGTTTGACGAGTGATCCTGCACTATGGGTCGCTTTGGCAAAGATCATAATGTCATCCGCGAATGCTAGGAACGGTATCTTCGTACCTGATCTGGATAGCGCGAATCCCACCGAGTCCCATGATGTATTGCTTATTTGTTGCAGCTTTCTCGCAAAAATTTCTGTCCCGATGATGAAAAGAAAAGGTGAGAGAGGGTCACCTTGTCGAAGGCCCCTTTCTGGGAAAAAGAGGTCCGTAGTGCCGTTGTTTACCAATACTAAGAAGGAAACTGTCGTTACACATTCCTTTATCCACCCCATGAATTTATCGCAGAATCCGAATTTTTCCATGACCGTAAATAAGTAGTCCCAGTCCACCCGATCATAAGCCTTTTCCATATCTAGCTTAATGGCCATCCATCCTTCTTTACCTTTCTTTCCCCTAAAAGAATGAAATATTTCATGTGCAATGAGCACATTATCCTGTATCGCTCGGTTTGCCACAAAGGCACTTTGTAGTGGGTGAGTGATTTTGTTCATTAATCCTTTTAATCTTTCCGTAATAATTTTCGCGATGACTTTATAAATCGTTGAGCACAGGCTAATTGGTCGATAGTGATTTGTTGATTCGGGATTATCTTTCTTGGGTATTAAAGTTATGAAAGTATGGTTTATCTGTTTTAGTATTTTTCCTGAGTGAAAAAAGCTTTTAACAGCCTTAATTACTGTTGGTCCAACGATGCTCCAGTATTTCTTATAGAATCCAGAGGACATACCATCTGGCCCTGGGGATTTCTCCGTTCCTATTTGCATTACGGCATTTTTGATCTCCTGGTCCGTCACGGGTTTTGTTAAGTTTTCATTGTCTTCAGTGGAGACTTCAGACATGATAAGGCTAAGATGTTGCTGAAGTAGTGCCTGGTTGGTTTGTTCCTTTTTATATCGGGCTTGGAAGTCTCTTCTTATTTCTGTCCGAATGTTAGCTTCCCCAATAATCTGGGTACCGTTTGTCGTTCGTATTTCTTTTATTATCCTCCTATTTCTTCGTCCATTGGCAATTTTGTGGAAATATCCTGCGTTTGTGTCCACGAGCTTTACATGTTTTGTTTTTGCTTTTTGCTTCTAGTAGGTTTTGTGAAAATTCAGGATACATTCTTTCTTATGGGTTAGTCTGTTCTGTTTTTCAATTGCTAGAGGGGTAGGGGATGTTTGGATTTGGTTCTGTAGTTTTAGTAGATTTTGCTCTATGTTTTTGAGTTGTTCAAATGTGTTCCCAAAAGTAGCCTTGTTCCACCTTTTAGCGTGAATCTTAAGGATATGTGTTTTCTTGACTAGTTGAAACATGTTGGACCCTGGAAACGCTACTCGCCATGCCTGTTTTACTATGTTTCTAAAATCTTTTCTTTGCATCCACATTTTTTCAAATTTGAACGGTGCTGCTTTGGTTATCTCTAGGTTTGTAAGTTCAATTGCAATTTGACAGTGGTCCGAAGAGGCGAACGCGTAGTTTTTAGTTGTGATGGATGGGAACCATTGAAGAATGTGGTTACTGACTAAGGTTCGGTCTAATTTTTCATATGTGTTATTAACTTCTGTTCGGTTTTTACGCCAAGTAAAAGCATTTCCTTGGGTTGGTATGTCGTGAAGGCCGCATGCATTCTTGAAATCTGTTAGTCTTTTGAATCTCGATGGGTCTGGTTCAACACCTCCCTTCTTTTCACTAGGATCTTGGATTTCGTTGAGATCCCCCATAACAATTGTCGGTAGATTTACGTCGTTGAGGGTATTTGTCATGAGGTCCCAAAATTTGTCTTTGTCTGTTTCGTTTGGTGGCGCATATGCGATGCAAATGGCTATTATGTAGTTGGTTGACAAGTTTGTATATTTCAATATTGTGAATCTTTCTTCCTGGACTAGGGGCTCAATCAGTTCGTTTGTTAGTTGATAACCTTTCCACATTACTCCTACACCCCCCGCTCTTCCGTTAGCCGGGGTCCAGATGAGGTTGTCAAAACCCGCTCTACGCCATTGGGAGTCATTTGGGGGCGTTTCCGTCTTAGTTTCGACAACAGCCATGAGCTGTATCTTTTCCATTTTACAAAATGAGTCAATCTCCGGCCAAAACGACTTCCGACCCATACCTCTACAGTTCCAAACAGCGACTTTCATTTGGAATTTATTTTACTGTGATATATGGGCTTATCCCATCGTTTTCTTATATGGTTCATATTATAAGTTATCATAGTATTTTCCAGGCCTTCTACATGGTGAATGACCTTTATTTTTCCTTGGTTATACCCATTACGCATGAAATCCTTTCGCCCTGATCCTGGTCGGGCCATGTGGTTATGGTGTCCATTGAGACAGCCTTGGGGGGTTAATACTGTCGCTTCCATCTCATGTTCCAAAGTCAATTTCCTCCTCTCCATGTTAACACTTACAGATAAACATTCATACATAGTCATATACATACTTTCATTGTGATTTTCACCACATGATAAGTGGTTCCTCATTCCTATTGTCTTGGTCTTATGCTCTTGGTCAATCCTTCGTCTTTTCTGTCTAAATTTGGCTATCCTACAATGATTAAAATCATACGTATAAATCATAATTATTAACTTTGTCCACTTAATGGTGTGTCTTCTTTTTATGTCTGTCCATATGCTATTGTTGTCTTCTTGTTCATGTGTTTTGCTACGCTTCTTTCCCTTCACTTGTACCAATCTTGTTGTCATCTTCGCATCGTAGTCACTCTTGTCCATGCGTTTTGGTTTTTGTTTCTTTGCTCTACTGGTAACATGATTCAATACATTCTCCTTTCCGGGGCGACTTGCTGTAATTGTTTCCTTCACCCTACAACCTGCAATGATCCAGATACAAATTATCATATGATTCTAACGCACCACTTGTGGTTATAGGTGGCAATAATCACAATCCTAATATCATTATTATAGAGTATTTTAGCCATTAGTGGCCAGCAAGAGTTAAAAAAACTAATTACTACTTGGGGCATCAATGTATCAGGATTCACCACTTCACGATTTAGTAAAATAGTGTAGTAGTTCAAGTGGAGAGGAGGAATACAAAAAGGATTTTGCCACATTATCCTCATATCTTTGTTTTCATGATCTTTGGTATAGAAGTTTGATGCATGAATTTTAAGAAATTGAAGCTGTTCGTTTACATGAGGTCTCCTAGTCACTTTTTTGCACCACCTTTTCCTAGCTTTGCATTTTGTAAACATTTCCAACATATACTTACAAGCCAAACATATATTATACATAGTGCAATCATTACACAGGCCTAAGGGCCATCTAGATTTCATACAATCAACATACGTCATGAGGGTACCACCTACAGACACCAAGCTTACAACATCATCTACCCAGCAAACCCCACAAGGTGGTAGCATCATCACCTTGCTCACAAAAGAGGCATGATTTCGGATTTCGTCACTAGCCTTACACTTACTACTTATATCTAGACATACCATACTAGAGAGATTTAGGAATCCATAACTTCTACTAACAAAAGGGTGGCCTTTATTTGGCCTAATTTCCCAAAATACCATAGTAGCTGACTTCATTACTCCTTCTTCTTCATTTTCTTATTCTCCCCTCCCATCAGCTCGGAGGTGGCAGGGTCGAAGACCCCTGGGCTTCCCTTGCGCTTGCTGGATTCAGAGTTGGAGTGTTGGAGTTGCAGCCCCAGCTCCATTTTTTCCACAACAGAGTTAGTGTTAGCTAAAGAGTGGACCGGCTGAAGCGACTGAGAGTCCTCCATAGGCGTAGGAGCCTTCATCCCTTCTTCAATGAGTGCTTCAATCTCCTCTTGGGTGAGTTCATCAGCATACCCTTCCTCCTCATTCAGTAGGAATTCATTAGCCATGTCAAAGGTGTCCTCCTGTTCTTCATTGTTCTGAAACAGGTTGCCCTGCAGGAGTCCTTCTTCAGTCTGTCCAAAATTCCAATTATCCTTCGGGAAGGAGGACATTTCTGGACTTTTAGGCTGCTCTTCCTTGGTACCTTGGCCTGGACTCGTCTCGTTTGCCTCATTAAAGATCTCTCCAGAAGGTGCCACAGAGGCTTTGGACAGTTTTGATTCCTTGGACCCCGACGATGAGGAGTCAGTCTTGTAAAGTACTTGGATTCCGCTCTTCTTAGGAGGTTCAGGCTGGTTCATCACTCCTTTTCCCTTAGGTTCTGGCTGGGGCATCGACTTCCCCACATACTCCCACTTTGCTTCTTCACTAGCCTTAGAAGTGTCATCAACCACCCTTTTTGAAGCTTTGGAGGTGGAGGGTTTGGGCAGTGTCACAGTAACAGATTGGTTCCTGGTTATTTTGAGGGACCAGCTTCATTTATGTTCACTCCAGCGCTGCTATTTTGGGCTTCCTCAGCCATAGCAGGCATTGGTTCAAAGGGTTCAGGGGTCGATGGTTCAGGGTACTCAAAGGGGATTTGCTTCCCAGTGGACAGCACAAACTTGTAGGTTCTATTCTCTTTTTCTATACTTTTTGAGCTTGACTGATGTGGGTTTTCTCCAGAGAGATTGTGTTTTGTTTTAGGAAGAAGATGAAAGTGTGAGGGGGTTCTACCAACCCCAGAGCTCAATTTATAGCAAATTGGCAAACAGTAGATACACTCATGGTTGATTTTTAAATTGAAACAAGTACAAAGGAAGGGAGAGTACCTAGTGTTCTTAAGCAATCGGTAGTCCTGTACATTACCGTAGTAGAGAAATCTTTCCTCCTCCATCCTGGACACGTGTAGTATTCCCCGGGAAATCTGCACTCCACCTTCGCCCTCCATCTCTGTCGCCCCTCCCCAAGTGAAGTCTCCCATACTGTTTTCTTCCAGCCCACGCCCTAGGTTCCACCCCATTTCTGGCGTACAGAGGTAGAACCCTCGTCTCTTGTGAAGTCGTCTCCTCTTAGCCGAGGACAGAAGCCCATCATTCCATTGGGTTTTCGCCATCATGACTCTTTCTGTAGATCGTTGTACAACCCGCATTTCTTTTTCGCTATTTTGGGGTTTTTTGCCCGGGATTTTCGGCAATTTCTTTGAAATTGAGTTGCTCAGGCTTATTAAAATGATTTGCAGGAGGAGATTAAGGATTTCATGGCTATCGATTGCAGCAGTTTCATGGGATTTGGATTTTGAGATGGGGCTAGGGTTTTCGCTTGTTGGAAGAGAGAGGGCAGAGCGCATGGTGTCGGGCTAAAGAAGACCACCTCCTCCCACTTCTAGGATTTTTGTTTCAATAAATAGAATTATGGGATCTTTAGTTTTTAAAAAGTCAATATATATTATAAAAACCGACCGTTTTTGAGCCACCACGTTGATTCTGGCCCCACCGCATATTTGATAAAAATTGTTTTTATTTATGTTATTTTAATTAATCTAATTATATTGCTTATTATCTATTTATGTAAAAGATATGATCAAATTTTTATATGATCTACTATATTTTTAAGCTTAAGTTATTTTTTATATTTACATGATCTACTATATTTTTTTACCCATTATATTTTTTTTTTTTTATCTTGATAACAAATTCGATTTTTTAGCCAAATAATAATTTTGATTTATATCTTGATAACACACATTTTTTCATAATTTCCTAATATTTTTACCCACCTTAATAATCAAAGTTACATTAGCAGAATCAACGTGGATTTGAGTACTATATTCTACTTTCATCCCACCTAAACGTACATCTTTAATTTTCTTCGAATATGACAATGTTTATCAAATATGACAATATCTCTCTATATCTATCTATCTATCTATACTATATATTAAAGTCGAGAAATTTCGAACCTCCACGTTAATTATGGCCCCATTTTATTGATAATTTTATATGTTTTATTTTTCTTAATTTTCTAATCTTTAATTTTAACTTTTTACTTACCCATCGAATATCTATCTTTGAAAGCATACTATTTATCTTTAAAATTTCTTTAATTATGTAATCCTTTTAATTCTATCATTTTTCTTACTCATCTAATATCTATCTTTGAAACAATATCTATCTTTCAAATTTTCTTCTATAAAAGATACATATAAATTAACTTATCTTTTCAATTACCATTTTAATCTATTTATGTAAGAGTTAATACAAGAAATTCGAATTTAAAAAAGAATTTAAAAATGGAAGCCCCTTTTTCTAAAAAACTTATTATTTTTATCTTTGACACTAAATCAATTTATATTTATTAACTTTTACTTAGACTATACTATCATGTCCCTAATAACTTAGCTTTTATCTATCATAAATCATAGTCAAACAATTAGTTTTTTCATGTTATTTCAATAATCTAATTACATTCTTTATTATCAATTTATGTAAAAGATATTTTTTGAATTTTGACAAAATATTTGTATCATTTTTGATATATTAGTTATATTTTTAATCTCTTTTATGTAAGAAGCAATTTAAAATCTTTAAATATAAAATATTTAAAAATAGAAGCCATTTTTCATAATTAATTAGTATTCCTATCTTTAATATTAAATAAATTTATATTTACTATCTTTTACTTAACTTATATTTTATCATTTTCATAATAACTTAGCTTATGTCTTTCATAATAAAATAATTGTTGATTATCATATTTTATTTATTTCAATATATAAAGCCATCAGAATCATATTGGACTCATTTTATATTTCTAAAATTTGATGTTATATTTTAATATTTTTAATTAAATAAAAATTCATAGTAGTTATATCTCATACTAATAAATATAGTATTAAAATAAAAAAATAAGATCAAACCAAAATAATGATTTAAAACATCTCACTTTATATTAATATTGACTTATATTTTCTCAAAATTGTGATAATAGGGACAATGATATATATTAACCATTAGAGATAAAAAAGTAAGTAAATTTTATTTACTAAATTGTTCTTTAATTAGAATATGTTTTATATTTTTATAATCTCATATATGTGGTACTACAAATCTAAAAAATAATTCTTTTCGTCCAGAAAAAATAACATTTTTATGTGCTAAAATTTTTATCATATGTTTTCACATATTAATATCTTATTTATAATAAATATTATTTTAAAATGTGAAACATGATTCATTGTCGTGCATGGCACGACGGGTAAACCTAGTTAGGTCTTATTTGCCTTTGGTTTTGATTTCAAGGGTGTTGGATATCGTTCCAATTTTATTAGATGTCTCCGGATAGACTTATTAGCTGGGACTAAATATGCAAACCAAAAGCTTACGGAGAATTGGGCATTAGAAAAGCGGAATGTGTGAATAAGGCCCTTCCAATGAAGCTTATATGGAAAATTCTTACCGACCAAACAAATATTTGGGTACAACTGATCAAAGAAAAATACTTAAGGGGAACCCCACTGGCAGACTATAAAGTCAAACAGAACAGCTTATGGTAGTGGAAACAACTAATGAAATTAAAGTCAGAATTTGAGGAAGGTTTGAAGTGGCAAGTAGGAAACGGGAGGACCATCAAATTCTGGAAGGATAGATGGTCTCAAGCGAGCCACTTAAGGGACGAAATACGTACAAATGACATGTTTGACCTGGAAATAAGAGTTGAGCAATTTATTTCGGCTGATAAAAAAATGGGAAGTAAATTAATTACAACATGTCGTCCTCAATGATATGCTACAAAAGATTCTAAGAATTCTTATCCTTGTAAATGATATTGAGCATAAACTGTTCGTGGCCCCGAGCAGAAACGGATGGTATTCCACAGATTCAGCAATAAGTCTAATAACCAAAGAACACACTATGACCCCAAGCCCCAATGCCTGGATCTGGAAGCTAGATATATACCCCAAGCCCCAATTAAAGAAAGACGAATTAGTGGAACTGACAGTGGCCTGATGGGCATCTGGCATCAACGGAATAAACTACTCTTCCAAGAAACACCAAATGACCATATCCAAGATCTTTGTCAGTATATTCGTCATCAGCTCACTCAGTGGACGCAAGCGAGAGATTGGTAGGAGGATGAAGAGAAGGACCTAGACAAGAAGATTTGTTCAAAACATAAGTCGAGAAATAAAGTAGGAAAGTGGAAGAAACCCCTTAAACACTATGTTAAACTAAATTTCGACGGATCCAAGATTCGTAATGGAAATGCGGCAGGAGGTTCGATTATAAGGGATAGGAAACTCGAAATTGAAGGGGATAACATCATTGTCATAAAGGTTCTCACCGGAAAACATCGTTGCCCATGGAAAATAGAAAGGACTCTAACAGACATTCTCGTATCCCTACAGGGCTTCGAGTCAGTACGATTCTATCATGATTCATGAGAGTAGGTCTCGTAATTCTGTGGCTGATAAAATTGTTTTCCTAGGCGATAGTCTCTCATGGGAAATCATTTGGAACCACCACGAGCTTCATGCTCTCATCCGAAAGGATGCCCTAGGTGACCCACCCTAAAGGCGTTTCCTGATCCTCACCGGTTCAAAAAAAAAGGTGTTGGATATCAGATATTGTTGTCAAGGTCGGTTTTTATGACAACATACTATACAATGAAAATTATAGATAATTTTGATCCGTTACATGGAACACTCAAAGACTTGTATTGAATGTAGTAGAACATTAAGAAAAAGTGCATTTATGTTGCCTATTAGATGATATTTTTACAATTTAATGTAAATTATGTAATTAGCTCTCTTTCATTCATGATTTACTTTCTTCTTTTTCAATCATATGTATATCGCCATTGGATAAGAATTAAGAATGAGAATCAAAGAACCTCTCCTACTCAAATATTCGCAAGAGATAACATGCTATTTAAATAATCTATGACAAACTAGAGATATAAATTATCAATAAATGGTTCGAATGAAGGTAAGAAATACAATTTAACAAGAAATTCTACGAGTTGAGACTTTGATGTTATCTTAATTGTAGGTTTTTACTTGATATGTATAGATTTGCTACTTTTGTTGAAAAAATTAAAATATAGGGTGATTTTATGTAATTAAGTAAATATTAGGGGTGAGTTTTATATATTTTTAGATTTTTATAGTATAACAAGGTTTCAACACGGAATTTGCAAAACCTGAGGTCGCCACGCGGAATGTCAGAATCCTTTGTGTACCATGCGGAATTCGCAAAACCTCGTGTTTACCATGCGGAATTTCCCTAAAATAAAATTATCTATCTATAAACACCCAAATTGCATATATTTTAAGTATGAATGAAATTATTATATTTATGTGAGTATATTTAATATAGATTGAGGTTTTCAACCAAAAAAAATATATATTATTTGTTTAACTTATATAATTTTATGTTTAAGTGTGTTGTGTACGAGAACAATTAATCTATTGTATTGTCAATTGTCATGCTTAAATGTTACCATATAATGCTTTAATAATAATCTTATTAGGAGCTATTGTTGTTTTAAATAAAATCATATAACATTAATAATATAGATGTAAATTGGTTGATATAATAATATATATTTAAGGAAAAAGAAATTTCATGAGAAACCCAAATGAGTTTGTCCCAATGTGGAAATCATTTTGATGGGATTCTCAAAAATTAATTAAAGAATATACTGTTATATTAAAAGTGACTATTATTATTTAATTGGTGAGAAACCATAATAGTATGGTAGTAATTAACTAGTCATTATTAACATCAAATTGACCGAATTTTGATGGGATTGGACATTTTCCATTACTATAAAATATGGATGAACAAATTTGTTATAGAGGTGAACAAATTGGCTATAGAGCTGAACAAATTATACAATGTTTTATTGCTATAAAATATAAATAAATAAATTGACCATACGGATGAACAAATTTGCCATAGAGGTGAACAAATTGTTTATAGAGCTGAACAGATTATACAATGTTTTATTGCTATAATATATGAATAAACAAATTGGCCATAGAGGTGAACAAATTGGCAATATAGCTGAACAAATTATACAAAGTTCTATTGCTATAAAATATGGATGAACAAATTGATCATGGAGGTGAATAAATTGACAATAGAGTTGAACAAATATGGATGAACAATTTGACCATAGAGATGAACAAATTGCCGATATAGCTGAACAAATTATACAAAGTTCTATTGCTATAAAATATTGATGAACAAATTGACCATAGAGGTGCACAAATTGGCAATAGAGTTGAACAAATATTGATGAATAAATTGACCATAGAGTTGACCAAGTAGACAATAGAGTTGAACAAATATTGTTACCATAGAGGTGAACAGATTGCCAAAGAGAATCAAATTATACAAAGTTCGAGCGCTATAAAATATGGATGAACAAATTGACTATAGAGTTGAACAAATATGGATGAACAAATTGATCATAGAGGTGAACAAATTGGCAATAGAGTTGAACAAATATTGATGAACATGTTGACCATAGAGTTGAACAAATTGGCAATAGTGTTGAACAAATATTGATGACCAAGTTGACCATAGAGTTGAACAAATTGGCAATAGAGTTGAACAAATATTGATGAACAAATTGACCATAAAGTTGAACAAATTGACAATAGAGTTGAATATATATTGATGAACAAATTAACCATAAAGGTGAACAAATTGCCAAAGTGAAACAAATTATATGAACTTCGATTGCTATAAAATATGACATGGATGAACAAATTGATCATAGAGTTGAACAAATATGATTGAACAAATTGATCATAGAGTTGAACAAATCGGCAATAAAGTTAAACAAATTTTGAACGCGCGGTAATTTTCCGGGTTACGCAAAAAATTCGGTCGTGTCGTTTTTTTTTCCTTTTTTTCCTGAGCACTTGATCTCTCCTCATCCAACGGCTCTTGTTTATTCCTATTTTCTATCCTAGCGCTCATTCTTACCGGATCCGGACCCCTATACTATTAATAAAAAACATTGTAATTGATTTTTTTTTTTTGCAAGTATAACTTTTAAATATGATATAATAATTTTTATGCATATAAATCAAATTGAAATTTAAAATAACTATAAACTTTTCTTCTATTATAACAACTTTTAACGAACTTAATTAAATTAAAATATTAATTTTTTTCAATCTCTTTCCCAATAAGAAAAATCCTGTGCAGAGCACGAGGAAGTGTACTCGTTTTTTTTCTTTTTGGTGAAAAGTCACTGTACTAGTTAATACTCCGTATTATAGACATATTAAACAAAACATATTAAGTTAAACTTTGAAAATAGCTTTTTTTACACGAATATAGCACGGCAGGACTTCTAGTTACAAAAATATTAAACTTTCTCAACACTTTTTAAGGAGAAAGGTCAGACTCGTTGTAAGAATATTCCTATACTAATATAACATTACTTAAGATATAAAATATGCTGATGCTATACTTCAACCAAAATAAATATATGCTGATGATATAAGATATCCAAGTTAAGCATGATATATAGAATTCTAGAGAGGATTTACAAATCATCAAGCATTTACCAAAACCAGCATTACCCTAGCATATGCGCTTCTTGCAAAAAATTACCATGAATATTGCTACTTCTAACTAAAAACCCATCAGCTATCAAAAGCTCAAAAGCATGGTAACATCAGCCTCTTTTCGTTTGCAAACTCCAGGCGATCTCAAGTGCAAACATCGTCAGTTTCACATGGCTGTTCATCATCAGCATCCTTCAGCTCAGTGATAAACAACACTTCCTCCTCTTTATCACTCACGTTCACAGTGTCAACCCCCTCTTCATCATCTAATACTTCAATAGAAGGTTTTTGGTTCAGCTCTGCTTCCACGGATGAATCAGAGTTGTAGCCTTCAGGTTCTTCCTCATCAGTGGAATCATCAGATGAATCAGAGTGGTATTTCATTATATGTGCAGGTTGAGAAGTCACATCCGGGTTTACGTTCGCATCATCAGCAGCAACAGCATTATCTTCTTTCTTCTTCTTAGCACTTCGACTTTGGATTAGATAGTGAGCTATGGATTTGTGACCTTGTTCAATTACCTGGGGTGAGCAGTGGCAAGAAGTAACATAGCATGAATTAGTATAAATTACACAGTTCATTGTTATGGAATTAAATTTGATCAGATTGAAACCTTCTCGTAAACACAGACAACGGGAGCCCATCCTTTTGCTCTTCTGCAACGGCTGCAGTTGCATATATCCCGGCAGCACGGGCATGACCAATTGAGATTCTCATTAACCTCCAACACATTCTCTCCATATCTAAATATAGATCAGCAGATGAAGAAAAGCACTTTAAGCATATTATGTTTAAGCTTGCACAAGGGAGCATCACGACATATATCAAGGGTAAATCATATGAAAATATTCATCAGAGGTTGAAGTGATATCAACAAAGAATGTTTAAACTTTCCTACTGTGTAAAATATTAGTTACTCCCAACCACTAAAATTTAGGCATTTCATCTCAACTCAATCTCATCTCAGCAGCATTACATGTTTAGTTATCTTTCCATTTTTCCATGGAATTAGAAATCATGAGAATCACGTTTCTTAGTTTAGACAATCAACTGAGGTTTATAAGCAACTGCTTTAAGATCAAATAGAAATTGAATCATCAGCTACTTTAGTCAAACCTATAAAACACAACGGCACACAATGGAAAGCTTTGGAAAAAGCAAAGCCATAAACTGAGCCATAGAAAGAAACTTGGTAAAATGGGTTGACGATTCACCTCATATATAAGCAATCCCCACAAAGCTGCCCTTGTGCTGACTTGCATTTGCGACAAATTGAGAAATTGCCAACAGTTTTTTGCCTACACGTAAAAACAAGGTGTTAAATGTATAGATAATGGAAAGAATTCTAAGAGCTAATACAATAATATAGCAGACATTACACATAAATAAAAAGGCAAAAGATGGCAATGAACCTGCATTGGTGGCACATCTTGCCATTGAGAGGATCATACAAGCGATCACCATCTTCCCCATAGCCATCCACATACAAAGTCCAAGACTTGTCACAGTCTCCCAAAAGCTTTTCATGCTCCTCGGTATACACCTCAGGTGCCCATGCTTCTGGGACATGGATGCCCATGCTTTCCAGCGTTCCCTCGTTCTTGAAATACGAAACTCGGCCCACCTCCTTTAACCTTCATTCAGAAGGGCCGATCAAATGTTAGACTTCAACCACATTCCCCCAGGTAAAAGCATGCAAGATGAAATTTATTCCATTCATATCTTAACGCAATCCATTCATATCTAAACACACTGTTTTCAGATCTCAAATAAGCAATAGTGTGTACGAGAAACGTTGAATCACATAATATATCATCATTCTCCCCTTTCATTGACAATTATTGACAAAATTAGCAACTCGCTAAATAGCGATTAGGTTACAGACCTAGGGTTTCATCCTCATTTCCCCCCAAATCAACCACCAAATACAAACGCTAACCCTCGCAAACGATAACAAAGCAACACCAACACAAACCCTAGAAATACAGAAAATGAAATCCGTTACCTGTCAGATCTTCTAGAGCGTTCGTACGGCGCGACAAAGGAGCGAGTAACGGAGGGCTTCCTCTTCTCATAAGGACGACGTCGGGGCAGAACCGGAGGCTGAAACTTCTGCGAGAGGCTGAAAATCCCGAGCTTCTCCATCTTCTCCTTGTTCTCCCTCATTCTCTGCTCTCTGATCCGCTCGTACTCCGGAACCTCATCCTCCTCCTCCTCCTCTTCGTCGTCGGTTACTTCGACCACGTCCTCCTCCTCCTCCGACGACTCCACTCGGCTCAGTCTCGCTCTCCGACGAGGAGCGAGATTCCGAGCCCTAGGGCGACGGCTCGGTCGCTTGGGCTTCTTCCTGGGGGGAGAACGATCGTGTTCTTCTTGTTGGGGCCTGGGAGCTCTCTTCCGCAAGGTCATCGCCATTGTTGGGAGTGGAGGAATTGCTTGGAAGCTTCTAGTGTAAGCTACCGGGTACCGTTGGCCGTCCTCGCTTTTTATAGGGAAGTGGAAGCGTACGGCTGCTTGTGGATTTGTTTCATTTCTTCCCTCCTGTTTTGTATTTTTGTGGGAGCCTTTTTCAATTTTAATTTTTCGTCGCCCGCCGATTTGATAAAAGTTGAAATGTGACCGACCATTAGCAAGTGAAATTTATGGTTAGGCTTGGCGCTTTGATAAGTGGAAATGAAATTTATGATTAGGCTTGGCGCTTTGATTAGTCAAGTGAAATTTATGATTAGGCTTGGCGCTTTGCCATTTGGCCGTGTGCTACCCCAATGGCAATTGTACGGAAACCGTTTCGAATTCTCCTTGTAAATTGCACTCCGTAGTTATTTTGTAGGTGTTTTGTAAATTGAACAAAACCACCACTAAAATGGGTGTTTATGTAAGTCTCAATATTTTTTAAAAAATACCTCCAAAATAGGATTTTGTGTATAAAATCACTTATAAAATTCAAAATTGATAATCGTCCATAAAATAACTCTATGAACATATAATCGTCCATATCAATAAACTTTAAATGAAATTTAGCAATTACTCCATCCATTTCAAAATACTTGATCATATGCTCACTTTTTTTTGTTTCATAATACTTATCTATTTAACATTTTTCCTCTTTCTTTACATTTATATTCTATCTTTATCATAATCATTACACTTTTTCATATTTCTATAAGCAAATAATTAACTCTACATTTGATATGGGTAATATAGGAATAACAATTTTTTCTTAATATATGTGCAATGACCAAATGGTCAAGTATTTTGAAATGGATGGAGTATATAAAAATATCTCTTCAACTACATATTTTCAATTTATCCCCTGATTTGGAAATAGGTTAAAAGGGGGAAAGTAGAAGAGAGGATAATAGGTGAAGAAGAGAGAAAATGTATGAAAGGATGGGATTTATATTAAAATTGTTTTTTATAAACAAATCAGGCAAAGGGCCCAAGAACAAGAAAACAGAAAAGAAATTAGAGGATCACAGAATGGTTAACAATCCGTCCTCTAGCATCATCGTCCTAAAAAGAAAGCGAAATTAAGGGAGGTTCAACAAGAAAATGGAATTCGAGGGGTAAGGCATGGGCATGCCTCGTGAGGGATTCGGAAACATAATTAGCTTTCCTAAAGAAAATCAAACAAAAAAAATTGTTTATATGGCATAGGCGTGCCTCTCGAGGAAGTCGGCAACATAAATATTGTTTGGATGGAAGAGAAAGTAAAGTAATGGGTTTTACATATATTGTTTGTGGATGATAGTAAGTGAAAGGAAATAAACAAAAAAAAATTAAAATATTTTGATCTTTTTATTTTAAATTAAAACATGTTTTACAATCCACCCAAATTATGTCACTATTTAGGGATTCACTTTCCTTTAAATTCACTTCTTATTTTTCTTCCCTCTCGACGTCACTTCCTAGCTCCAGACCTTTTTATTAATTCACCCAAACACATGATTAATTTTTCCTTCCATTCTCATCCCCCATTTTTATCAATTCCTTCTTAATGTCTAGAATCTAACGAACTTCTAAAGCTAGAGTGTTTAACCCATCCTATGGGTAAGTGTAGGCCTTACATGCGTTTTATATTTTTTTTGTATGTTGATTGTATTAATAAAAATATTGAAAAAGATTATACATAGTTATAAATAAATTGTGTAAGTAAATATTAATATCAGTTGTAAGTTTTTGTTATCGTTGTATGTTTTTTGTGTATGTTAATAGACTTTATTTTATATTAACAACAATTTTAATTCATCACATTTCAAACAGCAAAATTAAGTAAATATAAGTTGTAAAATTAATAAAATAAAGTCTATTAGTGATGTGTAATCCAACTTTTCTAGTTTTATAAGAAAGCTAATCTAATTCTAACCAAAACCTAAGAAGTTCATTTAAAATGTAAAGTATTACAAATATTAATTACAATTGATAAAGGGTCATGTATTCGTAACACACTAAACTTGATTTTAAAAGAACACCAAATTTACCAAATTTGCAAATCAACCCCTCCCTCTCAAACTCACTTCTCTCTCTTTTTTTTCACTCCTCTAGCCTCCTTGCAACACTTCTATAATCTGGAATCATGAAAACCTTCAACTAAACGGTGTTTTTGGACTATTTTGAATCATGCACTGATTATTATTCACTAATTTACTTGGTTTTTATATAAAATTCAAAAGAATCCAACTCTATTATCTTTGATTGTAAATGTTAGGGTTTTGTTTGTTCATTGACAATTGTATCTGAATTTGAACGCAGATCGTTTATCGGACTTACATGAGAAGGCAAAATTAATGTTATGGCATACTCAATTGCATGAATTTGGATAAATCTGTACTGAAATCAAGTTGGGTATATAATTTCGGTTTAGGGTGTTAGGTCTGCGACGAAAAGACCGATCGGAGGGGGCTTGTGATGTTTAAGTCGGTGCGTGGAGGCTAGTGTTTGCTTCGGTGGCCGGCGGGGATGGTGGTTGTGCTGTTCGAAGACGTATGGTGGTCGACTGCTCGGTGGTGCCTGCTGGTTGTTTGAGAGGAAGAACGCAAGATAGCCAAGGGAGCAAGGTGGAAAATTATGGGAGGGACTAATCTATAAATAAATAGAGTTAATGTTTTTTTTATCACTTTTAATGTGTTGTAAATACAGTAGTATTTATGTTGATAAATTGTGATAACTCTCTTTCTAGAAGGATAATTACGTAAATTCTCTTATTTGTTTCAATATGTTATGGTTTATTCATTTCGGTAAGTTAAAAGAGGAATGTACAATTAACTTATAGTAAGTTAATGAGTCTTATTAAAATAAAAATATTAGGACCTTATTATTATAAAAGCTAACCGTGTTAAAGATTCAAACATGGAGAATTTTTTTCAATAACAAAAAGGGAACAAACTATATACATGAGTTAATTATTTTCTTAAGTGTTAGAAAACCGATTCGTGTTTTGATGCTTCCAAACCGAAGAGGTTGCCCATGAAGTCATCGACGCCAGTTTCCAGGTCAAATCGCATGCGAATTTGCGAGAAAGGAAATAACGTGTTTTTGTTTAAGGCAATTGCGTGCATCATATCTCAAGGTGTTTTTAAGGCAAGAGCAAGTTCACAGAGAAGGAAAATCATCAAGAGATCAAGGAAGATATTAAGGATGAGTTTATTATGTCTTGCGAGTTCCTTTATGGAAAGATTGTGTAGAGATTGTGTGAGATTCATGCCTTACTTGTTTGGGCTGAATCAAGCACCATTTTAGTTGGTTCTCTTTATATAGTTTCGTGGGTACATTGTAGGAACCAAGGAGCAAGAGGCAAAATTGTAATTGCGAGTGTTGTGTAGAGTGAGATCGTGAGATTCGGTCTTAGGAGGTTAAGTGTTTGACCGAGTTGTATTGAGTGAGGATTAGGCTAAAGCAAGAGTACTTGCTAGAGTGTGTGAGATTCACATCTAGGAGTAGGAACACCTTGTAATCCGAGAAAGCAATATAACGAGCGAAAGTGCTCTTCAAGTCTCTCTAGGTTGGAGCTTAGAGGACAAGTGGTTTTTCCCTATACAAACTAGTTGGTTTGTAGAAGGTTTTCCACTCTAAATCATCGTGTTCAAGCTGGAAACATTTAAGTCTTTCTTGCGTTTTATTCCGCTGTGTAAACACTTGTTGTTGACTCTGTTCGCCGACATCGTAGGTGTCGACGACTTCTTAAATACTAACACAGATCCTACATTAAGAATATTGTTTTGAATTAAAAATGATTTATACAGTTTTTATAAGCTAAAGAAAAAGAACCATAGAATGATAAAATTTAGCGAATAAATAAATGAAAGTTATAAGTTATAATGGCATTTTTTTCAATTTATAAAATTAGAGGGATTTTTTTTGTAATTTTGGTCAATAATTATTGAACCCGACGACACTCATCTTCTACCTTGGGTTATACGTTCGAATTTTCAAGCCTCCTTAATTTCTTCGTTTCTCAAAAAACATTCATTTCGTAAAAAGCTATGGAAAGCACATAATATTCTGTTAGTACATGAAATATGTCGGTGTACAAGTTTCAATTCCTTCTTCAATGACCTTCTTCTCCAAGCCTCCTTCAATGACCTAGACCTGCAAAACAATGGACAAAGGGCGCGGGGACCCCCTAATCCACCTCCGATGCCTAAGTCAGTAGAGTATTCGCAAGGGTAAACAGTAGAGAGAGGCGCAGGGTAGGGCTATCACAAGCGATGATCAGCCCCTCTAGGGTAGTTTTTGTATATCCTTTCTACATGGCCAAGCCATGTATTTATAGTGGAGAGAGAGAGCTAGGGTTAATTCCTTGGAGCCCAATCAATAATTCTATCTTCTTAAATAGGATAGAACTAGTTGTACCCGTCGTGCCATGCACGACATGTATATTTAAATTTATTTTTGGATATATAATAAAATAGTATATTAATGTGAAATTTTAATAAATGCCTTTAACATAATTTTGTTTCATTTAATATTAGAAGTTTTTAATTTTTTTATGATTGATTGAGAATATATTATTATGCAAATTACGTACTTATATTTTATAGTCAATAAAGTACATTATTATGCAATTTAGATTTACTTATATTTAGTATGTAAAGCACCAACTTGATCTACCCAAATTAAATGTAGTTATTCAATCATATTATTTAATGAATAATATTTTGCCTCTATATGCATTAATAGACCAAAAAATATATCTTATTAAAATATAATATAAATATAATATAACAAATAACTTAATTATAAACTAAACTATTAAGAACAAACAACATAGCTACATGCAAAATAACTACAAAATAAAATATATGATAACCTGAATTAGTCAACATTAACGACGTAGAATGATGTACGTGAATATAATTGGTCTTATCTTTTATTCAATATTATTTTCCTCAACTTAAAGATAGATAGATATATTGATGTGATGATTTTCGAATTAAAGATAGATAGTATGACTTTAAAGATAACATTGAGGATTATATAATTAAGGAAAATAAAAGATATAAAATTGTTATTATCTATTTGAGTTGGAAAAAAATAATAAAATTAAGCGGGATCAGAATCAACGTGATGGCTCGAAATTGGCCGGCTAGATTGCATTGTTGATATTTTCATACTATATTATTTACGGCTAGATATTGTATGGATAGATACTGTTGATAAGGTAGTTAATTATAAGATTGAAAATTTACATAGCAAAATTATGGTAGTTAATTAAAAGACTTTTAAAATTATTTTGGTTAACTATCTAGTGGGGCCAGAATCAACGTGGTGGCTCGAAAACGGTCGGTTTTTATAATATATATTGATTATCATATGTATACTTTGTTTTATGAAGACACTTATTTTTCGGATTATAAAATGACATATATAATTCTTGTATATCATCATATATATAAATAAATTTTTATTTATGTATTTACTTTTTATACATACATAAACATATATATAAATAATTGTTGAAGAATGAAGTAAGATAAGATGCATTATCACATTTTATTAACAATTGGTAAAAATATTTTGGCATTTAAGTTAAATTACGTAAACTAACTTATATAATAAAATGAATAAGTTTAACTAAAATTCAGATTAATATATTATATTATAAACAATATAGACAATATTTAAATAGAAAATCAAATTATCTCGTATATATATGTTATTTTTTCTGAAAAAATAATTAAATAATAAGTATATAATAATGTAAGGAAAATGTGAGCGAATTATTAGCTTAATTAAGAAATCTATCTTTTTTTTCTAAAGGGTAATCAATATGCAATATTAGGGATATATATGTTAAATATAAACATATACTTTTTTTTATTGATATTTTAATATGATATGATAGTAAAAATGTACTTAATATATTATTTTAATAGAATGAATAATTGTCTTATATATGTGGTAGAATTTTCTACCATTGATGATTTAAAAAAATACCATAATAAAATTGCGAAAATAATTTAAAGTTAATATGATATTTAATTAAATGGGAAAAATAATATAATCATGATTTATAGATTGTGAGGAAAAAATAATTTTTTAAATAAAAGGTTTATGATAGATCTATGTATTAATTAAATGTGTATAATGATAAGATAGATATTTATATATTTGGATAGAGTTATTAGTTAAACAACACAAATTCTAATATAGAACTAATATTTTAATTAAGTATTTATAAGATTATGATAAAATCAAGATTTAATAAGATAGATTTTTAAAAAAGGGGGTGATGTGGCGCAATATGGTGGCAGATTTGCTTCCGCTTTAGTATATAGTAATAGATCTTCCAACTACTTGGATAACTACTAGGATTTAATAGGCTAATAAAGATATTTATTAGATATGCTTACCTGGCTGGCGAAGATATTATCCTTAATTAATGGGGTAAATTTACCCACCTACAAATGCCCCACCTACGTCTTCGTTGCGTGACTAAGATGTAGGTACTCTAGGATTGACTTGGAGGGACTTATATGGATTAGGAGATTGGTGCCTTTGCACGTTCATGAGCGAGTGTCATGAGAACCCCCGTGAGCGAATATCACGGTCCCACCCCCCGTGAGCGAATATCACGGGGCTCCGCGAGCGAATATCGCGGTCTGTGAGCGAATATCACGGGAACATCCGTGAGCGAATATCACGGGAACAACCGCCGTGAGCGAATATCACGGGAACTACCATGAGCGATTATCACGGGAACATCCGTGAGCGAATATCACGGGAACAACCGTCGTGAGCGATTATCATGGGAACTCTATGGGGGCCAGCCATAGTCCGTGAGCAAATATCACGGGGACCACCGCGAGCGACGGGAACAAACGCCGTGAGCGAATACACGGGAACCGCCGTGACGAACTATCGCGGGTAACGTCGTGAGCGAATACACGAGAACCACCGCGAGCGACGGGAACAAACGCCGTGAGCGAATACACGGGAACCGCCGTGACGAACTATCACGGGTAACGTCGTGAGCGAATACACGAGAACCACCGCGAGCGACGGGAACAAACGCCGTGAGCGAATACACGGGAACCGCCGTGACGAACTATCACGGGTAACGTCGTGAGCGAATACACGAGAACCACCGCGAGCGACGGGAACAAACGCCGTGAGAGAATACACGGGAACCGCCGTGACGAACTATCACGGGTAACGTCGTGAGTGAATACACGAGAACCACCGCGAGCGACGGGAACAAACGCCGTGAGCGAATACACGGGAACCGCCGTGACGAACTATCACGGGTAACGTCGTGAGCGAATACACGAGAACCACCGCAAGCGACGGGAACAAACGCCGTGAGCGAATACACGGGAACCGCCGTGACGAACTATCACGGGTAACGTCGTGAGCGAATACACGAGAACCACCGTGAGCGACGGGAACAAACGCCGTGAGCGAATACACGGGAACCGCCGTGACGAACTATCACGGGTAACGTCGTGAGCGAATACACGAGAACCACCGCGAGCGAGTACGCAGGAACCTCCTACGTAGCTAGCATACGAGGAGTCTGTTAGTTCGATGAACTAACGTAGCGCTTATATTTTTTTTTATGCAAGACTCTTCTAATGCAAAAACCGATAACAAAAGTAAACATGAATGACATGATCCTAAAAATTAAGCTAATGAAAGAAAAACAACCTAAGGGCCTCATCAAAAAACCTCATGGGAAAAAGAGTGCCCCTGCCTACATGAATCCTAGTCCCGGGATCCCCGCGCATAAGGGTCCGAGCATTCGTGGTCGTGCCTGCTTAGGCCATGGCGACGATTTATCCTCTTCAAGGCGAATTGGTTATTTATCATCTTCGAGGCGAATCGGTCATTTACCCTCTTCAAAGCGGACCGGCTGTTTATCCTTTTTAAAGCGAATTGCCCCTGCCACGATCCCGCGCTCGCGGAACGACCCGCGACTTTGCCCCAGAAAGGGGGTTCCACGCTCTGGACCGAAATCGCGGTCGCGGCTTGGGGACCCGCGGTCGCGGCCTGGTGACCCGCGGTCGCGGCCAGGTGACCCGCGGTCGCGGTACGTTAAATCGTGGGTGTCGCTTTGATCTCGCGGGCGTGGTTGCTCGGTCCGTTGCTTTTCCTTGATTCGCCCCCGCGCTTGCACTTGGAAGCCTTTGACCCGCTTGCTCCCTTGATCCCATGATGAGCATTCTTCCATCATGGGGCTCTTACGCTCGGGTGGGGCGTGAGGCGAGGAAGGCGACTTCCTTCTCGCCTCGCGATCAGCTTCTTCTAAGCGCACATGTCGGCAGACGCACTCTCGCAATCCATTGATGGTGGAAGGAGGATAGAGTATCAATTCCTCCCTCAACTTGCTTCCGAGCGGGAGAGCTCTTTTAAAAACGGCTAGTGCGGCTTTCTCACCGCATCCCCAAACCTCGGTGTAACATTCCATGAAACGATTCGAGAAGTTGCGCAAGCTCTCGTCTTGATTCATCTCGAGATCAAAGAGCGTGTCAAGGGACGCTGCGTCTCGGTGATTGGCGATGTAACGCTCGACGAATAAAGTGGCAAGTTGTTTCCATGTTCGTATTGACCCGGGTTCCAAGCCTTGGAACCACCTGAGAGATCCTTCAATGAGGCTGCTTGGGAACATCTTACACATCATGGCTTCTTTGGATGCCCACAACGTCATCTTGTGCGAGAACAAGGCTATGTGGCTTATGGGGTCCGAATGCCCGTCGTAAAGATCGAAGGTTGGTGGAGAGAATTTTGCCGGGGGCTTGGTTCGCAAGATCTCTTCGCTGAATGGTGTCGATGTCACCATTGCTAACCTGCGCTCGGCCTGCTCTTGCGCTGATTGCAAGGTTCCTCTTTGCGATTTTAAGAGTTCGAGTAACCTCTTCTCAGTGCGCGTGAAAGCCCGGTCCTCTCCTTCATGCTCATCCCTACTGCCGCAATCATGAGTCGAATTGGGGTTTCCGGGAGAGCCATGACCTTCGTCTTTAGGTTTGCCGAACCCATCGCGACGTTCGCTCAAACCGCGGTCGCGGGCGCTTGGGCCGCGGTCGCGGAGTCTTGGACCGCGGTCGCGGGTTGTCAGACCGCGGTCGCGGTTGCCGCCCCGGCAATTTTCGCGATCGCTAGGGTCCTCCGAATCATCCGAGATCGAATCCTCGGGTCGAGGGTGGCTCGCAGCTTGCGATCTCTTGGGCAAGGGTGGCTCGCTCCGAACCCCCCTCAAAGCCCGCTTCAATTTCGCGATTTCTTCTAGGGCTTGGTCCAAGCGAGACCTAACCTGTTTGCATTCTGACCGCGTCACCTCGTCCTCTCTTAGAGTACCGGCCAGGGTATGGATGACCTCGTCATCCTGCTCGCTCCTGGTGGAGGATTATGCCTCAACCCTGCCGCTTGGATTGGCGTGAATCGTTTGGCCCATCACGTACCGCGAATTAGGGTTTTCGCGATCGGGCTCAGGCTCGCGAGTTCGCAACTCGCGGTCACGGTTTGGTTCTGCGATTGCGACCGCGCTTTCAGGTCTACCGCGGATCTCTTGGCCTAGATTTGCTTCGACTTCAGCGATGCGTATCCATAATTGAAGATTTCACTAAATTATATCGTTAACAAATCTTGCCAAAAATAAGGATGATACATATTCATCTTTATCAAATACAACAAATCATATCTTTATCAAATCTTTCTAAAACAATACGTGTGAAATTTCACAATTTCCTATTTGGATGGAAAGTTAGGTTGCAAATTTTTTTAATCCAGTTTGTTACTTAGAAGACAATAAAGATTACCAAAAATATATTTCCGGATTTTTTTTTTCAAACCAAAATTGTCTACATTCTAATCAATCAATATATAAAGATTACCAAAAATATATTTCCGAATTATTTTCCCACCACGTTGCGCCACGTCAGCATTTTCAAACCAAGACTATATATTAGAGAAAACTTTGTTTTCTATATTAAAAATATGTAAGACTTTATTTTTACAATAAATAATATCAAAACTTCAAAAAGAACACAGATTACGATCTGATCTTGAATTAGAAATATTCTAAAAAATAAAAATTACTAATATGTAATTTTATCCTTTACAAATATGTCAAGATTTAATTGGAAATCCATCATAGTCGGGTAGTGAAATCATTTTGTTATCAAATCCTACTAAAACGAAGATCACGATAAAATCATGAATTAAAAAATATTCCGTAAAAATGAAGATCACGATTTAATCATTAGATATGATATTATCCAAATTTGCTCATTTCTAACCAATTTTTAAATTTTCAAAAAAAGTGTCATATCTTCAACATATCTTACATTTTGTTTTTTTTTTGTATTATGGTAGTTTTTTTTTTTTTTTTGCAAAAGCATATCATGGTGGTTCTATTGATTTCAAAAGCAATTTCTTAAAAAAATAAAAGGTACAAATTCACCCCTTTATGTATCATGACAATTATATCAAATTATATTAGATTTTTAAATCGTTATATAATTTATTCTATTTTATAGTATGATTAAAAATATAATATGATTAAAAGTATATACATACATAAAGATATTTTTTTGGTCTATACATACATATAGAGGCAAAATACTATTCACTAAATATTATGATTAAAATGACTACATGTTTAGTATGAGTATATCAAGTTGGTGCTTTGCACACTAAGATATAAGCAAATATAAATTGAATAATAACGTATTTTATTGACTATAAAGTAATAAAGTATAAGTATGTGATTTGTATAATTAACATATTTTCAATCAATCATTTAACAATTAAAAACTTTTAATATTCGATAAATCAAATTATATTAAAACTTTTATTATACATTTCACATTTATATTATATTTATTATATATCAAAATAATTTTAAAAAGACAAGTCGTGCATGGCACGACGGGTACGACTAGTTACTTGCTTGTTTCTGTAGTCTAAACAACCTTGCTCGCTTTGCTTGTTTTACATATTTAAGTTATCATTGCTCATGCTTGCCTAGTATTTTTTTATTTCCTTATTTAACATATTAAACAACTTAGGAATCTCTTTATGGTTATAATAAGGGGTATTTCTCATGCCTCCATCAATTTATCATATAGAAGTAATCACATATTAGTACTACTCCTATGTGGATAGTAATTCATTCGTTTTGTAGACGATGTTAGGTGTATTCATCATCATACAAATAATGACCTCGTTATCGATGTAGTTTTTTTTATCATTAGTAGGCTACGTTACTATGAATTTAGATATCAATGTGTGCTCCCGCTTATGTGACCTTGTATAATATTAGCCTAGTAGTTGCTTAATGTGGACTTAGAGTAGATACAAGGGTGGACGTCTCTAGTACTCAAAACAACTCTTTATAACTATAATAGGATGACCATAGACCCTCGTGATCTCGCCTCATCCAAAAATGAGGGATGTTGCGCCTAGCTAGCATTTTAATTGTTAAAGTCTAGAAGTTGTTAAATTCGACAAGTGTCAAAAATATATGAAAACTGATGTCTCTCATTTTGGTGTTGTTTTAGTGGTTAATTTCCCTTGTAAATATGTGTTTTTCATTCTCTTCTTTGTAGTTTCGTTTCCTTTTTAGCTTAGTTCCCGGTTTTCTTCAAGAGTCGGAAACTATGCGAGTTTGTTTGTTTTTTTGGTAAAATGGCAAGAAAGAGGACCATTTCGAGGAGCTAAGGAAGGAGCCAAGTCAAGGAGTGCAAGAGCCAAGCTAAGAATGAAGTGGAACCAAAGGAAACCAAGGAAGAAGGCAAGGATCGAGGCCCTGGACCGAGTTACACCCATGTCGGGCCCGAGATCGAGCAACCAGAGCCAAGACCGACATTCCCAACGTCGGGCCCGATGTCGACCCGTGTCGGTCCAAGTCGGCGCATGTGAGGATTGTTCCCCAAGGCATATTTTTAGCAACTTTCCACATTTGCCCCTTTCTAAATTGGGATTCCTTGGTCCCCAATCCAAGAGGAAGGTTAAGAGAGGTGATTAGTGATCAAATCAAAGTGTGGAGTGTGAGGGGGACGAGTGGGACACACACACCAAACCCAATTTCACTCTCAAAGGCTCAAGGAAGACTTGGAGAGTAAGGAGAAGAAGGAAGAAGGAAGAGAAGGAGAGGTCGTTGGAGAAGAGAGGAGGATTTGTGAGTTTTGTACCTTGTTTTGCTTAGATCAAGTAGATTTGAACTTGGATTTTGTAGACATCTTTGAGTTTGAATGCAATTGGAGTTTGATTGGATGATGTTGATTGAGATTTGCTTGATTTCCATTTTGTTTATGCTTTTCTCTTACCACATGGAGTAGATTCCATAGTCTTGGGCTATGGGGGAATCCCCCTAGCTAGATTTGGGTAGAAAACCCCAATTCCATAGCCTTGAGTGCTTGATTTGTGAATCCTCTCTACATTGAGCTTCAATTCTCTTGTGAAAGCAAGGGATCTAGAGCTTGTGTTTGGTAAGAGTAAGCGAAAGTGGTCTCTATCTCATCACAAGTCTCTAGCATCGAAGGTGAGTGAAAACTCCCTTGGGTCGAGGTGTAGATTGGAGGGATTTGAGGCGAGCAACCTCGATCTCATTAGAATCAAACACTTATTGGCTGAATTGAGGTAGAATATCCAAGTCTAGTTGGGGGAGGAACCCAAAAATCCAAGACCGATCTACTTATTTGCTAAGACCGAGATACCCAGCACCTCGGGCCCGACTTGACCAACGTCGGTCCCGTACAAATTGATCTCGATCCTACCTCGGACCGAAGTGACCCTGTGTCGGTCCGAGGAGATCTCGCTTGTTTTCCTTCGTTTGTCTTTATTTTCTCCTCTTTTTAGTCTTTTCGGGTACTCTCGACGCACGAACTCCCGTGTGTTCGACACCCTACCTCTTTACTACAAGTGAGGTTCGGTTTTATAAATTTAAATTGTGAGACCCTCCGATTCCCGGACCGATCAGAATTTTGGCGCCGTTGCCGGGGAGTTCTACTTGTTCGAGGTACCCATCTTTGTTGAGTCTTTGATTTTGGTAGTGATTTGGGTGAGGGATTAGCCCAAACCCCTTGTTTGTTTTGATTTGGTTTTTGTTTGTGTCTTTGGTTGTAGGTGCATGCGAGCTAGTTCCGTCCGAGGAACCCTTGAGCTCGACTTTGTGTGTGACCCGGAGAGTATTCTAAGGCAAGCCCGCAAGAAGAAGAGGATGGCGGACCAAGCCCGAGATGAGGAGTTCGAAAGGATGAGAGCCGACATGGCTCGAATGCAAATTGAGATGGCAAATCGAGATGCCGAGGCCCGTAGAGAGAGGGAGCAAAGGATAAGGTTGGAGGCCCAAATCAACACTCAATCCCGGAATGCTAGACAATACATGCATCCGGAGTTGAAGGTCCCGGAGCCGGCCATCGTCTTGCCGGAGGTGTCGAGGAATTTTGAGATAAAAACTCAATTTATCTCACTTATCAAGAGAGCAATTCCAAGGGAGGCCGAATGAGTGTCCGATCGAGCATGTGAAGCAATTCAAGGACCTTTGTGAGACCATTTCCACGGACGATGAGACGCTTGAGTATGTGCTACTCAAAGCCTTCAAGTGGTCTTTGGGAGGCAAGGCTTTGCATTGGTTGGAGAGTCAAGCACCTCGATCCATCACATCATGGAGGGCCCTAAATGAAGCATTCTTGATGAAGTTCTTCCCGCCCACCAAGACGACGGAGCTTAGAAGGAAGATTGCTAGTTTCCAACAAGGAGCTCATGAGCCACTTTTCGAGGCGTGGGATAGATTCAAAGAGATGTTGAGGGCGTGTCCGACACATGGTCAACAACCCTATGTCCTTCAAGACATCTTCTTCCAAGGGATCAACACCGCCACAAAGGATAAATTGAACCTCCATACCGATTGTGGGTTCATTGACTTGCCGCCGGAACAAGCATGGGAGTTGTTGGACAAACTCTCGGATTATGAGGCGATGTATGGTGCGAGCAATGTGAGCAAGGAAGCTAGAGTCCATGGAGAAGGTCCGAAGAAGCTTTACGATCCCAAAAGTGAAGAGGTGGACAAAGATGTGAAGATCCAATTCTTGGAGGATGAATTGAACAAGATGAGGAGGAAGATGAGTTATGCCCAACAAACCACAAGAGCATGTGAAGAGTGTGGTTCCTTGAAGCATGGAGCACAAGAGTGTCCAAATGAGCGCCAAGTTCGGTTGGCGGAACAAATTGAGGAGGCTCATTATGTCCAAAGAAATTTCGGAGGAAGATCCAATTTCAACAATGGAGGAAGGTGGAACCAAGGGCAAGCTAGTGGCTACAACAACAACTTCAACAACAACGAGCCAAGAGCCCAACAACCACCATACCGACCTCCGGGGTTCTATGAGCAAACTCCACAATGGGCACAAGAGATGAGAGGCGAGTTCAAGGAATTGGCTTCCCAATTCAAGGAGTTTGGTGTGTGGAGAAGGCAAGTGGACAACCAAATTGTTCACATGGCGAATCAACTTCCAAGAGAGGAAGGGAGACTCCCGGGCCGACCCGAGGAGAATCCCCGTGCCCCACAACAACAAAACGAAGTTCGAGCCATAGCATTAAGGAGTGGACGGAGTTTGCCCGAGCCACAAGTTCCAAAACCGAGAGAAGAGAGTCGGACCGAGGTTCCCAGCAACTCGGGCCCGACGTTACCAGAAGTCGATCCTGTAGACGGAGGAAGTCCCCTGGAGTGGACCGAGGTTGAACCCAACTCGGGCCCAACTTGCCCTGAAGTCGGCCCGACGTGCCCAGATGATCTTTGCCTTGGGACCGATGTCCCTGAAGTCGGTCCCGAGATAATTCCATCGTCGGTCCAGGGTGGATTTGTTGAGAAAGATCGATCCAAGGAGGTTGATCCAAGCAAGAAGCAAAGTGGCACTACCCTTCCATATCCTATGAAGAAGCCCAAGGAGATTGTTGAGGGCAAGTTCAAGCGGTTCTTGAAGCTTTTGCAAGGCTTGAACATTACCATTCCTTTCACCGATGCTCTAAGTGAGATGCCATCTTATGCAAGGTTCTTAAAGGAAATCTTGAGCAAGAAGAGGTCAATCGTTGAGATGCAAGACGAGGTGAAGATATTGGAGCTACCTCAAAAGCTTGGTGATCCCGGAAGATTTGCCATCACCATAGGGATTGGATCCCAAAACTTCAAAGCTCTTTGTGATCTAGGAGCAAGTATTTCGGTTATGCCCATGAGCATATGGAGAAGGGCTAACCTCGGAGATATGGAGCCGGTTGATATGAGTCTTACCATGGCCGATGGTTCTTCAACAAAGGCCACCGGAATTCTTGATGACGTCCCGGTTAGAGTGGGAAGATATTTTGTGCCCGATGATTTTGTGATCTTAGACATGAAAGAAGATCCGATGGTGCCCATTATTCTCGGAAGGCCGTTTCTAGCTACGGCGGGTGCCAAGTTTGACATGAGGAATGGGAAAGTCACCTTTGAAATTGGAGAGGAGAAAGTGGAGTTCCATTTCAACAAGGCCCTTAATGAACCGGACGCATTGGCGATTTTGAAGTTAGAGGAAAATGCCAAATGCAAGAGGGAGAAGTTGGAGTCCACAAGAGAGGAAGCACCATTGAGAGACCATGATATGATCGATGCTCAAATCCATGATGAGACAAGAGATGGAGATAACCCACCAAATCATGAAGAGTATCCTAATCTATATCCTTTTGATGTGGGAGATTCTTTCATTTGCTTAGATGATTTGAAAGAAGATTTAGGAGATGATTATCTTTGCTTAGATGATTTGCAAGATGAGTTGAGTTATGATGTCATAGAGTCTCCTAGAAATTCTTTAGACTTTTGTGGTGTAGGTGATAAGATGCAAGATGAGTTGATGCAAGAGGTGCCAAGCTATACTTTGGCGGATAATGGAGATTTTGGATGCCATACTTTCATCAAACACAAATGGTGGCACTTTGGCTATGAGGATTGTGGAGATGTGCATGGCAAGGAGGACCAATTCACCGTTTTTCACCCTCCTTGAAGGGTAGAGGTTAGACGTCAAGCTAATGACGTTAAAGAAGCGCTCCTCGGGAGGCAACCCGGGTTTGGTAGATTCATTTTCGTAGTTTCTAGCTTGTTTCTTTTTGCCTTAGCTTAGATTAGTCCTAATCTCTTCTCTAGCTTGTATTTTGTGGAAATATGTGTTGTGTGAGCTTCATTAGCATGTGTGGTATTTGTGGAAATGATGCAAACACTTGTGGATAGAAGTAACCAAGGTGCGGGATTTTTAGGAACCAAAATCGGGTAGGACCGAGGTACCCAGTACCTCGAGCCCGAGGTGCCCGACGTCGGTCCAAGTAAGCCGACCCATGTTGGACCTTGACTTTGTGGAAATTCCTACTATACCCTCTTGACCCACCTTTGTCTTTTTCCCCATTTAAGAGCCTTTTCCCTTACCTAACATCACCATCCCCATAACTACTTTCCCAAAATACCCAATTCTCTCTCAAACCCCAAAATCGATCCATCTCTCCCCCCATAGTCGATCCTCAAGCAACCTCACCACAAGATCTTGATCCATCCCCTAGCATACCCAAACTTTGAACCCAAAGCCAAAAAAATCCCACCCAAATCCCATAGATCTATATTCTTCTTCTAGATCTAGAAGAGGAAAATTTGAGTTTTAAGAGTTGCTTGCTAGAAGTTCTTGTTTTCTTCATATTTGGTATGTAAATCTCAATCTCTACTTGATTCTTTATGGATTTCATGCTTTCATTGCTAGATTTGAGATATGCCATGATTGAGTGCGCTTGAACTTTGAGCATCCATGGTGATTTGCATGCATTGTGAAATTTGTGCTTAATTGTTGCTAAATTCCACTTAGAACTTCGATTGATGTTGATTGATGGTAGAATTTGGATTTTAGGGGCATGATTATGTGTTTTGTGGATAGATCTAGGATGAAGAGTCGGAATGGACTCGGTCCGAGGTACCCAGTACCTCGGGACCGATGTTCGAAGTCGGTCCAGTAATTCGGACCGAGGTTCCCAACCTCGGGCCCGTTGTCTTTTGCATGTCGGTCCGACGCTTTTCATGCTTCTTTTGTGTGGATTTAAGATTTCTTGCTCTTGAATGTTGGTTGTAGCATGCTATTCATGATATGATTTGAGGCTTGACCATTGATATGAGAATCTTAGTTCATGCATGATTGAATTTTGTGGATTGAGTGTGTTAAGTTCAAGTATGGGGTTATCTCTTTGCTTGTTGAGTCGGAATTCATGTGTATGCTCTCGAGATCGACCAAGACCTCGCAACCTCCAAGTGCGATTTGATGAGGTGAACCGCAACCTCGCCTACACAAGACGTGAGGTGGAGGACTTGAGGGCGGCCGAGGATCAAAGGTGGTCCATGCAAGCAAGTTTCAACGAGTGGATGTCCGGGAATTTCTCATCCCGTGAAGATCAATGGACACCTCCCGCGCCACCACTACAACCGCCAAGCCAAGATCCCTTCAACGACCGAGTGTACGAGCGAGAGCGGCACGCCCGGCTCCAAAGGAGACAACGCCGTGGCCACCCTCCGAATTAAGCCTCATCATGCCATGCAAGAATAAGGAATCGTTAGCTTTCTCTACTCTTCTCTTTACTTTTGAGTTTTGATTTCTTTTGATGAGGACATCAAAATTTTAAGTATGGGGTGGGTTAGTTGCTCATTAGTTCCATGTGTAGGTTGTTTGTTTGTTTGAGTTTGTTTCATTTTGGATTGTGGCATGAGATGTATGAGAATGATGATTGATTTTATGGCATGTATGGATGAGTTTGTTTGAGCTTGTTTTTGTTTGAGAAAAATTTTCGAAAAATCTAAAAAAATGTGAAAAATTTCGGTTAAAAATGTCAAAAAGATTTTGTTTTTGGACTAGGAATTCCCATCTTAGATGTCCATATGAAGGCTAATGATGATGTGAGCATGTAAATTCCTTTGCATATTTTTGGATAGTTTAGCCTCTAAATGGATGTTGCTTTCGATGTGATATGATGTCTTGCATGTTTTTATTGAGCACATGAGTTCTTGGATGAGGTTTTGATGCAACTAAGCTTGAGTGAACCTTGTGAGATGATTTTTGGCCATTTTAGGGATGTTTGTTCATATTGCATATCCCTCATTTTCTTGTGTGAATTAGCTCATGCATGCTTAGTAAAACTTGCTATTGAGGTGTTTATCTATTTTCCAAGACCAATATGAGAATTGTTCTATGCTTTGTCACATTGATTTGAACTTTATTTCATTTAGTCACAAAATGTTCCATATCCTACCTTGAAGTTAAACCATTGTTTGTAGCCCCGTTTTAGCCTTAGACCTTTGTTTGAAACTCCTCAAAAATATGATTCCTAGCCTATATGACTTGACCCTTATGGGATTGGACTTTAGTGAGAGGTTTTGGGAGAATATTTGGAGAGTTGAGATTCTCTTTGGTGAAGGGCAAGAAATGGAGTTGTAAACCAAGTGGGTAGTGCATCTTTGAAGTGGAAAGAAAGAAAGAAAAAGTTGGAAAAAATAGTGGATTGAAAGCAAAGTGCTTAAGTGAGTGAAAATGGGCACCGACCGAGTTAAAGTGCACATCGGGCCCGAGTTTAGTGCAAGTCGATCCTAAGTGGAAAAAGTGCAAAATCCAACAAAAAGTGTAGTGCAAAGATGAAGTGGAATGTTAAGTGAAATGTGGGTTGAGAGTTAAAAGAAAAGAAGAAAAATCAAAGTCTTTTGGATGTGAGAGTGTAGTTGAAAGTGGAATAATTTGGTGAGTTTGGTGAGAGACTAGAAAGTTCAATCCCCATTGTAAGCACCACAAGACCAAAATGATTCCCACCTTGAGAAACACCAAAAGCCCCATTACAACCCGGCCGAATGGAACCTCTTTGAGGACCTCCATTGAGCCAAGTTCATATTCTTTGTGTGCATTGTAATAGGCATCTCTAGGTGGAGGAATTGGTGATATTATCTTCAATGGTAAAGTCTTTAGTTGCATGATTGTTGAGTTTGAGTGTTCATTTTCAAGCCTAAACACATGATGAGTGATACACATTTCTATGTCCCTAAAGTGAGGCTTTGTTGCATTAGACTTCATTCCTTGAACACTTGATCATGTGTGATGACATAATCTTGCTTGAATGTCTATCACTTGTGCTTACTTGAGTTTTTCATATGAGGCTTTACTTGAAGATTGTGCTTCGGTCTTGCTTACTTTGTTATTGCTTGAGGACAAGCAAGTTTAAGTATGGGGTATTCTGATGTCTCTCATTTTGGTGGTGTTTTAGTGGTTAATTTCCCTTGTAAATATGTGTTTTTTATTCTCTTCTTTGTAGTTTCGTTTCCTTTTTAGCTTAGTTCCCGGTTTTCTTCAAGAGTCGGAAACTATGCGAGTTTGTTTGTTTTTGTAGGTAAAATGGCAAGAAAGAGGACCATTTCGAGGAGCTAAGGAAGGAGCCAAGTCAAGGAGTGCAAAAGCCAAGCTAAGAATGAAGTGGAACCAAAGGAAACCAAGGAAGAAGGCAAGGATCGAGGCCCTGGACCGAGTTACACCCATGTCGGGCCCGAGATCGAGCAACCAGAGCCAAGACCGACATTCCCAACGTCGGGCCCGATGTCGACCCGTGTCGGTCCAAGTCGGCGCATGTGAGGATTGTTCCCCAAGGCATATTTTTAGCAACTTTCCACATTTTCCCCTTTCTAAATTGGGATTCCTTGGTCCCCAATCCAAGAGGAAGGTTAAGAGAGGTGATTAGTGATCAAATCAAAGTGTGGAGTGTGAGGGGGACGAGTGGGACACACACACCAAACCCAATTTCACTCTCAAAGGCTCAAGGAAGACTTGGAGAGCAAGGAGAAGAAGGAAGAAGGAAGAGAAGGAGAGGTCGTTGGAGAAGAGAGGAGGATTTGTGAGTTTTGTACCTTGTTTTGCTTAGATCAAGTAGATTTGAACTTGGATTTTGTAGACATCTTTGAGTTTGAATGCAATTGGAGTTTGATTGGATGATGTTGATTGAGATTTGCTTGATTTCCATTTTGTTTATGCTTTTCTCTTACCACATGGAGTAGATTCCATAGTCTTGGGCTATGGGGGAATCCCCCTAGCTAGATTTGGGTAGAAAACCCCAATTCCATAGCCTTGAGTGCTTGATTTGTGAATCCTCTCTACATTGAGCTTCAATTCTCTTGTGAAAGCAAGGGATCTAGAGCTTGTGTTTGGTAAGAGTAAGCGAAAGTGGTCTCTATCTCATCACAAGTCTCTAGCATCGAAGGTGAGTGAAAACTCCCTTGGGTCGAGGTGTAGATTGGAGGGATTTGAGGCGAGCAACCTCGATCTCATTAGAATCAAACACTTATTGGCTGAATTGAGGTGGAATATCCAAGTCTAGTTGGGGGAGGAACCCAAAAATCCAAGACCGATCTACTTATTTGCTAAGACCGAGATACCCAGCACCTCGGGCCCGACTTGACCAACGTCGGTCCCGTACAAATTGATCTCGATCCTACCTCGGACCGAAGTGACCCTGTGTCGGTCCGAGGAGATCTCGCTTGTTTTCCTTCGTTTGTCTTTATTTTCTCCTCTTTTTAGTCTTTTCGGGTACTCTCGACGCACGAACTCCCGTGTGTTCGACACCCTACCTCTTTACTACAAGTGAGGTTCGGTTTTATAAATTTAAATTGTGAGACCCTCCGATTCCCGGACCGATCAGAATTTTGGCGCCGTTGCAGGGGAGTTCTACTTGTTCGAGGTACCCATCTTTGTTGAGTCTTTGATTTTGGTAGTGATTTGGGTGAGGGATTAGCCCAAACCCCTTGTTTGTTTTGATTTGGTTTTTGTTTGTGTCTTTGGTTGTAGGTGCATGCGAGCTAGTTCCGTCCGAATGATGTGTACATTGAGTTGACAGGGAAATATGGATGGAATTAAGATTAATGAATGGTGTCAAATCAAAGAAGACTTAAAATATACTTGTATTGCCTAAAAGAAGGCATAAAATATGAAAATCTTTAGCCCAAAAAATTTTACGAAGTAATAAGGGGCTCCATATCCATCTTCCTCCAGATCTACATCCATATTCATCTTCGATCGATCATATGACGACGCCACTGCAGGCCGGCCACCCTCATCCCACACCATCTCGACGCCGCCATCTAGAGGTCGCTAGCCCATGGCGCCGCAGGCCACCCGCGGGAGGAAGGGGGAGATCGGAGGGCTCAGGAGACCGTGGCGGTGGCAGAGGAGGAGGGTGGCTCGTCGGAATTGAATTTTTAAAGTTTAGTATTACAATTGTTTAATCTTTGTGAATCTTTGTAAAGTCGAGTATAACTTTTCTAAATCTTTGAATCTATGCTGATTGGGATTTTGTTTGAATATATCTTTGTGAATCTTTGAATTGTTTAATCTTTGAATATAATATATATATATTAGTTTAGTTTTATGGCTGTTTTTAATTTGATTTAGTGATACCTTTGGTTTAGCCTGATTTAATTGGCTCAAATCAAAATGCACGACTTTCATAGCTTGACTCAAAATTAATATAGATAATACTATTATAGATTATTATAGAATCAAAATCAAAATACATGTCTTTCATAGCTTGACCCAAGATGAATATAGGTAATATTATTATAGAATCAAAACATGCAATCATTGAAAACATACTAATAACGACCCTTATGCTTCACACGCAGAGTGAAAACATTATTGCAATGAAAATGACTAAAGATTGAAATTAAGGCTCTAATCATCCTCCACGTTGATGACCGGAGTAGTTGCATTGCCTTTAGCATTCTTCTTAGTAGAACCACCGGATTTTGGTGTGCTATTCATTGACAACATTCTTCTTTTCACAGGGGTCGTCTTCTCATCGGATCTAGCTTCTTCTTCAAAAAGCCACAATATATTTACCAGTGTTGACTCTAACACTAGGGTTGTTTTCAGCATAGGTCCAAAACCACTATTCATGAGACGACAAATAAACATACGTATCTCAGTGGTTTATACACTATGCTTAGCTACAAAGCTATAATAAACGACCTGCAAACCGGACTCCGAGATTGGAGTAGTTGGCTGGACTGTGGGGAATTTTCTCCATTTTGGCCGTATATTTTTATAAATTGCTTGTATAATTTCAATTGCAATGCAATAAAGTTTGTACGTAGTGGACTGGGGTTTATATAACATCATCTTAGAGACGTACAATATCATACATTCAAATTCAAAATTAAAGAGATTGTGGCAACAATCTCATCAATCAAATAATATATTTTTCCAATTTTATTTACGTATATGATCATGGGTAATAGTAGAAAGTATAATGCATCATATCATTGTAGATAAATTAGTGCACCCCAGATTGATTTAATTAGATCTTTCATACTAGAGATACGTACATATGTACTACTTTGCTACTCAGCTAAACTTATAAATTAAAAATAACGCTTCGTATATGTAAAACATGCATATTTATTTTTGTATGCATATTAGCATATATATGATATATCTATAATATTCCGTAGATGGACACACTGCAAAATAAAATATATAGCACCAATTTCATGTGTACGTACGTCAAATGAAAAATGTTAGCTTGTCCTATGAATTCTGCCCTCAACACACCCCTAATATTTCAAAGAAAATGATAATATATATTTGAATCAAATCAATGAATATTTTCTAAATAAAGCTGTCAAATCGTATATCAGTTTCATAAACCCGATCCGTCCCGATTTAGAATATATGGGACAGCTCATAAATTTAAACTTGTGATTCTAAGTAAACCCGACCATTTAAATCCGAAACCTGTTAGATTGAAACCTGAGCTTAGAATGTTGATCGGTGAGAATTCCATCAGGAGCCTTGTCGTTCATGCATTTGAGCCAAGCATGGAACAACCAAACAAAATTTTTAATGTCTTCACCACATAGTAAAGCACAACCAAACAAGACGGATTGGCCGTGATGGTTAACACCAACAAAAGGAGCAAATGGCATTCTATATCGGTTTGATACATAAGTTGTATCAAAAGACAAAATATCTCCAAATTCCATATATGTTGCTCTACTTCTCCCATCTGCCCAAAATACATTCCTCAGGCTCCCATCCTCATTCACATCATACATGTAAGAAAATTTTGAGTTACTAGCACTCATCTCATCAAAATGCTTTCTCATTGCAACAAAGTCACCATCCTCCAGATTCATCCTTTTAACCTTTCTAATTAAGTTCCGACAATCTCTCTCACTAAAATGAACCTTATCATGACCACCATATTGAACAACAAATGCATTATAAATTTTCACAATTGGGACACCAGCTCTATCATTTTCCAAGATTCTTTTTCTATGTCTTTCACTAATTGACCTGTAGTTAGAAAAGAACCTAGAACTTTTAGATACACAAGGATGGTTATGCTCCAATAGAACTTTAGTAAGCCTCCATATTCCATCCGAGTTTAGTGACCCATTGACTACAAATGGACATCCCGTAATATTAGTTTTAGGTGCTTTGCCCGGGTTCTTTGACCTTGTTTCAAACTTCCCTCCTTTTGAGCAAGCCAGCCTCAACCTACTATACTTATCTGGATGTTGTGGTTGCGAAGTTTGTTCGTCTACATCTTTAACTTTATACTTATCAAAACTTTGGATTTTGATTTCAAATCCCATGATCTTTCCATAATCATGACAATGTTGGATCATTTCATCTCCGAATGCAAACGTCATCCCCACAACCAGAGCAACCTCATGCACATCATCCATATTTTGTTCATTTCCAAGAGAAAGTGGTGAACCGTCATCACTTAAATTATATTCAATCTCTTTTTCCAAGTCATCACCTAAATCAACAATGAAATTATGAAGCTTAAATTTTATGGAAAAAAATGATCATAATGATATATATAGGGGCTATAACCTTCAGTAACATAATCGACGTTTAGATCAAGCGAGATTGAATTATCCATTTGTTGGTGCAGCTTTACCACTCTCTTTTGCTATCTCTACACAATTTAATCACCAAATAAATATTAAGTTTCAATTACTATCTCACATAAAAGATAAAATATATAATTTGGTTGATTAAAAACATAATATAAGGTTTTTTAATGTTTGAAGAAAAAACATGTCCTCTGCTCAGATCAATTGCTTTTACCATGCTTCAAATAGTAACCTATCCTATTTTTCAAATCAACTCCTATTTAGGATTTGTAATCCTAAGTTAGAATTACGAAGAACAATTCAACCTCTTTATATGCTTCAATGTCTATGACTACACTAAACATCATCTATACTTAATTGGCCTACGAAGTTTGAGAAGAAATATAGTAAATTGAAATTTGCTAACCTCTTGAATTGGAATAACCAAAATCAGACCTTCTGGCTATGAAATCGTAAAAATCAAGAATGTTGAAATATTTTAATATTAAGGAAAGCAAATGAAAGAAGGGAGAAGTTTGATGTTTAGTACAGACAAAATGGAAGTGTAAAGATACAAATCAATTGCCTCACACAATTGAAAAAGGAAACTTTATTATACCTGCATTAGTTACTTTTGCATTAATTATGTTAGACTCAAATTTCTTCTTTTTATTAACTTCTATAAGATTATTTAATTGATAGAATCAATGACATGTCACATGAGTTGGAAATTGTGATGATGTGGCTTGATGGGTAATCTAGCCAGAGGGTATTTGTATCACTCCCCTTCTTCAAAACTCTCATTTCTCTACTCTAATTAAGAAGCAATTAATTTTTAAGTATCGCCATTGTAATATCAAGTATATCTTTGTGATTATCTTATTTCTTACATCTCATTCGCAAACGACTAGACCAATTTTTGTTAGTTGATCAAATCCAAACATGTTATCACGTAAGAATTCTGCGATGACTCGATTGTGGCCCTTCTTGAGAAGGTTTGAGTATCTTCAGTACCTTAAGTACTTTTCATCCAAAACAAGTTCGATTTGTTTTTTAGGCGTCATATTTAATGGTTTAACAACAACCAACATACTTGAAATACCCTTTTGGTCATGACCAATTCGAACACATTGATAATCATACATGTTGTTTAATCGAGGTTAGCCCACTAGCATATGGGTTCCGATGCAGCCTAGTATTGAGATCGTGGTTGTGCCTATCGAACTTTATCTTCAAAGTTCATGTTCCATTATATCTCCCTCGATGCATAACCTCCTCAAAATGGCAATTTCACTTCTTTAAGTTTCCATTATGTTTTTTCTATCTAAACAATGTGACATGCTTGCAACTATGCTTGACCATATCTTCAGATGAGTTACTAAAGATCAAAATCATCTTCGATCTCGACCAATTTTCCTAACCCAATTATACATCTTACCTTGGTGATCCCATACATAATAGTTGGCAAAATCAATGGTTAAGTTTAGACCACGTGACTATACTATACGAAGCTCATATATTATGAAAATGTCCTCAATAATTTAGTCTAATCTCAAATCGAATTATGCCTTCACTACACTATGGTTTCAAATCACACCAATAACACAATGCATATTCAATTACAAAATAAATTTACGCACCATAAACTTTATTCAAATACATATATGACTCCCTAACCATTCATAAAGTGCTCTCTTAAGCACCTCGTCTTTAGTTTTTACCTATTGAGTACTTGAACTATATATATTTTTTTGACCTATTGAACTCATGTTGACTAAGATGTGTAAAAACATTTGCCATAATAGCATTACACATATGCATCGTTTGTATATGTGATTCGGCCTATTTCATATGGGTTAACTCTTAGATTTTAGAGTATTATTGTGAGTGTTTAGGTTAGATTTGAGCGTTATTGTAATACGAAGACCGAAGACACGAGATATGAAGAATCAAGAGGTTTTAGAGCTTAATTGAAGACAAGTTTGCTACTGCATGGATTACGCGGTCGCGCTGCCTATAACGCGGTCGCAGCAAAGCAAGGCGACGACATTCAAGACCCGTGAAGGCCACGGTCGCACCGCCATGGTCGCGGTCGCGGTAGTAGCCGACTTAACCAGCCCAAAGTTAGACCCGCTGCGGTCGCGGTAAGAGTGCCGTGGTCGCGGTAGTGACGATGCGGTCGCGGTGGTGCCGGATTCCGGAGCGGCCGAAATCTTTTCTATGTTATTTCCTTTCTTATCTTTCGCCTCTTTCCTTATCTATCTCGGGGAGCTTGTTCCTTGGGCTATATAAGGAGGAGCCTGCCCTAGGTTTTAGATATCTTCAATCCATTATTCTAATTCATAATCCAATTATTCGCTTTTTAGGTTTTTAGTTGAGTTATGGAGAGCTAGTCTCCTTGGGTTTGTTCAAGGGAGAAGCTCTGATGTATGAACTCGTGAGGTTTTGGTAATTGATTTCTATCCTTTGGTTAATATTGATTCTCTTGTGCTTCATTATTATGAATTGATTGTTTCTCTAGGAGTAATTAACCTATTGAATTGATTGATTTTCTACTGTTGGATTAGGTTTGGACCGTGGACAAAACTAATCTATGAAAACAACTTAACCTAGACCTGTTGTCTATGCAACTAGGATTAAGAAGAGAAATGATTGTTTTATCTTAGAATTGACTCGTAGCTTGATTGTTTGATATTATACCCTGCATATCCTTGTTCTCTATGCTAATTCTAGGTTAAGCGTCCTTGCCTAAGTTTATAGAATTGCTTGGACCGTGGACTTGCGATTGTTAATGATCAGGATAGGAATTAACCATAGGTGTGAATGAAATCATTGGATGAATCTATGATCGAGTGATTATTTCAGGGTGTATCTTTTGAATGAACTTGTTTCCCATAATTGTTTGTTTGATTTGTTATTTGTTTTCTTAGTTTAGTTTAGTTTAGATATATCTCCTAAACCCCCCTTATCTTTGGTTGATAATTATATTAATACTAGAAGTCATAGTTCTCTTGGGTTCGACCCCTTACTTGCTTATTATACTAGTTTGTTTGTTTGGGTTATTTATCTTTGATCTTGGCACGACAACTTTAGCCGAGTCAAATTTTGGCGCTGTTGCCGGGGAACTTAGGTTTCTTTCTAGTGTTAATATTTTTATTGACTTTGTGTGAGCTATCTTACGGTCCACACTTGTATATTCTAATGTCTTTCTATAAGTTTAAGCAATTGCAGGATGAACCATTCTGTGATTATTGGAAGAAAGTTGAGGATGAGATAAGTGACTGGATCGCTCGTGGAGTTTATGTTTGTCTTTATGATCTTTGTAAAGAAATCTACCATAAGATGATATTGAAGACGAAGCGTGAGGCAACGCGCAGGAGTACGATAAGTTTTTTCTACTTGGGACCTAAGGAACAATGGGATTTTCTCCGCAACATGAGTAAAGAGAGTCGGTTACTGCAGGACAAGCTGAAGGAAGAAACGCTTTCTAACCAAGAACCGCGCCCGCGCCCCTTGGACCGCACCCGCGGTTCAGATGCAGAAACGGAGGATTCTCTCCTTGAGGAAAATCGCGCCGGCGGCCTCTGAGGAGGTTGGTCCACCGGTGCTCAGCCACGATCCTGTCTTCACCGACGATGTTCCGGGCCCGGTCATAAAGCTCGATTACCCTATTTCAATGCCCAAAGGGATCCCCAGGCTTGTTCCAGTAAGGTAGAAAGAGTCCACTCAGGATGACGAGACTACAGGAGAAGAGGATTGGGCGATATTTAGTGAATTTCTAGATGGCTTGGAGCAAGAGGAGGCTCGAGATGTTGCATTGGAGGTTTCGCCCCCGATGTTGATAGATCAAGCTTCCGACCCTGAGCTTGAGGAGGAACAATATGTGATGACAGAAGAAGAGTATTTCCTTCAGTATGGTGACCCCTGGAGTGAGAACGACGAGCCTGATGACTCGTCGAAGGAGCCAGATGCATGCTGTTATGGAGATTTCTTCTTCACCGTAAGAAACTTTCGTATCCCCTTCCATGGAGATTCCTGAGGTCAGCCTTGACGATCCTGATGTCTCTCATTTTGGTGGTGTTTTAGTGGTTAAATTCCCTTGTAAATATGTGTCTTTTGTTCCTTTTCTCGTGAGTTTTGTTCCTTTTTAGCCTAGATTCCGATTTTCTATGAGATTCGGAGACTATGCGAGTTTGTTGCATTTTGTAGGTAATTTGGCGTGTTTTAAGGAGGTTTTGAAAGGAGACTCAAAGGAGGAGCAAGGCAAGAGCAAAGGAGCGGAAGAGCCGAGCGAGAAGAGGAGCTCAAGAAAAGCCAAGAAGAAGAGTGGACTGAGGCCAAGACCGAGTTGCCCAGCAACTTGGGACCAAGATCGACTCCAGGACATCGGACCGAGGTGCCAGCACATCGGGCCCGAGGTACACATAAGTCGGTCTGAGTCGGCGGAATTGTGGATTGGGCACCAAGGCATACAAATGTGATCTACCGTACTTTTGCCCCTCTTCAATTTTGGGTATCCTTGGCCCCTAATTAAAAGGAGGGGAAGATTAGACGACAATTATCCATCATTACACACGTCTAATCACTCTCAAAGGCTCAAGGAAGACTTGGAGAGCAAGGAGAAGGGAAGAAGGGAGAAGAAGGAGAGGAAATTCGGTGGAGAAGGAGTAGATCTATGGAAGAACTTTGTGAGTTTTTTCTTGTTTTGATTTGCAATTTGTGGATTTAGATTTGGATCTTGTGATTTCCCTTTGATTTGAATGAAATTTGGCTTTGCTTTGATTTGGATGATTGAGACTTGTTTGCTTTGTGATTTGATTGCTTGTAACTCTAGCCTTATGGAGTAGATTCCATTGGTCTTGGGCTATGGGGGAAACCTCTAGCTAGGTTTGGGTTTCAACCCCCAATTCCATAACCTTAAGTGCTTGATCTAGGAACCCACTCTACATAGAGCTACAATCTCTTGTGGAAGCAAGGGATCAAGGGCTTGTGATTGGCAAGAGTGAACGGAAGCGATCGATTGCCTATCACTTGACCTTGCATTGAAAGGGAAGTAAAATCCCCTAGGGTCGATGTGTAGAAGTGGCGGGACCGAGGTGGACAACCTCGATCTCACGAGGATCAACACTTAGTGGCTGAATTGGGGTGGAATTACCCACATCTATTAGAGAAGGAACCCAAAAACCCAAGACCTAACTCTCCATTTTTGCCTAGTTCGACTTCCCCAAACCTCGGGCCCGACTTACAACTGTGTCGGTCCCGTGCAATTCTTCGTCGATCCGTCTCGGGCTCGAAGTGACCATGTCGGTCCCGAGTGGTTTCCTTTGATTTTTCCTTGATTTTAGCTTTTCTTTCCCTTTTGCAAGTCTTTTGGTACACTCATCGCACGAACTCCCGAGTGTTCGACACCCTACCTTGTGCTACAACTAGGTTCGGTTATAAATTTGAATTTTGAGACCCTCCGATCCGGACCGATCAGATCCCTATATCCTTTACTCCACTTCTTCTCTTTCTTTTGATCCTGATTTTGTGCTTACATGTCAATCTTTTATTAAGGATTATATCTTTGAGCATGCTAGGGTAGATGATGAGTCCTTCTATATTTTATTTGATGATAGTGATAATTCAAATAGGAGATTTACATGCTTGGCTGAATATTTTGAAAAATCACATAAATCACCTAATTGTTTTCACTCTAGAAAATCTCACCCTAATTGCTCAAGCATATTTGATATATTAAAAAGGAGTTTGAATTCTTTCTTAATTCTTGATAATTTGTCAACATGTTATTTGTCCTGTTGTAATATAGCTGTGCAGGACTTTGATTTGATGCTCAGGGCATTGACGATGTCCGATCATGAGTGCGTCAAGCTGTCGATGTTAACCAAAGCCGCTACTTGGGAGGCAACCCAAGGATTAGATAGATTGTTTTTTCATTCCTAGCTTAGGTTTATTCTCGATTTCGGGCTAATGTGCAGGTACTAGGTCCGAAAGGACATTCTGGTGCAAAACCGCGCTCACGGCAGCCATACCGCGACCGTGGTGAAGCACCAGAACCCATCCCGACGAACAGGTACTAGCGCCGCGGTCGCGGTACTCTTACCGCGACCGCAGTTTTCATGCAGTTGGTCTCGAAAAAAAAATCCCGCACCCGCGCTGCGGTGAGGCCGGGTTTGGCAAAAAAAACGGAAAAAAGTAAAAAAAAAACGGACAAAATAAAAATAAAATTTCGGGCATCTATCTTCTACTTTTCATATATCTTTCCACCACTTTATATATATTCTTTCCATCCATCTTTGTACTTTCATTCTTTGGCTATGTGTAAAAGCCTAAGTATGGGGGAGCTTTGTTCCCCCGAGAGTTCTCTTCTCCACGGCTCGAGTTCAAGTATTCGTCCATCTTTCAAGAGACGAGCCAACATACGACGGATGTTTACACATTACATAGTTCGAGATGAAGTCAAGACCTCGTCCCTACACGAGTGCCGCGACCGCGGTGGTCCACCCGACGCTGACTTTTGCTCTCTGTCTTGATTCCGCGACCGCGCCATCCGCAACGTGCTTGCGGTTTGCCTGCTGAATGGGATTTCGAAGTTCCTTTCGTCCATTCTTCTACCACCTTTGAAGAGTTTTTCCATTCCTTCTCTCTTCTTCGTTTGTGAGTCTTCTGATTTCCTTCTTCCTTGCTTCTATCCTTTCTCTTTGCTTGATTGAGGACAATGAAGGATTCAAGTATGGGGGAGAGAGTACTCGCATTCGCTTATCCTAGTTAGTATAGATAGTTATTTGCTTCGGATTTTTTATTTTCTTCTTTTCATGGAGCACTTGCACCATACCATAATTAGAAAGAAAAAGAAAGAAAAAGATAGAAAAAGCCAAAAAAAAATTGAAAAAAGGCATATGAAATCCTGGGATGAGTCGAAAACCCGAAAGGGCGGCTCAGGTAATAAGCAGGTAACTTGGACCAGCATTAGGCTGGAGTAATATGAGGTTCATGAGTGTTGTGAGTAGTGAGCACACCTTGAGAAAAATGAAAAGAGTGGTTAGGTGAAAACCCGAAAGGGCACCTAAGTAGAATTGAGCGGTAAAATTTGAGTGTTTAGGACCATTCTTGCTTGGGGACTTTGGGGCTTACATTATTAGATTTGGGTAGATCCTAGGTTGCTCTACACTTTTTAGAGCTTGAGTGTTATATCTTGTTGTGAGGTGTGTGTTTGAGCTTCATTGTTTATGCTCATGATTTCTCTATATTTTTGGGTTCGGGTTGTGAGCTGAGTGTTTTGTTTTCCTTTGTATTTCCTGAGATCTTAGGTGTGCTGATTTGTTATATTTGTTTTGATCTTACTCGAGGACGAGCAAGATCTAAGTATGGGGGAATATGATTCGGCCTATTTTGTATGGGTTAACTCTTAGATTTTAGAGTATTATTGTGAGTGTTTAGGTTAGATTTGAGTGTTATTGTAATAGGAAGACCGAAGACACGAGATGTGAAGAATCAAGAGTTTTTTGAGCTTAATTGAAGAAAAGTTTGCTACTGCATGGATTACGCGGTCGCGCTGCCTATGACGCGGTCATAGTGAAGCAAGGTGATGACATTCAAGACCCGTGAAGGCCGCGGTCGCACCGCCATGGTCGCGGTCGCGGTAGTAGCCGATTTAACCAACCCAAAGTTAGACCCGCCGCGGTCACAGTAGGAGTGCCACGGTCGCGGTGGATGGCCAGAGTCGAGATTCTATTTGATGTCATGCTTTTTAGTTAGATTTCATAGGATGTTTTCTAGGTTGTTTTGTGTCTCTTTCGAGGGTTGGAGTCGTTTGTGTTTGTGTTTGTGTTTTGTAGGTATTTGGAGCATTTAGGAGAAGTTTTCGAGCTATTCCGGGCATTCTAGGAGATGACGGTGCTGCGGTGTTCTTAGTCAAGTCAAGAGGAGTTTTTCAAGGATTTCAAGGATGGATCTTCAAGCCAAAAAGTGTCTTAAAAGGAGTTACAAGAAGTCTAAAAGGAACCCAAGAAACATCGAGAAAGAATCCCCAAAAGAAGGCCAAGCAATGAGCAAGTTCGAGGGAAGACAAGAAGAAAACGTGCTCTCAGAGGGAGGTCGCATGCGACCTACCCTAGGTCGGCCGCGACCTACCCACACATGGAAAGGAATGGTCGGCCGCAACCCTTCCATGGTCGGGCCCGACCTTACCGAATCCGAGCGCGGACGAAACCTTGCCGCCCAAGTTATTGTTTTTTTGGGTGTTTTAGATATGGAAAGAGCTTGTTTCCTTTTTAGATATGTTTTATCCTCTATATAAAGGGCCTTAGGGGTCTCTTTTATCATTCATGCTTCATGATCTTAGGAGAATTTGGAAGACAAGGGTTGTGTAGGAAGGATTTGTGGATTGCAAGGCTTGTGAGTTGGATTTCTTTGTTACTTCAAGTTGTTTGCTTTTTATCATGTCTTCTTCTCTTATGATGAATGCTTACATGATGATGAAGTGTGAGTAGTCCTTTTTTCTAGGGTTGGGGTGTAACCCAACGTAAGCATGCATAATAAAACTTGAATCTTTGGTCTATGCTTAACCTTTTAATCTCTATCCTTTAATCCAAACTTCTATGCTTAATTCCTTGGTGAAAGTTGAGGCATGTTCTTATTTGCAATTGAATTGAAAGAGGAAACTGTGAATTTGAATAACAATTCGGGTTTAAAAACGAAATTTAAAACCTTTAGAATACAAGTAGGATTGCATGTCAACTTCTTTATGAAAGTCGAGATGTTGATGTGTCTATTTGTGGCGAAAGTCATCATGAGATTAATTGGTTGAGTTGATAATTGATATTTGTTTGAATGCATGTTTATGTTGTGGTGAAACCTTGTCCCTAGATATTTTCCCATATTTTTATCTCGTTAAATTTCGTACCGAGATAGGTCGGCCCCTACCCTCTATAGGTCGGCTGCGACCCATCTCTGATACTTGTGTTTTGTTGTGTTCGCGGTTCTGTTTTGGTCGAGCACGGCCTCCCTAAGGTCGATTGCGACCGTTGTCTGAGTGCGTCTGTTTGCTTTGTTTTGCCTTGTTTTGTTAGTTTGATTGCTAGACAATAGATTCTTCTTTCTCCCGTGGAACGTTCCTGACTTCGCTATACTCAGCGGGGTCTTGACAAATTTATTTGTTCAAGAATAAACCCTTCAACACTATTCTATTGTGAAAGCGCGGTCGCGGTGGTGCGGTGCCGGATTCCGGAGCGGCCGAAATCTTTTCTATCTTATTTCCTTTCTTATTTTTCGCCACTTTTCTTATCTATCTCGTGGAGCCTGTTCCTTAGGCTATATAAGGAGGAGCCTGCCCTAGGTTTTAGGTATCTTCAATCCATTATTCCAATTCATAATCCAATTCTTCTCTTTTTAGGTTTTTAGTTTAGTTATGGAGAGCTAGTCTCCTTGGGTTTGTTTAAGGGAGAAACTCTGATGTATGAACTCGTGAGGTTTTGGTAATTGATTTATATCCTTTGGTTAATATTGATTCTCTTGTGCTTCATTATTATGAATGTTGATTGTTTCTCTAGGAGCAATTAACCTATTGAATTGATTGATTTTCTACTATTGGATTAGGTTTGGACCGTGGACAAAACTAATATGTGAAAATAACTTAATCTAGACCTGTTGTCTATGCAACTAGGATTAAGAAGAGAATTGATTATTTTATCTTATAATTGACTCGTAGCTTGATTGTTTAATATTATATCCTGCATATCCTTGTTCTCTATGCTAAGTCTAGGTTAAGCCTCCTTGCCTAAGGTTATAGCATTGCTTGGACCGTGGACTTGCGATTGTTAATGATCAGGATAGGAATTAACCATATGTGTGAATGAAATCAATGGATGAATCTATGATCGAGTGATTATTTCAAGGTGGATCTTTTGAATGAACTTGTTTCCCATAATTGTTTGTTTGATTTGTTATTTATTTTCTTAGTTTAGTTTAGTTTAGATATCTCTCCTAAATCCCCCCTTATCTTTGGTTGATAATTATATTAATACTAGAAGCCATAGTTCTCTTGGGTTATACCCCTTACTTGCTTACTATACTAGTTTGTTTGTTTGGGTCATTTATTTTTGATCTTGGCACCACGACTTTAGCTGAGTCAATATGCCACTTCATCCCAACAATAACAAAAACAAGTAAAAATAATAAAAAGAAAAGGAAAGACAAGTAAATAATCTAAACCTAAATCCCATTATTCATTGACAAGTAAATAAGCCAAACCTAAATCCCATTTTTCATCCCACCCCCCGATGCCTCCATCACTCAACTCCCGCATGCCTCTTGTCCTCACTCCACGACCGTCGCCTCTCCTCCGCCCGTTAAACCATGTTGCATCCAATCTCCCGCCTTCCATGAGATTTGGGTCGGATGACGACTTCCATCGCAAAGACATTATCGTCAAAGGAGCACAACAAGGTTGGCATCGATGACGGTGGAGGCTGACTGCAACCACGGTGACCACTGGCATGTGAGAGGCGGCAAGGAGATCGATGGGCGGACGCAAGAGGGTGGTTCGACTACATTGATGGCAAATATGAGGCATTACACCCCTCTTATTCCCAGATCTGGTGGTGGATGGGCAACAACGCCATCGACGACGATGAGGTTGATGATGCACCCGAATACCCAATGAAGCTTTCGCCAGAGAACTCCATGACATTGAGGACAATGATGGGTTAGGGTTGATCGTCGTACTTAAGGGTGTCATTGAAGTGGAAAAAGCGTTTTTTAAGCGACATTATTTCCTCATCAGAGTAGGAGATGGAGCCATGGCCAGAGATGATGTTGGTAGAGAGGTGATCAAGAAGATAAGGGAAGATAGAGAGGGAGCGTTTGAGGAGAGTCAATAGAAGAATCCAAGGGAGGTTAATTTGCATGTAGGCCATTCTTTTTTGTTTATTTTTCTTGTTTTTTAATTTTTTCTAAAAAGGTGTGATGTGGTTATTGTGGCATATATGTGGCACTATTGTTCTAAAATAATTGGCCCATGTCAGCTAGGGTTGTTCATGGACGGATATCCGTATCCGATCCGTTTATCTCGGATCGGATCGGATATCCGACAAGGATATCCGGTTTACCATTTGACATGTATTTTTCAAATAAAATTAAGTTTAAAACACGAAAATATGACATTATGTTAAGAAAATATATAATTTTATCAGATCGGATCGGATCACGTTCCGTCGGATTTTATGGGTAAAATTATATTCCATATCCGGTCCATTATCCAACTAATTTTTCTCTGATCCAACCGGATTCGGATAATTTTCCATTGGACTCAGATTTTCATGGATCGGATCGTCGGATCGGAATGAACGGATCCGATATTTATGAACGCCCCTAATGTCAGCCAGCAAGTATTCAATAGGTCAAATTAAAAACTGCATAGTCCATGTACTCAATAAGTAAAAACCAAAAGTGAAACGTTAAAATGACCATTTATAAAAGCTTAGGGAGTCATATATATATTTGGCCATCAAACAAAAGTTGATGGTAATTCATAAAAAAAAAAGCACATATTATTATATTTAGAAATGTAATAGGTCCTAGTGGTCCAAAATTCGAAATTGGGATATAATAGGGTTGGTTCTGAGTCGGTTCCGATTCCTACTTCAACTTATTTACATTTTAAAAAAAAGGTTGCGATCGCGATTCAATTAAACCACGAGTCGCATCGAATGATTATTTTTAGAAAAATTATACGTGAATCGGATCATATCACCTATTTCGAGAAATAAGGAATCTAAAGCGACAGTTTTTAAAGGTTTAGTTCCGGTTTGGTTTGCCGTTTTAAACCGAACCGAATCAATAATAACTATGATGGGAAACTTCCCCACAACCATGTATCATCCAAAAACAAATGCGTTTAATGTAAAAAAAAGAATGCATTCTAAATTTTCACAAAACCTATTGGAAGCAGAGAGCAAAAACTAAGCACATAAAGTTAAAATATTCAAACTCAAATTACTTCCACAAGATGGTTAATGGTCGTAGAAATAGGAAAATAATAAAAGAAATCCGAACTGACGAAGGGACCCAAATTGTAGGAGAAAACAATATCAGAGAAGAAATTAAAGCGGATTTTCGAAAACGATATATATGAAGGAACCCATCAATCTTGCGCTCCTACAAGAGTACCTCAACCTGATCACCAATGAGATAACAATCGATGACAATAACAAACTCACTACAGATGTCACAAATGAAGAAATCAAGAAAACAGTTATGTCCCTTGGGAAAGATAGGTCGCCTGGCCTTGATGGAATGACGGCTGAATTCTATCAAAATTATTGGGATATTGTAGGCCCCACAGTAATTAAGGCTGTCAAAAGTTTTTTTCACTTGGGTAGACTCTTAAAACAAACCAACCACACATTTATATCTCTACTTCCGAAAAAAAGGACCGTGGAACAACAAACCATTATCGACCTATTAGTCTATGCTCCACAATCTACAAAATCATTTCAAAAATAATTACGGAAAGACTAAAAAACATAATAGGAAAACTTATCCATCCACTCCAAGGGGCCTTTATAGCTTAGAGAGCCATCCAAGACAATGTACTTATAGCGCACGAAATCCTATACTCATTTAGGGGAAGAAAGAATAAAGATGGATGGGTAGCCATTAAACTAGACATGGAAAAAGCATACGACAAAATGGATTGGGAATTTTTATTACTAGTAATGGAAAAATTCGGTTTCGATACTAAATTCCTTGGATGGATACGCGAATGCGTGCAAACAGTTTCTTATACAGTACTAGTCAACAATGGACCCACAGACCCGTTTCTTCCTGAGCGGGGTCTAAGACAAGGAGATCCTTTGTCACCATATTTGTTCATTATTGGTGCAGAAATCCTAGCAAGGCGATTGCAACAAGAGACTAACACCTCATCAAAAACAATTGGTTTTACCTTAATAAGAGCTGGAACAAAAATTCCTTTCCTTTCATTTGCAGATGACATCATGATCTTCGTTAGGGCCACCCACAACACTTGTGGTGTGGTAAAAAACATTATTACCGATTTCTGTGCTATTTCAGGGCAAAAAGTAAACTATCAAAAATCTGCTTTCCAAACTTCAAAGACTGTCACCAACCAGCAAAAACAACAGATCCAACAAGTTCTATGCATTCCCACCATGACTAACCTAGAAAAGTACCTAGGATGCCCGATCATCAATGGGAAAGTGAACAAGGAAACTTTCAGTGATACAATCGGAAAGTCGAAGGCTCAACTATCAAAATGGAAAGCTGATGCGCTTTCACTAGAAGGCCGGACGATCCTAATTAAATCCAATCTGACCTCCAAACCAAATTACGTGATGCAAAGCTTTATGTTACCCTCTGAAGTCCACGAAGGGCTAGACAGACTAAATAGGAATTTCTTTTGGAATAAAGGTGAGAACCATAAACCCCTCATAGGGTGGGATAGAATATGTAAACCAAAAGCATACGGGGGCTTAGGTATAAGGAAAACAGAACATATGAACAAAGCACTTCAACTGAAATTGCTATGGAAAATTATTGCAGAACCTGATAACATTTGGGTACAAGTAATCAAGGAAAAATACCTTAAACAAGACAATCTCTTCGCATACAAGCCGAAATCCAACACATCATGGCAATGGAAAAAGCTAATGAAATTAAGAAATGATTTTGAGCAAGGGCTCAGTTGGCAAATTGGTGATGGCAAGACGATTAAATTTTGGACAGATAGATGGGTGGGCAACGAGCCACTAAAGAAATATGCCCTTAGGCCCCATGAGATTGATAAGAATTGTATGGCTCATGCCTTTATCTCTAGGGAGGGTAAATGGAAAACTGAGGAATTAGGACGGTACCTACCAATTGAGAAAGTCGAACAAATTGATAATATTCCCATATCTGAAAATACAATCACAGATCGGTTATACTAGGTCCCTAGTAAGCATGGTTGGTTTACAACCTCATCAGCAGTTGATCACATCACTAAAATTACAAACCACAACCGCACAACAAACTCTTGGATATGGAGACTAGATACTACACCAAAGGTTAAAATTTTTTTATGGAAAATTGACAACAACGGTCTCCCAACGAAGGCCAGATTACAACAGAAAAATGTCGTTGTACCGGGTGGATGCCTTATGTGTAGTTGCCAACATGAGGATATTGAACACATTCTTTTCAAATGTGACCACACTCGTGACATAATTCACAAGATCAACCCAAAGACTGCTCACGCCTTACAAAGTTACAATTCCTCAAATAAATCACCAAGACAGATTATTACCGAAATTGGTCAAATATTTGGAACAAAGGAATTTGCAGAATTGGCTTTTGCATGGTGGGGAATCTGGTACCAACGAAATAGGCTTGTATTCCAACAATCAGATAGTGATTTCATAACAGAATTAGGTCAGTTTATAAAATCCCAAATCCACAACTGGACCCAAGCTAAAAAATGGACGGAACAAGAAAATGATCAACTGCAGATACAACTAAGGAGACAACGACAACAAAGGAAAATAACCACCTGCAAAGACCAAGCCCAGGTTTTGCCAAACTTAACTTTGATGGATCAAAGCTCACTAATGGATCCACAGCCGCCGGCGCGGTAATCCGTAATCCAAGCGCGGAAGTGATCAAAATAGTGTCGAAACAGTATGGGAATATATCAGTACCAAGAATTGAAACACTGACTTTGAGAGATGGAATTAGGATGGTCAAAGAATTGGGAATAAGAAAACTAGAGATAGAGGGCGATAACCTAGTAGTAATAAATGAAGTTAACAAAAAAGGACAAAGCCCATGGGACATTGAAATAATCATTGTAGATATTCTAGTCTCGTTAAAATGGTTCGAGACTACGAATTTCCCATGTTAGTAGAAAGTGTAATGTTGTGGCCGATAAAATTGCTAAATTGGGTCATAGCCTCTCTACTAACGATATTGATGAATCTTCCAAAACTTAAAGTTCTCGCTCTAGGACGTCCCCCTTAGGGGATCTTCTAATTTTTACCGATTAAAAAAAGAAAAACTACGATGGGAAACTTGATTCGACACCCCCCTCGAATTGTTGCATCCCCCAAAAATTGGGTGGGAAAAAGAAATGGAAAATGGAGATTGGAAAGGGATAAGGACAGGTTGGAGGGTCAAACACTCATTCGACGGCGGTCCCGGTCCGGTTGTGACCCAATTCCCGGCGCCGAAAGCCCGTCTCCAAAGCTACAGTCAAATCTTCCAAGGAAGGAACTGCATTCATTCATATCCATTCATCCATCCATTTGGTGGGTTAAATGAGTAATTTGGGTTTGTTTGATTCGCCATGGAAGTGCGGGCTTACCTGCACGAGTGTCCTGAAGCATCCTCCCACCTTACCCGCATCATTTCCTCGCATGCTTCCATTTCCGATTCCCCTTTTTTAATTCCCAGATCACCACCACTCGTACTCTCACCATTATTATACCCACCACCATTACCAACATCATTTTTATATCCACCGAATTTCCCTTAGATTTCACTCTTCCCCCTCCCCCCTCTCTCTCCTCCACCTGAACTGTTTTGATGGGTTTTCAAGCACGAGGCCACGACCCCTTTTGCTTCTCGCGCTTTTTGTCCCCTCCCCCCTTAACCCCTGTGCCCCTTTCTGGGAGTCGTTTCCTCTGCTATATAAACCCCATCATTTTACTACCCTCTTCTTCCTGCTCAATTCAATTAGTACCACCATTTGCAAGGTAAGAACACCTACTTTTCCCTCCTCTTCTTTACTCATTGCGCAATCCATTTATGTCCAACGGTTGTGGGTTCCTCACTTTCACTATCGTCGTGCTTGATCGGGACCCATGAATGATTTCGTTTTATGCACCTGATGTGTTCGACCTTTTGTCCATGAGAAGAACCAGCATTGGATTCTCACCAGCTGGCCCTTTTATTGTTGTGTTGTATCGCTTAATATCCACATCTTGTGACTACCCCATATCAATCTATCATGGCTTCCAAAACGAGCTACATAATGATTTTGTTTGCATCCAATGACCATCTGTCATCTGGGCTTGAATAATTGGATAGAGATTTTAATTAATATCCCCGGCTTCTTCGTGCCCAGGACTTGTTTTTTTGTGACAGGCATACTCGTGCTGGCACGCTCAGGGTGATAGGACTCAACTTACTATTGTCTTGAAGACTGTTTTAACCTAGTTCTTGCAAAGAAAGACTTGCTCTAGGAACCATGGAGTATAATCAATTGACAACTTGGAACAAGTCCATATTGAATGGGCTTGGGAATGTAGAAGAAGAGGAGGAGGAGGAGGCAACGGCGTTGCGTTTAACTGCTTCATTGCCACTGATCCCTCAACCACAGACTCCCAAGGAACCCATGGAGTTCCTTTCGAGATCATGGAGCATTTCGGCCGAGGAGATTTCCAAAGCTCTTGCTAACAAGCACAAGCACTCTCTCTTGGAAAGGCATCCTATTACAACCATCCACGAGACAGTCGCCTCGCCCCCTCATGTCGTGAGTACCTTCAACTTGATTCTTATGAATTGTCTTTCCTATGTTCAACCAAGAATGTGGGATTTATAGCATCTCCTATGAAGGTCTTTGGTTTGATCTTGTCTGCATCTTTTTTTTTTTACCACTTTCAAGGTGGACAGGGTGATGGGGGGATCTGCACACAGCAGGCGAATGGGCGGGATAGGGAAGTGGTTCCAAAACAAGGACTCGAACCAGGGATCCATCAAGAAGAAAGACAGGGCAAGAGCAGAAAACGCTCACTTGCACGCTGCGCTCTCAGTTGCCGGCCTAGCTGCTGCCTTGGCAGCCCTTTCTGCTTCAGAAGACAACAGCTCAGCTTCTAAGATGGACAGAGCTTTGGCTTCTGCAACAGAGCTCTTGGCTTCTCGTTGCATCGAAATGGCTGAACAGGCGGGAGCTGACCAAGACTGTGTCGCTTCTGCTGTCAGGTCAGCTGTTGATGTCAAAAGCCCCGGCGATCTCATGACCCTCACAGCAGCAGCTGCAACCGGTATACCTCATTTTTCTTTTTTTATAGATTCAATTTTCCTCTGCAAAATAAATTATACTTTAATAGTTCAGAGCTTACAAACTTCACCATTTGATGACTTTGACATGATATAAAAGATTTTGAGTTCAGACATCATTGAACCTGGCTAAAACTGAACCTATTTGTTTGTTTGTTTCTCCAGCATTGCGAGCGGAGGCAGCTCTGAAGTCAAGGTTGCCTAAAGAACCAAAGAGGAATGCTACGATAAGTCCCTGCGACAAGAGCTTGACAGATGGGCTAGGTGTTGATCCTCTGCTGAGTAGAACTGAATCCCTAAGCCCTCCTTGCGTGGGCGACTTATTGCAACACACGAGGAAAGGTATATGATCCACATAGATCCTGTTAAAGTATTATTAACATCTAAGGCTGTGTTTGGTAAAGGTATAAAAACTTTCCAAGTAAGAAACAATCAGAGGAAATTGAGTGAAGTATATATTACAGGAATTTGATGTTGGGTAAGATTTGAGAATTTGATCCGGCTATGATGGTTATTTACTAGAAACTTCATACAAACATTTAAAACAGTAGGAGATTTTTCAGCTCTTGATGAACAAATGCTCGGATATTAATAAAAAAAAAAAATCTAATTATGGCCTCAATTTTCATGGCTAATTATGGTTTCTTAAGGTCTCTACCCAAGTTTTCATGATGAATGCTAACAACGGAACTGTCCGTGCAGGAGCTCTACGATGGAAACGTGTATGTATCTATATCAATAAAAAATCTCAGGTATGCAATGTGAGCAAATTAACAACATTATTTGAATTCACTGAAGAAGCACAATGTCTAACGTATTTCTTCCTGCAGGTTATGATTAAAATGAAAAGCAAGCACGTTGGAGGCGCATTCTCGAAGAAGGATAAATGTAAGCCTCTCATTTTTTTTAAGCAAGGAAAACTGGGAGGAATGAGAATCTAATTTCATGGCTTTCGGCTTTCAGGTCTAGTGTATGGAGTCTCAGATCAGATCTCAGCATGGCCTTTTAAGAACAAGGAGCAAGAGAACACAGACGCGTATTTCGAGCTGAGGACAGGACAAGGCTTCCTAGAGTTCAAGTGCAAGAACAAGATCCAGAAACAACAATGGGTGGACGGAACCAGAAGCCTTCTTTGCCAAGTGGGTGATGTAGAAAGCAGCCTAGAGCATTCCTTTGGACATTAACAAATGACAATGATCTGAGAGTTTAATTGCTTTGGGTTGTTTTTATGTGAAGAGAGATTATTGTGTACACAACTTGAAAGCATAAAATGCCCATGGCAGAGAGTGACACAGTGTTCTTACTTCCCCCAATTTTAGCACAAGTATAAATTAGTTTTTGTATTCAATTTCCAGCCTTTGCGAAGTCAGAAATGCTATCAAAATATAGCTCAGCAAATCATTCAAAAAAGCCTGGAAATGCTATCAAAATTTGTGCAGTTTCATATAAGCACTGCTTGCTTAGAACATCTAAATTGTATGATAACATGCTTCTCCGTGTAATATCACCTATCTCATGGATCTAATCATAGTAACACCTCAAACTATAACTGTATATGATGATTGCAACTAGTCAATAGACTACGCAGTCTTGATATGTACTAATGCAGTTCAGAAGATTCCTTGGAAGTTCTCAGACAGTGTTTGAATCTGGCTCAACAGAGGATCTCAAGCCTCCTCTCATCATCATTTGAGCGTAGAATTCGGCGTGCTCCTGTCAGCCAAGACAATAATAGCTTGTTAGAAGTGTCATTCAATTTATTTACCGTTTTAGTTTCGGCATCCACAATCACTGGCAGATGGGACACAACCATGACAAGATTTGCACAAGTCCAGGAGTCAGAGAATAAGTCTCATCTTTGAAGTAGATACAATTTGCTTTAACGAATATTTGAAACCTTATGCAGCTTTCTACATGAACCCATTCCCAGTTAAATCATGGTTTAGGAGTTCCAGAAAATGCAATCTGGGCATTGGTGTCGTATTCAAATCAGTTTATGTTCATGCAGTCAGACCAAATACACTAAAGAAAACACCAAAACGAGGTCCATTCACCATATAGAGTTTTGTTGCCTATGTCATAATATTGTTACTCATAATCCAGGTCGACAACAGAAAAATAAAGAAACAATCAAGACACAGAGTAAGAAGATCCCATCAAACTTGAAGTCACACACTGTTTTAGACATGTAAACATGCATAAACTTTTTTTGATGACCACGGAAAATGGATGATATTGCATATGTTAAGATTTATGGCAATAAAATGCATTTTCTAGGGCAATAAAAAATGCTAAGCACCACCCTACAGAAGCTAGCCATACCTGAACAGTGGTAATAACAACTGCAACACCTTTTGATCGTGATTCATCAAACAGTCTCCTAGCATCATCAGGTGTAACAGATGGAACAGCTTGCGGCAAAACCTTTGCAACTACAAATCAGTACGTTTCAAACGAAAAGGTCAATACAGAGTGGTGGTTAGCTGCCATTAATAATACTGAACCAAAGCTCACAGCAACGCAATACCTAGTTTCTCTGTGTGGCGCTCATCGTCAAGCAGCAGAACTTTGTACATATCTCCCCTTCCGGTAGTTCTTCTATCCTTTAGACGTCCCATGTCTCCTCCTGAAAAACAGGACAAAGTAGACTTAGTTTGAGAACAATCATTGGCATGAACATATCACTGTATTTACAAGAAGCTGATTCATCATAACATAATTTAAGCAGGTAAAATTTGAGCAGACTTACTATTATAAGGTGGCCAATCAAATAATTTATCAAACTAAATGTCTACAGATTGCAGATTCATTTCAGATGTCATATTTTCAATTTACCCAAAACAAAGCTACTTATGTTTGATGTCAAATTATACAGAGCAACTCGAGTGAATCATCTAGAACTTTATGAGCGTTGTCAGCTCAAAGTCTGTCCCTTCCCTAATAGTTCCAGAACATCAATCTCAGAGTTTAATTGAATTTCATAAAAATGTCAAGCATAACTACTCAAAAGTTAGATCTAAAAGTAAAGAAGAAAAACAAGTAATACCAAAGGCTATCAGAACAGACAGGAAATTATACGGCTAGATAAATGGAACCTGTCATTGAAGGAAGTTCAATTTGTTCAGGTACACTTAAGCAGGTACGATTTGAGCACAAAATATTATTTCAAGAATTGTTAAAACAAAGTGGCCAATCATATGTTACATCAAACCATCTGTCTCTGGATTGTAGATTCACTCCCAGTGACACATTTTCAACTGACCCGAAACAAGACTACTTATTTTTGATGTCACCTTATGCGAAACAACTCCTCTGACTCATATGTTCTAGAGCTTTCTAATCTCCCCCATTCCAGATCAGTTGTATAACCACTCAAAAGTAGAAAAAGAAACCACCAGCAATACCGAAGGCTATCAGAACAGACGGAAAATTATATGGCTAGATAAAGGGGACCAATCAAGGAAGAATGTTGAATTCAAGTATTGGAACTTATTGAGCATTGCCCTTTCCAATTCTTGAAGTCACAAACAATCAGGCTTTACACTACTATTTCCTTGAATTGAAAGACAAAAAGATAAGATCTTCCTGAATCTTTATCCAGAAGCGAACAAACCCACCAAAATGAAATCAAAATCAAGATCGAGGAGTCACCTTCTTGAACCTGAGTGGAGGGCTCGAACTGCGACTGGTCGAAAGAAGGGCGCTCCAAAACACTAGAACCGCCCCTTGAAAACCCTAGACTGCCCTTCGCCATCGCCATCGAGGCTACTACAGCCACAGGCTTTCTGACCCGCCCCATCGAGACAGCCGCTTCTGGGCACTTGCGAATGGGCAGCTGAACGTTTTGGAGACCGAGAAACGACGTCGTACCTGCCAGCCCCATGGCCGACGCCATCGATAGGATTCTGAGCTTGACGGAGGATGCTGGAAGAAACGGATTGAGGGTGTGATTGGTGCGCAAATGCGGGAAATGGGAAATTCGTAAGCTGAAAATGTGGGATTGAGGGTTTTGGGTGGGAATGGGATTTGAGGGGTTTGCCACCACAAGAAATTGAACGGGAGGAGAATGTGGCCGTCTCTCGTCCACAAATTTATCTTTCGTTTTTATTATCTTCACATAAAATCGTGAATTTATGTGGTCTCGCCATGAAAGCTACAAAATTACGTCTTTCACAATCGTACAAAAATGGTCTTTCCATTCTAGTAAACCACTAGTTCTATCATGTTGTTTGGGCATTTCATTAGGTTGTTTTGAGGTTCGTTAATTTTTTTTGGGTGTAAATTTGATACTATTAGGTATAAAAATAAAATAAGGTATCGGATGTTTTTTTTTTTTTAATAAGGAAAGCGATTCGGCCGAAACAATCGGCAGTCGGTCAAATCAACAAACGAAAATAGCAGAAAAAAGCCACAACCAAGCATGACAAAAATTTAACAAACGATCAAAAGCCGAGCAGCGTGGCTTGAGCCAAGCACGGTAGAAATAGTACCGCCAGTACGCAAGAAGAAACGGGTCATCTCCATCAATGGAGTGCACAAAGGCCACCACGACGTTGCCCTTACCTAGATGAGGGGTATTCGGGAACCAACTCGACCACGGCCTCGACTAGACACGACTCGATCCCAGCTCGAACCAACTCTTGAATGCGAAAAGAAATTTCTGAACTAGCTTGGGTGGACACTTGTAAACATGGGTAAATTACGAGATAGCCATCTAAGTTAGGAGGTTAATCCAGGATTGAAAATTGATTTTGAGAGTTAGGTTTTTAATAGATTTTGTTCCTTGTGTATGCCAAAAACTCCACCAATACTTTAAGATTTTTCTCATTTCTTATTAAAACCTGTGCAAAAGGTTTGTAGAAACTAGGCAGACTAAGATTACCCTCTAGGTAGACTTGCACGCTCAATTTTTTTTCCGTTTTCTCTCAGCTAAAAAACAATAATTGACTGTTTTTTTTTGTTTCCATTTTTTACACAAAAGTTCAACTTTTCTGGTCAGACTTCCACATTTTTGACGTACGGCTTGGAAGTTTAAGAGCTTTGGATCTACGCATTTGAACATAGATCAAAGGCCTCGCTCGATTAGAGAGGCAACGGAGGAGGTGGTGGAGCCGAAAGCAAAGGTGGTGGTAGCGATGGAGCCGAGCCGGTACAAGCCTGTTATGGATGAATGAGTTGGGTAGATTTTTTTGTGGTTATGTATTGTGTACTCTTTTGTCCCCTGAAAATTACTTTGTTCTTTGAAAACCTTTGGGTGTTATCAGAAGGTGGTGGATTGGCGGTCCGCCGGGGTGGTGGTGTTGGAGGTTTTCCGGCAACGGCCGAGCCCCAATATTTGTTCTTCCTAGTTAATTTGTCTAAACACAGAGAGGTTTTGGGGAAAGGAGAGAAAGTCAGATCTGGGCAATAGGTAGTCGGGGGTCGCCCAGAGTTGGCTGTGGTGGTCGGGGGTCGCCCGGATTTGGCTGTGGTGGCCGGGAGTTGGCTGTGGTAGGTCGGGGGCGACGTCTCTCATTTTGGTGGTGTTTTAGTAGTTAATTTCCCTTGTAAATAAGTGTTTTTCATTCCTTTCCTTGTTAGTTTCGTTCCTTTTTAGCTTAGTTCCCGGTTTTCTTCAAGATTCGGAAACTATGCGAGTTTGTTATGTTTTGTAGGTAAAATGGCGCATTTGAGGACGTTTTGGAGGAGTATCTAAGAAGGAGCTAAGCAAGGGAGCTAAGGAACGGAAGAGCCATGCAAAGAATGAAGAGGAACTCAAGGAAAACCAAGAAGAGAAGAAGGACCGAGACCCAGGACCGAGATACTACCAAGTCGGGCCCGAGTTCGAGCACCAGAGTACAGGACCGACGTTCCCAACGTCTGGCCCGATGTCTGCCCGCGGCGGTCCGAGTCGGCAAATTAGAGGATTGGGCTCCAAGGCACAATGTTGTGATCTTCCAATTTTGCCCTTTTTCTAATTTTGGAATTCCTTGGTCCCCAATCAAGAGAAGAGGATAATTAGAGGTGATTAGAGAGGATTAAGGGGAGATCACACACACACACACACCAAAAATCACTCTCAAAGGCTCAAGGAAGACTTGGAGAGCAAGGAGAAGAAAGGAGGAGGAGAAGAGAGAGAGATCGGTGGAGCTAGAGAGGAGATTAGTGAGTTTGTACTTGTTTTCCTTTGGTTTTAGTAGAATTAAGACTTGGATCTTGTGAACCCCTTTGGATTTGAATGTAATTTAGCTTTGGTTTGAGATTGATGATTGAGATTTGCATGATTTGCCATTTGATTGCTTTTTACTCTTACTTGATGGAGTAGATTCCATAGTCTTGGGCTATGGGGGAAACCCCTAGCTAGGATTGGGAAGGAAACCCCAATTCCATAGCCTTGAGTGCTTGATCTATGAATCCTCTCTACATTGAGCTTCAATTCTCTTGTGGAAACAAGGGACCTAGGGCTTGTGGTTGGTAAGAGTAAGCGGAAGCAATCTCGAACCTATCACTAGACCTAGCATCGAAGATGAGTGGAAACTCCCTTGGGTCGAAGTGTAGAGTGGAGGGATTGAAGGCTAGCAACCTCGATCTCATAAGGATCAATACTTATTGGCTGAATTGGGGTGAAATTACCCAAGTCTAGTTAGGGAAGGAACCCAAAAACCCAAGACCGATCTACTATTTTTGCCTAATCGAAGTACCCAGTACATCGGGCCCGACGTTGTGTGAGTCGGTCCCGGCCAAATCAACCTCGATCCACCCTCGGACCGAAGTGACCAGTATCGGTCCGAGGTGATTTCTTTGATTTTCCTCGTTTTTACCTTTCTTTTACCTCTTTTTAGTCTTTTGGGTACTCTCAACGCACGAACTCCCGTGTGTTCGACACCCTACCTTTTTTACTACAATTGGGGTTCGGTTTATAAATTTAAAATTTGATATCATCCGATCTGGACGGGACCACCCCCATCAGGGGGTTGCCCGGAGTTGGCTGTGGTGGCCGGGGGTTGCCCGGAGAAGGAGCTTGGATGTGGTTGTTTTGAGGGTTTTATAGAGAGAGGAGAGAGCCTCTCTCTCTCTCTCTCTCTCTTCCCTACACATCTGTTCGTTAATAAGACATCGGATGTAGTTTGAACACTTCTTCGGGATGTTTTAAGTTTTGTTAATTTTTTTTAGGTGCGAATTTGGTATCAAGTATGAAAATAAAATAATATATCGAATTTTCATTCCCCAACTCGATACTCAATTCTTCATTTCTTTTTATTAGTTCCTCTCGGTTTTCTCTCTTTTCCCTATTGTAACTAGATTGTTCATTTTTCCTTTACACAATTAATCTTTGAGAGAGAGAGGAATTTAATTTATCTACATCATTGATTCGGTAGTCATCTTCTGCTTCTATCCTTTTTTCATTCCCTGCAACAAGTTTGGATGGTGGGATTTGAGAGGTTTTAAAGAGCATGAGGGGATCAGTTTCTCCACTTTGACTAATTTTAAGGATGAGATTAGGCAGAATTGATAGAAAGTGTAGGAAAAATGGATGAAATTTGAATGGAGTATGAAAGTAAAATAAATCTCACCAAATTGGTAATATTTGATGAGAAAGAAAAATCTTGTCGTATAAGTACACTTCAGTAGGCTAGTGATATCAATTTTCCTTCACTTTCCCACTTGATTACCGTTTTTCTCTCATCCAAACACCTAAAAAGTATTTTTCCATCCATTTACCAATATACTCTCCCTTTCTTAAATTTTTCTACCCTTTCCTTTCCCATGAATTCCAAATAGCCAAAGAGGTTGTACATGAAATATTATAAACTTCGATCCTCTTCTCATTCCCTACATGAATGATTAGGTCAGTATACCTCTATTCATTTTTCTAGCTCTAATTAAAGTTGCTCTCATGTTTTAATCATCAACCTCGAGATTTCCTTTATTCATTGTTCATTCTAGTTGATATACTCTTGCAAATTTCACTTAATTTGCCAAAATTAGAATAATATTTACATTTGTAACCTTATGGTTTTAGTTACTAGTTTCGTGGGCTTGCATTTGATTGTATACAATCAAAGCAATTATCTAATTACTAAACAGGGGATGAAGATGAAGATCTAAGAATTTATCATGTTAACATTATGATTCAGATTTAACATTGCAGACTGATTTATGATCATCACTTAATGGACTTCAAAAATACGGAGTACCACATTCTTACGAGAAAGGATGATCGACTACATGATTTGAGCTTCCAATCAAAGTTGGGGTACAAAAGGGGTTAAAGAGTACAACTTAAATGTAAATTACAAGCTCTCGAACTTGGAATAAAGGAGAAGAGGCTTGAAACTATTAGGACAGATTTGATGAGAATTTGATTACTTTGAGCAATGATGTCGACTTAGACTGATTTACCCCATCCTTGTCCCCACGACAGTAGGAATGAAATTGTCCCTCCTTTCCACAACTAAAACAAGTTTTCTTGGGTTTGATGTAGTCTCCATTAATTTGGCACTGTTCACCACATTTGTTACAAATTATTGAGTCTTTCTTCTATCCAAACTCATTAGAGGGATCATTCATGAATGACTCATATTTGTTTTTTTACCATGTTGACTTTTGCGTTGATGCAGGCCTTTTGAATTCTCCCTCACTCTAATGGTGAGATTTTCCTCCACCATTTTTCTTGTTTTCGGATTCGTTTAAGATGACACACGCATCTCTACTCCGCAACACCATTTTATTGACGCTCCAACACAGCAACCTGATTATCTGAGTTGAAAAATGGTTCCTTAAATGGTTAGCTGTTACTCTATCAAGATAGATTAATCATAAGAACTTTCAAAAGAAATTTTCAAAGATCATCAATCAAAAGTCCACAATCACACACATAACTTTAATTCATTTTTAGGCCCAATTAGTCGCTCAATCAACTCTTTATCAGAGCACACAATTCAATATGCTAACCTACAATATACAATCCTTCAACCCTATCACCACATGCCATCATAATGGTATATCACTCCCACGTCAAACTTAGATCATGAATAATCGTTGGCCAAAATTTTTGGTCACCAAAATATAAAAAATGGTGTTTAATCCCATAATTTAATATTTTTTCTCGATCTTTTCTCTCATTTGTACACATGTCACCATGACATTCAAAGACCCAAAGGCATTTTGGTCATGGTGATGACCAAACTACAATTCTCTCTCTTAAAAAAGTACATTCATTCTTAACAAATACTATTAATGACCAAAATTTGGCCAACCATTACATTTGCTCTTAGAAATGGGTCATCTCGAATTTCATCCATCCTCAACTCAAAATATCCACATAAAGCCTCCACAAGAGCACTTATCTATCATAGAGAAAAATGATACCAAACAACATGCTCATATACCAAAACCTTTCATAAAACAGTTTCACACGTAGCACACAATACGAAATCGATTTCAAGAATCGATCACGACTAGTCCCGAAAACTAATCATATAACATCAATGCAAACCCTAACAAACTAGAATAAAACCAAACAAGTTGAAAAACGATTTATCTCGAGAATGAAAGAATTTCCTTACGGCTTCCTAAAAGGTCAGTAAGGACAACTACAAACTCCTTAATAAGATTAATAATATCAAAATTAATAACCAACTAAACCCAGAACTGACTCGGATGTTTAAATTAATTAAGGGTCCCTATAACCGAACAAACACCAACTAATTAACAACAAGCCCGAACTTATTAATAGATTATCATCATTTTACTCCACTTGTTTTGAATACTCACAGGTCAATCCCAATCCCGACTCACCTTATTCTTACTCCATATTTTTTTTGATAAGGAAAGGAGTTAGGGTCGCCTCAAGTACTTCCTGGACTCGCCTAGAGCATCCACAAGGAATGAGAACTGACTACTAACCAGATCTAAAGAGAATAGGGCAAACTGCTACCTTGGACTCTCGAACCCGAAACTTCATAGTACTACCATGAGTGCTCAATCAGTGAGCTGATGCGCCAAGCACATTCTTACTCTATATTTCACCGTACTCACTTGGCATGACCTTCTTTCTTTAATCCCTTTCTTTTTTTTGGTAAGTATTAATCCCTTTCTTTAATCGGTTCTATGTATATATTACATGTCATCATGACGCTTACTCAATATTATAGGAATATCAATTAGCTTTTGGGATTTTGTTGCTTCGTTTTGCAAGTGCATGATAGGTTAACACCCCGAAGGTATTTTTCCAATCACACTCTCGTGTCCACTCCTACCCGAAACCCACTCGACGTTGGAGCTCCGATCGAATAAAAAGGCAAGGACTACATTCCACTTACCAATGATCAGAGGAAAGGACTAGATGATGCGATTAACGACGTCCGATTGATAGAGAGGGGACTGTTGTTGATGACGACCGACTAGAGAAGGAGAAGAAGAAGCATAAGAATATTGGCTATGCTCGCGGTGATTAAAGGTTGTTGAATTGTGGCGAACGAAGAAGGAAAGAAGGTGTGGAGGCTGCACTTTGTGAGAACCAAATCATCCGATTGATAGAAAAAGGGGCTATGCTTGCGGTGATTTTTATTATCTAGTTACTTGCCTACCAAGAACTGGAGTGACTTATAGTCCAAGACTTTCGACCTCGACCAAATATTACAATATATATCTAGGATGTTGATTCACTCTATTTTGTATAGGTTAACTCTTGTATTTTAGAGTGTTATTGAGAGTGTTTATGTTAGATTCCGCGTTATTATAATACGAAGACCGAAGACACGAGATGTGAAGAATCAAGAGTTTTTAGAGCCAAATTGAAGACAAGTTCACCACTGCTTAGATTCCGCGGGCACGGTACTCATGCCGCGGTCGCGGTGGAGGAAGGCCACGACAATCAACACCCGTGAAGGCCGCGGTTGCGCCGCCATGGTCGCGGTCGCGGTCGCGGTAGAATTCGACTTGACCAACCCGAAGATAGACCCGCCGCGGGCGCGGTGGGAGCGCCGCGGTCGCGGTGATGCCGAAATTTGAAGCGGCTGAAATCTTTCTATCTTCTTTCCTTTTCTATCTTTCGCCTCTTTCTTTATCTATCTCGGGGAGCATGTTCCTTGGGCTTTATAAGAAGGAGTCTGCCTTAGGTTTTTAGTACCTTTTATCATCCAATTGTTATCTCAATTCATATCAATAAAACTGTTTGCTTTCTTTGTAATGGAGAACTAATCTCCCTTGGAGTTTATTCAATCAAGGAAGCTTTATTATGAAGTTGTGAAATTCTGGTAACTTCTTTATCTCTAGGTCTTTATTGATACTCTTGTACTTCATACCATGATCTTTGTTTGATTATATGAGCTTGATCAACGTGTTTAATTGGCTTAGATCTATTGTTTAAATTAGGATTGGTTGTTGTCTATGCATCTTTCCTATTCTCGAAACAACTCTATTCTAGGACCGTGGACTAGGTTAGAGAAGAGTATTCAATGGTTGTTTTGTGCATGAGACTCGTAGCTTGATTGCATGATTCGATTTCCTAATATCCTTGTGTGTATTGCATGATTTGAATTAAGCGTCCTTGTTCATATCATAGTTTTGCTAGGACCGTGGACTAGCGAATATTTAAGATAAGGATTGGAATTGACCTAGGAACATAAAGAAGTGGATGAATTCATGATCAACGGATTAATAAAGTGGAATTGAATGAATGAACTCTGCCTGTTAAAATTGATTGAAACCTCTCTCAAATCCCCCCTATTGGCTTTGCAGGAAACGAACTAAAATCTAATTAAGAAACTGATTCTCTTGAGTTTGACCCCTTACTTGCTTGCTATACTTGTTTTGCTTGTTTGGGTTATTATCTTTGATTTTGGCACAACGACTTTAGCCGAGTCAGATGTCTGATCATCAATGAAAGGGTAAGAAAATACATTTAAACAGCTCACTCTCTAAACTAAGGACCAACTTGCCAAATGAAAAGATGTCTTGTGAAGGTATTTCTTGTTGGGAGAATTTATCTTAACTAGCGTCACCTGTCGTGCCATGCACGACTTTTTTTAACATGTTAAAATGTATTATAAGTATAATATAAATTTTAATACTCTCTCAATCCCATAAGAGATAGAATTGTCGTTGTTTATTTGCTAGAATAGGTAATATTGAAATACACTTTAGTGTCAATACCATCCATTGGACAGGGCAAAAATGATACAACTTCAAATATTTAGATTTTGAGTAATCATAATATATGATTGAATATACAAAATTAAAATTACTTCAACTGCATTATAAAATATTGTAATCAATCATATAAAAAAATATTAATATATACTATTGAATTATTTAACTGATGGATACTGAAGATGAGCTTGAGATATATTAAGATATAGAGATCTAATCGGTGCATACTAAAAATCTGCTACAACATCTACTATGGGTATTGTCCTATTGGAGTTAGGTTTTTTTTTCGGGGGAGCATTATGTGCCATAATTTTAGACCATCATTTTGGGGGAGAATTACGTGCCATAATCTTAGAGGATTATGTTGTATGTTTTTTGTTCCTAAAAGTGTAAAACAAAGGAAATTGTATATAAGATAAATTAGATAGCTTCTTAAAATAAATCGGTAAGAGGGGTAATTAAGTTTTAAAGATAAATAGTATGGTTTGAAAGATAAATATTAAATGTCTAAAAAAAGATAAAGTTAAAGATTAAATAATTTAGGAAAAATAAAAGATATAAAGTTGTTATTATCCATTTGAATTGAATAAGAAAAACATTAAAATCATATGTAAAGTGGGGCCAGAATGAACGTGGTGACTCGAAAACGGTCGGCTTTTATAATATATATTGATGATTGATTCATTTTTCATAAAAACATCTCTTTTTTGTTTGAAGTAGAAATCTTCCTTTTTTAAATTTACGTTTTAACCAAACACATCTTTAAAGTGATTGAATAGAGTTACAATTAGGGGTGTGAATTCGGATTGATCTGATCCGAATCTGCGGATATCTGAAAATTTTTTTGCCTCAAAGTCATGATCCGTATCCGATCCATTTTTAGTCAGATATCCGAGAAAATATATCCGTTTGGATCGGATATCCGATGACGGATATCCCGGATATCCAAAAGATCCATTTTGATTAAAATTGCTTAAATTAATAAATTGAAGAAAGTGAAGCCGTGTGTTCCCAAGTTGTAGATGAGAATGAGATGGGGAATTAGGTCAAACACTATTTTTACTTTAGATAAGAAAACGTGCATAGTGCAAATTTGCAATGTCATTAGGCCCATTACTCAAGTGCTAGGCCCATTACCCAAATTTGTAATATCTCCACCCAAATCTATATATATATAAAAGCCGTAAGGATTGGAGCCACCACGTTGTATCACCTCAGCTTTTTCCACATGCCGATCCCATATTACGCCACCAAGGATTTTGCCACGTGTCATCATATTGTTAAGCCACATCATATCGATCATTTTTATTTACTAATTAAGCCATGTCATATAAATTTTTCCATGTCATTTACAAATCATATCCATGAATTCAAAAAATTCCATGTCATATCTCTATTTAAATACAAATTATTTACCTACTTTAATTACTAAAACACTTAGATCCTTTCCAAATTTACTCTCTCTCTCAATAATAAAATAATTCCTATTGTTTAATATGGTAGTGAAGATTATTTGACAAAATTATTTATTGTATTTTTACTCTAAATTATTTTACAATTTCATTTTATACTAGATGATTCAACTTTCTTAAATAGATTATGATCATTGTGTGATATAAATCTATTACTTCCTTAATTATGGCACGATTAATGGTGGTATATAAAAGAATACTCATGGTACTATGTATATAAACGTAGTTGGCTATCTCCACGTATATTTAAAAGATCAATTATTTATTTTGCTTAATTAGACCATCTCTTATTTATTTATACATTTTGTTTTAATAAATTAATACATTTTGTTAAAAAAATTGGGTAGTGATCATATATTAGTATTAATCTCGTTATTCCTATAATGAAATTCTATCTTAAGATAAAGATTATGCGTGGGCAAATATGGTAGTGAAGATTGTTTGACAAAATTATCTCTCTCTCTCTAAATAATTCCTTTTGTTTTGATATGGTGGTGAAGATTATTTGACAAATATCTATTTTATTTTTATTCTAAAGTATTTTACAATATTTTATTCTTCACAATTTGATATGATTACATAATATTAAATTACTATCAAATAATTGTGAGGTTTGTATATTATTTTAGTCTAAATTCAATTACAAATAAGAAAATATTTATTTTAGTCGATTTTAATATTTATTTATTAATAAGCTTAATGTAATTTAATTTTGTACCATCTTATATGTGTGCCGTTGCTATTTTATTTTATAATTTTGACAAATGGAATATATATAAAAAATATTTATATTTAACTTTTGATCAAATCTCTACATCCAAAAAACAATATAGAAACATCACATTTATAAAAGTCGTAAGGATTGGAGCCACCACGTTCTGCCACCTCAACTTTTTCCACATACCGATCCTACATTACGCCACCAAGGATTTTGCCACGTGTCATCATATTGTTAAGCCACATCATATCATTTGTATTTACTATCATGTCATATAAATTTCCCCATCTCATTTACAAATCATATCCATGAATTTAAAAATTTTCATGTCATATCTCTATATAAATACAAATTATTTAATTACCTACTTTAACTACTAAAACACTTAGATCCTTTCCAGATTTACTCTCTCTCTCTCTCTCTCAATAATAAAAAAATTCCTATTGTTTTAATATGGCAGTGAAGATTATTTGACAAAATTATCTATTTTATTTTTATTCTAAATTATTTTACAATATTTTATTCATCTCAATTTGATATGATTACATAACTTTATTCTAAATATGAGTTTATTTATTATTGGTTAATTAATTCTATCTTTTTGGCCAAGTAAAATACCTGAATTTTATCTAATACGTGGATCTTATTTAAACTCCACATATATACTAAGTTAAAAGATAAAGGTAAAACAAAATAAATATAAATATATATACATACGTGTACAGATATATATGAGGAGAAGCATTCTTCGGTGTTAAGTATGGATCAACAACGTTTTTACTACATTCTCTAAAGAGTATTGACTATTCTCAAATCCAGAATCTGATAATTGAAGGAGATAATCTCATTGTTATTAATTCATTAAAACGCCTGTGGAAAGTACCTTGGGAAATTCACTCTATTCTAGAGGACATTAGAAATCTTATTTCGGTTATCCCAAATGTTGTTTTTTACCATTGTTTCAGGGAGTTAAATGCTGCTGCTGATTTCCTGGCAAGAAGACAAGTCAATCTTCAAAGTCTCAATGCAACCATTCCATTTCAATCTTTGTCCTTTTCATTTTCGCATTTGTTTGTAATTCAGTTGAGGTTCTTGTTGAGTCAACATCCCTCGCTGTTTGATTTTTTAAAGATCATCCGTAGTGATGATTTAGGCTATCCTTGTAACTAAAAGGTGGCCTAATTTTGGCTTGTTCGAGCTAGTAACTCCGCAATCAAAAAAAAAAAACAACGTTTTTATATAGATAGATATAAGCCTGGGGGAAAGGGGTTTTCATTTTTGGGTGCACGACCTTCGTCCTGTATATCCACCGCTTGATTATCAGCCGAGCGTCGCCTCTCATCCCTCATCCTTCCATGTCGGTGTCGTCCTCGTCGTCCCTTTCCGTCTCTTTCCACACCGGTGTCGCCGTCCTCAATTCCGGAGACTGATCACTTGGGACCGTTTTCATTCCGTGTTCGTTAAGAGATTCCTCCGTCTTTCAGGTTAGTCGATTTTCGGCTTACTCGGTTATGTTCTAGCTTGTTAGAGTTTGCACTGTGATTATGAGATTGGTTTTGGGAACTAGTCCCGTTCAATTTTGAAATGCTTTTTCATGATTGTTGTGCTATGAGTGAACATGCCTTATGAATGATTGTTTGATTTGACAGTTGAAAATGAGTAGTCCTTAATTGCCAAGTTGAAAATGAGCAACAAATGTGCATGTTTGTGTGCGGGTTTGACGTGTGCGGGTTTGTGTGCGGGTTTGTTATGAATGTTGTGATGCTTTGTCTGATCAGTGTCTTTGAGTGTATTGTTACAAATTGCGTGATTGTGTTGTAGCTTGTGAAACTGTGATAAGTGTGTTATGTGTAAATCGTTTTGGAAACCTATTTTTGAAAGTTGATATATACATATATAGTGTATTAGTGTGTGTCGGTTTTCTCTATGTTGGGCAAGCGCTCCAGTGGAGGCTTAATGTGGAAGTGAGTTGTGATGGATGGTTGTGTTGAGATGGATTGTTTGTGATGAGATGGATGGTTGGATTGAGGATGGATGGTTGAAGAGATGGCCCGTCTTTGAGTTCGGCGTGGGATTGATACGCCGTTGTCGCATGTAGTGTTAACGCAGGGCTGCATAGCCTAGGTAGCGTAAGGTATGCGGTGTTGATGCAGTGCCCATATCATAGGTAAAGTTTCAGAATGCGTGTCTTATGTGAAGTTGATTGATTGAAGAGTATGAACGTATGAGTTAAATTGATAAATCTGTCGATTTGTGAATGTGTGATAAATCTGTCGATTTGTGAATGTGTGTGTGTGTGCGCGTGCGTGTGTGTGCGTGCGTGTGTGTGTGGATTAATTATGAATATGTGTGTAAGTATAGAGTGTGTGTGTGAATGTGTGGATTTTGAATGTGTGTGTAAGTTGATGTTTGTGTAAGTATGATGTGTGTGTGTGTGAACGTGTGGATTCGTGAATGTGTGTGTGTGTTAAATTGATGATTGTGTTTGAGTGCGTTATTAAATTGATGTAGTAGTAACTGCCTAGATATGAACTTTGGAACTGTTTGTGACTAACTGGACTTAGGAATGGATTAGAGTTATGTGTGTGTTTGTGGATACTTGGTTGCTGATTTTAGGAAAAAGGTTTTTGAAACGTCTTGTAATTGCTTTGCTGATTCTAGCTTGATAGAGTAAGACCTGACCCTTAGGGGAAACTATTTTCAGTTCAGGTGATCTCATGATGTCATGACTGAGCTTCGACGGAATGATGATGCGGAGTAGGGACGTACGTGTCCTAGATAGTCGAATGTTAGTTGTTGCCTTGGTTTCCTTTCGTGAGCATTGATATTTTGTTGTTGAACTATTAGTGTGTTGTGGGAGTTTTGTTGTTATTAATAGGTTGTATGGGTTAGGCACTTGATGTTTTAATTGAACTGTAATTTTTATAAAATACGAGGTGGATGTTTTCTTGTTTTCTCGTCGTGCCCGCATTGCAAGATCCAGATGTTCAGTTATCAAACTAGCTTGGTAGTGCCTCGTGAGGTCTTCTACCGAGTAACGCCTTGTCAGAAAAACGGGGTGTTACAATCCAATCTCTTGATTTACTGTAAAACATGTTTATCATATCAAATCTCTTCATTTATCTCCTTACATAAAACTAAAATGTACACATTAAATCTTTAGCGAGCCAAGAGATTTGATTAAAATAAAATTAAATAGGTTTATCAATTCTTTCATCTAAAAGTATGTTGATTTGTTTTAAAAAATAAATATTTCATAGTTCAATTTAGGTTTTTACTTCCTAATTTACTATGAAACAGGCTTTCTCTTTTTCAATATTTAATATACTTCTCTTTGATTATGTATTATGTACGTATATACGAATTTTATATCGTTGTATAGAACTATATACATGTTTGTATAAATTTGATCAATTTACAATAACATAACGCGCTTTAATTTTATTATTTATTGAGAGTAAAAATTGGTTGATGTTAATTAAATATATTGTAATATTGTAGGAAAAATCTTATAAATTTCTTTGAGAGATGTATCATAATTAAACCATACTATATATCAATATAGATAAACTTAAAAAAGTGTATTTTTCTCTTTTCATTCATATAAGGAAACAAAGCATCAACAGTTATTTGGAGATAAATATTGATGATTAAATATTTTATCTAAGCATGAAAAATCATATTTTTATTTTTGTAATAAATAATTTGTAAGCACTAGGATTTAATGAGAATAGACTAATATACAGTTACATAAGTTTTATCTTTTTAACATGACTAATTAATAGATAAAATGTACATCCACAAATATATTTAATTTATTGACATAAAAAACATGCATCATGTAAAATGATATAAATAAAAGTTTAATAAAGTCCGTGCAGGGCGCGGGTAAATACGCTAGTTTTATATAGAGTTTATACATACAGTATACTAACAAATGACCCGCCTTGTATGGAGTGTTATTTGTTTGGGATATTCCGCATGGTAACCACGAGGTTTTGCAAATTCCGCATGGTACCCAAAGGTTTTAGGTATTCCGTGTGGTAACCACGAGGTTTTGCATATTCCGCGTGGTAACCTTGGTCTATTATAAAAAGTTAAAGTTATATAAAAACTTACCCATCCTTTCTACTTAATTACACAAACCACCCTATCTTTAGTTTTTTTTAAACTATCTAATCTATTTTATAAAACACCTAACTTTATAATTTTAGTATTATGCATATCTTTTTTTATTTAACCTTTTTCCATGAAATTATATATTATTATTTTACAAAATCTTATAGTTTTTAATTATTTAAAAAAGAACCACATTTTTCAAATTTGTATTAAAAATTAAAATAGATTTGATAGGTTTGTTGAAAAAATAAAAAACAATTTATTATACCTAATTTGAAGTATCATTTAAATAGGTTTTTTCAACAAAACTATCAAATCTATTTTCTTAAAATACTTAGTGAGAAGTATTACTTAATACATATTTTATTTTCAAATGTTAATTTATTATAAATACAAACAATTGCCTAAAGTTGTACATGTTGTAAAAAAACCTATAATGTTTACACATTTTTAATGTCATGATATATGTACATTATGTTAAGAAAAACCAATCTTATATCTTATATTATTTTTAAAACACATTACTTAAAGAACACCCTCTTAAAGGATCAACTATTAATAAAGTTCAACTTTATATTTTGTTAATAAGAAATGGTAATTTTTTAAAAATTAGGTATGCTTTGGTTAATTTGAAAAAAAGAACTATTTGTTTTATACAAATTTGAAAAATGTGGTTCTTTTTATAATAATAATAAAATATAAGATTTTGTAAAATAAAAATATATAGTTTCATGGAAAAAAAAGTAAATAAAAAAATATAATACCAAAATTATGATTTTAGGTGTTTTATAAAAATAGATTAGATAATTTTAAAAAAATCTTAAAAAGGGTGATTTGTGTAATTAAGTAGAAAGGATGGGTAAGTTTTTATATAATTTTAACTTCTTTATAAAAGACCAAGGTTACCACGCGGAATCTGCAAAACCTCGTGGTCACCACACGGAATATCGAAAACCTTTGGGTACCACGCGGAATTTGCAAAACCTCGTGGTTACCGGGCGGAATTTCCCTATTTGTTTTTATTTTTTATATGAATTCGTTATAATAATTACAAATATTATCATATGTATAATTTCTGTTAAAACGATGTGTATCTTTTAAATTATAAAATAATATAACTGTCTCATAGCATCAAATATTTATATAGAAATATTTTATTTATATATTAGCTTTTATATATGTACATAAATAGTGATAAATTTTGGGTAATTTAATTTAAATTGTATAATTTAAATTATTTAAATTAATTAATTAATTAAAGATAAAAAATTGGATTAATAATTTTTAAAAAAACCAATGGAGAATATTTAATAAGACAAATAAAACTGATCTTGTATATATGTTATTATGTTGTAAAATTTAATTAAATAAGAAGCATATAAATGTCAAATAAAAATATTAACGAATCATTACTTTAAGAAGAATTCTATCTTTGATCTAAAACGTAATTGATCTATAACGTTACAGATACATTTAGGGTAAATATATCACCTAATATTTTTATTGGGGTTCAATAAGATATGCTAGAAAAAAAATTATTTTAATAGAAAAATATGTGGCATAAAAATATTGGTTTGGCATATCGGCTGAACCGTGTTCTCCTCTGCCCGCTCTTATCTCGGCAATGCTGCATTTCTGAGTGCTCAGCAAGAGCCGGAGAAGCAAGTGAATTTGCTACTATTGATAATTCTTAGAACAAATTAAGAAAAAATACTTATTACGAAAAAAGATTTCTTCCAAATAAAAAAATTAGGATAAATCCATTTATGAATTAAATAGCTAATCATATAATGATAAGATTGAGATTTATATATTAGAATAGAATATTAATTAAGCAACTTAAAATTTAAGATAAAATTAATATTTTAATTAAATATGTAGAAGAGTAAGGGCCCGTTTGGTATCCAAAGGCGGAATCGGAAACGAAATGGAAATGAACCTAGTCCAATTATGCTTCACTATACATTAATTGAAAAAAATATTTTAATTTGTAACTTTGAAATTTATGTGTCTAGAGAAGGGATGAAGGGAATGATTGAGGTGTTTTGTTACCCCACCCTTGGATTAGGGAATGATTGAGGTGCTACAAGGGTACCGCAAGCTCCCTTGCGGTAGGTTTTGAATGAAAATTGAGGTGACTCATCATGTATCATGATGCTAAAGTGGACTAAGTTCGTTTTCTTTCCATTCCATTCCGTTTCCGATTCCACCTTTGGATACCAAACGGCCCCTAAGATTATATACTATTATAAAACTAAGATTTGATAAGATAATTTTTTTTAAATAAGGGGTTGATGTGGCGCAATATGTTGGCAGAATTTGCTTCCGCCTTAGTATATAGTTATATATAGATAGATATGCAATGCATGTACGAAACAAAGGCTTATTATTCCCATTAGTATATCATTTCCCTCACGTAATATTTAAAACCATAAATATGTCGAATGGGTGAGAAACCCAGTCTAATGTTTAGGCCTTGTGGAAAGAACCTCGAATTCTCCGTTTCGACACCCACCGGCAATGAAACCATGAGATTTAATTATTTAGAACTTATTATATATATGGTCGAATAACACGTTACATTTTATTATAGAGTACGTACTTATTTTAGTTTTTGTTTTGAGGTTTAGTAAACCATCAACCAACAATTGGGGGCTTAGTAACAACATTGTTGTTATCAACTAGGATAAGAATTCGATTGCAACAAAAATCTCCAGTGACGATGTCTGATGATGGCACGATAATTGCAGATCCAATCTTGTATTGACTCTCGATCACCGCCTTGGCTACATTCCCATTCTTTCCCACAAGTTCCGGCCATGTGTATTTGTTTGTTGCGCTCCGTACTAATAAACCATTCAAACATACACATTAACAAATTATATTTTACTAAAAGACTATACATTTGTACAATTCATTATGGCTTACGTAACACAAAAGTAGTAAAACTTGAAAATTGAAGACTTACTGCCGGCACAACATGATGGAGTGTCGCAACGTTCACTTGCCACACTTTGGCAAGGTGGCAAAGGTAACAAATTTCGTCCTGCCATCTCTTTTATTAGCTCGTTTTATTATCCGTCAACTTCAGTTTCTTCCACACTTTGGCAAGGTGGCAAAGGTAACAAATTCAGTCCTGCCATCTCTTTTATTAGCTCGTTTTATTATCCGTCAACTTCAGTTTCTGCTTGCCTAGATGGTTTGGAATCGTTAAAAGTTAAAAAGAATATTTTTACGATCCGTTATCATTTTTTTATAGAAACAAATCCCTTCTCGATTAAATATAATATGTCTTATTTCGTAGAGCGAGAGTAATCAAATAATTAGATTGCAAATCTTATCTTTTTGGGAATAGATCAAATACCATATCTTTTTCTTTTTTGGTAAATACTCCGTAGATAAATAATCACTATTAAAAAGAATCTCGCTACTGAATGTCCGTGTAGACAAAGAAGATGGATGATTATCAAGTTGCCAACATTTCCATCTACGGAGTAATTTTTTTTGGTGAAAACAATTCCATCTAATAACCGTAGGTATCGGGTTGTTCTTTATATGTGATGATGGAGGTTGGTGGCACGATAATCTCCGTCAACCAATAAATTAAAGAAAAGTTATATCCAAAACCCCAAGATAACAAATGTACATCCACACATCATTATGTATCTGAAAAATATACATATCTCTAATGAAACATATCTTAGGAGATATTTTCAACTAACTAGTACAGCTTCCCGCTCCATGCGCGCGGATCTTGTTAAACTTTTGCTTACATTTAACATAAAGGATGTTAGAATATGGCAATTTTATCGTACATCCTAAAATTTATCCAAATGAAAGTGAAGAAAAGATATTGATACATTAAAAATTTTGAGAAAAATATAGGATATGACAAGATTTGATCTGTTTTGATGGAAAAAATTTGTATGATAATTGTCGTAATATTCCACGGGATAATTTCCATAATTGTTTTGAATGGGATGATAAAAGATTGATATCTTTTGAATTCGAAAAGAAAAGATCAAATAAATCTTCAATGTATAGTATTTACATTTTGATCCGTCTAATCAATATCAATATCTATTAATTCTGCTACCACATTGCGCCACATCACCCCCTTAACTAATACAATTATCTTGGATTAAAAAAACTAAAAAAACTATCTTATTACATATTAGTTTTATCATAATATAATCTTAATCTTATACATATAAATTTCTTATCTATTGTACAAAGTACAAGATAAATTTCTTAATAAAATAATGATTCGTTAATATTTTTTATTTGATATTTATATAATTCTTATTTAATTAATCTAAATTTTTTTAATTTACTTTATTTTTTGATCAATTGCTTACTTAATCAATAGAGAAATCAAAAACATATTCGATTCACTTTTGTCGTAGTATGCTATTGCTACCCATTACTTTCTTTAAATAAATATATTTTTTCCATTCTATCTTTTATAAACCCCCTTAATAAATGAGTAATAGTGTCTTGCAATATAGATAGCAAAAAATAGAAAATATACGTACATAATAGTGTATTGCTCTATCATATTAATTTAGTCTGTATAGACGTAATTAAATATAAATAAGAAAATATTTTTTATCTGATAATAGTAGTAATAGTCAATAGTTAAGTTTATGCAATTTAATTTAATGCCAAAATATTTTTATCAATTTTTAATAAAATTTGATTATGCATTCTTATCTTATGGAATTTTTAATCAACATTTAAATATATGTTTATGTATGTGTAAACCGTTAATATATAAATAAAATTTATTTTTATATAAATATTTGATGTTATACGAAAGTTATGTTATTTTACAATCTAAAAAATATGTACCGTTTTAAAAGAAATTACACATATGATAATATTTGTAATTATTATAGTGAATTCAAATACAAGATAATAAAAACAAAAAACACTCCCGTACAAGGTGCGGGTCATTTGCTAGTATATTTCTAAACCTGAAGCAGTTAAGGATAATTTTGTCAATAAGGTTTTTTAAACCATCCACCCTATTTTTATAAGGAATTGTTATACTTATTTCTATCCATTTATATATGTAACTAGCGGTTGCATACGCACGGGTTCATAGTATAAACAAATTTATATATAGAATTTTGAATTATTTATTTTATTACACGTAATTTAAGCATATTGAAGTATTTTACATATAATTTAATTTAATGTATTATTGAAATATTTTTTTAAACATATTTTTATTGAATTATTTTTTTAAACATATTTTTATTGAATTATTTTGTTTTAACAACCTCTCTTGTATTTAACTACACTTTATGTTTAAATTAATTGAAAAAGACAATAAGTTGAAGGACAATTTCAAGAGGTTACTGAAATTTCAACAATCTCTTTCTTTTATCCTATAGTTTGTATAAAAATATATGAATATTAATTGTTATTTTTTTCTAGTCTATATGCCTGTATATTGATTTATAGATAGATATATGTATACATTTGATGGTTAGAATAATATTTTAGTAGATTTGTGCTATAATCTGTCAATTTGAGTAATAAGTAATATATTAAAGTAAATTCAAATATATATATATATATTATAAACATATTGAATTATTCATTAAGAAGTTAATACCCTAAGAGATGAATATATTAAGAAGTTCCAAGCTTAATCAAATTACACTGGTATCAAAACCCAAATTATAGAGCAAATGGCGAAACTCTCTCTTTCCTCTTTGCCCCCTTTCCCGTGCGTCTTCAATGGCGAAAAAAACCCTAGATTTCGAACCCCAAAATCAACCGAAATCCGAGCCCCCGTTGCTCTCTTCATCTTGACTTTGATCCAAAACCCCCACAGAAACAAAGTCCCGATCAAATCGGTGACAAATTCGAACCCTAACCCGCAATTCGAGGGGAACAAGTTGAACAGTTTTAAGCTGAATCGAAGGGATGATGCTAATCCTCCTACGAGAGCCAAATCCCGTCTAATCCCGAGCAAATTGGATGTTACCAAAAGGACGAAAGAGCAGCTTCGGCGGGCAAAGGTGATTGAAACATGGGGTGAAGTTTCGAATCTAAAGCTTCTCCTAGGATGCAAGTACTCAAGACTCAAGAAGAAAGGGAAGAAGGGTCAGGAGGAAGGAAGAGAGAGTCTCCCTCAGCAGTACCACAATATCTTCTGTCTGGCGGAAGGAGGGTGCGGCAGAAGTGGTGTTTCCATGAGACGTCATGAAAGGAATGAACCCCTTGATCGAGATATATGATGCTTTCGTTCCCCTGATTTAGTCATATTCATCTATGACCATGACCAACTATACACCAGCATGAACCTTATATATATTTATGTGAACAACCCCTCTGCTAGGGGATGCTTCCGAGCTTGTTTTATGGGAAAATTTCATAATCCTAAGATTTAAGCTTATATATTTATGTGAACAACTCTATCTTGAACAATGGTCTCATTGGAGACCCCTTGAACAAATCGTTCCAAGGCACACTATGGCTGTAGAAACCTCTAATAGTGTTGCTAAACAGAACAATGACACTATGGTCGAACAAATCTGTTTTGAATAGCTCTGTTTTGAACAATGGTCTCTTTTGAGACCCCTTGAACAAATCGTCCCAAAGCACATTGCGGTTGCGGAAACATCTAATAGTGATGATAAACGGAACAATGCCACTTCAAATGCCAATAGAACAGAGAAAGGAAACGATACAATTGAAACCTATATTAGTTATAAGCATGAAGTTTTGTTGCCTGTTGAATGTAGGATACAATTTTCGCTGCTGAATGGTTGTTCCCTGAAACCTATGCCACTGCAAATGCCATGGTTGTTCCCTGTTGAATGTAAGCATACAGTTTTTGCAAGTAAGCTATGTGGGACAAAGGAAAACGAGAATCTTTTGAAAATCCACCTCCTTGTGTTAGCATGTAGAGATGTGATAGTAACTTAGAACCCTATGTTTATGTATGATCTATGGCAAAGGCTTACGTATGGTAATGAGGATTGCATGTATATGAACCCCAATGTTTCTCTTCTATGTTGAAGGAAAAAAAGAGTTGATAATAAATATAGAACAAAGATGAAATGGTCACCTATAATCGGTAAAAACAAAGATGAAATGGTCACCTATGACACTCAACTCTTTGTTGGTCTATTTCTCCTAATTGACGAAATCACCTCTTATAGCAAGCAATTTTCCCTTATGATTAACCATGCTAAAAGAACACTAGATCATGAGAATAGGCTTCAATCAATGGAAACCAACAACAAGATAAAATCATAAACACAAACAAGGCCTCATATTAGGCTGTTTTACACGATAATTACTTATTATGAAGATCAGTCTATGGAATAGTAGAGGCATAGGCCGGAAGTCTTTCTGGCCAGAAATAGACTCCTTTGGTAAGACAGAGCAAATACAATTGATGGAAATTGTGGAAACAAAAGCGGAAAAGGAACCGTCCGATCAGGTTTGGAGGCGTTCAGGCTTTGACAACTTCTTATGGTCCCCTGCTAAAGGAAGAGCTGGGGGAATTTGTGTCATATGGAAAGAACATCAACTCATTAACGAAACAATAGAGGTTATGATCAAAAAACCCAGATACATCATTCTAAAATACACGCATCTCTCAAGTCAATATGTAATTGCTTTATGCTTAGTCTATGCTCCGCCAAAAGAAAATGAAAAGGATAACTTTTGGGCAGAATTTACTCTAGAAATACAAAACTTACACATTCCTACTATAGTTATGGGAGATTTAAACGAAATACAAGAGCCGAACGACAAGACAGGTGGGGCTATCCCGATGTGAATAGGTTTGTGCGACTCACCAAATTCAAAGACGATTGCAATCTTCTAGACATACCCACAACTGACATTAAATACACATGGAGGAAAAATAAAACGGAGATCGATAATATATATGAAAAATTAGATCGAACGCTTGTAGATAATCAAATCATGCAATGGTTCCCAGATATTTCAACCAAACATTATGCTTTTTCTTCATCCGATCATTGCAAAATAGCAATTGAACTAAATAACGGTCAAATCTTTAAAGCTCAACCTTTTAAATTTGAAAAAATGTGGATGCAAAGAAAAGATTTCAAAAACATTGTTAAACAAGCCTGGAGGGTGGATTATCCAGGGTCTTTTATGTTCCAACTTGTAAAGAAAACGCAACTATTCAAGGCTTGGGGAACACATTTGAACAGCTACAAAATGTTATAGAATTTAAATTTTTAGTAATCCCCATTGTAAGCACCACAAGACCAAAATGATTCCCACCTTGAGAAATACCAAAAGCCCCATTACAACCCGGCCGAATGGAACCTCTTTGAGGACCTCCATTGAGCCAAGTTCATATTCTTTGTGTGCATTGTAATAGGCATCTCTAGGTGGAGGAATTGGTGATATTAGCTTCAATAGTAAAGTCTTTACTTGCATGATTCTTGAGTATGAGTGATTATTGCTAAACCTAAACACATGATGAGTGATACACATTTTCATGTCCCTAAAGTGAGGCTTAGTTGCATTGATTTTATTTCTTGAACGCTTGATCATGTGTGATGACGTAATCTTGCTAGGATATCTATCACTTGTGCTTAATGGTGTTTTCATATGAGGCTTTACTTGAAGATTGTGCTTCGGTCTAGCTTACATTGTTATTGCTTGAGGACAAGCAAGTTTAAGTATGGGGTATTCTGATGTCTCTCATTTTGGTGGTGTTTTAGTGGCTAATTTCCCTTGTAAATATGTGTCTTTTGTTCCTTTCTTTGCTAGTTTTGTTCTTTTTTAGCTTAGATTCCGGTTTTCTATGAGATTCGGAGACTATGCGAATTTGTTGCGTTTTGTAGGTAATTTGGCGTGTTTTGAGGAAGTTTCGGAAGGAGTCCCTAAGGAGGAGCAAGGCATGAGCACAAAGGAGCGGAAGAGCCGAGCGATCAACGATGAAGAGCTCAAGAAAAACGAAGAAGATAAGAGGACCGAGGCCAGGATCGAGGTGCCCAGCAACTCGGGCCCGAGATCGGCTCATGGAGACCCGGACCGAGGTGTGGCAAGTCGGGCCCGAGGTTGCTCCGTGTCGGTCCAAGTCGGCGGAGTGTAGATTGGGCACCAAGGCACACAAATGTGATCTACCACTTTTGCCCCTCTTCTATTTTTGGATATTCTTGGCCCCTAATTAAAAGGAGAGAAGAGAATTGGAGGATTATCCAAGCTTAGACACAATTAATCACTCTCAAAGGCTCAAGGAAGACTTGGAGAGCAAGGAGGAAGAAAGGAGAGGAGAAGAAGAGGAGAATTCGGTGGAGGATAGGAGATCTAGGAAGGAATTGTGAGTTTGAACTTGTTTTGATTTACAATTTGCGGATTTGAGATTGGATCTTGTGATTTCAGTTTGAATTGAATGAGATTTGGCTTTGATTTGAGTTGTATGATTGAGATTTGTTTGCTTTGTCTTTTGATTGCTTATTACTCTTTCCATGTGGAGTAGATTCCATAGTCTTGGGCTATTGGGGAAATTCCTAGCTAGGTTTGGGTGTGAACCCCCAATTCCATAGCCTTGAGTGCTTGATCTAGGAATCCTCTCTACATAGAGCTACAATCTCTTGTGAAAGCAAGGGATCAAGAGCTTGTGATTGGCAAGAGTGAGTGAAAGCAATCTTTTGCCTATCACTTGGCCTTGTATCGAAATGGGAAGTCAAATTCCCTAGGGTCGATATGTAGAGTGGCGGGATCGAAGGCGAACAACCTCGATTTTACGAGGATCAACACTTATTGGCTGAATTGGTGTGGAATTACCCAAATCTAGTTAGGGAAGGAACCCAAAAACCCAAGACCGATCTCTCCTATTGCCTAGTCCGACATTCCCAAACCTCGGGCCCGACTTACTTCAGTGTCGGTCCCGTGCAAATCCTACGTTGATCCTTCTTGGGCCAAAGTGACCCATGTCGGTCCCGAGTTGTTCCCTTTGATTTTCCTTGGTTTACCCTTTCTTCTCCTATTTTAAGTCTTTTTGGTGCACTCAACGAACGAACTCCCGAGCGTTCGACTCCCTACCATGTACTACTATGGGGTTCGGTTTTTAATTGAATTTTGACCCCCCAATCCGGACCGATCAGAATTTTGGCGCCGTCTTTGATTTAATAGTGATTTGGGTGAGGGATTAGCCCAAACCCCTTGTTTGTTTTGATTTGGTTTTGTTTGTGTCTTTGGTTATAGGTGTATGCGAGCTCGTTCCACCCGAGGAACACTTGAGTTCGACTTTGTGAGTGATCCGGAAAGCATAATCAAGCAAGCTCGAAAGAAGAAGAGAATGGAGAACCAAGCACTACATGATGATGAGGTTGCTAGGATGAGGGCCGAAATGGCTCGTATGCAACTTGAGATGGAAAACCGAGATGCCGAAGTAAGGAGGGAACGAGAGCAAAGGTTGAGATTCGAGGCTCAACTCAACACCCAACCCCGGAATGCACGCCAATACATGCATCCGGAGTTGAAGGTGCCGGAGCCAACCATTGTCTTACCGGAGGTTTCAAAGAACTTCGAGATCAAGACTCAATTCATATCACTTATCAACAGGGACCAATTTGAGGGGCGACCGAATGAGTGCCCGATTGAGCATGTGAAGCGGTTCAAGGATATGTGTGAGACTATCTCGACGGATGAGGAGACGCTAGAGTACGTGCTACTCAAAGTTTTCAAATGGTCGTTAAGAGGCAAGGCGGCACATTGGCTAGAGAGCCAAGCTCCTCGATCCATCACATCATGGCGGGCTCTCAACGAAGCATTCTTGATGAAGTTCTTCCCACCAACAAAAACAACGGAGCTTAGAAGGAAGATAGCAAGTTTCCAACAAGGAGCCAATGAGCCACTCTTTGAGGCTTGGGATCGGTTCAAGGAGATGTTGAGGCAATGTCCAACACATGGGCAACAACCATATGTTCTCCAAGACATATTTTTCCAAGGAATCAACCTCGCCACCAAGGACAAGTTGAATCTCCACACCGATTGTGGGTTCATCGATTTGCCACCGGAGCAAGCATGGGAGTTACTTGATAAACTCTCCGACTATGAAGCCATGTACGGAGTGAGCCAAGTCAACAAGGAGGCAAGAGTCCAAGGAGATGGTACAAGGTGGCTCTATGACCTGAAGAGTGAAGAGGTTGACAAGGATGTGAGACTTCAATTTCTTGAGGATGAGTTGACTAAGTTGAGGAGGCAAATGAGTCATTTCAAGCAAACCTCAAGGGCATGTGAAGAATGTGGATCTTTCAAGCATGTTGCTCAAGAGTGTCCCAATGAACGCCAAGTTCGCTTGGCCGAGCAAATCGAGGAGGCGCACTTTGCTCAAAGAAACTATGGAGGAAGAACCAACTTCAACAATGGAGGCAATGGTGGAAATGAACAGTGGAACCAAGGGCAATCCAATGGCTACAACAACAACTACAACCAAAATGAGCCAAGGGCCCAACCACCACCATACCAACCTCCGGGGTTTTATGAACAAACTCCACAATGGGGAACAAGACTTGAAAACTCAATTTAGCAATGTTGAGAGGCGAGTTGATGAGGTGAGCACTCAATTCAAGGAGTTTGGTGTATGGAGAAGACAAGTTGATAACCAATTTGTTCACATTGCAACTCAACTTCCAAGAGAGAATGGGAGACTCCCGGGCCGACCCGAGGAGAATCCCCGTGCCCCACAAAACCAAAATGAAGTCCGAGCTATTGGGTTGAGGAGTGGTCGAAACTTACCCGAGCCACATGTGTCGAGACCAAGGGAAGAGAGTCGGACCGAGTTACCCAGCAACTCGGGCCCGACGTACCAAGATACCGAGCCTGAAGTCAGAAGAGGTCCCCTGCCTAGGACCGAGGAAGAGAGGAAGTCGGGCCCGACATGCCCTGAAGTCGGACCGACATCCCAGACATTGCTCTGCCCCCAGACCGAGGACCAGAACATCGGGCCCGACGTCGAGCCTACATCGGTCCAAGAAGAGAAAGATGAGAGTGAGCCAAGCCGGTCCAAGGAGGACGATCCCAACAAGAATCAAGGCGGCACAACTCTTCCTTAACCATCAAAGAAGCCCAAGGATGTTGTAGAGGGCAAATTCAAGAGGTTCTTGAAGCTTTTGCAAGGGTTGAACATCACAATACCGTTCACCGACGCTCTAAATGAGATGCCTTCATATGCCAAGTTCTTGAGAGAGATTTTGAGCAAGAAGAGGTCGATAGTGGAAATGTAAGACGAGGTGAAAATCTTGGAGCTACCTCAAAAATTGGGAGACCCCGAGAGATTTGCAATAACCGTGGGTATTGGATCTCAAAGTTTCCAAGCTCTATGTGACCTCGGAGCAAGCGTATCGGTTATGCCCATGAGCATTTGGAAGAGGGCTAACCTTGGTGAGATTGAGCCGGTTGACATGTCTCTCACAATGGCCGATGGTTCAACTACAAAAGCCACGGGAATTTTGGATGATGTCCCGGTTAGAGTGGGGAAGTACTTTGTCCCCGACGATTTTGTGATCCTTGATATGAAGGAAGATCCTTTGGTACCTATTATTCTTGGAAGGCCGTTTCTAGCCATGGCGGGAGCAAAATTTGACGTGAAGAATGGAAAGGTGACTTTTGAGATAGGAGAAGACAAGGTAGAGTTTCACTTCAACAAAGCTCTAAATGAACCAGATGCCTTGGCAATCTTGAAGTTGGAAGAAAATGCCAAGAGAAAAAGGGAAGAAGTGGAAGACACAAGAGAAGAAGAAGCACCTTTGAGGAGCCATGAAAGGGTCAATGCCCAAGTTCAAGAGAGAGAGTTGATGGATCCATTTGAGCACCAAGAGGAGTCAAGAGGTGATGATAGTCCAAGGAGCAAAGAAGAGTATCCTTCCTTGTATCCTTTTGATGTGGGAGACTCTTATATTTGTTTGAGTGATTTAAAGGAGGATCTAGGAGATAGTTATATATGTTTGAGTGATTTGAAAGATGATTTGAGTTATAATGTTATTGAATCTCCTAGAAATTCTCTAAATGTTTGTGATGTAGGGAAGGAAGGTCAAGATGAGAAGGTGCAAGAGGTGCAAACCTATGCCTTGGAGGAGAAAGGTGAAAGAGAGTTGGAGGGCCATGCTTACATCAACCACAAGTGGTGGTTCTACGGCTATGAAGGGAATGACAATGGACATGACTATGGTGACCAATTCACTATCTTTCATCCACCATGAAGGTTGAGGTTAGAAGTCAAGCTAATGACTTAAAAGAAGCGCTTCTCGGGAGGCAACACGAGCTTAGTAGGTTTATTTTCGTAATTTTAGTTTGATTTCTTTAGCTTAGTTTGACTCGGCTAAAGTCGTCGTGCCAAGATCAAAGATAAATAACCCAAACTACAAACTATGTATAGCATGCAAGTAAGGGGTCGAACCCAAGAGAACAAAGGCTTCTAGTATTAATACAATTATCAACTAAAGAAAGGGGGATTGAAAGAAAGATCTAAACTAAACTAATCTAAGAAACAAAGAACAAACAAATAAACAAACATGCAAATATGGGGAAACAATTGATGAAGAGACAAGTTTATTCAAAAGATCCACTCATGATATAATTCCTCGATCATAGATTTATCCATTGATTTCATTCACACCTATGGTTAATTCCTATCCTGATCATTAACAATCGCAAGTCCACGGTCCAAGCAATTCTATAACCCTAGGCAAGGACGCTTAACCTAGAATTAGCATAGAGAACAAGGATATGCAGGACATAATATCAAACAATCAAGCTACACGTCAATTGTAAGATAAAACAATCAATTCTCTTCTTAATCCTAGTTGCATAGACAACAGGTCTAGGTTAAGTTGTTTTCACAGATTAGTTTTGTCCACGGTCCAAACCTAATCAAACAGTAGAAAATCAATCAATTCAATAGGGTCGCGAATCCTAGAGAAACAATCAACAATCATAAGATGAAGCACAAGAGAATCAATATTAACCAAAGGATAGAAATCAATTACCAAAATCTCACGAGTTCATACATTAGAGCTTTTCCCTTGAACAAACCCAAGGAGACTAGCTCTCCATAACTAAACTAAAGATTTAATTGAGGAAGAAGGTAGAAGGTAGAATGTAGAATGTATCTAAAACCTAAGGAGGCTCCCCCTTATATAGCCTAAGGAACAAGCTCCACGAGATAGATAAGGAAAGAGGCAAAAGATAGAAAAGGAAACAAGATACAAAGATTTCGGCCCGCTTCGGATTCAGCATCACCGCGGTCGCGTCGCTCCCACCGCGCCCGCGCTATCGCAACAGAGAAGATCAAGTCGGTCTCGGCAGCCGCCGCGGTCGCGTCGACCAGGCCGCGGTCGCGGTATTTGGACAGAACCTCTGGCGTCACTTCGGAGGCTGTTTTGACCATTTTCGGCTTGGAGTCTGACTTCGGTGTAAAAAGATGAATTGAAGCCCTTGAAGCTAGCTTTCCAATGGCACCAGAATCAGGTCAATCAAACCTTTGTAACTCAAGATATGGCCTTTGCAAGCAAGTTGTGTCGCGCAGACAGCTCAAAACGCCTTAAAACTCTTGAATCTTGCATTCTTGTGTCTTCGGCCTAGATATTACAATTATGCACAACTCTAACCTAAACACACTCAATATAGCCCTAAAATACAAGATTTAACCTATACAAAATAGAGCGAATCATTTAGATTTTTTCTAATCTCTCCCTAGCATGTATTTTTGTGGATTTGTGGTTTTATGTGTGCTTCATGATTGGGTAGAGGTAATGGTGAAAATAATAAAAGGATTTATGGGAAATGAAGTAGCATAGATGAGGTAATTTTTGGAAGTCGAACCAAGCCGGGTCGAGGTACCCAGAACATCGGGCCCGACTTAGGCAAGTCGGTCCGACTAGATCGGTCAATCTTGGTTAAGATTTGAAGAAGATCCCCATTTTACCCCTCTGACCAAAACTTTGTTTCTTTCCCATTTAAAGCCTTCCCTTACCTACCTCCCATCACTTTCATAACCACCTTCCCAAAAATATTCATCTCCCCTTCAAAACCCCAAGATCGGCCCCCCCTTCTCCATCACACTCGATCCCCTTTGCTTGCCCCTCTACCATCTCGATCCAACACCCTAAGCCTTCCCCAACATCGATCCTAAGAAGAAAACCCTAACAAATTCAATTGTTCTTCATCTCTCTCCTAGATCTAGGTGGAGAAATTTGAGTTCTAAGAAGCTTGTTTGCTAGGAAGTCTAGATCTCCTCAATTGTGGTATGTGAATCTCGATTCTTATCTAATTCCTTGTGAATTTCATGCTTCCATTGCTTGAATTGATTTTTGCCATGTTTGAATGAGTTTAGATCTTGAGCATCAATGGTGTCTTGCATGAATAGGAGAATTCGTTCTTAATTGTTGATTGTGCATGATTGAACCTCCTTAGAACTTCGATTGGTGAAGATAAATGGTTGATTTTGGATTTTAGGAGCATGATAGGTTGATTTTGGGTGAAATTGATTGAGAAGACGAGTTTAGAACCGGACCGAGGTACCCAGGTACCTCGGGCCCGACATAGAAGAGTCGGTCCATGACTTCGGACCGAGGTTGAGAGCACCTCGGGCCCGATATCTATAGTTCGTTGGTCCTTATTCTAGTAGTCTTTCTCTTGTGTTGACATTAGGATTCATGAGTTTGATTGTTGGTTAAAGCTTTATTATCATGATATCTCTACTAGCTTGACCATTATTTTGTGATCCTTTGTTCATACATGTTGAATTTTGTGAGTTAAAGTGTCTAGAGGATAAGTATGGGGTTGTTCTTGTGTGATGAGTTGTGAGTTGTAGATATGCATGATATTGTTGAGGTTGTATGGATTTTATCTTGTAGTCTTTTGCTTTGAATGTGTGTAGGTATTATGGAAACCCGAGCATCTTCTTCACACATGGAGAGGCCTTCAGAGAAATCAAAGAAGTCAAAGCACCAAAGATGGATGATGTGAGATTTGATGACGATGATGTTGCCGAAAGCTATGAGCGGTACATGGGTCTAGCTCACCACACAAGGTGGCTAGATTGGGAGTCTATAAGGAAGATGGGGATGGATGTAGCTCTCCCCCGTTGCTACGCTCACATTGGCCTTGAGGTGATGTTGAGGTGGAACAACACCCACTACCCCGCCTTGACATCGGAGTTCATGGCCACCTTCAAGTGTACTTATGAAGGAGTAGAGGACAATGACGGCATCATCACCTTTCAATTGGGCAATGAGACACAAGAGCTCTCTCTTCGGAACTTGGCGGTCTATCTTGGGTTCCCTTTTCCAAGAGAGGAAGCTTATGTGGACAATGAGAAGGTGAATTACCTATGGAGGTATGTAGCGGGGAGGAATGAGATGAGGAAAGGAGCTTCAACGAATGAGATAGCGAGTCCTCTCTTCCGAGTCATGATCCGTGTTTTGGGATGCGCCATCTATGCTCGGCACGAGCTAAGCAAGCCGATGAAGGAGGAAGCTATGTTGCTCTATGAGATGCTATTCCAAACCGAGAAGCCATTGAACCTCACTTGGGAGTGGGTGAAAATGGTGAGGAACTTCCAAAGCTCTTCATGGATTTACTTCGGAGGGATGATAGCCCGCTTGGCTAGTCGTCTCGAGGTTGATCTATCCAAATACACGCCGGCACCGAATGGAGTGGAGTACATGAACCTTAAACACTTCAAGAAAGCCAACATCATTAAAGAGAAGGTCACCACCGGCATCACCACCCATCTAGCACCTCATTCAAACTTTGACAAAGTGGCCGTTCCTTTGGAGCCAAGACTCTTTGACCTTGCTAGCTATTATAATTGGTTCCAAGTTTGGGTCGGGAAGGAGAACCCATTTGGAGAACCGGAGGGGACGATTGAGTGTAGACGTCGTGCCCAACACATTCGTTTTACAACTCCCCAACCTTCTCCGGAGTCCGATGAAGAGCCCAACAACTTTGAGTTTGCAAGAAGGGAGGCCATGGATGTGGATACGCAGCCCGAAGAAGACGAAGGTTACCAAGGATTGCTAGCCGACCAAGCTCCCACACTCTTCGACGTTCACCAACGTCGGTCCGATGCCTATTTGCCCGAGTCGGTCCCGAGCCACTTTGAGAGAGGAGAAGGGAGCGGAGCTAGGCAAGAGCAACCGCATTTCGGAGGGTACGAAGGCTACGCCCAATGGTATGGGCCCGGAATGGTCTTCCCCGAGCCTCAACAACTGGTGGACATGGCATTACTAGCCAACCAAATGGCTCACCTTCAACTCCAACAATCAAGCATGCTACAAGAAGCCCACCAACTCAACTTTCAACAACAACAAATGAATTTTCAACAACAACAACTCTTCCAACAACAAGAAGTCTTCCAAGCTCAATATGAGGAAATGAACCGAAATCTTGCTTACACGAGGAGTGACGTGGACGATTTGAGGACGGTGGAGGACCAAAGGTGGAGGGTTCAAGAGAGCTTCAACGAGTGGATGGTAGGGAACTACCCTTCTCGAGAGGACCTATGGATGCGCCCAACACCTCAACTCCAACCACCAAGTCAAGATCCTTACCAAGCCCAAGTGTACGAGCGGGAAAGACATGCAAGGCTCCAAAGGGGAAGTCGCCGAGGGCGTCCTTCCAACTAAATCTAGACATGCCAATCAAGAATAAAAAATTGTGAGCTTTTCTAACTCTCTTCTCTTTTATTTTGAGTTTTGATTTCCTTGTTTTGATGAGGACATCAAAATTCTAAGTATGGGGTGGGGGTTAGTTGCTCATAGTTTCATGTGTAGGTTCCTTGAGTTTGTTCTTAGTTTGTTTTGGGATGTTTTCTTTTGGATAAGTGGCATGATATGTTGCATGAATGATGATTGAGTTTGATATGGTTTGAATGGATGAGTTTGTTTTGTTTTTGAGAAAATTTTTGCAAAAATCCATAAAAATTTGAAAAATTTCGTGTGAAAATGTCAAAAAAAGATTTTGTTTTGGACTAGGAATTCCCATCTTAGATGTTCAAAGAAGGCTAATGATGGTGTGAGCATGTAAATTCCTTTGCAAATTTTCGGATGGTTTAGCCTCTAAGTGATGTTGCTTTTGATGTGATGTGGTATCTTGCATGTTTTTATTGAGCACATGAGTTCTAGGATGAGTTTTGATGCAACTAAGTTTGAGTGAACCTTGTGAGATGATTTTTGGCCATTTTAGGGATACTTGTTAATATTTGCATATCCCTCATGTTTCTTGTGTGAATTAGCTCATGCATGCTTAGTAAAACTTACTATTGCGGTGTTTATCTATTTTCCAAGGCCAATATGAGATTTGTTCTATGCTTTGTCACATGGATTTGAACTTTATTTCATTTAGTCAAAAAATGTTCCATATCCTACCTTGAAGATAAACCGTTGTTTGTAGCCCCGTTTTAGCCTTAGACCTTTGTTTGAAACTCCTCAAAAATATGATTCCTAGCCTATATGACTTGACCCTTATGGGATTGGACTTTAGTGAAGATTTTGGAATGTATTTGGAGAGTTGAGATTCTCTTTGGTGAAGGGCAAAGAATGGAGTTATGAACCAAGTGGGTAGTGCATCTTTGTTGAGCAAAAAGTGAAAAAGAAAGAAAGAAAAGTTGGAAAAAGTAGTGGATTGAAAGCAAAAGAGCTTAAGTGAAGAAAAGGGTCCGACCGAGTTAGTAACTACCTCGGGCCCGACGTGTGTTCAAAGTCGATCCAATGTGCAAAAGTGTGAAAAATCCAACAAAGAGTATAAGTGCAAAGATGAAGTGGAATGTTAAGTAAAAGTGGGTTGAGAAAAGAAAAATCAAAGTCTTTTGGATGAGAGTGAAAGTTCAAAGTGGAATAATTTGGTGAATTTGGTGAGAGATTAGGAAGTTCAATCCCCATTGTAAGCATCACAAGACCAAAATGATTCCCACCTTGAGAAATACCAAAAGCCGCATTACAACCCGGCCGAATGGAACCTCTTTGAGGACCTCCATTGAGCCAAGTTCATATTCTTTGTGTGTATTGTAATAGGTATCTCTAGGTGGAGGAATTGGTAATATTAGCTTCAATAGTAAAGTCTTTACTTGCATGATTCTTGAGTATGAGTGTTTATTGCTAAACCTAAACATATGATGAGTGATACACATTTTCATGTCCCTAAAGTGAGGCTTAGTTACATTGATTTTATTCCTTGAACGCTTGATCATGTGTGATGACGTAATCTTGCTAGCATATCTATCACTTGTGCTTAATGGTGTTTTCATATGAGGCTTTACTTGAAGATTGTGCTTCGGTCTGGCTTACATTGTTATTGCTTGAGGACAAGCAAGTTTAAGTATGGGGTATTCTGATGTCTCTCATTTTGGTGGTGTTTTAGTGGCTAATTTCCCTTGTAAATATGTGTCTTTTGTTCCTTTCTTTGCTAGTTTTGTTCCTTTTTAGCTTAGATTCCGATTTTCTATGAGATTCGGAGACTATGCGAATTTGTTGCGTTTTGTAGGTAATTTGGCGTGTTTTGAGGAAGTTTCGGAAGAAGTCCATAAGGAGGAGCAAGGTATGAGCACAAAGGAGCGGAAGAGCCGAGCGATCAACGATGAAGAGCTCAAGAAAAACGAACAAGAGAATAGGACCGAGGCCAGGATCGAGGTGCCCAGCAACTCGGGCCCGAGATCGGCTCATGGAGACTTGGACCGAGGTGTGGCAAGTCGGGCCCGAGGTTGCTCCGTGTCGGTCCAAGTCGGCGAAGTGTAGATTGGGCACCAAGGCACACAAATGTGATCTACCACTTTTGCCCCTCTTCCATTTTTGGATATTCTTGGCCCCTAGTGTAAATGAGAGAAGATAATTGGAGGATTATCCAAGCTTAGACACAATTAATCACTCTCAAAGGCTCAAGGAAGACTTGAAGAGCAAGGAGGAAGAAAGGAGAGGAGAAGATGAGGAGAATTCGGTGGAGGATAGGAGATCTAGGAAGGAATTATGAGTTTGAACTTGTTTTGATTTACAATTTGTGGATTTGAGATTGGATCTTGTGATTTCCCTTTGAATTGAATGAGATTTGGCTTTGATTTGAGTTGGATGATTGAGATTTGTTTGCTTTGTCTTTTGATTGCTTATTACTCTTTCCATATGGAGTGGATTCCATAGTCTTGGGCTATGGGGGAAACCCCTAGCTAGGTTTGGGTGTGAACCCCCAATTCCATAGCCTTGAGTGCTTGATCTAGGAATCCTCTCTACATAGAGCTACAATCTCTTGTAAAAGCAAGGGATCAAGGGCTTGTGATTGGCAAGAGTGAGTGAAAGCAATCTTTTGCCTATCACTTGACCTTGTATTGAAATGGGAAGTCAAATTCCCTAGGGTCGATATGTAGAGTGGCGGGATCGAAGGCGAACAACCTCGATTCTACGAGGATCAACACTTATTGGCTGAATTGGGGTGGAATTACCCAAATCTAGTTAGGGAAGGAACCCAAAAACCCAAGACCGATCTCTCCTATTGCCTAGTGCGACATTCCCAGACCTCGGGCCCGACTTACTTCAGTGTCGGTCCCGTGCAAATCCTACGTCGATCCTTCTCGGGCCGAAGTGACCTATGTCAGTCCCGAGTTGTTTCCTTTGATTTTCCTTGTTTTACTCTTTCTTCTTCTATTTTAAGTCTTTTTGGTGCATTCAACGAATGAACTCCCAAGCGTTCGACACCCTACCTTGTACTACTACGGGGTTCGGGTTTTAATTGAATTTAGACCCCCCAATCCAGAGCGATCAAACGCTTAATTCAAATCATGCAATACACTCAAGGATAATAGGAATTAAATCAAATCATGCAATCAAGCTACGAGTCTCATGCACAACTTAACCATTGAATACTCTTCCCTAAACTAGTCCACGGTCCTAGAATAGAGTTGTTTCGATAAATAGGAAAGATGCATAGACAACAACCAATCCTAATTCAAACAATAAATCTAAGATAATTAAACAAGTTGAGCAGGCTTATATAATCACACAGAGATCATGGGATGAAGCACAAGAGTATCAATAAAGACCTAGGGATAAAGAAGTTACCAGAATTTCACAACTTCATAACAAAGCTTTCTTAATTAAATAAATTCCAAGGGAGATTAGTTCTCCATTACAAAGAAAACACAAATCTTTATTGAAAGAACACTTGATTACAATCAGAGATATGAGGTAGAAGGTATGTAAAACCTAATGAAACTCCTCCTTAAATAGCCCAAAGAACAAGCTCTTCGAGATAGATAAGAAAGCAAACGAAAAGATAAGAAAGGAAACAAGATAGAAAAGACAGGATTTCGTCCGTCTCGGATCTGGCACGCACCGCGACCGCGCCACCTTAGCCGCACCTGCGGCGGTCAACATTTGGCTTTGGCTGAGTCGGCTGCTACCGCGACCGCGTCACAGACAACGCGACCACGGCCTTCCTGGGTCTTCATCATCGTCACTTTACACCACCGCGACCGCGTCAATAGACAACGCGACCGCGTAATCCATACAGTGGCGAACTCTTCTTCAATTATGCTCTACGAACTCTTGATTCTTCACATCTTGTGTCTTCGGTCTTCGTATTACAGTAATGCTCAAACCTAACCTAAACACTCTCAATAACATCCTAAAATCTAAGAGTTAACCCATACAAAATAGCCTGAATCAAACGGCGTTCTCATCAAGTAGGGACGCGCGCCTAAATACGACAGAAGTTCAAAACTCAAACAAAGGTCGCCCCAACATGATTACATCATAATCGGCCGTAGTCCACGGAAGGAAGCTTCATATGTTTGGGCACGTGCAAATACTTCCAAAGAAGTCACAATCTAGAAGATGGTCCCCTGACCACGCGGAGGCTTCCCAAGTGGTGACAGAGTTGACTTCCTCAAGATGCAAATCGCACTGTTGAAGGAAGACGACGGATCCTGCAGAAGTCTCCGAGGACGCTACAGGACAAAAGCCATTACCGCTATAAATACCCCCCAAGGGTTATGCATAGCGGTGTGGACTTTGAAGTTTTCTCTCGAGCTCACTCCCAAAGCATTCAAGTTCAAGAACGAAGATCAAGAAGATCAAGTGAGCTTGAAGCGAGAGAAGAAAAGTCCAACCACATCAAATCCAAAACAAATCACAAAGTGTTAGAAAGTTAGTTTGTCTCTCACGACGTATTGTGAGAGACGTAGTGTTTAGCTACCTTATAGCTAAGAGAGTTAGGTTACTTGTTGATGTCTCTCATTTTGGAGGTGTTTTAGTAGTCGATTTCTGTTGTAAATATGTGTTTTTCATTCTCTTCTTTGTTAGTTTTGTTTCCCTTTTAGCTTAGTTCCCGGTTTTCTTCAAGAGTCGGAAACTATGCGAGTTTGTTTGTTTTTGTAGGTAAAATGGCAAGAATGAGAACAATTTCGAGGAGCTAATGAAGGAGCCAAGTCAAGGAGTACAAGAGCCAAGCCAAGAATGAAGTGGAACCAAAGGAAACCAAGGAAAAAGACGAGGATCGAGGCCTAGGACCGAGATACACCAAGTCGGGCCCGAGATCGAGCATCCAGTGAACCGGACCGACGTTCCCAACGTCGGGCCCGAGGTCGTTCCGTGTCGGTCCAAGTCGGCATTAGATTGGATTTTTAGCAACTTTCCACATTTGCCCCTTTCTAAATTGGGATTCCTTGGTCCCCAATCCATGAGAGGCTATAAGTAGAGGTGATTAGAGAGCATTAAGGGCATGTTTGGATAGACCACCACCAAATTCACTCTCAAAGGCTCAAGGAAGACTTGGAGAGCAAGGAGAAGAGAAGAGAAGGAAGAGAAGGAGAGATCGGTGGAGAAGAGAGGAGGAATTGTGAGTTTTGTACTTTGTTTTGCTTTGATCTAGTAGAATTGAGACTTGGATTTTGTAGACACTTTGGATTTGAATGCAATTGGAGTTTGATTGGATGTTGATGATTGAGTTTTGCTTGATTTCCCTTTTGATCATGCTTTTCTCTTACCATATGGAGTAGATTCCATAGTCTTGGGCTATGGGGGAATCCCCTAGCTAGATTTGGGTAGAAAACCCCAATTCCATAGCCTTGAGTGCTTGATTTGTGAATCCTCTCTACATTGAGCTTCAATTCTCTTGTGAAAGCAAGGGATCTAGAGCTTGTGTTTGGTAAGAGTAAGCGAAAGTGGTCTCGATCCCATCACAAGTCTCTAGCATCGAAGGTGACGCGAAAGCTCCCTTGGGTTGAGGTGTAGATTGGAGGGATTTGAGGCGAACAACCTCGATCTCACTAGAATCAAACACTTATTGGTTGAATTGAGGAAGAATATCCAAGTCTAGTTGGGGGAGGAACCCAAAAACCCAAGACCGATCTACTAATTGTCAAAGAACGAGTTACCCAGTACCTCGGGCCCGACTTGCACCACGTCGGTCCCGACCAACTCGACCTCGATCCTACCTCGGGCCGAAGTGACTTTGTATCGGTCCGAGGAGATCTCTTTTGTTTTCCTTCGTTTTGTCTTTATTTTCTCCTCTTTTTAGTCTTTTCGGGTATTCTCGACGCACGAACTCCCGTGTGTTCGACACCCTACCTCTTTACTACAATTTGAGGTTCGGTTTTATAAATTTAAATTGTGAGACCCTCCGATCCCGGACCGATCAGAATTTTGGCGCCGTTGCCGGGGAGTTCTACTTGTTCGAGGTACCCATCTTTGTTGAGTCTTTGATTTTGGTAGTGATTTGGGTGAGGGACTAGCCCAAACCCCTTGTTTGTTTTGATTTGGTTTTTGTTTGTGTCTTTGGTTGTAGGTGCATGCGAGCTAGTTCCGTCCGAGGAACCCTTGAGCTCGACTTTGTGTGTGACCCGGAGAGTATTCTAAGGCAAGCCCGCAAGAAGAAGAGGATGGCGGACCAAGCCCGAGATGAGGAGTTTGAGAGGATGAGAGCCGACATGGCTCGAATGCAAATTGAGATGGCAAACCGAGATGCCGAGGCCCGTAGAGAGAGGGAGCAAAGGATAAGGTTGGAGGCCCAAATCAACACTCAACCCCGGAATGCTAGACAATACATGCATCCGGAGTTGAAGGTTCCGGAGCCGGCAATCGTCTTGCCGGAGGTGTCAAGGAATTTTGAGATAAAAACTCAATTTATCTCACTCATCAAGAGAGAGCAATTCCAAGGGAGGCCGAATGAGTGTCCGATCGAGCATGTGAAGCAATTCAAGGACCTTTGTGAGACCATTTCCACGGACGATGAGACACTTGAGTATGTGCTACTCAAAGCCTTCAAGTGGTCTTTGGGAGGCAAGGCTTTGCATTGGTTGGAGAGTCAAGCACCTCGATCCATCACATCATGGAGGGCCTTAAATGAAGCATTCTTGATGAAATTCTTCCCGCCCACCAAGACGACGGAGCTTAGAAGGAAGATTGCTAGTTTCCAACAAGGAGCTCATGAGCCACTTTTCGAGGCGTGGGATAGGTTCAAAGAGATGTTGAGGGCGTGTCCAACACATGGACAACAACCTTATGTCCTTCAAGACATCTTCTTCCAAGGGATCAACACCGCCACAAAGGATAAATTGAACCTCCACACCGATTGTGGGTTCATAGATTTGCCGCCGGAACAAGCATGGGAGTTGTTGGACAAACTCTCGGATTATGAGGCGATGTATGGTGCTAGCAATGTGAGTAAGGAAGCAAGAGTCCATGGAGAAGGGCCGAAGAGGCTCTATGATCCAAAGGGTGAAGAGGTGGATAAAGATGTGAAGATCCAATTCTTGGAGGATGAGTTGAACAAGATGAGGAGGAAGATGAGTCATGCCCAACAAAACACAAGAGCATGTGAAGAATGTGGTTCCTTGAAGCATGGAGCACAAGAGTGCCCGAATGAGCGCCAAGTCCGATTGGCGGAACAAATTGAGGAGGCTCATTATGTCCAAAGAAATTTCGGAGGAAGATCCAATTTCAACAATGGAGGAAGGTGGAATCAAGGGCAAGCAAGTGGCTACAACAACAACTTCAACCAAAACGAGCCAAGGGCCCAACCACCACCATACCAACCTCCGGGGTTCTATGAGCAAGCACCTCAATGGGCTCAAGACTTGAAGGATCGCTTCACCAATGTGGAGAGAAGAGTTGATGAGATGGGTGCTCAATTCAAAGAGTTTTGTGTTTGGAGAAGACAAGTGGACAATCAATTTGTTCACATGGCAAATCAACTTCCAAGAGAAGAAGGGAGACTCCCGGGCCGACCCGAGGAGAATCCCCGTGCCCCACAACAACAAAACGAAGTTCGTGCCATAGGATTAAGGAGTGGACGGAGTTTGCCCGAGCCACAAGTTCCAAGCTCAAGAGAAGAGAGTCGAACCGAGGTTCCCAGCAACTCGGGCCCGACGTTCCCAGATGTCGATCCGGAGAATGGAGGAAATCCCCTGGAGTGGACCGAGGTTGAACCCAACTCGGGCCCGACTTGCTCTGAAGTCGGCCCGACGTGCCCAGATGTTCTCTGCCCTGGGACCGATGTCCCTGAAGTCGGTCCCGCGGTACTCCCAACGTCGGTCCAGGGTGGATTCATTGAGAAAGATCGATCCAAGGAGGTTGATCCAAGCAAGAAGCAAAGTGGCACTACTCTTCCATATCCTATGAAGAAGCCCAAGGAGATTGTTGAGGGCAAGTTCAAGCGGTTCTTGAAGCTTTTGCAAGGCTTGAACATTACCATTCCTTTCACCGATGCTCTAAGTGAGATGCCATCTTATGCAAAGTTCTTGAAGGAAATCTTGAGCAAGAAGAGGTCAATTGTTGAGATGCAAGACGAGGTGAAGATATTGGAGCTACCTCAAAAGCTTGGTGATCCCGGAAGATTTGCCATCACCGTAGGGATTGGATCCCAAAACGTCAAAGCTCTTTGTGATCTAGGAGCAAGTATTTCGGTTATGCCCATGAGCATATGGAGAAGGGCTAACCTCGGAGATATGGAGCCGGTTGATATGAGTCTTACCATGGCCGATGGTTCATCAACAAAAGCCACCGGAATTCTTGATGACGTCCCGGATAGAGTGGGAAGATATTTCGTGCCCGATGATTTCGTGATCTTAGACATGAAAGAGGATCCGATGGTGCCCATTATTCTCGGAAGGCCATTTCTAGCTACGGCGGGTGCCAAGTTTGACGTGAGGAATGGGAAAGTCACTTTCGAGATTGGCGAGGAGAAAGTGGAGTTTCATTTCAACAAGGCCCTTAATGAACCGGACGCATTGGCGATTTTGAAATTAGAGGAAAATGCCAAGTGCAAGAGGGAGAAGTTGGAGTCCACAAGAGAGGAAACGCCATTGAGAGACCATGACATGGTCGATGTTCAAATCCATGATGAGACAAGAGATGGAGATAACCCACCAAATCATGAAGAGTATCCCAATCTATACCCTTTTGATGTGGGAGATTCTTTTATTTGCTTAGATGATTTGAAAGAGGATTTAGGAGATGATTATCTTTGCTTGGATGATTTGCAAGATGAGTTGAGTTATGATGTCATTGAGTCTCCTAGAAATTCTTTAGACTTTTGTGGTGTAGGTGATAAAATGCAAGATGAGTTGATGCAAGAGATGCCAAACTACACGTTGGAGGAGAAGGATGATGGAGGATTTGGATGCCACACTTTCATCAAACACAAATGGTGGCACTTTGGTTATGAGGATTGTGGAGAAGCACATGGCAAGGAGGATCAATTCACCGTTTTTCACCCTCCTTGAAGGGTAGAGGTTAGACGTCAAGCTAATGACGTTAAAGAAGCGCTCCTCGGGAGGCAACCCGGGTTTAGTAGATTCATTTTCGTAGTTTCTAGCTTGTTTCGTTTTGCCTTAGCTTAGATTAGTCCTAATCTCTTCTCTAGCTTGTATTTTGTGGAAATGTGTGTTATGTGAGCTTCATTGGTATGTGTGGTATTTGTGGAAATGATGCAAGAACTTTTGGATAGAAGTAACCAAGGCGTGGGATTTTTAGGAACCAAAATCGGGTAGGACCGAGGTACCCAGTACCTCGGGCCCGAGGTGCCCAACGTCGGTCCAGTTATGCCGACCCATGTTGGACCTTGACTTTGTGGAAATTCCTACTATACCCCCTTGACCCACCTTTGTCTTCTTCCCCATTTAAGAGCCCTTTTCCCTTACCTAACATCATCACCCCCATAACTACTTTCCCAAAATACCCAATTCTCTCTCAAAACCCAAATCGATCCCATCTCCCCCACCATACTCGATCTTCAAAAAACCTCACCACAAGATCTCGATCCATACCCTAGCACCCCCAACCATTGAACCAAAAGCCAAAAAAACCTACCCAAATCCCATAGATCTACATTCTTCTTCTAGATCTAGAAGAGGAAAATTTGAGTTCTAAGAATTGATTGCTAGAAGTTCTTGTTTTCTTCATATTTGGTATGTGAATCTCAATCTCTACTTGATTCTTTATGAATTTCATGCTTTCATTGCTAGATTTGAGATATGCCATGATTGAGTGAGCTTGAACCTTGAGCATCCATGGTGATTTGCATGCTTTGTGAAATTTGTGCTTAATTGTTGCTAAATCCCACTTAGAACTTCGATTGATGATGATTGATGGTAGAATTTGGATTTTAGGGGCATGATAGTGTGTTGCATGGATGAATCTAGGATGAGAAGTCGGAATGGACTCGGTCCGAGGTACCCAGTACCTCGGGACCGATGTTCAACGTCGGTCCAACAACTCGGACCGAGGTCCCCAACCTCGGACCCGATGTCCCCTGTTAGTCAGTCCGACGTTCTTCGAGCTTCTTTTGTGTGAATTTAGGATTTCATGAGCTTGAATGTTGGTTATAGCATGCTATTCATGATATGATTTGAGGCTTGACCATTGATATGTGAATCTTAGTTCATGCATGATTGAATTTTGTGGATTGAGTGTGTTAAGTATAAGTATGGGGTCATCTCTTTGCATGACGCGTTGTTTGTGATGGAAGCTTGTGATTTTGTTGTGGTTGTATAGATTTTATCTTGTAGTTCTTTGGTTTTGATTGTGTGTAGGTACCATGTCTACCCGAGCATCTTCTTCAAGGATGGAGAAAGCGACCAAGAAGTCCAAGAAGTCGTCCAAGAGAGTCCAAAGGATGGATGATGTGCGTATTGAGGATGATGATGATGCTAGAGAGTATGAGCGACTCATGGGTCTATCTCACCACACCCGGTGGTTAGATTGGGAATCAATTCAAAAGATGTCCATGGATGAGGCTCTTACTCGGTGCTATTCCAACATTGGGCTCAATGTGTTGCTAAGGTGGAACAACACTCATTTTCCCGCCTTGACGTCCGAGTTCATGGCGACATTCAAGTATACGTATGAGGGACCCGAGAGTGAAGGCATGATCTCCTTCCAAATGGGCAACGAATTGCAAGAACTCTCTCTTCGGAACTTGGCACATTACTTTGGGTTCCCATTTCCGAGAGATGAGGCCTATGTTGACAATGAGAAGGTCGACTACCTTTGGAAGTTTGTGGCCGGGAAGAGTGAGATGAGGAAAGGAGCATCGACAAATGAGATAGCCAACCCACTCTTCCGAGTCATGATCCGAGCCTTGGGTTGTTCTATCTTTGCAAGGCACGAATTGAGTAAACCAATGAAGGAGGAGGCCATGATTCTCTACGAGATGTTGTTTGAGCATGAGAAGCCGATGAACCTCACTTGGGATTGCGTGAAGATGGTGAGGGACTTTCAAAGTTCTTCATGGATCTATTTCGGAGGCATGATTGCCCGGTTAGCTCACCGTCTTGAGGTGGACTTGTCCACCTACACACCGGCTCCCAATGGCGTAGAGTTCATGGACTTGAAATATTTCAAGAAGGCCAACATCATCAAGGAGAAACAAGTGACCGGCGCCACCACCTACCTAGCCCCACACTCCAACTTCAACAATGTGCACATTCCTTTGGGGCCTCGACTCTTCGACCTCACTTGTTACTACAATTGGTATCAAGTGTGGGCGGGGAACGCCAATCCTTATGGAGAGCCGGAGGGGACACTTGAGGTTAGGAGACGAGCACAACACATCCGCTTTACTTCACCTCAAGCATCCCCGGACACCGAAGAGGAGGAGCCCAACCAATATGAGTTTGTGAGGAGAGACGACATGGATGTGGACGTGCCTAGAGGTGAAGAAGAAGAAGAAGAAGGTGGTTACCAACATTTGCTCACCGACCACGCACCAACTCTCTTAGACCGAGGAGCATCACAAGTCGGGCCAGATGTTCATCAACGTCGGTCCGAGGCTTACTTGCCCGATCCGGTCCCGAGCCACTTCGAGCGGGGCGAGGGAAGTGGAGCACATCAAGCACCACCTAGCTATGGAGGATATGAGGGGTATGCCCAATGGTTTGGGCCCGGAATGGTGTTCCCCGAGCCGAACCAATCGGTGGACATGAATTTCTTGGCAAACCAATTGTCGCATCTCCAACTTCAACAATCATCCATGCTTCAAGAGGCGCACCAACTCAACCAACAACAACAATACCTCAACTTCCAACAACAACAACTCTCTCACCACCAAGAAGACTTCCAAGTGCAATTTGATGAGGTGAATCGCAACATCGCCTACACAAGACGTGAAGTGGAGGACTTGAGGGCGGCCGAGGATCATCGGTGGACCGTCCAAGCAAGTTTCAATGAATGGATGTCCGGGAATTTCTCATCCCGTGAAGATCAATGGACACCTCCCGCGCCACCACTACAACCGCCAAGCCAAGATCCCTTCAATGATCGAGTGTACGAGCAAGAGCGGCACGCCCGGCTCCAAAGGAGACAACGCCGTGGCCACCCTCCAAACTAAGCCTCAACATGCCATTTAAGAATAAGAAAATTGTGAGCTTTCTCTACTCTTCTCTTTACTTTTGAGTTTTGATTTCTTTTGATGAAGACATCAAAATTTTAAGTATGGGGTGGGTTAGTAGCTGATTAGTTCCATGTGTAGGTTGTTTGAGTTTATGTTCGTTTAAGGGATGTTTCATTTTGGATTGTGGCATGATATGTATGAGAATGATGATTGATTTTATGGCATGAAATGGATGAGTTTGCTTTGTTTGAGAAAATTTTTGCAAAAATCCTAAAAAAATTCAAAAAATTGTGTTGGAAAATGTCAAAAAGATTTTGGTTTGGACTAGGAATTCCCATCTTAGATGTCCATATGAAGGCTAATAATGATGTGAGCATGTAAATTCCTTTGCATATTTTTGGATAGTTTAGCCTCTAAATGGATGTTGCTTTTGATGTGATATGATATCTTGCATGTTTTTATTGAGCACATGAGTTCTAGGATGAGTTTTGATGCAACTAAGCTAGAGTGAACCTTGTGAGATTATTTTTGGCCATTTTAGGGATGCTTGTTCATATTGCATATCCCTCATTTTCTTGTGTGATTAGCTCATGCATGCTTAGTAAAACTTGCTATTGAGGTGTTTATCTATTTTCCAAGACCAATATGAGATTTGTTCTATGCATTGTCACATTGATTTGAACTTTGTTTCATTTAGTCAAAAAATGTTCCATATCCTACCTTGAAGATAAACCGTTGTTTGTAGCCCCGTTTTAGCCTTAGACCTTTGTTTGAAACTCCTCAAAAATATGATTCCTAGCCTATATGACTTGACCTTTATGGGATTGGACTTTAGTGAGAGGTTTGGAATGTATTTGGAGAGTTGAGATTCTTTTTGGTTAAGGGCGAAAAATGGAGTTGCAAAAATCAAGTGGGTAGTGCATCTTTGTCGTGAAGAAAGAAAGAAAAGTTGAAAAAAAATAGTGGATTGAAAGCAAAGTGCTTAAGTGAAAAGAAAAGGGTACCGACCGAGTTAAAGTGCACATCGGGCCTGAGTTAGTGCAAGTCGATCCTAGTGGAAAAAGTGTGAAAAATCCAACAAAAAGTGTAGTGCAAAGATGAAGTGGACTGTTAAGTGAAAAGTGCGTTGAGAAAAGAGAAGAAAGAAAAAAAAAATCAAAGTCTTTTGGATGAGTGAAGTTGAAATTGGAAGAATTTGGTGAGTTTGGTGAGAGACTAGAAAGTTCAATCTCCATTGTAAGCACCACAAGACCAAAATGATTCCCACCTTGAGAAACACCAAAAGCCCCATTACAACCCGGCCGAATGGAACCTCTTTGAGGATCTCCATTGAGCCAAGTTCATATTCTTTGTGTGCATTGTAATAGGCATCTCTAGGTGGAGGAATTGGTGATATTAGCTTCAATGGTAAAGTCTTTACTTGCATGATTGTTGAGTATGAGTGTTCATTGCTAAGCCTAAACACATGATGATTGATACACATTTCTACATACCTAAAGTGAGGCTTTGTTGCATTAGACTATATTCCTTGAACACTTGATCATGTGATGATATAATCTTGCTAGTATGTCTATCACTTGTGCTTACTTGATTTTTCATATGAGGCTTTACTTGAAGATTGTGCTTCGGTCTTGTTTACATTGTTATTGCTTGAGGACAAGCAAGTTTAAGTATGGGGTATTCTGATGTCTCTCATTTTTAAGGTGTTTTAGTAGTCGATTTCTGTTGTAAATATGTGTTTTTCATTCTCTTCTTTGTTAGTTTTGTTTCCCTTTTAGCTTAGTTCCCGGTTTTCTTCAAGAGTCGGAAACTATGCGAGTTTGTTTGTTTTTGTAGGTAAAATGGCAAGAATGAGGACAATTTCGAGAAGCTAATGAAGGAGCCAAGTCAAGGAGTACAAGAGCCAAGCCAAGAATGAAGTGGAACCAAAGGAAACCAAAGAAAAAGACGAGGATCGAGGCCCAGGACCGAGATACACCAAGTCGGGCCCGAGATCGAGCATCCAGTGAACCGGACCGACGTTCCCAACGTCGGGCCCGAGGTCGTTCCGTGTCGGTCCAAGTCGGCATTAGATTGGATTTTTAGCAACTTTCCACATTTGCCCCTTTCTAAATTGGGATTCCTTGGTCCCCAATCCATGAGAGGCTATAAGTAGAGGTGATTAGAGAGCATTAAGGGCATGCTTGGATAGACCACCACCAAATTCACTCTCAAAGGCTCAAGGAAGACTTGGAGAGCAAGGAGAAGAGAAGAGAAGGAAGAGAAGGAGAGATCAGTGGAGAAGAGAGGAGGAATTGTGAGTTTTGTACTTTGTTTTGCTTTGATCTAGTAGAATTGAGACTTGGATTTTGTAGACACTTTGGATTTGAATGCAATTGGAGTTTGATTGGATGTTGATGATTGAGTTTTGCTTGATTTCCCTTTTGATCATGCTTTTCTCTTACCATATGGAGTAGATTCCATAGTCTTGGGCTATGGGGGAATCCCCTAGCTAGATTTGGGTAGAAAACCCCAATTCCATAGCCTTGAGTGCTTGATTTGTGAATCCTCTCTACATTGAGCTTCAATTCTCTTGTGAAAGCAAGGGATCTAGAGCTTGTGTTTGGTAAGAGTAAGCGAAAGTGGTCTCGATCCCATCACAAGTCTCTAGCATCGAAGGTGACGCGAAAGCTCCTTTGGGTCGAGGTGTAGATTGGAGGGATTTGAGGCGAACAACCTCGATCTCACTAGAATCAAACACTTATTGGTTGAATTGAGGAAGAATATCCAAGTCTAGTTGGGGGAGGAACCCAAAAACCCAAGACCGATCTACTAATTGTCAAAGAACGAGTTACCCAGTACCTCGGGCCCGACTTGCACCACGTCAGTCCCGACCAACTCGACCTCGATCCTACCTCGGGCCGAAGTGACTTTGTATCGGTCCGAGGAGATCTCTTTTGTTTTCCTTCGTTTTGTCTTTATTTTCTCCTCTTTTTAGTCTTTTCGGGTACTCTCGACGCACGAACTCCCGTGTGTTCGACACCCTACCTCTTTACTACAATTTGAGGTTCGGTTTTATAAATTTAAATTGTGAGACCCTCCTATCCCGGACTGATCACTTGTTAGGCTCAAAGGAGAGTTACTAGTGAGACTAAGGACGCACGCTTAGCTCAGAGAATTGTAACTGCTTGCTTGTACTTTGTAAAGACTCTCTCTAAATAAGATAAGGACGACTATTCGAAAATCCTCCATGGAGGTAGAGGTTTACCCATAAGACTAGTTGGTCTTAGTGGGGTTTCTCTATAAATCTCTGAGTCCTTTATCTTATTTGTTTTCATGTTTAAGTCTTTTATTTCGCTACATTTAAGGACGCCCTTAACTCAGTTAAGGACGCCCATTCTAATGACTTACGATCCAACAATTGGTATCAGAGCTGGAGATCTAGATTTTTTTTGAGTTGCAGGGAAACATGGATATGGAACCTATAGGTATCTCTAGCGTGAAGCCTCCTCGCCTCATGGACGGGAACTTCAACAGATGGAAAATCAGATTTAAGAACTTCGTGCACAGTCAAAACTACCAATGCTGGTTGGTGATATATAAGGAACGGAGACCTTAAAGTTCCTCCTACCATGGAAGGAAAAGAGGGGGAATGGGGTGCAGAGGAGTTCAAACTCATGGAAACGAACGCCTAAGGCTATTTGTTTCCTACAGATGTCCCTTTGTGAAAGGGACGCTACTCGTGTGAGTAACTTGTCAACCACCAAGCTCCAGTGGGAAGATCTTGAGAAGTACCATGTAGGGACGCTTGAGATGAAAGACGACGTCCAGTTAGAAGCTAAAAGGGACTTCTACAAATTCAAGATGTTTCCGAACGAGACCATCACCGATTACTCATTCCACTTTGAAGCACTGTTGACCAATTTGAAGAACATGGGTGTCCCTGAAACGGAGATCACTCTAAGAATGAAGGTTCAAGTGTTGATCAATTGTCTGACGGGAGTATGGAACTTTGACAAGACGACCTCCAAGGAAAATTAAGCCAACAAAGGACTGTCCATGGAAGAAACTTATGGAAAGCTGAAGGCATACGAAGCTAGAAGGACTCAAGACCTGCTTGAGTTAGGAAAAAGCCCGCAAGATGAAATAGCCTTCACTCTTGAAGTTAGGGCGCATGAGCAAGAAAAGTATCATTCTCGTCAAAAGGAACTAACCTTGATGCTTGAAGCCAAGACGCAAGAGCATCGAGAAAATCTTCGTCTTCAAGCTCTGCTGGAACGCCAAGGAAAGTCCGATGAACAGATTGTTGAAGAAGAAGAGCTAGCACTCTTGCACAAAACTCTGCGTTCATGGGTTAAGAGAGGCAAAACCCAAAGGTTGAAAATTCCGTACAAAAAGGAGAGTCCCAAGCTCTCTGAGGGTGAGATGAAGGAAGTGACATGTTACAAGTGTAACAAGAAGGGTCACTTTGCCAAGAACTGCCATTCAGGAAGTACGAAAAAAGAAATGAAGAAGAAATCTTTGATTGGCGCTTATGAGGCTGCATGGGACGACATTGATTCGGATGATGAAGGACCGTCCGAATACGTTGCTTACATGGCAATGGAGGATGCATTAGAAACTCCCAAGGACGCCTCAGAAGCTGATCAAGAGGTAACACATGAGTCCTTAATCAGCTCTCTTGATAATTGTTCTAAGCCTAAGCTCATAAAGCTAATTACCAAAATTATGCAAGAAAGCTATGCTATGAAAGAACGGCTTGATGAACTCAAATCTGAAAATATTATTGTTGAGTGTGAGAACTACAATACAATGTCATTTCAACTAGAGTCCTCACTAGAAGAAACTAAGTCCCTTAAAACCGAAATTGTGTGTCTCAAGCAAGAGAACGCCAATCTTAGGGATGAAATCAAGGTTTTAGGAAAGAGTCTTGTGACCGAAACCTTTAAACCTGTTGCTTTTTTCCCATCCAAGAAAGGACTAGGGTATGAGTCTAGTTCAAAGAACTCCCTTCCTAGTGACTTTGAAGCTAGTAAAACAACAGAGCTAAAACTTGAGAGAGAAAAGACCAAGAACCTACAAGAACGTATAAGAGTTCTTGAGAGTGGAGAAATGGGAAAGAAGGACTACTATATATAGACTCGGCAGAAAGTGACCCGAACCCGAAACCCGAACCAAACCGACCCGAACCAAACCGACCCGAACCGAACCCGAACATCGAAAAATGAACAATCCGAACACGACCCAGACCCGAACTGAATCCGAACCGAACCGAACAACACCCGAACCGAACTGACCCGAACTAAACCTGAACCGAACTGACCTGAACCGAACTGCACCCGAACCGAATTGCACCCGATCCGAACTGACCCGAACTAAACTTGAACCGAAATGACCCGAACCGAACTGACCCGAAATCATCCAAACTAAATATTAAGAGTAGATATACTATTAAAAATGTAATTAAAAACTAAAAAATAATGATACAAAATATCCGAACTAATTTCTATGACATCCACCTTGCTGTGAAATAATAACAGACGATTTATCACCAAAACTACTTTAATTTAATCAATTGCATTGCACCATCAAAATCAGTAATCACAGCACTCAGCAGTCACCCTACACAACTATCTCAATTCTCCACAGAAACAAGAACCTAATAGAATAATCAATAAGCTGAATTTCATTTCTTCAATTCTTCTACAGTTGCGCTACCACTCCACACACACAAAATGCAACAACAGCAAGTACAACAACAACAATAACACATTGAATTCCATTCCTCCTCTCCTGATTGTAGATTTGCAATTCTCCTCAACCAAACAAACAAACAGATAAGCTGCTGTGCCAGCCAGGCAAGAACTACGCCACGTTAGCGCCGGCGAGCAGCTGCCACGGCGACGGCTCCAAATCCCCGCCGACCTAGGGTAAGTACCCTTCGGCTGTCGGGATGTTGGACCAAAAATTTCAGATCTAATGTTGCGTACTTACAATTTCAAGATGAATGAATGAGGTTTCTGGATCCACGGACAATTTCATAATATAAGAAAACTGAAAGAGTCAAATCATATGTACGCTACAACAACGGAGAAGGAAACTTATAAAACATAAACATATCTTTCTAGTCGAGTTCACCGAAAAAGGGCAGATAAAACATCTTGTAGGCCTCAATGACTTCGAGATACCACATCGCTTCCCGATCAGGATGTGTAGAAAGATCAACAATCTTGTGAACCTGAAATCAAGTAAGAGAGGTAGAAAGCTTCAACTACAGAGTTCATTTTGATAGTGTTGTTTCAACCAGAGATCATCAAAGATAAGAAACAATGCCATGCTGTCCAATTTTCACATAGAGGCATTATGTCGAACACCTGGTGTGCACCTAAATCTACAGTAATCAAAATCAATTCACCATCAGCTAAAGAATGTCACCGTACCTTAATCAAGGGGAGTTGACCCTCACGACTACTGTAAGCTCCAACCACCATCACATACGTCCCTGAACAACAGAACCACCATCAAACCTCGAAGCAATAGTAATGGAGGAGAAACTGAGATTGCCAAAGAAAAGGAGAGACTTGGCTGCCAATCGTGTTTGTGCATTTCTGATCCAGAAGGACGGAGGCTGTCGGACCGAGGTGGAGGGAGTGGAGGCTGTGGACGACGACAGGAACGACGAGAGAGAGCGGATGCCGGCTGCGACGACAGGAACGACGGCGAGGGTGCGTGAGGGCTGCGATGATAGGAACGACGAGAACGAGGGAGCGTGAGGGCTGCGGCACTGGCCTACCTGGCGAGGAGTGGGGAGAACGACGCCGAGAAGTCGAGAACAACGCTCCACTTCGCGTATGACGGAAATTAAGGGCTTGTAAAATTGGGGATAGGGTTTGTAAATTCACTAAATTCAATTGTACCGCCACTCTCAAATTTTTGGAAATTAAGGGCGGAAAGACTTCCGCTCAAAATTTCGGAATTCAATTTCACTAAATTTTATTCCCTCCGTTTATTTATTTTTTACACTCTATATTATATATTTTATGTTATACATTAATTTAATACATAATATATTATATCTATTAAAATGAATTAAATTATCACTTGTGCGAATTAGGTAAGCAGGTTAGATCGGATCGAAATCTCGGAGATATCGTCACCCGAAACTGAACTCGATCCCTCATTAAATTTTCCTAAGAAACCGTCTTAAAATAATTTATAAGAAACTGGCCTATGTTTTTAATAAAATCATTGACATTATTACTCAAACAAGTATGTAACTTAAGTTTAGTTTTTACATATTACAATAAGGATTAAATATCATATTAATCAAGAAAGACTATATTTAAAACATAAAGAATGATGTTTCCATCTAAAACAACGTATTGTATAGTTTTCGTAGTTACAGACTTACATAGTTTAACAAATGAAATATATCATAATATTAGAATATCTTTATAAATATAATGGAAATAACATATTGTATAGTTTTATAAATAGAATATGGGTGATAAACACATAAACCCTAAATCCTAAACCCTAAAACCTAAACATTAATTAATGGAAATAACATATTGTATAGTTTTAGTAATTACAGACTTACATAGTTTAGCAAATGAAATATGTCATAGTATTAGAATATCTTTATAAATATAATGGACATAACATATTGTATAGTTTTATAAATAGAATATGGGTGATAAACACATAAACCCTAAACCCTAAACATTAACGGAAATAACATATTGTATAGTTTTATAAGAGATGGAGTTTCGAACAGTCGATCATTTACAATATTTCTAAACTCTACAGTCTATAGCCGATCCATTTTTATCCGTATCAAAATTAATCCGTTTAAAATTGATCCGTACGCTATTTTTCCCGGATATTTGGATCGGATACGGATCGAGGTTTCAAATAAACGGATATCCGAAAATATCCGGTATATATATTAATATATATTTTTTAAAATTTAATGTATAATTTCAATAACATAATGAATTTGATTCTAATTTATAAGTAGAATTGTAATTTGAATTATAAGTAGGTTTAAATTAACTTTTGTAATTAGTAAACACAAGTTTAATTGGAATCCGAGCAGAATTCCCGTTGATCTGCTTCCACTTTTGGCTTAAAATAATGTATTGTTTAATCAAAATGGATAGTTCGGATATCCGCCATCGGATATCCGATCCAAACGGATATATTTTCTCGGATATTCGGGTATAAACGGATCGGACACGGATCGCAATTTTAGGCAAAATAATTTTGGATATCCGAGGATTCGGATCGGATCGGATATATCCGTTTTTACAGCCCTACAAGACACATTAAAGTGCCCAAACCTTCTACGTTAAAAACTCACTGTTGCGGGTGATCATATAATTAAAAAAAAATTGAATCCAAATAACACCCGAATCCGAATTGACTCGACCCGAAATGATCCGATTCGAAGCAATCCAAAAAGGACCCGAACCGAACTAGACCCAAAACCGAACAACATCCGATCCGAACAACATCCGATCCGAACTAATCCGAAATATTACGATCCGAAACGACCCGAACCCGAACTAGACCCGAACCCGAACAACGTCCGAACCCGAACCCGAACCGAACAAGACCCGAAATAACTATTTGACCCGAACTGACCCGAACCGAACAACCCGATCCAAACTGACCCGACCAACCCGAATTGCCAGGTCTAACTATATAGACTCCACTAGTCACAAGATTTACAAGAAAATTGCTAAGGGAGAACGTTCAAAAGTTTGTGATCCTAAGAAAATAAAAGAAAACAGAATCCAACGTCCTAATAAAAATTATTATCTTGGAAACTACTATAGGACGTGCTGACATTGTGGTAAAGGTGGACACTATCAATATGAGTGTGCTAAGTTAAAAGAAGATCTTGAAAATGGTAGAAAGGCTAGAAGTGGTGGTAAGAACGCTAAGCCAAAATCTACTGCTAGGACGCATTATAGTGTGCCTAATGCTAAGAATCAGTTCTCTAAGAAGCATGCTAGAAGGACAAATGATGTGAATGTGTATGATTATTTGCCTATGAGAGAGACGTACCCCTGTAGCGAACCAGGTAAGGGTCACCTTGCCTGGGTTGAAAAGAACTAATTCTCCTTTTCAGGTGGAAGTGAGAGGAAGCCCGTGGATCATTTATAGTGGCGCCTCAAATCATATGACTGGAAGCCAAATCCATCTCACTTCTATCCAATCTAGGCCACGGGAGGAACTGTTTCGTTTGGCAACAAGGGCAAAGGAAGAATCGAAGGGATGAGCATTGCAAATTTGAATAAGTCCATTAAAGCTTCAAATGTTAGTCTAGTTGAGGGACTTGGATTCAACCTCCTTAGTGTCTCTCAAATTTGTGATCAAGGTGAAAACCTAGTCACATTTGACTCAAAGGAGTGCCTCGTCATCAACAAGAAATCAAACAAAGTCATTCTTAAGGGAGTCCGTCAAAACAACGTCTACATCTTCAATTAAGAGTTCAAGCCTGCTTCTAAGTTGTGTCTATCTGTCTCAACTGAGGACGCCAATGTCTGGCATCGTCGTCTTGGTCATGCTGGACCTAGCACCATCCTCAAACTTCATCAACAAGAACTTGTGAGAGGACTTCGCCGAATCAACCCAGATCAAGTTGAACAATGCGAATCATGCATTAAAGGGAAGCAGACAAGATCGTCCTTCAAATTCAAAAATGAAGTGAGCACAAAGAAGCCTTTTGAACTCCTTCATATGGATTTGTGTGGGCCCATGAAGACTCAAAGTTACGGTGGAAAGAGGCACATGTACGTTCTTGTAGATGACTTTTCTCGATTCACCTGGGTTCTTTTCTTGGTGTCAAAAGCAGATGCTTTCCAGATGTTTAAGATATTCATCAAGGAAGTAGAAGTTGCTCTTGGGACGCGCTTAAAAGCTCTAAGGTCAGACCATGGGACTGAGTTCAAAAACTCATAATTCTTGGACTTCTGTGACCAACAAGGAGTCTCCCACAACTTCTCTTCTCCTAGAACTCCTCAACAAAATGGCGTTGCTGAAAGAAAGAATAGGACGCTTGAGGACATGGCAAGGACGATGCTCATGGCAAGCGGCGTTCCCAAACACTTTTGGGCCGAAGTTGTTGCCACGGCATTCTACATCATCAATCGAGCTATGATTCGTCCCTTGCTGAAGAAAACGTCCTATGAGCTGCTTAATGGAAGGAAACCTAACATTTCTCACCTCAAAGTCTTTGGGTGTAAATGTTTTGTCCACAACAACGGCAAAGACAACCTCGGGAAGTTTGATGCTAGAAGTGATGAAGGAATATTTCTTGGATACTCCCTCACAAGCAAGCCTATAGAGTCTTCAACAAAAGGACTCTAAAGCTTGAGTAAAGTATTCATGTGGTGTTCAAGGAGAACTCATCTCACAAGAAAGAACCAAGTAAGAAGGAACGTCGTCCCTCTTCAAAAGACGACGATGAAGAAGAGCAAAGCTGGTCCTCCGGAAAATACTATATTCCCAGGAACGCTCCTAAAAACCGTGACGAAGTTTCCATGGGAGTCCCTAGTGAACAGCAAGAGCCCTCTCAAACTTGGTCTCTAAATCAAATGGACGCTGCTGAATCCAGTCAACAAGGAGAGAAAAGGCAAAGTGTGGACGCTCATTCTGAGGGGGGAAAAACTGAGCCTATTCCTGAAGAGGACGGTTTCGACTCTGATGATTCATATTGGACGGATCCTAGGTGTACTCCTGGAAGGGACACCACCCATAGAGGATCTAATCTTTCAAGATATCACCCAACAGATCAAATCATCTCGGATACTTCAAAAGGAGTCCAAACCAGATCAGCTGCTAATCAGCCCCAAAGTGCTAACATGGCGTTTTGTGCATTCAATGCCTTTGTGTCCTTAATTGAACCTAACAACATAAAGGAAGCACTTCAGGACGCTTATTGGATCCAAGCAATGCAAGAGGAGCTCAATCAATTTGAGAGAAACAAAGTTTGGACCCTTGTCCTAAAAACAAATACATTATAGGGACGAGGTGGGTCCACAGAAATAAGCTTGATGAGAGTGGTATAGTTTCAAGAAACAAAGCAAGGCTTGTGGCTCAAGGCTATAGGCAAGAGGAAGGGATCGACTACGATGAGACCTTTGCTCTTGTCGCTGGAATTGAGGCCATACGCCTTCTCATTGCATTCGCTACTCAGAAGGAGTTCAAGCTATTTCAAATGGATGTCAAGACCGCCTTCCTCAACGGCAAACTAAAGGAAGAGGTGTACGTCGCTCAACCCCCTGGTTTTGAGAACGCTGACTACCCCAACCATGTGTACTTCCTGGACAAGGCACTCTATGGACTCAAGCAAACCCCTCGTGCTTGGTACGATAGGCTTGCGTCCTTTCTCTTGTCCAACGGGTACACTCAAGGTAATATTGACAAAACCCTATTTTTTAAGAAAGTCCTTAAAGATGTTTTGATTGTCCAAGTCTATGTCGATGACATAGTATTTGGAAGCACTAACATGAAACTTGTAGAGGATTTCAAGAACTTCATGAGTAGTGAGTTTGAGATGTCCCTCATAGTAGAACTCAACTTCTTCTTGGGACTCCAAATTACTCAACTCAAAGATGGGACGCGCATTCACTAACAGAAATACATTCGTGAAATGCTAGAGAAGTATGGGATGAACACGTACCCATCTCTCCAAACGCTCGCCTTTATGCTGATGAAGAAGGGAAGAGTGTGGATCAAAAACTCTACAGAGGAATGATAGGATCTCTATTGTACTTGACCGCTAGCCGTCCTGACATCATGGTCGTTGTATGCTTGTGCACTCGCTTTCAAGCCAAGCCAAAAGAGTCCCACATGCAAGAAGTCAAAAGAATCTTCAGATACCTCAAGGAACGGGATGACCTCTGCCTTTGGTATCCAAAATAGACGTCCCTCAACCTTGTAGCGTACTCTAACGCAGACTACGCAGGCCATGTGGTGGATAGGAAGAGCACCTCTGGAATGGCTCAATTCCTAGGCTCTTGCCTTGTGTCATGGGGATCCAAGAAGCAAAACTCCGTGGCCCTTTCAACTGCGGAAGCTGAGTACGTTGTTGCTGCTTCGTGCTGCTCACAAGTCCTTTGGATCAAGTACCAATTGGAAGACTATGGTACGTTCCTTGATACAGTCCCTATCTTGTGTGACAACACTAGTGCTATAAGCATCGCCAAAAATCATGTTCATCATTCTCGAACCAAACATATTCATATAAGACATCATTTTCTTCGTGATAATGTGGAACAAGGATTGATTAGAGTGGATCATGTTAGGACTAAGGACCAATTGGCCGATATTTTCACAAAAGAACTTGATAGACGTCCCTTTGAGCACCTTAGGTTGCTCTTGGGGATGATAACTTTTAAATGATCAAGTCCCATTCTATTATTCCCTCAATGATTGGCTATGTCTTGTTGAGAACTTGCTTTAAAGTATGTCATGCATTTAAAGTCATCTTGAAAGGACGGTAGTCTAAGACATATGTTTTGCTTTTGTTTTGAACGTCTTTCACTTCTGTAGGATCTGCGTTAGTACTTCAGAGGTCGTCGACACCTACGATGTCGTCGACCAGAGTTAGCAACTAGTGTTATGAACCGGAATAAAGACACAAGAAAGATTGATACGTTACCACTTTGAACACAAGGAGTTATAGTGGAAAACTCTCTACAAACCAACTAGTTTGTATAGAGAAAAACCACTTGCCTTCTAAGTTTCAACTTAGAAGGACTTGAAGAGCACTTCGCTCGCTTGTATTGCTTTCTCGGATTACAAAGGTGTTCCTACTCCTAGATGTGAATCCCACACACTCTAGCAAGTACTCTTGCCTTATCTCAATCCTCACTCAATACAATCTCGCTCAACACTCAACCTCCTAAGATCGAATCTCACGATCTCACTCAACACTCACTCACAATTACAATGTTTGCACTCTCCTCCTTAGTTCTACCAATAAGCTCACGAAACTATATAAAGAGAACTAAGAATATTGCTGTACGATTCAGCCAAATCGGCTAAGACATGAATCATACACAATCTCTACAAGATCTTTCCTAAAATAAACTCTTAAGCCATGATAAAATCATCTTCAATATCTTCCTTGATCGCTTGATGATTTTCCATCTTTATGATCTTGTTCTTGCCTTAAACGAACTGCTGAATATGCGGGACGTGATTTCCATATAAGAAAAACACGCTGTTTCCTTTTCTGAATTTCCGCACGCGCTTCGCTTTTGGAAACTGAGGTCGGCGACCTCTCGACAACCTCTTCGGTTTGGAACCATCAAAACACGAACTCGGTTTTCTAATAAATTCCCCCTTTTTGATGGTGACAAACACTCATCTTCTCTAATTTGGTTCTGGGGTCTTCATTAACCTGTTCAGCAACTCAAACAAACAAACTACAAAGGCAAGCAAAAAATATTCCCCCTTAACTTTTCAAAAGTTCCCCCTAAGTTCAAGCATCTCATGACATTCAACATTCATCCCCCTTTTGGCATCATCAAAAAGATTGAAAAACATAGAGAAATCAGCTAGGCAAATATAATAGCAATTAAAAGTATGCAGCATCAATCAAAAGTTGTCAACCATGCAATCATGGCAATGTCAAACAAAACAACCAAACATAGAGTATTTAGGTTTACAACCCAATCGAACTTAGAAAAGAGTTTTTGAAAATAGGGAATAATATGGTAGGGGTAGAAAGCAGGTGGTGGCAAAAGTCATAAGGCAGCAGAGGTTGGCGACCTAGCAAATTCCTTCCTTGATGTGGCTCACATCTTCAGCAATGGATTCAGCCAGCTTGGTCAAAGCATCCAACTTCTCAGATTGAATCTGCAACTCCTTCTTCATCAGTGCCATTTCAGCTCTAAGGAGTTCCACCTCGGTTGGCGACTCTCCAGCCTGTGCAGCCTCAGATTCAGCTTCCTTATTCTGCCACTCTCCATCAACTAGATTCCATCCCATCTTCCTCAAAGTATCCCTGTTGAGAACGCGATGTCCAGGCGTCACATAATCTCTAGAATTCTCATCTGCCTCATGCTCATGGTTGATCAGGATGTCGGTGACCAGTCTGCCATATGGCAAGGCATGACTAGGACTCTCCAAGACATTCTTCATATGAAGCATAATCAACCTGGGCAAGCACACCTTCTGACTCTTAAAGATCTTGTCAAGGACAAGGATCTCCTGCATATAAGCACAATGTCTCTTTTGCTCTCGGGGCAAGAGGTTGCTAATGAGGTAGGAGAACATCACCTTCTTGTCGACAGTCATGGAGTTCACAAGATAAGGACCAGTTCCAGTACCTTCATCATCAAAAACATTCTTCAAGGCACTACTGGAGTCCACATTCTCTGGCCACGCTCCCTTGTAATACTCAGCAAAACCTTCATGAGGGATCTCTAGAAGGTCAGCGACCTCTTGGCTGGTAAATAGATACTCCTTTTCCTCCCAGACATACTTCCCAACAGTCTTGTTGCCATAATCCTCTATGGTCAAAGTCTCATAAAACTTCTTAACATCCTCAGCTATGAACTTATCTTCTTCACAAAACAAATCCTTCCAACCTTGAACTTCCATCCACTCCTTCACCTTAGGCAACTTGAACTCATCAAGAAAATTGCTTTCCCACAGAAAAACCTTAGTAAAATCCCTAGACTGGATTTTCCTACTCTCTGGCTTCTTCTTCTTTTTGCTAGCAGAGGCCTTAGGTTTAAGCAAGGTCGGCGACCTGGGTGGCTTAGCCCTGGACTTCCTAGGTTTTCCTTCAGATTCACTCTCCTCAGGCAAAGGGATATCAGGCACTACCTCTCCTATCAACAATTTCAGTCTCCTAGTCACAGGCCTATGCTCAACAGTGGGTTTCTTGGTGGATTTCTTAGAAACTGGGGTATCCTCACCGAACAACTGTTTCTTAACATTTTTAGTCTTAGAATGAATTTCTTTCTCAAAAGAAAGAGGGTCAGATTCAGTACCTTCACTGTCGGATAGAACAGACACTGGTTGTTTGCCTTGGACCTTAGCGGAGTCAACAACCTTGGCAACGACCTCTGAGACTTTCTCCAAGTCGACAACCTCTTCAGATTTCTGGGTGCCATCTTCAACCTTCTCCTCTGTTTCAGCGGGAACAGTAATCACCTCTTCAAAACCATCGATGATGGATCGTAAGTCAGTTAATGAGGGCGTCCTTAACTGGGTTAAGGGCGTCCTTTAGTGCAGCGGAAAATAGACTTAACAGAATAAAAGATAAGTGGACACGAGTATTTATAGAGGAACCCCACTAAGACCAACTAGTCTTATGGTAAACCTCTACCTCCGTTGGAGGATTTTCAATAGCCGTCCCTTATCTTATTAAGAGCGAGTCCTTACAACTTAGGCGAGTCGTTACACTTCTCTGAGCTAAGTGTCCGTCCTTAGCCTCACTAGTAACACTCCTTTCAACCTAACAAGTAACCTAACACTCTTAGCTATAAGGAAGCTATCACTCACGTCTCTCACGGTTCGTTGTGAGAGACAAACTACAACTCTAATTGATTTGTGGTTTGTTTTGGATTTGATGTGGTTGGACTTTCTTTCTCTTGCTTAAAGCTCACTTGATCTTCTTGATCTTCGTTCGTGTTCTTGAATGCTTCGGGAGAGCTTGAGAGAAAGTCTTCAAAGTCTACTCTTGCACACACATACCGCTATGCATACTCCTTGGAGAGTATTTATAGCGGAAGTGATTCTTGTCCTCTAGCGTCCTCTGAGACTTGGCAGGATCCTCGATCTTTGATCAACGGTGCGATGAGCGTCTTGAGGAGGTCAACTCTGTTGACGCTTGGGAAGCCTCCGCGTGGGTAGGGGACCATTGCTGGGAAAGCGACGTCTTTGGCATTGTCTACACATGCCCAGACAAAGGAAGCTTCCTTCTGAGGACTAAGGCCGGACGATGATGTAATCATGTTGGGGCGGCCTTGATTTGAATTTGAACTTCGTCCGTATTTTGGCGCGCGTCCCTTCTTGATGAGGACTCCGTCCTATCTTGCGCAGGGACTCCGCCAATTACGTTTAGCTTTGGAAGTTCTGGTAACATGCGTCCCTACAGCATAGGGACTGCTGTTCACTTGTTGTCCTTTTCGCTCATGTGCGTCCACTGGACTTACCTGAGATCAAAACTTGGACAACTTATCAAATACATTTGAGTTTGTCATTATCAAAACAAGCGACGATTATTATTGGTTTAGATATTAACGACTGACGTCCTTAATATCGTCCCAACAATTTCCCCCTTTTTGATGATGACAAACTCTTTCAAATAATGCACACAGAAGTAAAGCTTTTAGCATGAGGAACTACACTTTGATTTTCTTTTCAGCTTAGATTGGCATGCAACACATTCTTTTAAGTGCGTTCTATTTTATTCCTAACTAACGACCTTTTGACTTGGCCGAAATTCCCCCTGAACACATGCTTTCTATGATAACTTAAGGACAATCGCATCTCTGCAAAACTATACTTCCCCCTTTTGGCATCATCGAAAAGGAGAACAAGTCGAAAAGCATGCAAGCACAAAGTCATAACTAAAGAAAGGTACGCTTAGACAAAATGAAGCACAAATGTAGTGAATGGCATTCAGAATGAGAAACGAGAACGTTCATTACAGACATTCACAACAAGTGTTCAAAACGGGGACAGCGTCCCATTGTCTTAACAAAAACTCAAGAAATGATAAATTGTTTCAGGGTTAGAGAAGGGGGAGGTGATCATTTTCTGGGACGCTTGCCAAGGGCTTTGAGGTGTTGCTCCTGAAGATGGTTGTTCTGGGCAAGGAGCTCGTTGTTGCGCTCAAGAAGGTCTGTGTGGACGTGAAGTGTGTCGTGAACCTGCTGAATTAGATCAATCATTATGCACTGGTTCTCGATCATCATGCCCATCAGATACTTCGTGGAGTGCCTCTCAGCCTCTTCAGGGACGCTCATACCATCGAGCTCGTCCTCGTCATCAGCAGCGTCCTCGGCTGGCGTCCCAACTACTTGGACATTTTCAGCTTCGTGATCTCCTTCTCCAGGTTCAGCAGCAGCAGCAGCTTGAGCTCTCCTCTCAGCTTTGGCTTTCCTTTCAGCCTCTTTCCGTTCCTTTTCCAGTTGGCGCTTAACGAACGGAAGGGGCTCATCACACCTGAGTTTCCCAACTGGAGGGAGTGTAATTTGCCTAACGTCCCAATGACTGCCAAAGGAACGCTCTTGTTTAGGAGCATAGAGTCCCTGCTGCTTCAGAATTTGCTTGACCAAGCCGGGGAAAGGACGGCGTCCTAGGGGAGCGTCCTAGGCTCCTTTTCAAGCCAGTCCTCAATGAGAGGGTCAAGGGGAGGACGGCGTTTGGGTTGAGAGGGGAGCCGGCCAATTGAGCCACTGTAAACAGAGGCTTTGGTGATATTTTCTGGCTCAGGCTCGGGTTTGAAGGGCTTCTCCAGAAATGAGAACCTCTTCGGCTGGGTTTTGGATTGAGAGCGGGATGGTTGTTTTTGTTGAGGAGGTTGGGAGCGAAGGGGTTGAGGAGGGGTGTTGGAGTGGCGGCGCTGGGTGCTTTGAGAGGAGGAATGGTGGCGAGGGGGTTCTTGTCGGCCGGAAGGTCTGCCTCTCGACTCCATTAATGACCGGCCTTTCACCGGAGGAGATCTCGAAGAGCTAGTGTTTTTCGCTGCCGACGAGGGTGAGGGATTCTTTGAGGCTCTTGTGTTGGCCATTTTTGAGATGGTTTAAATAGGGGAGGATTAGGGTTTGGAGAGAGATTTCGGGATTCGGTTGAAGATTTGGAAGATCTTTGAGATTTCTAAAAGTGTGCAAACAGCAGATGAGCGAAGAAAGGTTTTCGGAGTGCACAGGTGGGTATATATAGGAAGAAGACGAAGTTGGACGGTCAGGGGTAACAGGGTCTTTACACACAGCTTCCTCCACCCGCCTTCCCACACGTGGCTTTCTTCTTTGCTAAGGAATACAGCTGTTGAGCACTGTTTGCGCATATCCCGAGATTTTCGCTGACGATTCGCTAAAACTGTTTACCTTCCCAATTTCAACCATTCAAACTTACAACTGCAAAGGACTCTGACTTGACGTCCTTTCAACACACAACACTACACAACACAGAACTGAACCACGGCGTCCCATTCACTGATCTCAACCTCTGTAATTAGAACTCTGTACAGACAACTCTCAGCTCTTAGCACGCGTCCCTTTGATCACTTAGAACCATTTTTGAAAATCAAGCAAGTACGTCCCGTAAAGGTGAAACAAGGAATGCTCATAGGACGCGTTTGCAAGATTCTCGGCTTGGGTAAGCTTAGAGTTCCCATCATTTCGGCTTATGATGAGGGTAGGGTGATCAGGGATACTCTTGAGATGAAAAGCGAAATGAATACCATTCAAGGACACAAGCGAATACACATATCTTAGACTAGCGTCCTTTAAAGATGACTTTAATGCATGACACACCTTAAAACAAGTTCTCAACAAGACATAGCCAATCATGGAGGGAATAATAGAACGGGACTTGATCATTTAAAAGTTATCATCCCCAAGAGCAACCGGAGGTGCTCGTAGGGACGTCTATCAAGTGCTTTTGTGAAAATATCGGCCACTTGGTCCTCAGTCCTAACATGATCCACTCTAATTAATCCAAGTTCAACATTATCACGAAGAAAGTGATGCCTTATGTGAATATGCTTCGTCCTAGAATGATGAACGGGATTTTTGGCAATACTTATAGCACTGGTGTTGTCACACAAGATAGGGACTGTGTTGAGGGACGTACCATAATCTTCAAGTTGGTACTTGATCCATAGGACTTGTGAGCAGCACGAAGCAGCAGCAACGTACTCAGCTTCCGCGGTTGATAGTGCCACGGAGTTTTGCTTTTTGGATCCCCAAGATACAAGGCATGAGCCAAGGAATTGTGCCATTCCTGAGGTGCTCTTCCTATCCACCACATGGCCAGCGTAATCTGCGTCAGAGTAAGCTACCAGGTTCAGGGACGTCCTTCTGGGATACCATAGACATAGGTCATCCCGTCCCTTGAGATATCTGAAGATTCTTTTGACCTCTTGCATATGGGACTCCTTTGGATTTGCTTGGAATCGAGCGCACAAGCATACAGCGAACATGATGTCGGGACGACTTGCCGTAAGATATAGCAAGGACCCTATCATTCCTCTGTAGAGCTTTTGATCTACACTCTTGCCTTCTTCATCAGCATAGAGGCGAGTGTTTGGGGAGATGGGAGTATCAATGGGTTTTGAAGAGTTCATCCCATACTTCTCAAGCATTTCACGGATGTACTTTTGTTGATGAATCCGCGTCCCATCTTTGAGCTGAGTGATTTGGAGTCCCAAGAAGAAGTTGAGTTCTCCTATGAGGGACATCTCAAACTCACTACTCATCAAGTTCTTGAATTCCTCTACAAATTTCATGTTAGTGCTTCCAAAGACTATGTCATCGACATAGACTTGGACAATTAAGACATCTTTAAGAACTTTCTTTAAGAACAGGGTTTTATCAATGTTACCTCGTGTGTACCCGTTGGACAAGAGGAAGGACGCAAACCTATCGTACCATGCACGAGGGGCTTGCTTGAGTCCATAGAGTGCCTTGTCCAAGAAGTACACATGATCTGGGTGATCAGCGTCCTCAAATCCTGGAGGTTGAGCGACGTACACTTCTTCTTTGAGCTTGCCGTTGAGAAAGGCTGTCTTGACGTCCATTTGAAAAAGCTTGAACCCTTTGTGAGCGGCAAAGGCGATGAGGAGGCGAATGGCTTCAATCCTGGCGACAGGAGCGAAGGTTTCATCATAATCAATCCCTTCCTCTTGCCTATAGCCTTGAGCCACAAGCCTTGCTTTGTTTCTTGACACGCGACCATTCTCATCAAGCTTGTTCCTGTAGACCCATCTCGTCCCTATTATGTTTTTGTTTCTCGGACGAGGGACGAGGGTCCAAACCTTATTTCTTTCGAATTGATTAAGTTCCTCTTGCATGGCCTGAATCCAATCAGCGTCCTGGAGTGCTTCCTTTATGTTCTTAGGTTCAACCAAGACACAAAGGCGTTAAAGGCACAGAACGCTATGTTAGCATTAAGGGACTGATTCACGGCTGATCTTGTTTGAACTCCTTTTGACATATCTGAGATGATTTGATCCATTGAATGAAGTCTCGAAAGATGGGATCCCTTATGAGTATCGTCCCTTACAGGAGTACATCTAGGGTCCGTCCAATCAGATTCATCTGAGTCAAACCCGTCGTCTTCATTGAGAGTTTCATAGAGTTCCCCCTCAGGTTGAGCGTCCTCTTCTTGACGCTGTTCTCCTTGTAGGCTTGATTCAGCGACCTCATGTTGAGCTGGAGATTCACTTTGAGATGGAACTTCCTGAACAACACTGGGAACTTCTACTGAGACTTCTTCAGGATTTTGAGTAGCGTCCTTAGGAACATAGTATTTTCCAGAGGACCCGAAATCAACTTCATCATCGGAGTCATCCTGCTGCAGAGGAGATGAGCGTTCTTTCTTACTTGGTTTATCTTTGTGAGAAGAACTTTCTTTGAACACAACATGAATGCTCTCCTCAAGCTTTAGAGTTCGTTTATAGAAAACTCTATACGCTTTACTGGTGAGGGAGTATCCAAGGAATATGGCTTCGTCACTTCTTGCGTCAAACTTTCCAAGTCTTTCTTTATCATTGTTGTGAACAAAGCACTTGCATCCAAAGACTCTGAGATAGTCGATGCGAGGCTTTCTTCCATTCAGCAACTCATAGGACGTCTTCTTCAGCAAAGGACGGATCATGGCTCGATTGATAATGTAGCACGCTGTAGCAATAGCTTCAGCCCAGAAGTACTTGGGGACGCTATTGGCTAAGAGCATAGTCCTTGCCATATCCTCCAGCGTCCTATTCTTTCTTTCCACCACTCCATTTTGTTGAGGAGTCCTTGGAGCTGAGAAGTTGTGAGAGACTCCATGTTGATCACAGTAGGCCACGAACTCTGAGTTTTGAAACTCCGTCCCATGGTCTGATCTTATGGATTTGAGAGGCGTCTCAAGCGCAACTTCCACTTGTTTGATGAAGACTTTGAATGCGTTGAAGCAATCTGTTTTTGAAGCTAAGAAAAGAACCCAGGTGAATCGAGAAAAGTCATCTACAAGGACATAGATATACCTCTTTCCACCATAGCTTAACGTCTTCATTGGTCCACAAAGATCCATATGGAGAAGTTCCAAAGGTTTCTTTGTGCTGACATCGTTCTTTGACTTAAAGGACGTTCTTGTCTGCTTCCCTTTGATACATGCTTCACACTGTTCAATTTTCTCACGATCAATTTGGGGAAGACCTTTCACAAGATTTCTTTGATGAAGCTTGAGGATTGTGCTTGGTCCAGCATGGCCAAGTCGGCGATGCCAGAGGTCAGCGTCCTCCTTTGACACAGATAAGCACAACTCAGATTTTGGCTTGAACTCCTGATTGAAGATGTAGACATTGTTCTTTCGGACTCCTTTGAGGACGACTTTGTTGGATTTCTTGTTGATGACGAGGCACTCCTTTGAGTCAAATGTGACTAAGTTTTCACCTTGATCACACATTTGAGAGACGCTTAGGAGGTTGAAGCCAAGTCCTTCAACAAGGCTAACATTTGTCGTTTTGATAGACGGATTGAGAATAGCAGTTCCCGTCCCTTTGATCTTTCCTTTGCCCTTGTTGCCAAACGAGACAGTTCCTCCCGTGGCGCTACTTTGGATAGAAGTGAGATGGATCTGGCTTCCTGTCATATGGTTTGAGGCGCCACTATCAATGATCCATGGGCGTCCCCTCACTTCCAGCTGCCAAAATAAGGTTAGTGTATGGCGACCCAGGCAAGGTGTTCCTTACCTGGTTCGTTACAGAAATAGAACTCTGGTTCTGGCATGTAGTCACTTATATTCACATCATTTGAAATAGCATGCTTTCTGAAAGAACTCTTAGATCGTCTAGGACGTCTAGGGTTAGCCTTAGGGACGGACTTATCATTTTCAATGTTATTCCTAGCAGCTTTGCCACTTTCAATGTCGTTCTTCAGTTTCAGGCAATCATATTTGAAGTGATCTCCTTTTCCACAGTACCAACACGTCCTATAGTAAGTACCAAGGTAGTACTTCTTGTTGGGACATTGGATTTTGTTCTTTTTCATCTTTTGAGGGTTACAAACTTTTAAACCTTCCCCCTTAGCAATCTTCTTATAGATCCTATGACTAGTGGAGTTAGTGTAATAGTCCCTTTGACCTTTCTCTCCACTCTCTAGGACTCGAATTCTTTCAAGAAGGTTCTTGGTCTTTTCCCTTTCTAATTCAAGTTCTGAGGTTTTGCTAGCCTCAAAGTCACTAGGGAGAGAGTTCCTAGTGTCAGACTCGTATCCTAGTCCTCTTTGGCTGGGACAAACACCATTGGTTGAACTACCTCAGTTACCGGGCTCTTCCCTAACACTTTCACCTCTTCCCTAAGCTTAGCGTTCTCTAGCTTAAGGCACATCACTTCAGTTTTCAGGGATTTAACTTCGACATACGAGGACTCTAGTTGTAACGAAACTGTAGCACAGTTCTCACATTCAACTAGCCTATTTTCACTTTCAAGTTCAAGTTCATCCATTCTATGTTGCATAACAACGCTTTCTTCCATGATTCTTTTAATGAGCTTAATAAGTTTGGTTTTGGAACAATTCTCTAAGGAGTTCATCATGGATTCACGAGTTACCTCTTGTTCCTTTTCAGAAGCGTCCTCTTCAAGGACTGGGGCGTCCTCCACAGCCATGTACGCCACTTGCTCATCATCTGAGGCGTCCTCTACGGCTATGTACGCCACTGGTCCTTCTGGTTCTTCATCATCAGAACTCACATTATCCCATGCGGCTTCGCACGCTCCCAAGAGAGCTTTCATCTTCATTTCTTTTGAGTTTAGTTCCGTAGTACACCTTTTAGCAAAGTGTCCTTTCTTGTTACATTTGTAGCAAGTAAGTTCCTTCATCTCTGCCTCTGTATACTTGGGACTCTCCTTTTTGTAAGGCATCTTGTGTTTCTTGGAATCTCTGGCCTTTTTACCCCATAAGCGAGCAACTTTGTGTAGAAGGGCAATCTCTTCCTCTTCTTCCAGCTGTTCCTTAGTCTTGCTTTCCTTTTCTTTCAAAGCTTGAGCACACATCCTTTCACGATTCTCATTTTTATTTGCTTCCACCATTAGGGCAATATCTCTTTGGTGGCGCAGATACTCAGCGTACTCTGGAGTTGACGTCATCAAAGCAAGATCTGTCTGGGGGTTTCTAGCCAATTCAGCCATATCAGCTTCCCTTCTCGTTTCATAGCCTCTCAGCTTCCCATAGATCTCTTCCATATCCAGGGTTTTGTTGGCTGTGTTCTCCTTGAACGTAGTCCTATCAAAATTCAATTTTCCTGTAAGCCCAACAATGACTACTCCGACTCTGTTTCTCATTGAGACTTCAGCTTCTGGGATGCCTAAATTTCGCATCTTGGTCACAAGAGCTTCAAAGCGGTATGAGTAGTCCTTGACAGATTCGTTAGGAAGCATTCTGAAGGCATAGAACTCTCGTTTGATTTCAAACTTGACGTCTTCCTTCATCTCTGCCGTACCCACATGGTACTTCTCAAGAGCTTCCCATTGTAGTTTGGCTGTTGCCAAATTGCTAACTCGGGTGGCGTCCCTTTCGCAGAGGGACGCTTGAAGGAAGCATATAGCCTTAGCGTTTGTTTCCAAAAGCTTGAATTCGTCAGGACCCCACTCGTCCTCTTTGTCTTTCTTGTCATCAGGGATGGTAAGGTCACCCTTCATGATCACTCTCCAGCATTGATAATTCTGACTTCTGCAAAAGTTCTCGAAGCGGATCTTCCAGCGGTTGAAGTTGCCGTCCGTCAGACGAGGAGGCTTTACAAAAGAGATTCCAATAGGTTCCATGTCCATCTTGTACCTGCAACTCAACAAAAATCTAGAGCGCCAGCTCTGATCTTGTTCCCCCGAAGGGTGACCTTACCATCCCTGTTGAATGTCAGGGATGGTAAGGTCACCCTTCATGATCACTCTCCAGCATTGATAATTCTGATCTTGTTCCCCCGAAACAGAGTCGGAGTAGTCATTGATGGGCTTACAGGAAAATGGAATTTTGATAGGACTACGTTCAAGGAGAACACAGCCAACAAAACCCTTAACTTTTCAAAAGTTCCCCCTAAGTTCAAGCATCTCATGACATTCAACATTCATCCCCCTTTTGGCATCATCAAAAAGATTGAAAAACATAGAGAAATCAGCTAGGCAAATATAATAGCAATTAAAAGTATGCAGCATCAATCAAAAGTTGTCAACCATGCAATCATGGCAATGTCAAACAAAACAACCAAACATAGAGTATTTAGGTTTACAACCCAATCGAACTTAGAAAAGAGTTTTTGAAAATAGTGAATAATATGGTAGGGGTAGAAAGCAGGTGGTGGCAAAAGTCATAAGGCAGCAGAGGTTGGCGACCTAGCAAATTCCTTCCTTGATGTGGCTCACATCTTCAGCAATGGATTCAGCCAACTTGGTCAAAGCATCCAACTTCTCAAATTGAATCTGCAACTCCTTCTTCATCAGTGCCATTTCAGCTCTAAGGAGTTCCACCTCGGTTGGCGACTCTCCAGCCTGTGCAGCCTCAGATTCAGCTTCCTTATTCTGCCACTCTCCATCAACTAGATTCCATCCCATCTTCCTCAAAGTATCCCTGTTGAGAACGCGATGTCCAGGCGTCACATAATCTCTAGAATTCTCATCTACAAGGACGTCCTTTAGGTGAATCGAGAAAAGTCATCTAGAGTGATCATGGTAAGGTCGTCCTTTAGGTGAATCGAGAAAAGTCATCTACAAGGACATAGATATACCTCTTTCCACCATAGCTTAACGTCTTCATTGGTCCACAAAGATCCATATGGAGAAGTTCCAAAGGTTTCTTTGTGCTGACATCGTTCTTTGACTTAAAGGACGGTCTTGTCTGCTTCCCTTTGATACATGCTTCACACTGTTCAATTTTCTCAGGATCAATTTGGGGAAGACCTTTCACAAGATTTCTTTGATGAAGCTTGAGGATTGTGCTTGGTCCAGCATGGCCAAGTCGGCGATGCCAGAGGTCAGCGTCCTCCTTTGACACAGATAAGAGCACAACTCAGATTTTGGCTTGAACTCCTGATTGAAGATGTAGACATTGTTCTTTCGGACTCCTTTGAGGACGACTTTGTTGGATTTCTTGTTGATGACGAGGCACTCCTTTGAGTCAAATGTGACTAAGTTTTCACCTTGATCACACATTTGAGAGACGCTTAGGAGGTTGAAGCCAAGTCCTTCAACAAGGCTAACATTTGTCGCTTTGATAGACGGATTGAGAATAGCAGTTCCCGTCCCTTTGATCTTTCCTTTGCCCTTGTTGCCAAACGAGACAGTTCCTCCCGTGGCGCTACTTTGGATAGAAGTGAGATGGATCTGGCTTCCTGTCATATGGTTTGAGGCGCCACTATCAATGATCCATGGGCGTCCCCTCACTTCCAGCTGCCAAAACAAGGTTAGTGTATGGCGACCCAAGCAAGGTGTTCCTTACCTGGTTCGTTACAGAAATAGAACTCTGGTTCTGGCATGTAGTCACTTATATTCACATCATTTTAAATAGCATGCTTTCTGAAAGAACTCTTAGATCGTCTAGGACGTCTAGGGTTAGCCTTAGGGACGGACTTATCATTTTCAATGTTATTCCTAGCAGCTTTGCCACTTTCAATGTCGTTCTTCAGTTTCAGGCAATCATATTTGAAGTGATCTCCTTTTCCACAGTACCAACACGTCCTATAGTAAGTACCAAGGTAGTACTTCTTGTTGGGACGTTGGATTTTGTTCTTTTTCATCTTTTGAGGGTTACAAACTTTTGAACCTTCCCCCTTAGCAATCTTCTTATAGATCCTATGACTAGTGGAGTTAGTGTAATAGTCCCTTTGACCTTTCTCTCCACTCTCTAGGACTCGAATTCTTTCAAGAAGGTTCTTGGTCTTTTCCCTTTCTAATTCAAGTTCTGAGGTTTTGCTAGCCTCAAAGTCACTAGGGAGAGAGTTCCTAGTGTTAGACTCGTATCCTAGTCCTCTTTTGGCTGGGACAAACACCATTGGTTGAACTACCTCAGTTACCGGGCTCTTCCCTAACACTTTCACCTCTTCCCTAAGCTTAGCGTTCTCTAGCTTAAGGCACATCACTTCAGTTTTCAGGGATTTAACTTCGACATACGAGGACTCTAGTTGTAACGAAACTGTAGCACAGTTCTCACATCCAACTAGCCTATTTTCACTTTCAAGTTCAAGTTCATCCATTCTATGTTGCATAACAACGCTTTCTTCCATGATTCTTTTAATGAGCTTAATAAGTTTGGTTTTGGAACAATTCTCTAAGGAGTTCATCATGGATTCACGAGTTACCTCTTGTTCCTTTTCAGAAGCGTCCTCTTCAAGGACTGGGGCGTCCTCCACAGCCATGTACGCCACTTGCTCATCATCTGAGGCGTCCTCTACGGCTATGTACGCCACTGGTCCTTCTGGTTCTTCATCATCAGAACTCACATTATCCCATGCGGCTTCGCACGCTCCCAAGAGAGCTTTCATCTTCATTTCTTTTGAGTTTAGTTCCGTAGTACACCTTTTAGCAAAGTGTCCTTTCTTGTTACATTTGTAGCAAGTAAGTTCCTTCATCTCTGCCTCTGTATACTTGGGACTCTCCTTTTTGTAAGGCATCTTGTGTTTCTTGGAATCTCTGGCCTTTTTACCCCATAAGCGAGCAACTTTGTGTAGAAGGGCAATCTCTTCCTCTTCTTCCAGCTGTTCCTTAGTCTTGCTTTCCTTTTCTTTCAAAGCTTGAGCACACATCCTTTCACGATTCTCATTTTTATTTGCTTCCACCATTAGGGCAATATCTCTTTGGTGGCGCAGATACTCAGCGTACTCTGGAGTTGACGTCATCAAAGCAAGATCTGTCTGGGGGTTTCTAGCCAATTCAGCCATATCAGCTTCCCTTCTCGCTTCATAGCCTCTCAGCTTCCCATAGATCTCTTCCATATCCAGGGTTTTGTTGGCTGTGTTCTCCTTGAACGTAGTCCTATCAAAATTCCATTTTCCTGTAAGCCCATCAATGACTACTCCGACTCTGTTTCTCATTGAGACTTCAGCTTCTGGGATGCCTAAATTTCGCATCTTGGTCACAAGAGCTTCAAAGCGGTATGAGTAGTCGTTGACAGATTCGTTAGGAAGCATTCTGAAGGCATAGAACTCTCATTTGATTTCAAACTTGACGTCTTCCTTCATCTCTGCCGTACCCACATGGTACTTCTCAAGAGCTTCCCATTGTAGTTTGGCTGTTGCCAAATTGCTAACTCGGGTGGAGTCTCTTTCGCAGAGGGACGCTTGAAGGAAGCATATAGCCTTAGCGTTTGTTTCCAAAAGCTTGAATTCGTCAGGACCCCACTCGTCCTCTTTGTCTTTCTTGTCATCAGGGATGGTAAGGTCACCCTTCATGATCACTCTCCAGCATTGATAATTCTGACTTCTGCAAAAGTTCTCGAAGCGGATCTTCCAGCGGTTGAAGTTGCCGTCCGTCAGACGAGGAGGCTTTACAAAAGAGATTCCAATAGGTTCCTTGTCCATCTTGTACCTGCAACTCAACAAAAATCTAGAGCGCCAGCTCTGATCTTGTTCCCCCGAAGGGTGACCTTACCATCCCTGTTGAATGTCAGGGATGGTAAGGTCACCCTTCATGATCACTCTCCAGCATTGATAATTCTGATCTTGTTCCCCCGAAACAGAGTCGGAGTAGTCATTGATGGGCTTACAGGAAAATGGAATTTTGATAGGACTACGTTCAAGGAGAACACAGCCAACAAAACCCTTAACTTTTCAAAAGTTCCCCCTAAGTTCAAGCATCTCATGACATTCAACATTCATCCCCCTTTTGGCATCATCAAAAAGATTGAAAAACATAGAGAAATCAGCTAGGCAAATATAATAGCAATTAAAAGTATGCAGCATCAATCAAAAGTTGTCAACCATGCAATCATGGCAATGTCAAACAAAACAACCAAACATAGAGTATTTAGGTTTACAACCCAATCGAACTTAGAAAAGAGTTTTTGAAAATAGGGAATAATATGGTAGGGGTAGAAAGCAGGTGGTGGCAAAAGTCATAAGGCAGCAGAGGTTGGCGACCTAGCAAATTCCTTCCTTGATGTGGCTCACATCTTCAGCAATGGATTCAGCCAGCTTGGTCAAAGCATCCAACTTCTCAGATTGAATCTGCAACTCCTTCTTCATCAGTGCCATTTCAGCTCTAAGGAGTTCCACCTCGGTTGGCGACTCTCCAGCCTGTGCAGCCTCAGATTCAGCTTCCTTATTCTGCCACTCTCCATCAACTAGATTCCATCCCATCTTCCTCAAAGTATCCCTGTTGAGAACGCGATGTCCAGGCGTCACATAATCTCTAGAATTCTCATCTGCCTCATGCTCATGGTTGATCAGGATGTCGGTGACCAGTCTGCCATATGGCAAGGCATGACTAGGACTCTCCAAGACATTCTTCATATGAAGCATAATCAACCTGGGCAAGCACACCTTCTGACTCTTAAAGATCTTGTCAAGGACAAGGATCTCCTGCATATAAGCACAATGTCTCTTTTGCTCTCGGGGCAAGAGGTTGCTAATGAGGTAGGAGAACATCACCTTCTTGTCGACAGTCATGGAGTTCACAAGATAAGGACCAGTTCCAGTACCTTCATCATCAAAAACATTCTTCAAGGCACTACTGGAGTCCACATTCTCTGGCCACGCTCCCTTGTAATACTCAGCAAAACCTTCATGAGGGATCTCTAGAAGGTCAGCGACCTCTTGGCTGGTAAATAGATACTCCTTTTCCTCCCAGACATACTTCCCAACAGTCTTGTTGCCATAATCCTCTATGGTCAAAGTCTCATAAAACTTCTTAACATCCTCAGCTATGAACTTATCTTCTTCACAAAACAAATCCTTCCAACCTTGAACTTCCATCCACTCCTTCACCTTAGGCAACTTGAACTCATCAAGAAAATTTCTTTCCCACAGAAAAACCTTAGTAAAATCCCTAGACTGGATTTTCCTACTCTCTGGCTTCTTCTTCTTTTTGCTAGCAGAGGCCTTAGGTTTAAGCAAGGTCGGCGACCTGGGTGGCTTAGCCTTGGACTTCCTAGGTTTTCCTTCAGATTCACTCTCCTCAGGCAAAGGGATATCAGGCACTACCTCTCCTATCAACAATTTCAGTCTCCTAGTCACAGGCCTATGCTCAACAGTGGGTTTCTTGGTGGATTTCTTAGAAACTGGGGTATCCTCACCGAACAACTGTTTCTTAACATTTTTAGTCTTAGAATGAATTTCTTTCTCAAAAGAAAGAGGGTCAGATTCAGTACCTTCACTGTCGGATAGAACAGACACTGGTTGTTTGCCTTGGACCTTAGCGGAGTCAACAACCTTGGCAACGACCTCTGAGACTTTCTCCAAGTCGACAACCTCTTCAGATTTCTGGGTGTCGTCTTCAACCTTCTCCTCTGTTTCAGCGGGAACAGTAATCACCTCTTCAAAAGCATCGATGATGGATCGTAAGTCAGTTAATGAGGGTGTCCTTAACTAGGTTAAGGGCGTCCTTTAGTGCAGCGGAAAATAGACTTAACAGAATACAAGATAAGTGGACACGAGTATTTATAGAGGAACCCCACTAAGACCAACTAGTCTTATGGGTAAACCTCTACCTCCGTTGGAGGATTTTCAATAGCCGTCCCTTATCTTATTAAGAGCGAGTCCTTACAACTTAGGCGAGTCGTTACACTTCTCTGAGCTAAGCGTCCGTCCTTAGCCTCACTAGTAACACTCCTTTCAACCTAACAAGTAACCTAACACTCTTAGCTATAAGGAAGCTATCACTCACGTCTCTCACGGTTCGTTGTGAGAGACAAACTACAACTCTAATTGATTTGTGGTTTGTTTTGGATTTGATGTGGTTGGACTTTCTTTCTCTTGCTTCAAGCTCACTTGATCTTCTTGATCTTCGTTCGTGTTCTTGAATGCTTCGGGAGAGCTTGAGAGAAAGTCTTCAAAGTCTACTCTTGCACACACATACCGCTATGCATACTCCTTGGAGAGTATTTATAGCGGAAGTGATTCTTGTCCTCTAGCGTCCTCTGAGACTTGGCAGGATCCTCGATCTTTGATCAACGGTGCGATGAGCGTCTTGAGGAGGTCAACTCTGTTGACGCTTGGGAAGCCTCCGCGTGGGTAGGGGACCATTGCTGGGAAAGCGACGTCTTTGGCATTGTCTACACGTGCCCAGACAAAGGAAGCTTCCTTCTGAGGACTAAGGCCGGACGATGATGTAATCATGTTGGGGCGGCCTTGATTTGAATTTGAACTTCGTCCGTATTTTGGCGCGCGTCCCTTCTTGATGAGGACTCCGTCCTATCTTGCGCAGGGACTCCGCCAATTACGTTTAGCTTTGGAAGTTCTGGTAACATGCGTCCCTACAGCATAGGGACTGCTGTTCACTTGTTGTCCTTTTCGCTCATGTGCGTCCACTGGACTTACCTGAGATCAAAACTTGGACAACTTATCAAATACATTTGAGTTTGTCATTATCAAAACAAGGGACGATTATTATTGGTTTAGATATTAACGACTGACGTCCTTAATATCGTCCCAACAATCGACCACCTTCTCTGTGGCCTCAAACTCAGTTTCAGTGGCGGGTTCCGCTTCTACATCCTTGTCCTCACCTTTTTCTTCCTCAACCGCCGGTTCCCTTGGCGGTTCCTCCTTCTCCTTCTCTGGCTCGGGTTTTTCAACCGCCAGAGGAATGTCGTCTGAAACCGCCAGATCTGGGCCGATTTCCGACACATTCTCTGTCGGAAGGGGCTCGGGATTTGGGCTTGGATTGAGGAGATTCAGGGGCAATGGGGTCGGGATTTTGAGTTTTGGAGCTTTCGGCCATGGCGGATTCCGGTTGGGTTTTCTCGATTAGGGTTTTGGCAGCGAGTTTCTTCAACTCTTCCTCTCCGAGATGGGTCATGAGAAGAGATTGAAGTTGCTCGGGGGTTAGGTTTGACAGTGGGGACTAGTTTGGGGACGCCATTGAAGCAAAGGAAAAACTTGGGGGGTTCGGTTATGGCGTTTGGGGTTTTTGGACAGAGAGAGAGAGAGAGAGAGAAATCGGGATAAGCACAAAAGGGGTAAGAGAAAAGTACCTACCTTTAGATCTCCTTTTATGCAAGTACACATTCACAATTAAGGCAACTGCGGTTCCACTCGAGTACATGATCCCGTTAGAAGATCTTCCCTTTCCAAAAATTTTAAACTGAAAATCTGTCAATATTTCGACCCAAAATTGCACGTGCGCTTTCCACACAAATTGGTCGTCAACCTTGTTGACTACCTCGACTTCAAACTTTCTTTCCACAAACCTGAACTCTGACAAGTCATCACTTTCAACTGTCACTACTGAAGTTGTCAACCTCAAACCTGTTTTCTCTTGAATTCTGAGCCAGTCAACAACCTTACTACGCCTTGACTTTTACCACATGAAGTAGCTTGGGGGTTGGGTTACACCGGGTGGTGTCAAAGCAAACCAAGCATAAAAATATAATATTTTGTGGAATTTGTCGATCAAGTTGATAAGTCTCCGTTTAAAAACACATAAACAAGCAAATAGGCTCATAGAGACTCTCAAGCATGATAGGTCGGGGACGGCAGTAGAATCAACCATCATTTGGGGTTCTAATGAGGGTTAAAGGGTCATCAAGTTGATTGTTTTGGGCTCAAAGAAAAAGTTCAATTGAATATGCAATTTCAAACACAATATGCAGGAGGTCGTCGACATGCACACAAGCAGGAGATTTCATCGATTAAATGCACGCACACCCTATTATGCTGACACTATATAAGCATGAAATTCTCAAAATGATAATCAATCAAATTTCAACCAGTCATAAGAGGATAGCATAAATGATTAACAAGTCAATCAAGTGAGATCATACCTAGCTTCATGCGAAGTCGTTCAAAGGGTTCACGATTTAAAGCTTTGGTGAAAATATCCGCCCTTTGTTCATCTGTCCTGCAAAACTTCATGGACACCATGCCTTTCTCCACGCAATCTCTAAGAAAATGATGTCGTATCTCGATGTGCTTTGTCTTGGAATGTTGCACCGGATTCTTCGAGATATCGATGGCACTCGTGTTATCACAAAGTATGGGTACGGACCCACACTCAACACCATAATCCTTGAGTTGTTGCTTCATCCACAAGAGTTGTGAACAACATGCTGCGGCGGCGACATATTCGGCTTCGGCGGTAGATAGAGCAACTGAATTCTGCTTTTTGGATCCCCAAGAAACTAAGCACGAGCCAAGAAACTGGGCCATCCCTGATGTACTCTTTCTATCAACACGATTCCCTGCAAAATCTGCATCGGTGTAGCCAACTAGGTCGAAGTCGCTGACCCGTGGATACCACAGGCACAAGTTGTCACTGCCCTTGAGATAGTGAATGATTCTCTTCACAGCTTTTAGATGAGATTCCCTTGGATCGGCCTGAAATCTTGCACAAAGGCACACGGCGAAGACAATATCTGGCATACTAGTTGTAAGATACAAGAGAGATCCAATCATACCTCGATACACAGTAGCATTGACCTTTGGGTCCTTTTCATCTTTTCCAAGTGAAGTGGTCGTCGACATGGGAGTATCAAAAGAGAGAGAGCTCTCAAGACCAAACTTCTTCACGCACTCCCTGAGGTACTTTTGTTGATGAACCTTGGTACCTTCTTCATTTTGCACGACCTGAAGTCCTAAAAAGAACTTGAGTTCCCCCACCATGCTCATTTCAAATTCACTCGACATGAGGTTGGCGAACTCCTTCACTAACTCTGGATTTGTTGAGCTAAAGATGATGTCGTCGACGTAGACCTGAACCACCAGAGTGTGATTCTTTTTCCTCAACAAGAATAGGGTCTCGTCGATCTCTCCTCGAACATATCCATGCTGGATTAAGAACTGTGATAGCCTATCATACCACGCACGAGGAGACTGCTTGAACCCGTATAGAGCCTTATCAAGCTTATAAACATGATCTGGGTTGGCGACATCTTCAAAACCTGGGGTTTGCTCAACATAAACTTCTTCCTTCAAGTACCCATTTAGAAATGCGGTCTTGACATCCATTTGCTGCAATTTGAATCCATGAAAGGTAGAGTAAGCAATCAACAACCTTATAGCCTCGAGACGAGCAACCGGGGCAAAGGTTTCATCATAGTCGATTCCCTCTTGTTGATTGTATCATTTCACTACAAGTCGGGCTTTGTTTCTAACAACATTTCCTTCATCATCCAGCTTGTTCCTGAACACCCATCGTGTTCCAATCACTTTTCTTCCCTTCGGCCTTGGGACCAAATGCCACACCTTGTTGCGCTCAAACTGATGAAGTTCCTCTTGCATGGCAATGACCCAATCCGAGTCTTTTAGGGCTTGCTCAATGTTCTTCGGCTCCAACATAGAAATGAAGGCGTTGAATGCAAAGAGATTAAGTGAGGATCTCGTTTGCACACCCTTCGAATAATCAGAAATGATGTTGGTGACCGGATGAGCATCCGTCTGCTAATAATTCCTGATAGGTAGTTGAGTCAAGTCGTCGACCACTGGAGTCTGCGACGAACTACCTGGAATAGAACTTTGAACTGCTTGATCTGATCTTTGAACTGCTTGACCTGATCCACTAGCCTCTGATACGTCCTGATTCTACACAGCATCTGCAACCTGATCCTGAACCTAATTCTGACATGTCTCTGCATTCTGATCGGGGTCGACGACACTGTCACTGTTGGCGACCTCGGACGAACCTTCAGCACTGTCCTTGTCAGAGACATATTCAAGGCCTAAGAAGTAGCCTTGATCACCATCATCACGATCCTGAATCAGAGAACCTGCCATGGTGTTTTCATCGAACACCACATGAACACTTTCTTCGATCTTCTTGGTCCTCTTGTTGTACACCTTGTAAGCTTTGCTTGTTGGGGAATAGCCAACAAAGGTGCCAACATCACTCCTTGGATCAAACTTGCCCAGACTGTCCTTCCCATTATTATGAACATAACATTTACACCCGAAGATGCGGAGGTGGGCGACACTAGGCTTAACTCTTCTCAACAATTCATAAGGAGTCTTTCCAAGTAGTGGACGCAACATGACTATATTCATCACGTAGCAAGCTGCATGAATAGCTTCTCCCCAGAAATTCCTTGGGAGACCACTAGAGATGAGCAAGGTCCGCGACATCTCTTCCAAAGCTCAATTCTTCCTCTCGACTATGCCATTCTGTTGAGGGGTTCTAGGCGCCGAGAAATTGTGGCTCACACCATTCTTCCTGCAATACTCTAGAAATTCAGAGTTCTCAAACTCTGTGCCATGATCGGATCTAATAGCCACTATAGAATTTCCAAGCTTCTTTTCAACAGCCTTTGCCCATGTCTCGAACTCTTCAAAAACCTCCTTCTTGGACTTAAAGGAAGACCTACTTGCTTACCCTTCACACAAGCATCACATACACCAGACTTTGAGACATCAAACTTGGGCAATCCACGAACTAGCTCCTCTCTGTGCAATTTGACCAATAACTGTGGGCTAGCATAACAGAATCTACTATGCCAGAGGTCGGCAACCTCTGCAGCAGACTTCAAGCACAAACTCTCTTCAGGTTGGAAGCAGTGATCCACTTTGTAAACATTGTTTTTGCACAATCCCTTCAGAAGCGTCCTACCTGTACTTATTTCAATCACCTGGCATTGCCTATAATCAAAGACAACTTAATTTTTCCCGTTAGCACACAGTTGAGCAACGCTCAATAAGTTAAAACAAAGGTTGTCAACCAGACTAACATCAGAAACTGAAACCTTACTTGAGATCTTCACTTTTCCCATTCCAAAAACCACACCTTTGCTATTGTTTCCGAAGGTAATATTACCTCCGTTGTTATGTTGAAGTGAGACAAAATCTTCAGATTTTTCAGTCATATGAGCTGAGCACGCACTATCGATGAACCAGGGGTCGTCGACACTCACTTCAACCTCACTTGAGGAGTCATCACCCAAGGCCATGAGGCAGACTTCTTTGGTCGGCGACTCATCTTCCTCCTCGTCAGACATGTCCCAAGTCGCCATCATGCTCTTCCCAGCCTCCCTTTTTGGTCATTGTTTAGCAAAATGCCCTTTATCATGGCAGTGATAGCATATCACTCCCTTTAGATCTTTTGCAGCTTCAGGGGCTTTGGTAGGAGCTTTGTTGCGACTCCAAAGTCTTTTCATCGCCTTAGAAATGAGAGCAACGTCATCGTCGATGACCTCTTCATCATCTTGTCCTTGAGCGATGTCGAAAGCCTTCTCGAATTTCAAAGCAATAGTCTTGACCTTTTCAAAGTTAAATCTATCCTCTCTTCTCTGTTGGATACCTCCGAGCATGGTCAGTTGACCCATCACATCCTCCACGGTCATCGACTTCGTGTCCTTTTGAGACAAGAGAGAAGTGGCCATGTCGTCGCACTTCTTTTTGAGTCCTGAGATCAGCTCGTTGGTTTGCTTCCATTGGGGAAGCTTTTCACCGAGGAATTCTAGCTGATTGACCACCGATTGAAATCTTGAGTGGTACTCATGGAAAGACTCATTCTTCCCTTGGAACAGATTCTCATATTCTCGCTCAAGGGTTATAATTCTGTCCTTTTTGACATCATCATTCCCTTGATGAAGACGTTTGAGAGCATCCCAAATATCCTTAGCAGTGTCATAGCCTATGACTTTCTTGATCTCACTGCTAGTGAGTGCATGGTGAAGAACCTTCTTGGCACGTTCATTCTTTTCAAGCTTCTTGAAGTCAACGTCGTCATACTCCGTGACTTCCTTCACTTTGCCATCAGGTTTGAGGAATTTCTCAGGACCAATGGAGATTACTCTCCAAAGTTGTCCATCCAAAGAGCAAATGTGGGTTTGCATTTGTTTTACCCACCAATCATACTCTCCGGGTTTGAGAACTGGATGTTTCCAGAAGGAGTCATTGATAGCGGTGTTGGTGGTAGACATCTTTCCTGCAAAGTACTAGAAAAATCTAGAGCCAAAGCTCTGATACCAATTGTAGGATCTGCGTTAGTACTTCAGAGGTCGTCGACACCTACGATGTCGTCAACCAGAGTTAACAACTAGTGTTATGCAGCGGAATCAAGACACAAGAAAGATTGATACGTTACCACTTTGATCACAAGGAGTTATAGTGGAAAACTCTCTACAAACCAACTAGTTTGTATAGAGAAAAACCACTTGCCTTCTAAGCTTCAACTTAGAAGGACTTGAAGAGCACTTCGCTCGCTTGTATTGCTTTCTCGGATTACAAAGGTGTTCCTACTCCTAGATGTGAATCTCACACACTCTAGCAAGTACTCTTGCCTTATCTCAATCCTCACTCAATACAATCTCGCTCAACACTCAACCTCCTAAGATCGAATCTCACGATCTCACTCAACACTCACTCACAATTACAATGTTTGCACTCTCCTCCTTAGTTCTACCAATAAGCTCACGAAACTACATAAAGAGAACTAAGAATATTGCTGTACGATTCAGCCAAATCGGCTAAGACATGAATCATACACAATCTCTACAAAATCTTTCCTAAAATAAACTCTTAAGCCATGATAAAATCATCTTCAATATCTTCCATAATCTCTTGATGGTTTTCCATCTTTATGATCTTGTTCTTGCCTTAAACAAACTGCTAAATATGCTGGACGTGATTTCCATATAAGAAAAACACGCTGTTTCCTTTTCTGAATTTCCGCACGCGCTTCGCTTCTGGAAACTGAGGTCGGCGACCTCTCGGCAACCTCTTCGGTTTGGAACCATCAAAACACGAACTCGGTTTTCTAACAACTTCTCTTTTGATCTCAAGAGTATCCCTGATCACCCAACCCTCATTATAAGCCGAATGATGGGAACTCTAAGCTTACCTAAGCCGAGAATCTTGCAAAAGCGTCCTATGAGCCTTCTTTGTCTTTACTTTACGGGACGTACTTGTTTGATTTTCAAAATTCGTTCTAAGTGATTCAAGGGAAGCTTGTGAAAGTCTTTAGGACGCATGTGCAGAGTTCTCAGAGTTAGATTGTTGAGTTCAGTATTGGGACGTAGTGGTACAATTCTCAAAAAAAGGTTTGTGGTCTTTATAAGGACGACAAGTCAGAGTCCTTTGCTGATTTGTGGCAGTTTGAATTTTGAAAACGGGAAGGTGAACCATTGCGGGAATTTTGACGAAAATCTCGGGATCCATGTAACGGGTCGAAACCAGCTGTTACTTAGCGAAGAAGTATTACACGCATCAGGAAGCGGGTGGAGTAGCCAAAGTCAAAAGACCCTGTTGCCCTCGCCTTTTGCTCTGTCTTCTTCCTATAAATAGCCGACTGCCTCCCCTATAAAAACTCTTCGCCATCTTTGCAATCTTGCTCAAATCCGGAAATTTCTCATTCCAAATCCTGAAATCAAAACCCTAATCTCCTCTATAAAAACTCTCAAATCTCACAATGGCCAACACTAGAAACACTTCCAAAAACCCTCAACCTTCATCCTCAGCGGCGGCGGCGGCGGCAAGATCTAGAATTCCGGTAAAAGGCCGGTCACCAATAGATTCTGGCTCAAGGGATGTGCGGCGGCCAGACCACATGAGAAACCCTCACTCATCCCACTCGCAACCGCAACGCTGCCCTTCCACCACTCCTCCACAAAAACGCCAATCCCAGTCACAATAAAAAACGCAAATCCCTCTACCCCAACGTTTCAAATTTCTTGAGTAGCCCTTCAAACCTGAAGTGGATGTGACCGCCTCAAAGGGACGCCACATGAGACTGCCAGCCCAACCTCTCTGCCATCCAAAACTTGATCCTTTGGTTGAGGATTGGTTAAAGAGAGAACCAAAGACCCTAGGCAACATTTGCCAAAGGGCCGTCGTCCAAAACTTTCCTCCTCACATCCAGAGACTACTTCACTATTTCACAGTGACGTACGTCCAGCCTCGCCAAAGAGAGACTAACTTCACCAATCCTCCTTTCGCCGGTCCCTCTATCATTGGAAGCGAGTTCGGGGGGTCGGTTGACGATCTTGTGGCCGTCCTTCCGGACATCGCTGAGTTCCTGGCCGCTCCTAAAGGGTCCGTCCCATGTAAGCGCAAAAGGCATTCCTCTCCTCCCCTCTCTCAAAAATTAAAGATCAAGTCCTCCTCCTCCTCACAACCTAAGCCCCTTCCTACCACACCTCCTTCTGCTCCCAAGAGACACCTCAAGACATCTGCTCAACTTGAGGGCGTAAGTGATGAACAAATGGCGGCAATCCGGCTCTCGGAGATTGCCATAGAGAAAGAGCAGTTGGCGAAGGCCCAAGCTGCAAAGGACGCCGAAGTTGAGGTGTCCTCAAAGGGGAAAAAGGTATTGGTTCTTCCTCCTCCCCCTCCACAAAGGGTTGAGGATGTTCCAACAGTAGATCCGCTGGAGGCGGAAATTGAGGCTCACCTGGCAAAACCTATGCCTAAGGTCACAAAGGACGCTCCTCCTACACAGGTCCCGTCCAAGGATGTTGCTCCCACAGTAATCAACGTGGAGGACTCCCCAGCTAAGAAGCCTCCTCCTTCTCCAGCCCCTCAAGCTCCCATCAAAGTGAGTGCCTCCACAAAAGCTAAGATTCGCACTCCCTCACCTTCTCCTCCCAGAGCTAAATCTCCTACTCCTCCTCCTGCTAACATTGAGGAAGGAGAACAAGTCCAAGGGACGCTCCCGACGGAGGTCCCTCAAGAGTCCTTGGCAAAGACTCCTACTTCGGCAGCCCAAGTGCATGTAGGGGCGTCCGGAGACAAGGACGTGGAGATGGATGAGTCCCAACATCAAGAGGGCGAAGCCTCGGACGAAGAAGGAGACCCTCAAGACGAGGACAATGAAGATGAGGACGGTGATGGTGACGGTGAGGACGCCGGCGATGATGTGATCATGACCGGTAATGGGAACAAGAAGAAGAGATTAAAGAAGATTTTGGGGCCTCTGTTGTTTGATGCTGATTTTCTCCGATCCAATGACAAAACAGAGTTCCTTGAGCTGCTAGAGTTTCAGGGATGGACGCATCTGGGGGCCGAGGCTGCAACTGTGGACCCTGACCAAGTGAAACTTTTCTACTCTAAGTTTGAAGTTTCAGAGGTCAAGGGTAAACCACAGGGGACGTTCGTGATCAATGACGACGAGTACTCAATTGCTGAGGGTACCAACCGAAATATGCTAGTCCTCTGTCTCTCCACTCCTGAAGCCCTCCAGGGCTTCCCAAGCAAAAGCTTTGGCCGCTTCAACCAAGAGGAAATCTTTGACAACATCTTTCAAGGGAAGTAGCCTCTAGCCAAGGACCGGGTGGCTCATGTACTCTCCAAAACGGGAGTCCTTGCGCATCACTTCATAGTGCGCATGGTCGTCCCTCGTCAAGAGAAGAAGTCCATTGTTCAGATCACTGACAGTATCATTCTGGACGCCTTCTTGAGATGCCAACCAGTAAATCTTGCGAGAGTAGTACTTGAGCACATGGGGAAGTGCACTGCTAGCCAAAATTCTCTCCCCTACCCTTGCCTAGTTAAGAAGATCATGTCTCAGCAAGGCCTCTAAGCGCCCAAGGAAGAAAAGACGTTTGACACCCATTGGGACGTCAAACAGATTACTGGGCCTCCTGTTGGCAAGATGAGGTACGATGAGGAGCTTCCATCTGTGAGGAAGCAACTTGCCAAGGAGAAAAAGGAAGCCGAGCTGAAGGCTGCCCAAGATGCTGCTGCCATTGCTGAAGGTGAAGAATTTACACAAGTCGTGGGGACGCCGGTTGAGCCAGAGCATGAAAATGAAGAAGTGCAGATATTGAGAACGCTCCACATATGGCGGAAGGGTACTCTAACAAAGAGTTGTTAGGGATGATGATTGACAGCCAGTGGGAGGTCATCGACCTTATCCAGCAGATGCATGAGACCCTCATCTGCAACAACGAGTTAATGGAACGCTCTATTGATCTGCAAGCTCAAACCTTGAAGGCTCTCGGCAAGCGTCCCCGTTGATCACTCCTCCCAATCCTCTCCTGAAAAACAATATTTCTTTCTTTGTGTTATGACTTTTAAACTTGATCCTTTTCAAACATTATGGTGTGAATGTCTGTAGTAATTACACTCGGTTTCTTTTGCACTCTTAACCGTTTATGAATGACATTCATTACCTTTGCACTTCATTTTGTCTAAGTGTTCTTTCCTCTAGTTATGACTTTGTGGTTGCATGCTTTATCACTTGTTCTCCTTTTCGATGATGCCAAAAGGGGGAAGTATAGTTTTGCAGAGATGCGTTCATTTTTAAGTTATCATAGAAAGCATGTGTTTAGGGGGAATTTTGGCCAAGTCCAAAGGACGCTATTTCAAAATACGTTAGGACGCACTTGAAAAATTATTGCATGCTAATCTTCGTCAAAGGACGCTAGAGTGTAGTTCTTCATGCTATAAGCTTTATTTTTGTGCGCAATGTTTAAAGAAATTGTTATCATCAACAAGGGTGAAATTGTTGGGACGATATTAAGGACGCCAGTCATTAATATCTAGCCAATAATGAACGTCCCTAGTTTTGATAATGACAAACTCAATGGTATTTAATAGTTGTCCAAGTGTTTATCTCATGTAAGTCCAGAGGACGCTCATGAGTGAAAAGGACAACAAGTGAACGAGAGTCCCTAAGCAGTAAGGACGCACTCCATTAGAACATTCAAAGCTGAACAAAAGAATGGAGTCCCTGCGAGATAGGACGGTGTCCTCATCGAGTAGGGACACACGCCTAATTAAATATGGAAGAAGTTCAAAATTCAAACCAAGATTGCCCCAACACGATTACATCATAATCGGCCGTAGTCCTCAAAAGTAAGCTTCCTATGTCTAGGCACGTGCAAATACTTCCAAAGAAGTCGCTTTCCAGAAGATGGTCTCCTGACCACGCGGAGGCTTACCAAGCGGTGACAAAGTTGACTTCCTCAAGATGCAAATTGCACCGTTGAAGGAAGATGACGGATCCTACAGAAGTCTCAGAGGACGCTACAGGACAAAAGCCACTACCGCTATAAATACCCCCCAAGGGTTAAGCATAGCAGTGTGGACTTTGAAGGTTTTCTCTCGAGCTCACTCCCGAAGCATTCAAGTTCAAGAACGAAGATCAAGAAGATCAAGTGAGCTTGAAGCGAGAGAAGAAAAGTCCAACCACATCAAATCCAAAACAAATCACAAAGTGTTAGAAAGTTAGTTTGTCTCTCACGACGTATTGTGAGAGACAAGAGTGTTTAGCTACCTTATACTTAAGAGAGTTAGGTTACTTGCTAGGCTCAAAGGAGAGTTACTAGTGAGACTAAGGACGCACGCTTAGCTCAGAGAATTGTAACTGCTCACCTGTACTTTGTAAGGACTCTCTCTAAATAAGATAAGGACGGCTATTCGAAAATCCTCCACGGAGGTAGAGGTTTACCCATAAGACTAGTTGGTCTTAGTGGGGTTCCTCTATAAATCCCCAAGTCCTTTATCTTATTTGTTTTCCTGTTTAAGTCTTTTATTCCGTTGCATTTAAGGACGCCCTTAACTCAATTATGGACGCCCATTCTACTGACTTACGATCCAACACTAACCTATTTATTGGGTGGATGTTACAATTTGAGATTTAAATTACTTTTGGCTTGAAGTGCACAATATTAAAGATATGATTACTTACTGGTAGCTAGTTGATGTTTTCTTTTCAAATGAACAGACTTTATGTTTTACACGTACAACTTCCCTTATATACTACATGCGCAGTTGACAACAGCTTCATCCTTTTAACATATGATTAAAATAAAGCCTATAGTAGGATTTTATATGGAAAATACAAACAACTACATAAATCTTAACTTTAATGCTTATTTGCGGATAAGATGTTTTACTCGAGCTGCACAAATTCTTTAAACAATAAGCAGTAGGGATACGACAAACAAGAAGCATATTTTATTGCCAGATATTGTACCTCACTATCTCAATAAAAGCTAGATACATACTTAATAGTAGATGAGGGGAAAAAAAGAGTAGAGAGATGGATATATTGAATCATAGAAAATCAAATCTCTTAATAAATTTCACAGTGAATTAGAATTAATTCCAGCATAAATAGGGAATAATTTACATGACCGTTCTTCTCTATTCAAAGGTATAAGACTTCAAGAATTTTCACTTTTACGTTAAAATAATTACACAATACAAGGTAACTCGTTGGCCCGTTAATTATAATTTCTTTATGGCTTCCATACAGACACATGATGTGTCGTGATAAAAACGGCTTAGGACATGCTATAACCCTATCACATACGTTTCTACATTTAAATCAATTTATATGAATTCCGTAAAAAAAGCATAATGCCCAACATACTAGTTTATGGATATAAATTCGTCTACCGATCATTATTCAAGGAGGATGTGTAGGGCTATTTTTACGATACCCAAGAAGATATTTTTGAGTTTTGTACAAGCAAAAGAGAGAGAGAGTTTCATGCGTCAAATTTACCAAGAGAGTTTCATAGAGATCGTTTAATGCTTAGGAACGGAAGTTCGTTATGCAGGAGTATCATCATAATGTACTATATACTAAAGCAAGGGTTTAAAATAATAATTATCACGACACGTGTCAACTCTATATTGTACTACATCACTCATCTTAATTAAAATAATAATTTAATAAAGATGTTGTAGACCTCACACATATATATAATATGAAAGCAAATGTATCATTGAAATTGTATCTATAAGGTTTCCTCAAAGATATAATTAATTAGTCTTATTATATACTAAGTTTGAGATTAAAATATTAATATTGAACAACATATGTCAACTCTAAATAAATCTATAATTATATAAATATAATCCTTAATTATTTAAAAATTAAAATAAATCCTACAAATATTGCAAGTAATTTCAATCTTTATACAAAAATTATAATCCTATAAATCATTGTTCGATTAAAAGAATATATTATAATATATCATTAAAATAAATCGCATAAGAAAAAAATTAAATAAAATTATACAAGATTTTATATCAAACTATTCTTTTGAGTAACTGTATACAAAACTTAAAAGTTATTTTTAATTAAATCAAAATCGTACATTTAAAACTAAAGTTCAAATTTATAGGTTCGAGTCTACTTCATGAGTTCAGTGATTTGATTTGAAAACACGTATTCTTTGTATATTTGTTTCACTTATTTCCATTTGTCCAATTTTATGCTCTCTGAAGAACATGGTTAGATTTTTACACACCGATATAACATATATATATATATATTAAAGTTCGATAGTGGACAATTAAATATGAGTGAACAAGTGAACAATTGTAGGCCTTTAGATGCTATTCCAATGGATGGTCCAGATTACATATAGAAATTTGGCCCAAATTCAAATTTGAACCTCATCCCTTAATTATAGGGAGTGTTAATTAATTTTTGGATTTATAGAAAAATCACAAAAAGAAATCCCTTAATTATAGCAAGTGTTACTTAATTTTCAAATTTCAACTCAATCTCGTAATTATAGCAAGTGTTAATTATATATTGGATATTCACACGTCTTGTACGAATTATTAAATATATATACATGTTATAGTCTTGTATATACATCCTGTGATCATTATATACACTATATTTACAATCTTATAATTTTCGGATTTATAGAAAAATCACAAAAGGAATCCCTTAATTATAGCAATTGTTAATTAATTTTCAAATTTCAACTCAATCTCGTAATTATAGCAAGCGTTAATTACATATTGGATATCCATATGTCTTGTACGAATTATTAACTATATATACATGTTATAGTTTTGTATATACATCATGAGATCATTATATACACTATATTTACAATATTCCGGCAGAATTGATTAATGTACGATTAAACATATGAATACAATAGATTTCATATATACATTTCTCAGGTTGTTATATACAGTATTACTGTACATATATATATATTGATCTGTAGAAATAGGTCACATAAACAATCTAACCACAAGAAATTCCGTATATACATGCCTTACATTTTCATATACAATATTACTATACACATATACATCTTGATCTGAAGAAATAGGTCACATAAACAATTCAACCACAACAAATTTCGTTTATATACCCCTCAGATTGTCATATACAATATTACTGTACATATATACAATAATTGGCAACGTGGTGGTTGGTGATGGCTTTGGCGACGTGGTGGTTCAATGTGGTGGTTCCGACGAGACCTTCCAGCGAATTGGTGGTTCTGACGGCCGGCACAATGGTGGTTCGATGTAGTTGACGCAATGGTGGTGACCGGCGAAATACGGTGGAGATATACTAAATCAAATCAATCATATACATAATGAAAAAATTATATACATTCCTCGGGTTGTCATATACAATATTATTGTACCTATATACATCTTAATCCGTAGAATTAGGTCACAGAAACAATCAAGTGGAGACAAATTTCATATATACATTCATCGGGTTGTCATATACATTATTAGTGTACATATATACATCTTGATCTGTAGAAATAGGTCACGTAAACAATTTACACAGAAAATCAAGCCATATACTAAATCAAATCAATCATATACATAATGAAAAAATTATATACAAAATTACCTTATGCCATATTTATACGATTAGTAATGCGCAGCATGGTGGTTCGTGGTGGCTTTGGCGACATGGTGGTTCAATGCGGTGGTTCCGATGGGGGGTTTTGCGCAATGCACGGCGAACCACCGGAATACAAGCCGGCGAACCACCGAAATACAAGGACGGCTCACCACAATACATCCCGGAGATCACCACGATCGGTTCTGCGTAATGGACGGCGAACTACCGCAATACAGGCCAGGGAACCGCCACGACGACGGCAAATGAGGGACTGCGAATGGGCAACTGCGCAACGGACGACGAACAACAATGGAGGACGGCGACGTGGTGGCCGGCGAAGTGGTGGAGGCTGCAATGGAGGCCGATGATTTTTGGGAGCGTCTCTTCTGGATCTACAATGGAGCGTAAATTCTGATTTTACAGAATTGTATTTATGGTAGTTATAATTGGTAGATGATGGAGAAAATCTCTCCTATTTAAGATTTTTTGGGATTTTCTTATTTTTGGATATTGTGGACTAATATCTCACCATCCATTACAAATGAGATTTGTTCACTTGTTCTCTATAGAAGATTGTTCACAATAGAACCTATGTCTACGTCTATAGACTAGCATACAACCTAAAAAACAGTTGTAGGGTAAACTTATATTCCCCAATTAGAATGTTTCTAATTTTACATCACTATAAACAAATTAATAAATTTAAAAAATTGCTATTGGATTAAAAAATTGCAAGAGAGCGTGGATTAAAATTGTGTAATATGAAAATCCGTCCGATAAAAATGCTCTAACAAGACCCGTGCTTGGCTAGTTATCAATCAATTTTCAACCCATACTTGATCATGAAGGGCCAAATCTATGAGCCCACACGATATCATTGTGGAATTGGTTTCAACATACCAACTTAATGACTCTCCCACGCTAGCATATGGAGTCCCACAAGGCATTTAATTTGCGATACATGTCATAATCCGCACTAGACTCAATGAACCATAAACTTATCCAAATTTAATTCCCACTCCGATCCTTTGCCAAATCCATCTATATAAACTCCTTCAACCCTTGCCGACATCTCACTCAATTCATATCTTCAACAACAAACCAATACAAACTTAAGCATACTAATCGACAACAATAAGACCATGGCCACCCTAGCACTATGCTACATTGCAATCTTCCTCTTAACCCTAATCCCCACTTTAATCCTAATATTTACCCTCTCCTTCTCTCCCTTTAGCAACAAGAATGGCATCCCTCGAAATTGGCCGATCCTCGGAATGCTCCCGGCCCTAGTAGCCAACTTCAGCAACATCTTGGACTGGGTCACTGAGTTTGCGAACAACACCGGTCAAACCACATTCTTAATCAAAGGTCCAGTGTTCTCTAACATGAACCTTTTGATCACCATGGACCCATTGGATGTCCAATACACATCGAGCAATCGGTTCTCAAACTTCCCTAGGGGACCAAAGTCAAGGGAGAACTTTGATGTGTTTGGGGATGGGTACTTTAACTTGGACGCTAAGGAATGGGTGCCCCATAGGAAGATCCATAGGTCTTTCTTCGGCCACAAGCAATTCAACGATTCCTCCACTAGGTTGGCGTTCGAGAAGGTAGTGAAGGGAATTGTGGTGGCTCTTGATCATGTTGCCTCCGGCGGCCACCTAGGATGTGGAGGCGGTGGAACGGTTGACTTGCAGGATTTGTTTTCTAGGTACACGTATGATTTGACCCATACTTTGATAGTTGGGCATGATCCTATGAGCCTTTCTCTCAATTGGCCTCAAGTACAATTTTCAAAGGTATATATTAGATATTATTAAGTAATGTAGTTAATATCTTTTGTATGATATAGCTTGGGCTCTAATTAAGTAGATATGTAACCCTATATAAACCCTTGTTTAATGAATGAGAAATCACATTTTGCCTCTGCAATACTCACGTGTCTCTAATTCATCATGGTATCGGAGCCTCCGATCTAAACCAAAATTTTTTTTCTACCGCTTCGCTTCTGCCGTAACTTTCCTCTGCCATGAGCGCCGCCGCCCAGTTGGCCTCCCTCCAACAGGCTCTCTTCGCCGCTCAATCCGCCAACAACAAAGTCCTGATGATTAATTCGCCCTATTACCTACAAACGTCTTCTCCCGATCCCGCTGTTGATCGCCGGTTACTGAATTGTACTCACTGTGGCCGCCAAGGTCACGACGTTGCTTCGTGTTTCAAGATTGTCGGTTTTCCCGACTGGTTCTATGAGAAAAAGGGGTTTGGTCGTGGGGGATTTTCTGGGCGAGGTGCTCCGTCGTCGGACAACAGTGGTGCTGGTCGTGGCTCTACAGGCCGTGGCCGAGGCAACTCCGGCGTCGCCAACAACACTCATAATTCTTCGCCTAGCGCTTCCACCAACTCTCAGCTTACAGCCGCTGATCGTCACGCTCTCGGCACCGGTTTTACTTCCGACCAGTTGGCTTCCATCACTCAGCTTTTTAGTACGTTGAATTCCTCTTCTGCCTCTCATACTTCCTCTAGTATGACTTCTTCACTTTGGATTCTCGACACCGGTGCCTCGTATCATATGACCGCCGAGCTCGGGTTTTTGCAGGATATTTGCTCTATTGATCCCGTTAATATTGTGTTACCCAACGGAGATGTTTCTATTGCTAAAAGTGCTGGCTATTTGTTATTTGGCTCTATTCGTATTCCTCATGTTCTCTACATCCCGGGACCCACTTGCAATTTGCTGTCTTTTGCTAAGCTTACATCCGATCTTCAATGTGTTGTCACCTTAACCCACCGGATATGTGTGTTACAGGAAATCAATACGAGGACAGTGATTGGAGTCGGTGAGCAACGAGGAGGGGTCTATTGGCTTCGGGCTTTCCACTCTGCGCCGCGTCTCTGTAACGTCTTGGCCTCTACTTCAGCGTTATGGCATCAGCGGATTGGTCACCCGTCGAATTCTGTTTTGAAGTATTTGCCTGTGTTTGATTCTAAAGCTGTCTCTAGTACTGAACCTTGTGATATTTGCTTTCAAGCTAAACAGACACGAACATCTTTTCCTTCGAGCTCCAATAAAGCAGATTCTGTGTTTGATTTAATCCATTGTGACGTTTGGGGTCCGTACAGTACAGTCTCTACTTCAGGAGCTTCTTATTTTCTCACTATTGTTGATAACTGCTCTAGAGGAGTCTGGGTATATCTGTTGAATTCAAAATCTGACACAGCCAAGTGTGTTGAACGGTTTTGTGCTATGGTTCAAACACAGTTTTCTATTTCTGTTAAACGTGTGCGATCCGACAATGGGACGGAGTTCTTGCCACTTATACCATATTTTGCTGATCATGGAATTGTTTATGAGACTACTTGCGCTTACACACCTCAGCAAAACGGTCGTGTAGAACGCAAGCATCGTCATCTTCTTAATGTAGCTCGTGCACTTCGGTTCCAGGCTAATCTTCCCCTTCGCTTTTGGGGAGAGTGCGTACTTACCGCTTGCTATTTGATTAATCGCACTCCAACGCTACTTTTGAATGGTAAAACTCCATACAAAATTCTTTATCATAAAGTGCCGAGTTATAATTATATCAAGGTATTTGGTTGCCTTTGTTATGCGTCCAAATTACCTAGAAGCCGTGATAAGTTTGCCCCTCGGAGTCGTCGTTGTCTCTTTCTTGGCTATCCTAATAGCAAACGAGGTTATCGACTCTTTGATTTGGAAACTGAGGATATTTTTATTAGCCGGGATGTGACATTCTATGAACAACAATTTCCATTCTCTGAGCCGACAGTTACACCTCCAGATTTGGTTCCTTCTCATGTTCCGTCCCCGGCTGTTTATGATGATGATTCTGCCTCGGATCCACATTCTGTTATCCCAGAGCCGCCTATAGACAGGGGGAGTTTGTCCACACCCCCTCCACAACCTCCAGTCGAGCCTCGCCGTAGCTCTAGAGCTCGACAACCCTCTACACGGCTCCAGGACTACATTTGCAGTACTACTTTGGCTATAGACCCCCCCTCTACTCAACGCTCCACTGTCTTTGGATTGCCGTCCTCAGGTTCTCCTTATCCTATTGCTGCTTATGTTTCTTGCTCTAAATTTTCAGATTCTCATTCCAGATTTCTAGCGGCTGTTACTGCTAACCATGAACCCCGTTCTTACTCTGAGGCCGCTACTAATGTATCTTGGAAAGAGGCTATGGCTTGTGAAATTGCAGCTTTAGAAAGGAACCACACGTGGATTGTTACTGAACTTCCTCCTGGGAAGAAGGCTATAGGTTGCAAATGGGTTTACCGGCTAAAGTATAATTCTGACGGCTCTCTTGAACGTCACAAGGCTCGTTTAGTTGTTCTTGGAAATCATCAAGAGGAGGGGATCGATTATAACGAAACTTTTGCTCCTGTAGCAAAGATGGTAACAGTTCGTGTATTTCTCTCCGTTGCCGTTGTTCAAGGATGGGAATTACATCAAATGGATGTTCAAAATGCATTCTTACACGAATCTTGATGAAGAAGTTTATATGAAGCCTCCTCCCGGCTATCAGATGCCCACTCCTACCTCAGTTTGTCACTTACAGAAGTCTCTCTATGGACTTCGCCAGGCACCACGAAACTGGTTCTTTAAGCTTGCTTCTGCTTTGAAAGGGTTCGGATTTCGCCAAAGTCATGCTGATCATTCGCTCTTTGTCTTTGCTCGTGGCTCTATTTCTCTACATGTCTTAGTATATGTCGATGACATGATCATCGCTGGCAATGACACTTCTACTATTGAGCGTTTTAAGCAATACTTGTCTTCTTGTTTTTACATGAAGGACTTAGGTACTCTAAAATACTTTCTTGGTCATGAGGTTGCTCGGTCTTCCGAGGGTATTGTTCTTTCTCAACGAAAGTATGCCTTGGATATTCTTTCAGAAGCAGGATTATTGGCTAGCAAACCGTGTGAGTTCCCCATGGAACAAAATCAGCAGCTGGCTACTTCCACCAGCGACGTTTTTCCTTATCCTGAGCGATACCGTTGTCTTGTTGGTCGTCTTATCTATCTTACTATTACCCGACCTGAAATCAGCTTTGCTGTTCATACTTTGGCACAGTTCTTACAAGATCCTAAGGTCGATCATTGGCATGCTGCTATTCGTGTTTTGAGGTATCTTAAGGGTCATCCAGGTCAAGGTCTGTTATTGTCAGCATCTGGCTCCTTGAAATTGACCGCTTTTTGTGACTCCGACTGGGCCACTTGCCCACTTACTCGGCGTTCTGTGACGGGTTTCTTTATTTCTTTGGGTGATTCTCCTATTTCTTGGAAGACCAAGAAACAACATACTATTTCCCGATCTTCTGCTGAAGCCGAATAACGGGCTATGTCTGTCGTTTGTGCTGAGATTTTGTGGCTCAAGTCTGTTTTACGTGCCTTAGGTGTTCGACATTCAGCTCCAGTCCAACTACATTGTGATAGCCAGGCAGCTTTGCACATTGCCGCCAATCCGGTCTTTCATGAGCGTACTAAGCATATTGAGATAGATTGCCACTTTGTTCGGGATCTTCTTTTGAACTAGACAATTTCTACACATCATATTAAGACCAATGATCAACCTGCCGATCTGTTCACTAAGCCTTTGGGACGTCAACAGTTTCAGTTCCTTTTACGCAATTTGGGCATTCTGGATTTACATGCGCCAACTTGAGGGGGAGTATTAGATATTATTAAGTAATGTAGTTAATATCTTTTGTATGATATAGCTTGGGCTCTAATTAAGTAGATATGTAACCCTATATAAACCCTTGTTTAATGAATGAGAAATCACATTTTGCCTCTGCAATACTCACGTGTCTCTAATTCATCAGTATACAAAAACTTTCAATCTTCTTTAGTACTTAACTTCTGATAATTTGTTTAGCACATGCATATTCTAGCTTTACTGCATGTAGGGTTGAATTTAGTTAGTTACTATTAGCATAAGCGAACTAATTAAGTGATAGATCAATAAAACCTAGCTAGCTAGCTAGATAGAGCTGTATAAACCTTTGTAAAACACTACAACAAAGTGGTATTTCTTCAAACCTTCACACTTAAATCAAAGTACAAATTTCAAAATTTTAAGCATTAGATAGAGCTAGCTTGATTTGGATTAGTCTATACATGATAGTTATTATAACCATGCTATATCAATTTGCACTAGGCCATGGATAGTGCCATGCAATGTGTGTGGATGCACCATTTCCTCCCAGAGCCACTTTGGAAGCTTCAAAGGCTGCTAGGAATTGGACACGAGAAGACCTTGAAGAATGCCAAAGATTTCCTAAACAGATTTTCGACCAAAACCGTATCAAATAAGCACGATCAATTCAGCTCAAGAGGTCTAGATTTCCAAGAAGGTGAGAAGTTGAATGACATGTTAACGTCATACTTGATGGAGAGTGAACACTACCGCTTAGGAGACGGAGATGAAGTCCTCAAGGGCAGCCTCCTGAGCCTCATGTTAGCCGGAAAAGACACCACCTCAACAGCCTTGACTTGGTTCTTTTGGATCATATCCCAACATTCGTCCATTGAGGCCAAGATAAGTGCCGAGGTTGCAAGTGTCATCCCCGAGAATGGCCGAGAAAAGCCACACATCTTCACCCAAGATGAAATATCCAAACTCGTCTACCTACACGCATCTATATGTGAGACCCTAAGGTTGTATCCACCGGTACCATTCCAAACGCGTGCCCCACGTGAGCCAGACGTGCTTCCTAGTGGCCACGAAGTAGTTCCCGGTTCGACCATGATTGTCATCCCCCTTTATGTCATGGCTAGAATGAAGAGTAATTGGGGAAAAGACTGCGCCGAGTTCAAGCCTGAGAGGTGGATTGGGGAGGATAGAGGATTGAAACATGAGTCGTCTCACAAGTTCTTCACCTTCAACTCGGGTCCTCGTATTTGCCTAGGGAAAGAGGTGGCGCTGACCCAGATGAAGGCAGCCATTACAACCATCTTACACAACTACAAAGTCGAAGTCACTAAGGAGCAAAAGGTGCTCCCGGTCTACTCTATTATTCTTCAGACGAGGAACGGGCTGCAAGCAAGAATTAGCAAGAGGTGGGTTTAATATATAAGGCGAGCATTAAACTTCCACTTTAGTACTATCCGAATGTTCATTGCTCAATTTACAGCTCATGCATGCTATGCTAATTAAAGTGTGCTAAGCGCACATATATATATATATATATATATGTGCGCTTAGCACACTTTAATTAGCATATATTCACAATTCAAAACATATATATCAAAATTCAAGTTATTACATCCTCGATTCAAATCATACTTTTAGTATGCTATATTCAAATAATTTATAAGAACATTCATATGATTATCTTGAAAATTCAGATTATACTATACATCAATTCAAAATATATATTCGCAAACCATTGCATTCGAAAATCATATATTCAGAATTCAAATCATACACATCAATATTCAGGTTACTACATCATCAATTTACATCATATATTTCATTATAAATTCAGCAAATATAAATATATATTCAAACTATTCACCTCAAGATTCAAAGTACTAGTCCTGTTTCAAATCTAGGTTTAACATACAAAAATTAAGGCCGATTCTAAATCCTACTAACAAATCACAAACTCAAAATACCCAATTTGAATTTAGGTTTACAAACTTGATTTTAACTACCATGTTCGAATCAAAGCAAGTTTGACTATAACAATCAAAAACTCGGATTTAATTAGCTACCTAGTTCAAATTTAGTTTTATAAACTCAAAATACCAAAAATTCATATATTCGTGTTGAAGATTGAAATGCAATGCTTTTATTGGAAAAAAAAATTAACGTAGACAAAATTCTTCAAAGTTGCTCAAATTGATCCAGCCATGGAGATTGAATTACCATAGCCATGTAAAAGAAGTGAAGAATAAGTGCAGAATTACTCACCGATTATAGCTACCATCGAAGCATATTGTTTTCATTGACTCCATGGCTGGGAATTGCTCCTCCATTGACAATTACGCCAAAACTGAATTATCCTGGCAATGAGCATCTTTTTATGAAATCAAAAATTGGAAATAAAAACTAAAAAGTTAAGATATGGAGAGAGAGAAATCCGGGTGATATCAAATAAATTGATTTGGTGTGATATTTTTTTATAATTCAAATATTCATTATTTTTAACACATCTGGACCGTTCATATAATTAGATCCAAGAGATATAAATTGTTCACCGGTTTCACCGTAAAGAGTGGTTCATAGGATCCTTATTCTATATATATATATATATATATATATAGGTTTTGGTTCAAGCGAGGTGGTAAGGAGTAATATCATCCATTAGATTTACCTCCTTACTTTGTAATGGACGGTCCAGATTTTTTTTATAAAAAATATTTCCAGGAAATTTTTTTTTATTTTTTTTATGAAAATGATATTATTTTCTTTTCTGAAAAATACCGTTAGAACATTTAAGTACGGCAGTTCAATTATATATAATAAAGAATTCAAATTAATATACTATATAGTTCAATTTATAAATACTACGAGTTCAATTTTTAATATTATATGGGCTCAACTTTTTTTAACTACTAGTTGTACCCGTCATGCCATGCACGACTTGTATTTTTAAATCTATTTTTGAATATATAATATATATATAGAATATTAATGTTAAATGTATTAATAAAAGTTTTAACATAATTTGGTTCCATCGAATATTAGAAGGTTTTAATTGTTAAATGATTGATCGAGAATATGTTATTATGCAAATCACATAAGTATTTTAATAGTCAATATAATACATTATTATGCAACTTATAATTACTTATATTTTAGTATGCAAAACACCAACTTGATATACCAAAATTAAACATGTAGTTATTTTAATCATAATATTTGATGAATAATATTTTTCCTCTATAAGTATGAATAGACCAAACAACATATATCTTATCAAAATATAATATATTTCAAGGTAAATAAAATGCACTTACCTTTTAATCCATTAAAATTTTCTATAACAATCATTATGTATCCTTATTCTTATTATCCTAAAGTTGAAACCTTGATAGTCTATATGACAAAAATTTAGATCTTTCATTTGACTTCAATTATTTTTATTTTATTTTATTTTGCTTAGTATCTTTAGATTAGTTTTTATTATGTTTTATTATTATCATAACAAATAAATTGCTAAATGAATCTGTTACATAAATTGATTTAATATAATAATGTAGAAACCATATGTATATATATTATATATATAAGGCTTTATGTAACTTTTTAATAAACCCTATTTAATTATATATAATTGAATAATATTATATCCATTTGTAGATAGATTTTGTAAATAGACTTCCATGTATTAGGATTGAAAAATATGTAATGGTAGTGGGTAAAAAAAGATAGTTAGCACATCATGTAAACATGGAAATAAAATTCAAGATAAAAAATGATTTTTTAAAATATGATATTTTGTGAATATTGCCATCCATAATACAAATCGTAGACAAATAAAAATACCTAAACATGATATTTTGATTATAATATATGGTACGCAATTTTATATTAGTTGTAAGTTGACAATAGATGGAGAATAGTACATGTCAATGGCAAAATAATAATATATTGTAAATCAAGAAGTACGTCAGCAATCGTATACCTATTGTAAACATAATTAATCAACAAATATAATAAAGGAGTACGTGATCATAATTAATCAACAAATTGCTTGGCAAATAAACGAAGGAACTCTTCTACATGTAGGTGGCAATTTTCATAAGGCTCCCAAATCACTGAAACTAACAAATCAAGTAAAATAAAGAATAAAATAAAAAAAATCAACAGAAACTCTACCGATGGAAAGGCCAATAAAAAGACCTGATTGCAAATTCTAAATCATAGTTCTTGTTGGGAAAACTCGTATTTTCCCTTTTCGTGTGATTAAGATGGGCAAATGAGACAACTAATATACAAGCTTACTTTCATGTATTTTGAGAAAAGAGATTACAAACACTAATTGATTTTATGTGGAAACTCTCACCCGAACTCTTCCTCACCTACACTCTTCACCCACCCGAGGGCTTACCCTTGACCACCCTCACTTAGGCTCCGTTCGGATAGACTAGCTGAAGCTGAACTCCTATTAGCTGAAACTGAAAAAAATAGCTGAATTATAACAGAAGCTGAAACTGAATTCACTAGCTGATGTTATTACAAGTGTTCGGTAAGACAAGCTGAGGAAAAATGATTGGTTTGTAAAATGACCATAAAGGGCTTATATATTGGTTTGCATGCCTTCTTATGTTCAAAATCAAACTCCCTTAGAATATAGTATGAATTCTGTTGGTATTTGGTAACCAATTGTCATAGTACATAAAACATGCTAAAGAGATATCATTGATTGAAAACTATTTCTCTTCCACTTCACTTATATGCTGATAAATATATATAGCTCCTATGTACAATCACTGAAGTTGCAATTACCGTAGAACATTCCACAAAAAATGGATTGGATTTGGGGGTAAGCAAACTAACTAATACAGAGATCCTAAACAAATTAAAAAGGAATCCAATACACGTCTTTTGATCCATATATGATACATCATCCATACGGTCGCCCTTTCAAGCATAGAAGCTTTTGCGATTGGCCATGGCTATGGACAAAGACTCCTTTCTCATAAACATCTGCTGCCTCATAATGAACTCCTCCACTTTGCGATGAAACTCTTCATTGCTCAGATCTTCCACATACATCCTTGATTCCTCGCCGGACTTTTCCTTTTCCAGGCCAGCCTCTGTCCCCGGCCACCGCAACTGGATTTTCCCGGCCACCTTCGTATGAATTCTAAATAACAGATCAATGTACCTAGCACCCAAAAACAAAAAGCGCACACTACAGAACCAAACACAAAACACATACCAGAGAAACAAACACAAAGCACCAAGAATTATCTCAAAACACCAAGAATTATCATTGTGTAACAACACCAAAATGCTAATATTCCTAAAAAAAACAGATGTTTGTTGTAGCTTCCTTGGAGCAGGAACCTATATGCTTGGTTTCGTTTAAATTGCAGGGACTGTTGTACTGTATGTTGGCACATAGAGACATAAAAATAGATTAATTACCACTAGCAATATTGCTCTACATATGAGCATACATCATTAAGATGTAATCAGTTGTTATAGCTAAATTCTTTATTACAGCATTTGAACGAAACTTTTTTCATTGTTGGTGGTTGGTTTGACTTTGTGTTCAAATGAGATTTGAAGGTGCTAATCTCTTCCAGAGAGCTAAATGTGGCTTGACTTTAACAAATAACAGCATACGTATTTAGAACCCCATAGTATTAGCTGCATAAACCAGTTTTTTTGCATTAACCCAAAGCTAAAAGAGATTTTTTAACAATTTAGAAAAATCGAAAACCGAAAATGAAGCACTATGATCTCATAATAACCGAATGTCAAAACAAAACATTAGACCTCAGGATTAAACAGTTGAATTTGAGATTGAATACGGGGTAGATGCGAAAACTGAACCCTAGATCTCGGGCTGGAACAAATTGAACCCTAATAGGCTTTGCAAATGGGAGACATACTCACCTGCTTGTTTTTGCTCGAGTTTGAGATATGAATCGCAAGGTTCGACATCGACACCACTTTCCTCGGATATGAAGATCGGAAAGGCACGGAGGAGAGCTTCCACTTTCGGAGATGGAGATCGACGAGAACAAGGAAGGTCGCAGAGAGATGCAGGAGACCGAAGGAGAACGAAGGTCGCAGAAATGGGAGAAGGAGGCGAGGGTTGCGAAGAAGGAGAATGGCCTCGAGGGTATCGGGGGTAAATTTTGCCCTTGGACCCGTGTTCAGCTCTGGTACGCTCCTCAGAGGAGCTTGCAAATTTTGGGCTTTTCTCAGCTTCATTAAGCTACACGGGCTCACTTAAGCTATCGTTTCAGCCTGTTTCACCGAACACCACTTGTGGGCTTAAAAAACCAATTTCAGCTCCATTAAGCCCTGAACCGAACGGAGCCTTATACACTCAGTTCATTTCTTAACTTGAGTGGTTGCTCAAAATGTTACACTCATGCCTATTTATAGGCTTTATATGTCATTTCTCCATAATTCTAGATATTTCTATAAATTACTATCTTAGCCCACTTATTATAGCTAACTCTAGAATACTCCACATAATTCTCCTATTTACCACTCTAGCTACATACTTCTAGATTTTTCATTTACCTACCCAAATATTCTAGATGTCTCTTTGGGTTGGGCTTTATCATTATGGGCTATTTAATTGACCCACTTCCAATTAGGGAGGGAAACCCAACAATTTCCCCCTTCCCGACTTAATTTGGAAGTGTAACGGTGTCACAATCTCGTCGTTCTTGTCTATCATCACCTTGGTCATCACGTGTGACCAGATCTCCATGCATCCCTTTGTGGATACGATATTCTCTGCCTTAATAAGGCGATAATCCTTCATCTTTGATTTCCAAGAGTCAGCTCCCCCTTCAGAGGTATCCGTAAAGCCTGACGTTGAACTCTTGGAATCAATTTCTTCGATCGGTTCTTCCTCTGTGCCCCCTAGCACATGCTCCTCTTTTGTCAGCTGGAATGAGTGTCTTCATGCAAGGCTTTTGTATCTTCTTGTATGGCTTTCTCCTTCTCACAAGTGAGGCTCTCATGCAAGGCTTTTGTCTCCTCTTGCACGGCTCTTACCTCCTTGGTTTCGTGTCCACTAACCACTTCATCTTCATAGGCTTGAGGCCGCTTTTCATCCGTGAGTATCTCATACTCATGCGGGATATCCTTTCTCTCTAGAGAGGATTGTCCTGCAATATCTCCATCATCAGCGTCACCATTCTCGGTTGTAACTGCTCCTCGATCAACCTTGTTGTTGATCGGATCCCTTCGCTGATGGATAAGTTCGTCTCTGGGAGGATCGCAGTGTATGAACTCTTTGGTCTTAGCATCGGGCTCGGCTCGCATCAGGTACAACGACCCTTTCTTCCTTCCTCGAGCCACGATCTGACTTCCTTTGGTAAGCTTCCACTTTCCTTCACCAAAGAGATTCGCTAGACCAGCTTCATCTAGTTTTCCCACCGATATAAGATTGAGGTGCATGTCAGGTACATGCCTCACATCTCTTAGGCAGAGCTTGCATCCTTTATCATAGCTGACGTTGAAGGATGCGCCGGTGTCGATAACCCAGGTGTTATCATGATAGGCAATGTTCCAGATATTGCCTCTTCCAACGAGATAAACTTCATCACCTCTGATTGGAATGGCGGTGGTTCTCCTTTCCTCTGGACTCTTCGTTGGGATAAACTCATCTGACTTGACATGACCGGCCATCTGATCCTTCTTGAAGATTCGACACTCTACTTTCTTGTGACCTATCTTACCACATTAGTAACAAGTTATCTTGGATCATGATTGAAACTTACCTCGAGATTCCTCTATGTCTCGGCTCTTCAGAGTGTCGTCTCTTCTTCGTCCATCGACGACGTTAGCCTCGAACTGGGTGGTCGTGCCTCGTTCCTTCCTCCGTGCTTCTTCGTTGAGAAGGCTATCACTGACGGTGTCCATGGTGAGCTTTCCTTCCGGGGCTGAGTTACTTAAAGTAACCACCAACGTGTCCCAACTCTCAGGTAGGGAACTGAGGAGTAGAAGGGCTTGTATTTCATCCTCAACTTTCATCTCAACCTTATTTAGCTGATTGACGAGCCCCTTAAAATTGTTCAAGTGCTCGATCATGTTATCACCATCCTTATACTCCAACTTCACCAACCATCGTATTAGGAGGGCTTTATTACGAGGCGTCTTATTTTGAATCATGGACTCAAGCTTTGTCCATAGTTCAAAGGCATTTGTGTAAGTAGAAACATGCTGAAAAAGAGTTCGGTCAATGTACTTACGTGTAACGGCAACCGCCTTTCGATTTAGAAGTTCCCACGCCTTGTCACTCTTTCCTTCTGGCTTCTTCTCGTTGATGATGGGCTCGTGCAAGTCCTTGTAGTAGAGATGATCCTCCATCATCGGCTTCCAATAGGAGTAGTTGTCCGCCGTGAGTTTGAACATGTCACCATCGTAGGCAACGGTAGCCTTCAATCGCACGAGAAAACCAGACTATGGACAACCTGGCTCTGATACCACTGTTGGGAAAACTCGTATTTTCCCTCTTCGTGTGATTAAGATGGGCAAATGGGACAACTAATATACAAGCTTACTTTCATGTATTTTGAGGAAAGAGATTACAATCACTAATTGATTTTATGTGGAAACTCTCACCCGAACTCTTCCTCACTTACACTCTTCACCCACCTGAGGGCTTACCCTTGACCACCCTCACTTATACACTCAGTTGATTTCTTAACTTGAGTGGTTTCTCAAAATGTTACACTCATGCCTATTTATAGTCTTTATATGTCATTTCTCCATAATTCTAGACATTTCTATAAATTACTATCTTAGCCCACTTATTATAGCTAAATCTAGAATACTCCACACAATTCTCCTATTTACCACTCTAGCTACATACTTCTAGATCCCTACCCAAATATTCTAGATGTCTCTTTGGGTTGGGCTTTATCATTATGAGTTATTTAATTGATCCACTTCCAATTAGGGAGGGAAACCCAACAGTTCTAAACCTAGGTTATTCAACACTGATATAGAATAGAATCGATTAAAGAGTAACGAAGTCTCTACCGGAACCCATGGCTTATACAGGAGTGGAATCCGAAACCTTCTCATGCAAAGTTTGAAATTCCGAATGCATCACAACCACATCAATTTTGGTAAAAAAGAACTGGTTTTGAACTTGTATCCGAATGTATATTGGGTATCTTTTGTAAAAGAAAATTAAAGATAAAATTATTCAGAAAAAAATAAAATTAAAAAAAATGACTTTAAAGATAGAATTGGGGATTAGATAATTAAAGAAAATAAAAGATATAGAGTTGTTATTATCTATTTGAGTTAAAAAAAATTTAAAATCAAGCGGTCGGCTTTTATAATATATATTGATTAGTTCAATTTTTTGTTTTATGAGTTCAACTTTTATATCTTTTGAGTTCATTTTCTATATAATTCCATTTTCACAAAAATCAAATTATTTTAGTTTAATATTTTATTAATTCAAAATTATTTTTTCCTGCAATATAACAACTGTAATACATAAATAAAAACTAAAGAATTTAAAAATATAAAAAGATAAAAATATCTTTTTTCACAAAAACAGTGATTATAACCTTGAAATGTGGTAGTTCAATTTTTACAACCAAAGTGTTCAATTTAGGGTGCGTTCGGTAAACCCAAAATAAGTTACTTATTTGTTAAAATAAGTTAAATGATACTTATAAGTATCTGGGAGAGGTGTTCGGCAATTTAAATTTTTAGATACTTATTTATCCAAATAAGTATTTTGTTACTTATAAGCACCTGAAAAAATAAGAAGCTATACCCCATCTTATTTCAAAATAAGTATGCTTATTTTCTAAAAAAACAACTAATATGCAAATCTTCCTACCGAACACTCATTTTCAGCATCAGTATCATTTAACTTATTAGTTGTAACACCTAGTCTTTTTGACAAGGCGTTACTCGGTAGTAGACCTCACGAGGCACTACCGAGCTAGTTTGACAACTGAACATCTGGATCTTGCAACGCGGGCACGGCGAGAAAACAAGAAAAACATCCAACTCATATTTTATAAAAATTACAGTTCAAGTAAAACATCATGATGCTAACTTATACAACCTCTTAACAACAACAAAACATCAATATCAATAAAAGAAAACCATAGCAACAAATAACACTCGACTAATCTAGGACACGTGCATCCCTACTCCGCATCACATTTCCGCCAAGGCTCGGTCATGACATCCTGAGATTACCTGAATTGAAAAAAATAGTGTCCCCGAAGGGTCAGATCCAACTCTATCAAGCTAGAATAAGCAAAGCAACTACAAGACGTTTCAAAAACATTTTTCCTAAAGTCAGCAACCAAGCGTCCACAAACACACACATAACTTAACTCTAGTCCATTCCTAAATCCAGTTAGTCACAAACAGTTCCAAAGTTCATATCTAGGCAATTACTACTACACACGATCACTTAATAACGTACTCAAACACATTCATCAATTTAACACACACACAATCACGAATCCAAACATTGACACACACACACGCCATTCTTCACACACATTCACAAATCCACACATTCACACACACGCTCCATCCCGCTTTCACATACGACCATCTCCACACAACGACATACACTTCTTCACTTACACGTCCATACTTACACAAACATATACCTCCACTCACTGTCCTAGTGAGGCGGAGCTGCAACCCTTCATCAACATTGCACTCCTGACCGTCAGTGCAACCCTTCACCCTCCATTACACTCGGTCTGATGATACAACCACTACCAATAATCGGGCTTATTGTAACAGAAAAATTGTAATGGTTTTTGGTGGCGTTACAATAGACAACCTAGGGTAATGGTTTTATTTAAAGGGTAACGGTTTGAAATGAAAATAAAGAAGGTAACGGTTTTTGGTAACATTTGTAGACTACTGTAACATATGAAAATAACAAAGGTAACAGTTTTTAAAATGAAAATAAATGCAAAATATAAAGTAACGGATGACATTAAAAGTGTAACACATCTTTTAAAAGGCTCAAATTTCCGCAGAGTGCGCGAGACCTAAAATATTGGCTCTAATTTTATTTGGGTCAAAAATCAAAATTGCCTCCAATTGTTTTATGAGCATTCTCCCTTCTTTCCCCCTTGGCATTCCTTCTATCCCGACCTCCCTTACCACGCCAGCTTCCCTTACCCTCTTCTTTCTTCTTTCGTTTCGATCGTCCCTCACCACTTCGCCGGCCAACCACCAACGCCCTCGCACACCCAGCCGACGTTACTTCCCCGCCCAGACCCCCGGCTTCCTCTCCCTCTCTCGCCGGCTCTGTCTAGTGTCCAATCGCCCCCGCGACCACCCCCGACTTCTCTGTGTTGTGGATCCGGAGACCGACGCCGGCGGCCCGCTCCCACTCTCCCTCTACCCCGCCAGACCGCCCCTTTCTCTCTTCTCGCCACCCTCGCACTCAACCCATCTCAGATCTGGCGTAACTCAGCCCGACCTCCTCCTCGCCTGACGGCTCTGCCACGACCCCAAGCGACACTGACCCTTGCGCGGACCCTCGCTCTCTCTCCACCCGCTCGGTTCCCCGGACTCCTCCTCCTCCTCCTCCTCCATCTCCTCCGCCCACACCTTACACGGCTTGTCCGCCAAACCCTCGATGCCCTCGCTATCGCCTCCGATTTGGGATTCCTGATTTCTCTTCCGCCTTCTCAAGTTCATATCTTTCTCCCTTCCTCTCGTTTTGTGTGGATTTAAGTGTTGTGAATTTGTATTCAGAGGTGTAGATCTTGATTGGATGCTAGCATTGTGTGATTGTTGTTCATTTGGATCTCTAATGTACATTTCTCGATTGTTTGATTGAAATGCGTGTCTATGCATAATCTTATTTGTCAGAAACGGATGCTTGCATTGTGAATTGCATCTTTTGATGAATTGTTTTTCTCTCTGATTAAACCACTTAAGGCTTAGTGAATTGCTAAGCTGTGAGTATTCTGGAAGGGTTTTGGTTTCATGATTGACTAAAGTACTATTTAGGCTTAATGAAAATGCTTGCATCTGTTGAGCTAATACACGTCTCTTTTCTCATTTTGTGAAAGCTCAAATGGATTTTGACGTAATTGTGTTCCATCTGTTTTTTTTTCCTGGGTTATTACTTTCATAGGTAATATCTCTCTTTGTTGAGAAATGTATTATATTTCATAAGCACAAGGAGGCAGCACATGTTTGATTGACCAGGCTGTGCTGGTAGCTCCCTAAGCTCTGAGTGTGTCAAGATCAATTAAGACTTGGTTTTGATATTTCGTTATCACTTGTTGTATCAGTGTCATTTGTGCAAGTTGTAGAATAGAGTCATTAGCCTTTTAGGGGTAGGGGGCCAGTGGCAAATCAAGAACTGTTCTTTTTAACATCTACATTCTTTGCTTACATTGTTGAGTTCAATGTTTGAGAAACTATTGCTTTCTCTCTGTAGGAAGAATTGCAAAATTCAGCTTCTGCTATTGCTGAAAAGGATGATGATTTTTTTTTTTTTGATGAAAAAAAAGGATGATGATTTGGTAAGAGTTCTGAGGGAACTCACTGCTGTCCAAAGAAAGATAGCAGATTATGAAGTTGAGCTTCAAGGTAGAAAGGTATTTCTCTCTGTGTTTTACGTCTTGTGCTTAATGGGTTTTCTATAACTTTACATAGCTCTTTGTTGAGCTTCGAATGATACTATGATTTCTAATCTTGGTCATTAATCTATGGTTATAAGTGCATGATCAATTTGGCTATTGACAGACTTTAAAAAACCATAAAACTGATATACACAGTTTGGCTCATCTAAAGGAGTGAAGCAGTACATAATAGGATTGCATTTTTTTCTTGTTTGATGCTAGATCAACTTCGGTATTACGAATGAATATCCCTAATGGAATTTAATTACCTTAAGATCTCTTTCTCAAGCAGTTGACTCTTTGTGTATTTATGATGCTAGGATGATAAGAATGTGGCCCATTTAACGCATGTGTCAGAAATGCAAAAGAAGTGTGACACTTTGGCAAGAATTAGGACTATTTTGAAAGATGTAATTCAAAATAAGGTAAGTGCATGTTGATTCCTTTCTATTGAGTTCAAAAGAATCTTTGTTTTCCAGGTGCTTACTACCTACATATCACACATTGGGTTTGTTAAAAGACCTGTGTGTTGATTTAGCTTGTCCTGCTTTTGTGTTACAGTGTATATCCCTATAGAAACTTTATAGGGAACTACGACATTTGTTATGCTAAATCTGCGCCTGGATAGTGTGCTGGAGTAGCAGATTTTATTTGATGTTGATTAGCTTTGTTGTATAATTTGAATTTGTTTTCTTTCAGCACCGCATTATTGCTCGAATGCAGCAACCTTATTCATTAGATTGTATTCCAGTGGAGGCAGAATTCCAGGTCAGTTGCTGGTAACATTTGTTGAGAGCGTGCTTTTTATGCCTTCTTTTGCTATTAATACCAAGATTGAACCTTAAGGCTTTTGTTTTTTTTTTGTAAGAAAAGCAACCCTGCAATGTAAATGCACTTGAGGAAATAAACAAAATAATGGCTTGAAACCCCATTGATTAAGGAAATAGACCAATTTTTATATTCTACTCAGCTGAAATATACATGGCTTCTCTAAATCATGTTTGCAGTGTACTGAACTACTAATATCATTGTCCTGATGGTAATTCAGCATAAACTTTGATCTGATTGTCAGAGTGAAAACCATCTTGATGGAGATGTATATTACTTCAGCGTTTAAAGATTGATGTTGATGTTCCACTAGATGTTTTTCTTGTATGGTATACAGTATAGCAATTGGTAGATGTACTATAATAAATCATGGATGAGAGAACAATAGTGTGCTTTCTATGATTTTAATGGTTGGTTTTTCTTCTAGGTCCCTTTGGGGTGTGTGACTCCATTTGCACTAGTGAATGAGACAGCCAGGTATGGTGTTGAGACTCCTAACTTCTAAGTACAGTGATACCGGATGTCTTGTTCTTGATTGTGTTGATTTGTCATGTGAATTGGTATCATATTATGCATGCTGTTGTGTGCTTGATTTTGTTGATTTTTGGTCATGTAAATTGGTATGATATGCATGCTATACATGTGCTTGATTTTGTTGAATCTTGGTCATGTAATGAGTCGGTATAGTATATGTGCATGTTGTTGCTGTTGTGTGTTTCAGATTACAGATTTTGGTCATTTCTTCGCTTGCATTGACAGGAAGATGATGCCCAAGCAGATGATGGACAAGAAGGTGATGGACAAGGAGGAGATGGACAAGAATAGATGGAGCAGATTAATTGCATGTACTAGGTAGTTAGGATGCATGAATTATATATGTTAAACTTTTGTGTATATACTTTCTAACAATATTAATTAATATGCAAGCTTCCTTAATTTCTTTAATTCCTCTTAATTATATTTCTTGCTATCCATTAATAATGTAATTTATTAGCTGTATAAATATAAATAAATAATATTTTAATTTCAATACATCATATATGTGATACTAAGGTAACACTTATATAATCTATAGTTACGCTTGTGCGTCAAGTGAACAAGGTAATGGATGTATGTGCAAATGTAATGGTTCTATCATAGGTAACAGATTTTGATCAAATGTAATGGTTTCATCTTTTGTAATGGATTTTTAACCAACGGTAACGGTTGAGTTATGGGAATATGAAACCGTTACCATAGGTAAAACATCTGTTACCCTAGATCTATGGTAACGGCAGCGGATGTAACGGTATAAAATTTCCAAAACAGTGTTACCGTAGACCTGTTGTAACACATTTTTGGCTTATTGTAATAGTTATACAACGTTACAATAGGCCCGATTATTGGTAGTGAACCCTTCCTCCACCATTGCACGTCTGCCGGTCGATGCAACCCTTCTCCATCATTGCACCCGGCTTTTCCTTAATCATCGAGACCCGCTTACAAGCAACACACATACTCAACAAAGCATATAAAAACAACGTTGCACACAATATCACACTTACACAAGCTACAACACAATCACGCAATTTGTAACGATACTCTCAGAGATACTGATCAGACAAAGTCATACAAATCATCACAACATTCGTAACAAACTCACAACACATCAAACCTCTACACAAACTGGCAATCAAGGGTTACTCATTTTCACAACCAAATCAAACAATCAATTATAATACAGGTTCACTCATAGCACAATAATCATGAAAAAGCATTTCAAAATTGAGCGGGACTAGTTCCCAAAACCAATCTCATAATCGCAATACAAATCCTAACAAGCTAGAACAAGAACCGAGCAAGTCGAAAATCGACTTACCTCAAGAATCAAACATCCCTGGATTAGAAGAAATTACTAATCATGAGAACGCGCAAATCCTAGAGAAGAATTTAATAATGAAAATTAACACTTTTACAAAACCCAAAACCGACTTAACGACTCGAGAAGCAACACTACTCAATCTAGCTTGTACGTGCTCACAAATTGACCCACTCGAAACCTAAGTACAGCCTCTAACTTTGATTATCCAAAACCTCCAAATACTTATACTCCTAAATATACAAATAGGTAGTCTAAATAATTGCACACCCACCACAATGAAACGTATTTATTTATATACTAAGACAATATCAATGATCCTACTTAAAATTAACTATGGACAACCACTAACAACTATCATCTATATATAATCGGCCTAAAACATATTTAGCCCCTCGAACTTACGCAAATTTGCCATGTAGACACCTCACCTTTGATTTGAACCTATTGGACACCTGAACTTATATTTTTTGACCTATTGAACACATGTTTGCTGACTTGTGCAACATAATTTGCCACATGGCGCCAAGTATACACACATGTGTATGCCACCTCATTATATATAATTTTAATAAAAAAGAAAAACAATAAAAACAGTTAAAAATAATTAATTCACATAAAAACAATTAAAAATACAAGGGCAACCATCCTCCGAGTGACCGTCGCCTCCGACCCAAGCACGAGATCGATACCGACTCCGCCGCCAAACTCAAATCGGATATGGCCAAGAGCGGCTCATCGGCATCTGAAATCAAGCACAGGAGATCCGATTTGAGCCTTGCCGTTCATTCCGAGGCCATAGCTACCAGTTCTACCACCACACAACCACCGATTCCGCCACCATCCTCATAATAAATAAATTTTGAACCCACCACACCCACTGCTGCCCGCGGATCTATCCACCACCACACTGCCGCTTGCCACTCCTCACCGGCAGAACTTCCCAGATCTGCGAACCCACCCAAAGAAGCCGGCGCGACCACAGCGGAGCACAAAACTGTTCTCCGATTCCACACCACACGGACAAAACCAAGCATTCAATTCCACGATTCCGTGCGAAATCAGACGAGACTCGGAGGAAATAGAAAGACGTACCTGAAGGCGTCAAAATCAAGCCAGCGGAGGGGCTCGTCGGAGGCGGAGCTGGAGTTGGTGAGCATGAAGACAGAGGAGGAGACCGAGAAGATGAAGGTGGCGACGCGGAAGACGAGGACGAGGGAGTTGAAGTGACGCCTCTGTTCGACGAACTCGCAGATCCGTCGCTGCCAACTCAATCCACCACCATCGCGCGTCTTCGGCAGCCCAGATTGGCAAAGACGAATCGGCGTTTCCCGACAACCATCTCCGCAGATCCGTCCGCAAAACCGCTAGATCTCCCCGCCGCCACCCCCTTCGCGAATTCCGCCGTCAGAGCCACGAAACCCTAGATCTGGGTCGACACAGATCCGCAAGCCACCACCTTCACTCTCGTCGCTTGTGGCCGCTCCGCCCTTCGCCGATCCGACGGCCCACTCTTCTTGGCCAGATCCGATTAGAGTTTGGCGGCGGAGTCGGGATCGATCTCTTGCTTGGGTTCGGAGGCGGCGGTAGTTCGGAGGTTGCCCTTGTATTTTTAATTATTTTTATGTGAATTAATTTATTTTTAATTGTTTTTCTTGTTTAAAAAAATTAAAATAAATGAGGTGGCATACACATGTGTATACACATGGCGCCATGTGGCAAATGTTTCTGCACAAGTCAGCAAACATGTGTTCAATAGGTCAAAAAATATAAGTTCATGTGTCCAATAGGTCCAAATCAAAGGTGAGGTGTCTAAGTGGCAAATTTGCATAAGTTCGGGGGTTAGATATGTTTTAAGCCATATATAATCCTCAACCAAACTTTCCCGTTGACATGATAACTCCCATGCAATAAATTACATCAAATCTTAGCCTACGATCGAAACTTGTTTCCCTTACACAACGTACGACACCTTCCAAGGTAGTTAGTCTAATCTTTAAACACCAAGACACGGACCACCGAATTCCTTAAACGACGGCCCTAGCTTGCTCCCGATCGGCTAGACCCGACCCCAACGAATTCGACCTCCCGAGACCCTATCAACTCCGACCACTAACTAGTATTAAACCCTCATCTCGACTTCTGCTACGCCTGAGACCCCAACTCGGCGACTTCCGCTACCCCCGACGCGACGCCAACCGCCAAGACTGGAAGGAAAGAAACCGGGGAACTTACCGTCGAGACACGAGCGGACGGCGGTGGGACTGACAAAAACGACACTTGCATGGCAATAGAACCTAGATGACGCGTACACGTTGAGGACGGAAGGGGACACGACGAACGAACGACATCGGCACAACTATGGAGGGAAGGAAGGAGTACGGCTGTACGGGGCTTACGAACGAAGGCTCAACTGAAGAAGGGTTCCAAGAGGCATACGAAACTTCCCCACCAAGGATTAGCTTTTGCCTATTGATCGGCTTTTGGTTCCTCTTCAATATATCTATAATGTAACCCCTTTGGAATCGATCTCGAAAATCGATCTCGAAAAGGCCTATGAACGAAGGCTCAACTGAGTTACGTGGGTGAAGTCGGTCATCCAATCGATACTAGTGTATACCAAGCTCAGTTAACCTGCCAAATTCAGTTTGTAACCAAATTGATCGAACGATGAGGGATTTCGTCTGGGGAAGCTGGGATTCCAGAAGAAGAATGCAGCTAGTCAGCTGGTAGGAAGTTTGTAGGCCAAAAGATAAGGGAGGCTTGGGCATTTGAACGATGAAAGATCTTAACAAAGCGATCATCGGCAAGCTAAGCTGGCGATTCTTACACAGTGAAGGAAGTATTTGGGGTGAGATCCTCCGAAAGAAGTATGTTCGGGAAAATTTGGCCAATGTGGCGGCTCCTTCGCATATTTGGAGAAGCATGAAGGCAAGCTTTGTGGAACCGCTAAGTAAGGGAACCAGGTGGGTTATTGGGAATGGGCGTGAAGCGAAATTCTGGCAGGATAGGTGGATTTCAGACAATGGACTTATCCAGGAATGCAACCACCAAATTGATGAGGTTTCACGCCGCCTCACAGTGAGAGATTATTGGATTGATGGACAAGGTTGGGATTGGCAGAGGATTGGGAATAGACTCAACCCTACTACGCTTCTGAAGTTGGCCGCCTACACCATTAAGGAAGACCCGAATGTGGAGGATACGCTAAGCTGGCAAGGGACTCCGAATGGCCTTTATTCAATTGCATCGGCCTATAGTGTGCTAAGAAAAGACAGAGAGATATGTTGGAACGATAATCTGATTTTCAAAGAAATCTGAAGACTCAAAGTCCCCGAACGAATCAGAGCTTTTATGTGGCTTGTTGCCAAGGGGGCAATTCTCACGAACAAGGAGAGGCAACGGAGGCATCTTGCGGAGGATCCCATGTGTCCGCTCTGCCTGGTCGAGGAAGAAGATTACAGTCATTTATTTCGAGACTGTAGCGTGGTGAAAGGCCACTGGGAGCGACTAAACCTGCCTCGGAATGCTTTCTTTCAAACCGAGTATGCAGTTTGGGTGAGGGAAAATATTCTCGAGACTCACCAGGTAGACGGGGTCAACGGTTGGCCGGAGGTGTTCGCGACGGCGCTCTGGTGGGTGTGGCGCTGGAGGAACGATCGGGTTTTTGGAAGGAACGCCGAAGTTGGAAGCGGATCTGAATTCGTGATTTGCAAAGCCAGGGAATATGCGGATGTGTGGGCCAAGCAGCTCTCAAGTGATCATAAGGCCCAAAGAGAGGAAGCCCAAATCAGTTGGGAAAGGCCCAATGCTCCAATTGTTAAATTGAACACGGATGGGGCTCTCAATGTTGAGGGAAGAGCGACGGCAGGAGGTGCTATCAGGGACAATGAAGGCCGGTGGTTAGGAGGGTTTGTGCAAAACATCGGATAGTGCACGGTCCCGGCAGCGGAATTGTGGGCCATTCTTACCGGCTTGGAGCTAGCTTAGAACAAAGGTTTTAGGAGAATTTGTGTGGAGACCGACTCGCAGTTGGCTTATGGTTTGATCACCAAGAACATGGACCCGAGACATCCTCTCGCTAGCCTGACAACTCGTTGTCAAGGCTTCCTTCGACGGAATTGGGAGATCCGATTCCGCCATGTTTATAGGGAAGCGAACAGCCTCGCCGACTCCCTCGCCACCATTGCTTTGTCTTTTCCTTTGGGGGTCCATTACTTGGAAGCCCCTCAAAGCAGTGTGCTCGTATCTTGTATGACGACGCTAGGGGCACTACGACCCCGCGGCTTATCCCGATGTAATCCTTTCAATTAATAAAAAGCTGAGAGCCGGCCTCTCTTGACCCAAAAAAAAAAAAAAAATGTAACCCCTCTTGATATATATCTATCCCCTTCTTGATATATATCTACACATATATAAATCTTTTTCTTTTTCTTTTTTTTAACTTAATTAAAGGGAGAAGGATCACACATCATATATATATATATATATATATATATATAAAAGTATAAGTATATCCAATTACACGTATAAGTAATTTATTTTTATTTTTCCTTTTTCTTTTCTTAATTAATAGGAGAGTTAAAATAATACCCACATTAGATAACACTTAGGTAACCACGAATACATAAACTCATATTTTTCTGATCAAGAAATATTACCGGTACTAAAACGAGACCGGACGTTACATTAGTACCTTAAATCAGTATCAACATTAGTACCTAAAATCAGTATCGGTATCAGTATCATTTAACTTAATATCACGTAAAACCCTCGATTGTGGTAGTACGGGTGAACAATTCATATCCATTGGATCTAATTAATTTAACGTTCTAGATTATTCTTAAAAAGGTGTATGGTAAATTTAAAAATTAATCACAGCAAATTCTAATTTTCTTACGTCACCTTCCATATTTCTCTCCAAATCTCTTTCCCCAAATCTCTCCACCAGACAAATCTTTACTTTTTTACTTTCTCAACTTCTTTATGGAAGATCAATTTGTTTTATTCAATTAGGGAAAATATTCTACGCCCTGATTGCCTTCGTTCTAAAAACCGCCATGTTTAATACTTTAGTGATTTTGGTTATTTTCGAAGGTGAGTATGTGATTCTTATCGTATTTATGTATATGATTCGAATTTAGGGATAATTGAGTTAACTTCCATTGATTGTAGGATATTAAAATCGTTGTTTTTATTATTTGATTTCACAACCAAAAATTCCAATTACTAGATTCAAGTAGGAAGTCGTTTGCTTGATTCAAGTCTAAATTCAAACCGTATATTCCATGTACTGTTCGAATTTTGATTTGTTTGTGATTGATAATTTATAAAAAAAAATTACGAACTAGCTTGAATATAGAGTTGTTTGTGAATTTGTGCAGACATATTGATCATTCAATTCATTGTTTTAAATATGTTCAAAGTTTCTTGCTTAACTACGTGACTATGTCACTTACAATTTGTGCAGACATATGCATATTCTAGTTGATTCTATATTGAATATGCATCTTCACCACCTGAATATTTGAATATATTATTTGAATTTGAAGTCATTTTACTTTATATGTTTACGTGTTGAATAGGTTGATTTGTGAACAATTGAATATGCATATTGAATATATTTTTTTGAATATATATTTTGACATTTTGAATATCATTCTTAACAATTGAATTAGTAATGGAGTATATGATTTCAAGTGATAATGTAGTAACTTGAATATTGTTATGCATTATTTGAATTGTGAAAATATGGTTTTTGAATGCATTTGTGAATATATATTTTGAATTGAATTAGCAGCTCGAATTCTAAGTAGTATAATCTGAATTCTTAAAATAATCACATGAATGTTCTTATGAATTATTTGAATATGACATATTATGAAGTATGATTTGAATTGATAATGTAATAACCTGAATGTTGCTATGTATGTTTTGAATATATGTTTTGAATTGATGTGGTAACCTGAATTCTGAGTAGCATAATATGAAATTTTAAGATAATCACATGAATGTTCTTGTGAATTGTTTTAATATAGAGTATTATGAAGTATGATTTAAATTTGATAAAAATTAGAATCATAGTCATTTAACTTTGAATGTTGTTGTTTGCGGAATATGCAGTCTTGAAGGTTGGAATATATTGAGATGATCGAGAAATATAAAAGAGTTTAAAGAGAATGGAAGAAAAATGATATGGATCAAAGACGACAATGAGCACTAAAGAAGCAACTATTATTCATCTTTATTTTATGATGTATTTAAATACAATTCAATTGTATTCATTGATGTAATTATAATAGGAATATAAAACTCTTCATTTTTGTCAAATTCAATGTATTACAAGTAGATATTCAATGTTCATTGTATATATATTTATTATAATTTCACCTCAAATAAGACAATATAATTCGAATTCGACAGAGTCGACTGCATATTCAAACCACGCCAAATTATGATAACATATGAATAGTATTCAAAAAGTGTTAAAGCATATTCAGCCATGTACTTGATAAATTCAAACATTTGTTTAGTCGAATATTGAATCAATATTATTAAACATTGAAGCAGTACGATCGAATTTGTAATGACTGACGAATGCATCTATAAGATTTGTGTGATTTTTTCATAAAATCAGGTTTAAATTTTGAAAAAAATAATAATAATAATCAAATTTTCACATCCCTTAAATGTAGGAACTCCTCCCTATTGTTATGGAAACTTAAGTGAACGTATAAGTAAGGGTGATTTTTCTATAATTCAGCCATTATTTCAAAAAATCAGCCTAATCTTGGCCCTTAATTTTATGGTAATCTAACGCCTCCTATTAATTCACCCGTTTCACTATAAGAGGTGTTTTACCTGAATCCTCCCAAGAGTCATGTAGGAAGGATTGTTGTGGTGAGAAATAGGAATAGATCTCCACCGTCCGATCTAACGGATCCAATGGCTCAGATTTAATCAAATTTGACAATTAAATGTCCCCCGCGCGCGTTTTCGGATAAAACTGTATTTTCGGATTTCTTTTTTCATTTCACATTTATGCACTCTCTCTCCTCCCGAACTCTCTCTGTTTGCGGAACTGCTCCCGACTTCATCTCCCCTCAAATCTTCACGGTTTTCGCTCGATTTTTCGCTCATTTCCTGCATTCAAACTGCGATATCTACACTCAACAATGGTGAGATCGAAGTCGTCTCCTGCAAACACGCGAGGTATGCTCAATTCGAAACCCTAGGTTTCGGTTTTTTTGATTTTTGCTTGTGTTCGAACTCTAATTTTTTGATTCTGTGTAATTTCACTTGTTTTTCCTTCGATTCTGTGTAATTTCACTTGTTTTTCCTTCGATTTTGGTTCTGAGTGATGTTATTGAAGTCGTTTCGAATCGGTTATTTGCAATTAGTTTGTGTTTAGTTGATTTGTTGCTCTAGTTCATGTATTTTTGTAGTCATTTGCTTGTTTTCGTTCGAATCCACGTCTGTTTCTTGTTGATTCTTTGAATAACTGTGTAGATCTGTGCTTATACGTACCGGATATATGTTCAATTGATCATGTGTGCATGTATTTTTGGTTGTTGATTTGGTATTTTTGTTCAGATCTGGAACTGTTGAGTTTGTTTATCTCGGTTTGTTCATCTGTGTTATCTATTTGTGCAACTGTGTTACTAGTTTGTGTAATTTTATTGCATGTTTGTTAAATTGTGCAATATATTAAACCGTTTTTGTGTTAATTTGTGTTTGGTTTTGTTGTGCAACTGATATATCTATTTGTGCAATTGATATATCTATTTGTGCAATTGGTCTGGAAGTTTGTTCGCCTAATTGTGTTAATTTGTATTTGGTTTTGTTGTGCAACTGATATATCTATTTGTGCAACTGATATATCTATTTGTGCAACTGATATATCTATTTGTGCAACTGGTGTCTCTATTGGTGCAACTGATATATCTATTTGTGCAACTGATATATCTATGTTTTGGAAGTAAATGTTCCAGAACAAACTGTACAAGATCTTTGTTTTAGAAGGATGACTATTGGAGATTTGCCTCCTCCAATTAGAAGAGGTTGTTCAATCCATCTTCCAACCTATTCTACTTTTGTTGTTCAACTGATATCAATGTTTTGTGTAATTGTTTTAGCCTGTTTGGTGATATCAACTGATATCCATGTCTCTCACATTTTTTTTTCAGAGCTTAGATCAAAAAATGTTCATGATGGTCGTCTTAACACAGAGACACCTGTGTTAAGAAGTGGTCCTACCACAGTGCTTCCACCAACGAGGTGATTTTGTTCTTGGAGAGAGGTTGCAGTCTTTGAGATCTGCAAAAAGGGATGTCGCTGAGGTGAGATCACCGAAGCAATCTCAACCAAAATCTCCGAACCCTAAAGCTGCAAAAAGGGATGTAGCACGTAAGCAATCTCAAGCAAAATCTCCCAACACTAAAGCTTCAAAAAGCAAGGTTGCGGTGCCATCGCAACAAAAACCACCCAAACCTGTATTTGTGAAAAGGAAGGCTGAGGTGGAAAAGCCTTCTACATCCACTGCTCCTAAAACAAGAATCAAAACTCTTGCTCAGAGGCAAAGGTTAATTGTTCATTTGTTTAACATGTGCAACTATATTAGACATTTGTTCAATTATCAGTTCACATTTGTGCAACTCTATTATGTCTCTATTCAACCATATTGCTTGTTTTTCAATTCTGGTTCATGTTTGTGCAACTGAACTGCTCGTTTGTGCAAATGAAATACATATTTGTGCAACTCTGACTCAAACTTGTGGAATCTGTTCTTAATTTTCAGGCCAACTAAAGATCCAAAGCTTACTTTTGATGATCTTCCTAAGCTTGTTTCAAGATGCTCCATTTCAATGCTTTCTGAGATTATGCATCATATTAAGTCAGATGAAGACAAGAAGAAATCCATCATTGAGATGGGATTTGAGCATGTGTTGGGATGGGAGTTTACTGAGTTGCCAAGCCGCCTTTCTTATCATGTTATTGAAAACTTCAACCCTGCCACTAGAATGTTGAAGGTGGCCGATTCTCAGGTTCATATTACTCCTGAACTTGTGCACTCGTACATTGGTTTGCCTCGTGGCACCAAGAAGATTAAACCTTTGAAGGTTCAAACAAGGTCTAGTTTGTTCATTCCTTTTACGAAGCAGTTTCTTGGTCCTAATAATCAACCTGTACCTATTGCTTCCCTGAAACCCCAAGATGTTTTTGACTTGGTTGTGGACTATAAGAGCAGCGGGACTTGGTTCCATCGAAATTTCATTGTTTCGTTTTACACGCTGTTTGTCGAGAGTATCTAGAATGGTGGTGTGAACACAAAGATTTTGGATGCTCTCGTTGATCCAAAAGACATTTGTAATCTTGACTGGTGTGGTCTTCTGCTGGAGAAGACGATTGAAAATGTTGAGGCATGGAGGAAGAGGAGATCGCTGAATGGCCTTTTCAGAGGCTCTCCATTGCTTCTCCTGATATGATTCAGCTGTTTTTTCACTTTATATTTTGTACTGTTGTGTTGCATATTTGTTCCACTGTGTTTTATCATTTGTTCAATCCTTTGGTATTTATTGTGCAACTGTTACTCGCATTTGTGCAACTGAAATTGACATTTGTGAAACTGTAATTATCATTTGTGCAACTGTAGTGTACATGTTAATTTGATTTCATATGGTTTCTATTTGTGCAATTGTAATTATCTATTGTGCAACTTAAACTTACATTTGTGCAACTGTAGTTATCATTTGTGCAACTGTAGTATACATGTTAATTTGATGTCATATGGTCTCTATTTGTGCAACTGTAAATCACATTTGTGCAACTGTAATTATCATTTGTGCAGCTATAGTATACATGTTGTTAATTTGATTTCATATGGTTTCTATTACAGCTTATATACTGTGACTAGCTCTCCTCATACACAAACGAGTTTTCTGCAAGGGTTTTCCCCATTGTCTCCTGCTACACCTCACATATTTTCTCTAGGCACCAGAAGTATGAAATGGACAAGGGCGCATTTGGAGTTGGGTTTTCTTGTCCTCCGTTTTTGATTTCAGAGGGCTCATCTTCTGTTCATGCAACTCACCCTCAGCCTGGACCTTCTACTGCTGCTGCTGCTCAGGCTGGACCTTCATGCCCTACTCCTCCCGCCGATGATGTGGTACCTCCATGCTTTGAAGGCGATGTAAGCACATTCGGCTGTGTTTTTGATATTTTCATGTGTTTTTATCCCTTCATTTTTTGGGTTTTCCTGATTTTTGTTTTGTTCATCTATCTCAGTCATTCGTCAAGGAGCATTTGAGGAGGGGGTTGGTTCTCGTGTCTGGCATGAAGAGCTTCTTGGAGCACATGAAGCAGGTGCCCTCTGATATTGCCTCAAACAGCCTATTCCTCAAGGTCAATTGCGCGCTCGAGAAGCTTGTTGGCATGAAGGATTCTTCTATTCGTGTGGAGGATGATGAGACTCTGAGCCAGCAGAGCTTTTGGGATGAGGCATCAAGGCTATTGGATGAGATTGAAGCTGCACAGAAGGAAAAATCTTCTTATAATTTTGAGGTGCCTTCATTCTCTCTATTTAGCCCGTCACCACAATCAGATTTCGATATTGTGGCTGACATTGCCAGGGAGACTGTGATGGCATGTCAGAAGGAGGTTGATTCGAGCAAGGAGGGTAGAGGGAAGAACAAGGCTGATGCTGGTATGTATTTGTGCAACCCTTACTTGTGTTTGTTCATTTGGTTTCTACATTTGTGCAATCAAATGTAGCATTTTGTTCAACTGTATTTAACATTTGTGCAACTACATATTTGTGTTTTGTGCAGATGTTGGATCTTTGAACAAGAAAGTAATGTTAAAGATAAATCTCAAGCAGAAGGGAATTGAAGAGGAGAATGTTTCAAAGATTGCTCTCCAAGAACAATAACCTCAAGAACCACAAGAAAAACAACAAGCACCATCACCACAACAACAACAACCACAACAGCTACCACAAGAACCACAACCACAACAACAATAAGCACCACAACAATCACCACTACCACAAGAATTTGACAAACAATGCCCACCACCACCAACTACAAGGACAACACCACCACCATCATCACCACCACCTGCAAAAAATCAAGAGGTGGAAGAAGGACAAGACCAGCACCACCAGCTTCAAGAACAACCAATATTGGAGCAACATGAAGTACTTCAGCTGCATGAAGGGGAAGAACAGAAAGATGAGCTGCAGCAAAAAGATGTTCAAGCTCAAGGAGTTGAAGATGAAGCTGTGAAGGAAATAGTTGATGTTGATACTGGGAGCACATCTTCCCAGGTTTAAAAGTTTATTTTCGTAACTTTGTTGTCATGGATATTTATATCGGCATGCTTGGAAACTTGTTTGTGCAATTTCATGTTGATGACACTTTTTATGTGCAACTTGGAAACTTGTTTGTCCAACTTTTGTTGTAGTTTGTTCAACTCAAAATAATGTTTTGTGTAACTCGTGTGTGTATGTGGTTTCTGCTTTGTTCAACCTGAAAACATGTTTGTGCAACTGTTGGTGCAGTTTGTTCAATCTAAAACCATGTTTGTGCAACTTATATGTGGTTGAGGATTTCTGTTTTGTGCAACCTGAAATCATGTTTGTGCAACTGTGGTTGCTGTTTGTGCAACCTAAAAGCAGCATGTTTGTGCAAATTATATGTGGTTGAGGATTTCTGTTTTTGTTCAACCTAAAACCATGTTTGTGCAACTGTGGTTGCCGTTTGTGCAACTATGGTTGCAGTTTGTGCAACTGTGGTTGCCGTTTGAAACCATATTTGTTTTATTCATATGTTTCTGTTTTGTTCAACTCTGATCTATTGTTTTTTTTTTAATACTTAGTGCACAATTGATGAAGATTATATGTTATTAAACACACCCCCTTAAACACACCCCCTGAACTGCACAAAGAGGTACCAATTGATACTCGAATGGGTGATGTCGGTATTGGTGTGGTTGTGATGGACAAGAGGATATCAAAGCCATCCGATTACTTCAAGTCACCATACCTCAACAGGCGCGTTGTTATATCCGAGAAGCCGTCATTCAATGTCGAAAAACTCTTCTCTTGGTTAACACGTGATATTACTGATGTTCAGAGGTAACGACACGTTTTCCTAAGTTTTTTTTTTGTAGTTTTTGTTTTAATCTTGTGATCTCTTGTTTTTTGTAGCTCTATTGTGCTCAAGATGGGCAAAATTGTTGCAAAGAAACAGGATTTTAAAACGATGGCCATAGGCTGTGAACTCAGTACGAATATCATTGACATGTGGAGCACTTTCTTAAACATTGTTGACGAATTGCTAAAGAGTGATGAAAAGCCGCTGAGGTTTTTCTTGTCATCCGAGTACACGGTATGTATATGTTCATCTGATTGTTCTTTTTGTTCAATCATAATACTGATTTGTGCAACTGTTATATTTGTAGACATATGTGCTATCTCCATTGTTAAATGGAGAAGAAGCCAATACATTTTTTGTGGCAATGGTTGATGATGCTATGAAGCAATTTAATGTGTTTAGGATCCGGTAGGAATGATTATTATGGAAGGAAATAGGAATGAATCTCGGCCGTTCATCGAGCGGGGGGAAAAAGCCCATACACGCGCGCGCCCATAATCTCGGCCGAATAATTCGCGTATTATACGCGTATAATACGTGAATTATTCGCGTATTATACACGTTTTTAATTCGCGTATTATACGCGTTTTTTCCCCTTTTTTCTCCATTTTTGTTCCGATTTTTTTTCTTTTTTTTCGTTTTTCTTTTCGTTTTTTTCGTGTTTTTTTTCGGTTTTTTATTAGCACACGTACGAAATTTGTTATATGGACGATTTGTGCAACTCGATGGTCAAATTTGTGCAACTCAATGGTCAAATATGTGCAACTCAATGGTCACGTTTGTGCAACTCAATTTGTTCATTCATATTTGTTCAACTCTATTGCCAATGTGTTGAATTCTATTTATGCAACTCAATGGTCACGTTTGTGCAACTCAATGGTCACGTTTGTGCAACTCAATGGTCAATTTGTTCATTCATATTTGTTCAACTCTATTGCCAATGTGTTGAATTCTATGGTCAATTTGTTCGTCAAAATTTGTGCAACTCAATGGTCATGTTTGTGCAACTCAATGGTCAAATTCGTGCAACTCAATGGTCAAGTTTGTGCAACTCCATGGTCAAGTTTGTGCAACTCAATATTTGTGCAACTCAATGGTCAAGTTTGTTCGCCAATATTTGCATAGCTGGATGGGTTCAATAGATAAATTTCTAGCCATGTCAATTTGTTCAACTCTACTATGACCACTCATTTCGAAGGTCTCGACGGGAACTACAATGCCTAGTCGCCACACGGACCTACAGAATGAGCCATGACGAGCCCAGATGCATGGAAAGTTCAAAAAGGGACCTTCCTACGCTATTTTAGACACTCAAACGCGGTTTTGAAGCCTTAAACGGCCTTTTTTGCGAGAACCCCCAACACACAGGCCTTTCAGACTAACTATAGCCCTGTCTCGAAGAGACCTTCGAAATGACATAAAATACGCCCCGTTCCGATAACTGAGCGCAAAGATATGCCCCTTTTCTCGTTCGAGGCCACGACGTCTGTCCGCTTCTCCCCAGATTCTGGACTCTTGTCGAACCGGAAACCACCAACCCAAGACTCCACCTCATGGCTTACGTCGAGACCTTCAAAGCGACTGCTCACACGCCTCGAACAGATCACCGAGCCAAAAGTTATTGCATTTCACTACACAAGAAGCTAAATCGGAACCGCTTTACACTACTAGAGTGAACTAGATCGAGGATTGTGCAATCACGATCGAGGATTGTGCAATCACGATCCTCGATTGTGCAATCACGATCGTCGATTGTGCAATCACGATCGAGGATTGTGCAATCACGATCGAGGATTGTGCAATCACGATCGAGGATTGTGCAATCACGATCGTGGATTGTGCAATCACGATCGAGGATTGTGCAATCACGATCGAGGATTGTGCAATCACGATCGTCGATTGTGCAATCACGATCGTCGATTGTGCAATCACGATCGAGGATTGTGCAATCACGATCGAGGATTGTGCAATCACGATCGTCGATTGTGCAATCATGATCGTCGATTGTTCAACTCAATGGCAACTCAATCACGATCGTCGATCTCAAGTTGTAAACTTTATTTATCATCTATTTGCATTTTAGAGCAAAATCACAGGAGAAAAATCAGTTCATGTCCAATTGAAAAATAAAAACTTTGTAGCAAGTGAGTGACATTCACAAGGATTCAACTTGAACCAAGATACAAACCTCCAACCATCCCATATACAAACGACAATCATCTCAAACAATGATTGTTCTCATCTGGTTTTGTTCACAATTTAGAAACCTTCAAATTCGAACTCATCTGAGCCTTCAAATTACAACCTTAACTAACACACATTTGAAAGAATCAAGAACATCAAACTACAGATTACAAATGCAGGCCAATTCTTTTGTCTATGGAAACAGAAATTGCAACAAAATCTCATCATTACAAGAACATTGTGTGTTAGTTACAAATGCAGGCCAAATCTCATCATATGGATATCACAATGCACAAACAAGAAAAGAGAGTTTTAGAAACAAACCTCATCACGTTTGAGCTCTGCAATTCTGCCACACTGAAAATGATAACCAATTACACACCATCCCAGAGTATCAATCTGGTGAGAAACGAGAGTATTCATGAAGCCAATTCACTGAAGATGAACACTCATCTCATATACAGCAATCAACAAATTCAGCAAACAATCAAGAGATCCCGGCGGGCGGCGCCGGCGGAGGACGGCTTCCAGAAATCGCAACATGGCTCGAAGGAGGTAACATCTCGGTGGTGTACTTCATCTTGCCAGTGCTCGATCCGATCGTGTGGTTGGCCGAGATCTTGTTGGCCGGCCGGATCACTTCACCAGAAATAAATTCAGCCAAAAATCACACAAATACTCAAAGCACTCAACCAGATCAATCTCCAACCAGAGGATCAAGAGAAAACGTACCTATGTATAGTCAGTCTGGAGATAATCTTCTCTAATTCGTTCGAAGGAATCCACTCCATTAACCAGATCAGCAACAAACAACTACAAGCTCCTCTTTCCGTCAATGGCGCCGGCCGGAGAGATTCTCAAATCAACGATTTCTCTTCGTCTTCTTCCAATCTTCCTCCGAAAGCTTCTTCGAAACCGCGCAATTTCTCTGGATCCAGTTCTCGATCTTCCGCCTGTAATCGCCTGCTCTCCATTTCACCAGATCCATCATTGAACTGAACAAGCGACGATTTCTCTTCGTCGGAGCGGTCCGCTCGCGCCGAGAGATGGCGACGGAGAAGCGACGGAGAAGAGGCGAAGGCGGGCGGAGTTTCAGATTCGACGGGAGAGGCGATTGGGGGTTCGGAGGAAGACGCGTACGGAGGAAGTCGAACAACGCTTTTTTTTTAATTTATTAAGCGTTATTTTTTTAGAAACGCGTGTATATGTGAGCTGTTGGATGAAGATAATCAAACGTCCCAGATTCATTCTTATTTCTCACCCTAAGAGTCATTCTTAGATGACTCTTTCTCATATATATATATCCAATTACACGTATGAGTATTTTATTTTTATTTTTCCTTTTTCTTTTCTTAATTAATAGGAGAGTTAAAATAATACCCACATTAGATAACACTTAGGTAACCACGAATACATAAACTCATATTTTTCTGATCAAGAAATATTACCGGTACTAAAACGAGACCGGACGTTACATTAGTACCTTAAATCAATATTAGCATCAGTACCTAAAATCAGTATCAGTATCAGTATCATTTAACTTATCAGTATCTTACTTAATTTTCCGAACGCACCCTTATTATGTTAAAAGTTCAATTACGTGTACTAGAAGTTCAATTTTGTGATTTGTGCGGGTTCAATTTTTTTGTATAATAAGTTCAATTTTTTCTTATTGTTAGTTCAATTTTTATTATTGTAAGTTCAATATTTATATTATTCGATTTTTTCAAAAATTAAAATAAAATCAAGGTTAATGTAAAAAATAAAAAATATGTTTTTTCATTTTTTGAAAATAAATATATTTTTTATTTTTCAAAAAATAAAATAAAATAAAATACTTTTTTTTGAAAAAATTTTAAAAAATATATTATTTTTTTGATTTTTTGGAAAATAAAATAAAATAACATGGACAATTCATTATAAGATAAGGGGGTAAATCCAATAGATGGGGTTACTTCTTACCGTAAGGGGTTGTCCTTACCATAAAATTAGTCATCACTCGAACATAACTCTATATAGGTTTATAGGGGAGGGTTCAGGTAAAACACCTCTTATAGTGAAACGGGTGAATTAATAGTAGACGTTGGATTACCATGAAACCAAGGGCCTAGATTATGTTGAATTTTTGAAAATAATGGGTGAATTATAGAAAAATCACAATTAGATGTAAATTCAATTAAGCTTCCATAATAGTAGGGAGGAGTTACGTCCAAATTCAAACTAGATTTTTCTCAAAATCAAAGTTCCTAAATTTAAGGGTTGTAATTTTTTTTCAAAATTCAAACTAGATTTTAGAAAAAAATCACACAAATCTCGTATATGCATTCGTCCGTCATTGCAAATTCAATCGTGCTACTTCAATATTCGATAAAATGGATTTAATATTCGACTGTACAAATATTCGACTATACAACTTTAATATTCGACTGGATAAATATTCGAGGATGCAACTTAAATATTCTTCTATACTACTTCAATATTCGACTACACAAATGTTTGACGATACAAACTTAATATATTCAACTATACAACTTGAATATTCGACTATACAATATATTCGAATTTGTCATATACATGGTTGAATATCTTCTAAATTTTTTTGAATTATGTAAACATTGTTAGAATTTGTCATAATTTGAATATTCGACCTAAAACGTACAACTTATACTAGATGGATAGCATTCAAATACATCGACCTTTATATTCAGTGGGTAATGAGCTATATTCAAAGTTGTTGAATTCAATAATCAGATGGTAAAATTCGAAATATGTACATTGATATTCATAAATAGCATACAACTTAAACTACATGGTAATATTCAAACACATAGAGTTCATATTCAATGGGTAATATTGAACATTCGAAGTTGTTGCATTCAATAATCAGACGGTAATATTCGAACTATGTACGAATATATTCAAAACACAATACTTCCAAAATCAGATCCGAAAAAAATCCCCGAAAATTATATATTTGATTTGAAAGAAGTGAGATATGGAGAGAGAAAAAAGATCCCCAAAATCAGATTTGACATTTTAATTTTTTTTATTAACTTTTCTATCTTTACTATAAAATCTAGAGCGTTAGATTAGAATAAATCTAATGGTTGATAAATGTTCACCGGTTACACTCTTATAGAGTGTTTCACAAGATCCAAATTCTAGGTTTATATATATATGTTGTAACTTGTGGTACAGTGTGTATAAAAGTGTATAAAAAGAAAAGGTCAGAAAGTTTATGCCGAAATTAAACCAGATATGTATGCAGTATGCAAGGAGAGGTCCCGAAGTGTCTGATGGGACGAGAAGTTTAAGTTCTGGAAGATTCATAATAGTTTTAGTAGGGAGACTATGACCCAATCTAGCAATTTTATCGGCCACATCATTACACTTTCTACTAACATGGGTAATTTGTACAGTCTCGAACCATCTTAACAAGACTAGTATATCTACAATTATTATTTCGATGTCACATGACCTTTGTCCTTTTTTGTTAACTGCACTAATTACTACTAGGATATCAACCTCTATCTCTAGTTTTCTTATCCTCAATTCTTTGACCATCATAATTCCATCTCTCAAAGCCAGTGGTTCAATTTTTAGTAGTGATATATGATGTCCGCGTTTTAGGTAGATTTTTAGGGTCTAGATAGGTTAGATTTAGTAGTATTTTGTGCTTAAGTCTTGTGTTTTTGAGTCTTTTTGCATGAGTTTTCGTATTTCCTTGAGATTCGGAAACTACACATATTTGTGTCGTTTTGTAGGTGTTTTTGAGCTTGAAGAAGAGTTTGAAGCAATGCTAAGAGAGGACGGACAAGCTAGGAGGAAGATCTCGAGAGGACGAGCTAAGGAGAAGAGCTAAGAGAAGCAAAATCAAATGGAAAAGTGAAGAAGTTGACCCCAGGATCGAGCCATGAAGGGGTCGAGCACGAGCCAAATCAACAACTTGAAGGCCAAGGAAGTTAACGTTCAGGATCGACCCTCAAGGGGTCGAGATCGACCCATTTGGGTCGAGCCTAGCAACTGACTTTCACCTATTTCGGACTTATTGTAGAGTTTCCTAGTTTGTATTTAAGGAAGGTTGTTTCTTTGTGTTTCCTAGTTAGATTAGGACTCCTTTTCTTCTATAAAAGGAGGTTGAACCCTTTAGTTTTCATAATTCATCCTTTGGGGGATTGAAGAATGCAATTTTTAGGAGAGCTAGGAAGAAGACTTGGAGAACAAGTTTGAGAAATTTGTAAGATTGATCTTTGGTTTAATTTGAATTTTAGTTTGGTATTTGATGATGTCTTCTTCTTCTTCCTTGTTTCTCTTTGCTATGTGTGAGTACTCCTCTTAAGTTCTAGGGTTGGGCAAAAACCCGGCCAACACAATCATGCATGTTTAAAATTTGAATTCATGACTTGAATGCATAATGATCATATTTACCTATCTTGAGCTTAATCCTTGATGAAAGTTGAGGCATATCTTGTAATTGACTATAGCGAAAGTGAAAGTTAGTTGCTTGATTAGTTCTAATAGGATTATTTGCGAAAGTTGATATTCCTAGGTTGAAGGATAAATAGAAAGTTGTTTGATTTGCGAAAGTTGATTGAATGACTTGAATTGTTTGCGAAAGTTAACTTTTCTATGATCTAGATGGCATGATACTTGTGAATTCCTGTCAAAAGGATGTATGGTTGTTGTTGTGGTAGCCCTAGCCCTAGGATTTGCCTTTTATATTGATTGAAATTCGTGTTTTTTCTTTGATCCCGACTCCCTAAATCGTGCTCGAACCGTTGCTTGTGTGTGTGTGTTTGATTCGTGTTTGCTAGTGCTCAGGATCGACCCCTTTAGGCTCGAGGTCGACCCTCCTCAGGTCGATCCTGAGACGTTTTGTTTGCGTTTCCTTTGCTCTTTCGTAGTTTTTCGATTAATCTTAGCACTATTCTCACTCCCGTGGACGATCCTGACTTCGCTATACGCAGCGGGGTCTTGAATACAAATTTATTTGTTCAAGAAACCCTTCAACAATATATTCTCATACTATTTCAACCCCGCGTTTGGATTACAGATTACCGCGCCAACAACCGTGGATCCATTAATTAGCTTAGATCCATCAAAGTTAAGTTTGGCAAAACTTGGGCTTGGTCTTTGCCAGGTGGTTATTTTTCCTTGTTGACGATGTCTCCTTGGTCGTATTTTGTTGAAGGGTTTCTTGAACAAATAAATTTATAGTCAAGACCCCACTGAGTATAGCGAAGTCAGGATCGTCCACGGGAGTGAGAGTAGTGCTAAGTTTAATCGATAACTACGAAAAGCAAGAAAACAAAGGGCAAAACGACTTCAGGCTCGACCCAAAGAGGGTCGATCTCGACCCTGGGGGGGTCGATCCTGAGAGCAGAAACACACGCAAACACACACGAAACACTAGCAAAGGCTCGAACACGACTTAGGGAGTCGGGATCAAGGCAAGGACACGAATTTCAATCAATTAAAAGGCAAATCCAAGGGCTAGGGCTACCACAACAACAACCATACATGCTTTCAACAAGAATTCACAACTATCATGCAATCTAAATCATAGAAAAGTCAACTTTCGCAAACAATTCAAGCTATTCAATCAACTTTCGCAAATTAAACAACTTTCTACCTATCCTTCAACCTAGGAATATCAACTTTCGCAAATAATCCTATTAGAACTTATCAAGCAACTAACTTTTCACTTCCGCTAGGGTTAATTACAAGATATGCCTTAATTTTCACCAAGGATTAAGCATAAGATAGGGTAGATATGATTTTTAAGCATTCAAGTCATGAATTCAAGTTTTAAACATGCATGATTGTGTTGGGTTTTTGCCCAACCCTAGAACTTAAGAAGACTACTCACACATGGCAAAGAAGAACAAGGATGAAGAAGAAGAAGACATGATCAAACCAAACTCAAATTTAAATAAAAACCAAAGGTCAATCTTACAAACCTCAAACTTGTCCTCCAAGTCTTCTCCCAAATTCTCCAAGTCTTGATTGTTGATCAATCACAAAGCATAGCCAAGCATGAATGAAAACTATAGGTTCAATCTCCTTTTATAGACAAAAAGGAGTCCTAATCTAACTAGGAAACACAAACAAAACACCTTCCTAAAATACAGATTTGGAAACTTCAGCTTGCAATCCGGAATAAGGAAGTCGGTCACGCGTGTTCGACCCTCCATAGGGTCGATATCGACCCCTTTAGGGTCGATCCTGAGACACGTTTTCCTTGCATTCCAAGTTTGGTCAAGTGGCTCGAGGTCGACCTCCTTGGGCTCGATCTTGGGGTCGATTTCTTCACTCCCTTCCTTGATTTTGCTTCCCTTAAGCTCTTCTCCTTGGCTCTTCCACTTGAATCTTCCTCTTAGCTCATCCATCCTCTCCAAGTCTTGCTCCAAACTCGTCTTCAAGCTCCAAAACACCTACAAAATGACACAAAAGCGCGTAGTTTCCGAATCTCAAAGAAATACGAAAACTCATGCAAAAAGACTCAAAAACATAAGACTCAACTACGAAACACAACTAAATCTAACCTATCTAGACCCTAGAAATCTACCTAAAAACGCGGACATCAAAACACCCCATACTTAGACTTGCTTGTCCTCAAGCAATAATCATGCAAATCAAGACCAATAACACAACCTTCAAGCATAGCCCTTGTCAAAACATATCAACACAAGTGAAAAAGAAGACAAGTAATTTTAACGTCATCACATATGTATAACTCTCAAGCTAGGCAATCACAATCCAACCTCACAAGGGATATAAATGTGTTTCTCTCAACTCTCATGTGTTTAGGCTATCAAATCAACTCTTATCTCAATCTTTATGCAACATCTACTTTATCATTGAGACTTATATCACCAATCTCTCTACCTAGAGAAGTCAAAACACATCAATCTTCATAAGAACTTAGGCTCAATGAAATCTTCATAGAAGACTCCATTCGGCCGGGTTGTAATGGGGCTTGGTAATAACATAAGGTAGGGAGTTATTTGGCCATGTGGTGCTAAATCCGGGAAATCAAACTCCTAAATAAAACACTTCAAACCAAAACAGCTCACTTCTTCTCTTCTCTTTTAAACTCATAATCAAACACTTCATCAATGACATTCACACCCTTCAATTTCTAACCCAAACTTCTATACTACAACTTAGAAACACTAGGAATTTTTGGCTTTGCACTTATAACATTTTTTTCTTTCCTTTTATTTCTCTTTTTTTTTTCTTCTTTCTTTTTTTCAATTTTTCAACAATGTGCAATCCAAGCCAAGAATCTTATTACACTACACTTCAACAAGTTGTTTTCTACCCTTTTACAATGTCACCTCTTTCAAACCCAACCAAAATGCAACTCAACAAAACTTATTCCGAACACTCTTCATCTAAGTTCAATTCCCGGAATGGGGTCAAGCTAATAGGCTAGGGATAATTTTTGTGGAGCTTCAAACAAAAGGCTAAGGCTAGAACGGGGTTTCAAGCAAAGATAATTCAAGGTAGGCATGGAAGAATACGGGCTAAAAATTCAAGTTCTTAATCACAATCAACATGCATGAATCAATCTCATAACGGCTTCAAGAAATAGATAACCATATCAATGACAAGAGACATATGCATAAAGAGAGCAAATCACACATAAAAAGAAGAGGGAATCAATGATGTTCTCCCTATAAGACCAAAATTCCTCACTAGGTAAATTTTTTTTTTGTTGGATTGCAACTACCTTTACTCAAGACACATATGCTCAATTTCATCACAAGTCAATTTTCACAATCAAGAGCAATTTCTCATAAACATGGGCTACACTATCCAATTATGCCAAAGGAATTACATGATAAGCATGAAGATTAATTTTCATCATAGGACATCTAAGATGGAGCATTTTTCTATCCTAAAACAAAACACACAATTTTTTTCATTTTTCGACATTTTGCAAATTTTTTCTGGATTTTTGACACTTTCTAATTTTTTTTTTTGAATTTTTCAAGATTTTTCTTAAAAAGGCAAACTACCAAACAAACAAACAAAGCAAGCAAAGACTCAATTATATACAACATGTGAGATTTCTTCTTCCCCACCCCATACTTAAATCATGCAATGTCCCCATTCATGAAAAAGATATGAAAAAGTAAAGAGAAAAGAAGAAGAAAACTCACAATGAACTCTTGAAGCTTGGAAAGGAGGTGGACATAGAAGACATAGTGTGCTGGCACGACCCTCTTAGGGTCGAGCACGACCCTAATAGGGTCGATCCTGAGAGGTGGATGAGGGAGAGGCAGAGCAAGGAGGAGGTCGTGATCGACCCTCATGGGGTCGGTCCTGAGGGCTCATGTACCTCATGTCAAGTTGTCTTTTCCCGTCCTTTTTGAGCTCGCATTTTGCAATTTAGAGTCCTGCAAAAACATCACAAAGATCCTATCCCAAACAAATGTATATCCTATTCTAATCTAAGGAAGGTTAGAAAAAACAAAAATCTAGTTCAGAAATTGGAAAATCAAAAATCAAGAAAATAAAAAGGAAAAACTAATCTAGAAACCGGGTTGCCTCCCGTAAGCGCTTTTTTTAACGTTGTTAGCTTGACGATAGAGGCCTCAACTAGTTGGAGGATGTGAGTGCCAAGGTGGCTCGGATGTCCTCATCGCCACCCCATACTTAGAATGAGAAGAGAGGGTGGAAGAAGGTGTAGAGAGAGGTGTACCACAAAGCATGCAAGTAGAGTGAGAATATTGACCTGTATCGACCGGAGGACGGGTCGGTGTCGAGTTGCTTTGTCCGGAGTCAAGCTTCTCCCGTACATGAGGGTCGGTCGAACTCGGCCCCAGCTGGGTCGTGACTGATCGTGTAGGGGCAACATCGAGCTTTAACACCTCGCCTTTCCAAAGATCCTCTTCCGGATGAAACTTGTTAATGGACACTACATCTTTGGACTCCATGATACCCGCAATAGGTAACCGAAACTCTACCACTTCATCACCAATTCCGAAGGTAAGGAGACCCTTCTTCACATCAACCTTAGCTCCGGCGGTTGCTAGGAATGGTCGCCCAAGGATAATTGGTACGTCGGGATCTTCGGGCATATCCATGACAATAAAATCATTAGGCACGACAAACTTGCCGACTTGGATAGGAAAATCGTCGACAACACCGGTAGGCTTCACACAAGAACCATCCGCCATGTATAACCTCATGTTCACCGGTACTAATGGCCCCATGTTGGTCTTGGACCAAATTGAGAGTGGAAGCAAGCTAGCACTAGCACCAAGATCACACAATGCCTTGAAACGATAAGCTCCAATACCGATTGTAATAGCAAACTTCCCGGGATCACCAAGCTTCTCGGGAAGGTCCAATGACCTCACCTCATCCGTTAGTTCCGACATTGATCGCTTTCTAGATAGAATCTCCTTCAAGAACTTGGTGTAAGCGGGCATTTCATTCAAGGCCTCGGCGAAAGGAATAGAAAGATTCAAGCCTTGAAGCAACTTAACAAAGCGCTTAAACTTTCCTTCCGTCGCATCCTTGGGTTTCTTCGAAGGGTAAGGAAGTACCTTGGAAGAAGAAGGAGTAGGATCCGGAATAATTGGTGGAGAGGGGTTGAAAGACGTCCCGGGTGCAGGGTGGGCGAGCTCGACCACCTCGGGGTCGATCGCCCCTTCATCCTCATTATTGGCGGTCTCAGGCTCGACCATGGAGGGGGTCGATATCGACCCAAGTGGGGTCGATCCTGAGGCTGCCTCTTTCGCCGTTTGCCTCGGTGGGTCGGGTAATGCTTTGCCACTCCGAAGGTTCATGGCTCGGATTTCTCCATTGCTTGCTCGGCCTCTAGGATTCTCCTCGGGTCGGCCCGGAAGTTGTCCTTGAGGTCGTGGGATTTGAGCCGCTAGATGACCAAGTTGGGAATCAATATTCTTTTTCCATGAGTCGAGGTCTCCCAACCTTGTATCAAACTCGGTCCGCATTCCTCGCATGAGTCCTTCTTGCAACTCTTGCATCCATGATGGCTCCGCTTGATACCCGGGGGTCTATAAGGAGGGGCCCTTTGCTCTTGTGGAGGAGGTGGATAATTTTGACCTTGGCCATTGTTATTCCATTGAGAATAGTTTTTGTTGTTCCTCCCCGCATAAGCATTGTTTTGGCCTCGGTAGGGTCCTCGCATATAGTTGGCCTCCGCGTATGCCTCAGCAGCCCGAACTTGCTCCACATTTGTGCAAGAAGCGGTGGTATGAGATTGAGAACCACATTCTTGACAAGTGGGAGCAACGGACTTGTAGTAACTCACTTGCTTCTCGAGCCGGTTGATCTTATCTTGCATGAATTGGAACTTCACATCTTGATCAATTGGCTCACTATTCGAATCATAAAGCTTCTTTGATTGAATCCGGATGGGCTGTTGGGTCCCATACATGGCATCATAGTTGGTGAGTTTGTCCAATAGAGTCCATGCCTCATCGGGATCCATCTCAATGAAACCGCAATCGGTGTGAAGGTTGATGCGGTCCTTTGTAGCGGCGTTGATCCCTTGGAAGAATATCTCTTGAAGAACATAAGGAGGTTGTCCATGAGTAGGACATTGCCGAAGAAGCTCCTTGAATCTCTCCCAAGTCTCAACACAAGTCTCATTAGGAAGTTGATGATAAGAAGTGATGCGCTTCCTTAGCTCGGTAGTCTTGGCCGGTGGAAAGAACTTCATCATGAACAAGTCGTGCAAAGCCTTCCATGTAGTGATGGACCTAGCGGGTAGACTTTCGAGCCAATGAAGTGCCTTCCCGGTTAGAGACCACTTGAACGCCTTGAGGAGCACATATTCAAGTGATACGCCATCGGCGGCGATGGTGTCACAAAGATCGGTGAAGTTTTTGATGTGCTCCATAGGGCATTCGGATGTCTTGCCTTCATATTGAGACCTCTTGATGAGAGTGATGAAGTGGGACTTGATCTCAAAGGCACGCTCAATCGCCGGGAGCACTATAGTGGACTCGGGAACTCTAAGCTCCGGATGCATGTATTGCTTAGCGTTCCTTGGAATAGCATCTAGTTGTTGTTGGAGATGGGCAGCAGCCTCTCTCTCTCGATGCAAAGCAGCATCTTGAGCAGCACGCTCCATTTGCATACGCTCCATCTGAGCACGGAGTTGTTCCATCTGTTGAGCAAGAGCCTCAGCGTCGGCCATTGCTCATCGTTCTCGTAGCCTGCGATGAAGGGTTCTCTCTATTTCAGGATCAAAGGGAAAATAGTCGATTTTCCTTCGTGAACTAGAGGGCATACACCTGTAATCACAAACACAAGAAAACGAATCAGTAACACACAAGGGGTATGGGCTATTCCCAAACCCAAATATCAACTAAACTCGGCACTATTGCACACTCCCCGGCAACGGCGCCAATTTGTTGAAGGGTTTCTTGAACAAATAAATTTATAGTCAAGACCCCGCTGAGTATAGCGAAGTCAGGATCGTCCACGGGAGTGAGAGTAGTGCTAAGTTTAATCGATAACTACGAAAAGCAAGAAAACAAAGGGCAAAACGACTTCAGGCTCGACCCAAAGAGGGTCGATCTCGACCCTGGGGGGGTCGATCCTGAGAGCAGAAACACACGCAAACACACACGAAACACTAGCAAAGGCTCGAACACGACTTAGGGAGTCGGGATCAAGGCAAGGACACGAATTTCAATCAATTAAAAGGCAAATCCTAGGGCTAGGGCTACCACAACAACAACCATACATGCTTTCAACAAGAATTCACAACTATCATGCAATCTAAATCATAGAAAAGTCAACTTTCGCAAACAATTCAAGCTATTCAATCAACTTTCGCAAATTAAACAACTTTCTACCTATCCTTCAACCTAGGAATATCAACTTTCGCAAATAATCCTATTAGAACTTATCAAGCAACTAACTTTTCACTTCCGCTAGGGTTAATTACAAGATATGCCTTAATTTTCACCAAGGATTAAGCATAAGATAGGGTAGATATGATTTTTAAGCATTCAAGTCATGAATTCAAGTTTTAAACATGCATGATTGTGTTGGGTTTTTGCCCAACCCTAGAACTTAAGAAGACTACTCACACATGGCAAAGAAGAACAAGGATGAAGAAGAAGAAGACATGATCAAACCAAACTCAAATTTAAATAAAAACCAAAGGTCAATCTTACAAACCTCAAACTTGTCCTCCAAGTCTTCTCCCAAATTCTCCAAGTCTTGATTGTTGATCAATCACAAAGCATAGCCAAGCATGAATGAAAACTATAGGTTCAATCTCCTTTTATAGACAAAAAGGAGTCCTAATCTAACTAGGAAACACAAACAAAACACCTTCCTAAAATACAGATTTGGAAACTTCAGCTTGCAATCCGGAATAAGGAAGTCGGTCACGCGTGTTCGACCCTCCATAGGGTCGATATCGACCCCTTTAGGGTCGATCCTGAGACACGTTTTCCTTGCATTCCAAGTTTGGTCAAGTGGCTCGAGGTCGACCTCCTTGGGCTCGATCTTGGGGTCGATTTCTTCACTCCCTTCCTTGATTTTGCTTCCCTTAAGCTCTTCTCCTTGGCTCTTCCACTTGAATCTTCCTCTTAGCTCATCCATCCTCTCCAAGTCTTGCTCCAAACTCGTCTTCAAGCTCCAAAACACCTACAAAATGACACAAAAGCGCGTAGTTTCCGAATCTCAAAGAAATACGAAAACTCATGCAAAAAGACTCAAAAACATAAGACTCAACTACGAAACACAACTAAATCTAACCTATCTAGACCCTAGAAATCTACCTAAAAACGCGGACATCATATTTATAGTTGATCATTTTCTTGTTCTGTCTATTTTTTAGCGTGGGTCCAACTGTGGATTTAAGATTTTATAAACTGACCTAGGCCTGCTATGAAATCGTTATTTGATTAGTGGAATATAACCCTATTTTGTTGGTACCAAATTCCCAACCATGCAAAAGCCATTTATGCAAATTCCTTTGTTCCCACTATTTGACCAATTTCAATAGTAATCTTTGGTGGTTATTTATTTGAGGAGTTGTAACTTTGCAAGGCACGAGCAGTCTTTGGGTTGATCTTTTGTATTATGTCACGAGTGTGGTGACACCTAATAAGAAGGTGTTCAATATTCTCATGCTGGCAACTACATATAAGGCATCCACCCGAAACAACAACGTTTTTTCTGTCGTAATCTGGCATCCATTGGGAAACCGTTACTGTCAATTCTCCATAGAAAATTTTTAACTAGTATCTGGTATAGATATATAGTTAATAACATTAAGATAGGTTGGTATATAATTATATAAAATACACTTATGATGTAGTACAATTAAGGGCAGTTTTGTCATTTAGATTTTATAAAGTACTCACCCTATTTTTAATTATGAACTTTTATATGATAAAGTTTTCAGTTTCAGATTTACGTAATAGGGCCAGGACAAAAAATTTGATTAGTAAAAAGTAACGTGACCAGAGAATTTTCTTTAAAGGATAATTTTAGGTTGAAGGATAAGATCAAAATGTAGCTGAAAAATAGATATATTGGAAAATAAAATATAGAAGAAAGATAAATCATAAGAAAATCAAGATTAATATAATATTTTTTTTCCTAGTGGATAGATTACAATTTTTTTATCACGTCTAGAGTATTAACCATGAACAATTTATTGATTACCGATTAGATAAACCGTGTGTTATTCTTTAGAGTGATATAAGTAAAGTTCTTTTTGTACTTAAAAACAAGCACGAGTCATAACTATCATATACAAATGATTTATGTACTATGTTTTAGCCAAAATTGGCTTTTAGATCTAGCAAGCTCTAGCCAAGATCGGACTGAAACGAAAGTATTGCTTAAGCGTAGTTTGATTGAGATTTTTGTAAAAAAGAGAGCGTTTTTGATGATTACAGAGCTCCTCCCTCTTGGATTGTGTGTTTTCTACAATGTGGAAGCCTCCTTTTATCCTAAACTTCCCATTTACGTTACAACTTATCACATTTATCACTAAAAAATGCTAATTAAAATGAATAAATGCCCTAGTTGGCTAGTTTGGCGCCTCTTGGGTTTTTTACCACACGTGAGAATTAAATTATGCAGCCTTTAATTCTTCTTTCATAGCCTCTTCACTTTCCTACCTCTTAATATCCGTTGCAATTCATCACATTTATGATTGAGGATCTTAATTAAGCTATATAAATGCTCTAGCTAGCCCGTCTGGCGTCCCTTGGCATTTCTTCACATGAAGACATCTTTAAGGAGTTGCTAGGTTGCCAGGATGGGGGCTTTTGTAGATTGATGGGCTCTTGCTGGAGCTTTGGTGGTCTTGGGCTTTAGTGGGCCTTCTTTGGGCCGGACCCAACATACTATACCAAATCCTATAATAGGATATTATATAAGAATACAAATAAAAAATACTATTTATCAACTATATTATTAATTAATCAGATCAGTGAGCGATTTGAGTCAATCCAATGATTCAGGAATGTTGAATTCGATATGATAGTTAAAATAATATTAAAATTAAACAATATCACATAATAATATATTATTAATTTATTATATTATATTATAATAAGGCTAGATTATAATATTCAAAAGAAATTTTATTTTAATTTGCAAATATAACAACTAAGGTTATGTTAGCTGGTTTCGTGTTTCAATCCAATTGAGCACGGTTCGATCGATTTTAGCTTTTTCGTTGACCTACTAATTTATGGATCGGGTTTCAATTATAAAATTTTCAGTTAATCTGAATTGGTTTATTAAGCTAAGGTGAATTTTGACTGCTCTAATTTCAAATACATTTGTATATACAATTGTTAAGTTAATTATTACCCTATTAACTTTTTACTATTTAAATTATAATACATATATATCGTATATAAATTAATATTATCATTTTTAGTTAAAAACTTCCCGGGAATGCAATACAATTCCATTAGATGTGTCTTTATTTGTATTGTTTTTTGGTAAAAACATGTGTTTATTTACATATATATATATATTTATTAAATATATATCATATATACTGATATTTTCGAATATCCATTTATCTAAAACTCCGATCCGTATCCGATCAAATTATCCGGAAAAAATAGCGGATCGGATCAGATATGGATCGATTTTAGTCGGATTAATTTGGATACAGATAAAAACGGATCGGATCGACGGATATCTCGGATCGGATCATCAGATATCAAATTCAGCCCTAGGTCAAACGCGATGTATCACTAATGTAATTAAAAGACACATTTCTATTAGTAGAGTTTGGTTCTAGTGAGAATAACCCTTATAGTGTAAAATGAGAATCAATCTCTACCGTTAGATCTTTCGGATCTAATGCTAGAGATTGAAGGAGGAAATAAAGAAAAGGGAAAAGCGGTGGCAAACTTGTAAATAAACTAATTTTGACCCAAAAAGGTTCATTGTGTTCCACTTGTAGGTTCATTGTGTTTCATTTGTAGGTTCATTGTGGTCACTTGTAAGGTTCCTTGTGCAATAGAAAGTAGGTTCATGAAATTTAATTGTTTGGTTCATTGTCTTCATCGTGATGGTTCAAAAATTTAAATCACTCGGTTCATATATGACAAGATGCGTAAAATGTACAAAAGAAAGATATTGAATTCATTGTTTTTAAGTTCATGAAGTTTATTTATTCGGTTCATTGGATTCAACGTAATGGTTCATGAATTTGAATCACTCGGTTCATATATGATAAAATGTGTAAATTGTGTAAAAGAAAGGAATTTGGTTCATTGTGTTTCACTTGTAGGTCCATGTCGTGTAATTATACAATTCATTTAATGTTAAAGTGCATAGATAATAACTTAATCCTCAAACACACATAACAAAACATTGTTTGAGATTTATACTCAACCGTACAAGTAGTAATGAAATAAGAACAATCTTGTGATAAGTGAAGAATGTAGGCATCATATCGTTCTCATCATCATCCAATAGGGCTTCACGAATGGTACTCATATTATTATGGAAATCATTCGATGAAACTCCATCAGTACTAGCATCACCATTTTAATGAGACATGTTAGAATGACCCGAGCTTGAGGAGCAATCAACAAAAAAATGTAAAGCTATGTGTAAAGCGACATGAAACACATAATGAGTACTACAAATGTGCAAATACGATTCTTCTTTTGGTTCATAAAGAATGTCATTAAGGTTCATAAATTTTCAAGGAAAGGTTCACTAAAAACCATAAAACGTTTCATGTAAATTAAGACACATATGTTGAGGCATTTTGTCGAACACATGGTGGGCAACTAGACAAGCATACGCTTTCAACCTCTAGCTCTATTCAATCGAAATTGTCAATTTGCAATGTAAACGACATAAACAATCTACAAATGAAACGTAAAAGTTATGTGTGAAGCAACATGAAACACATAATGAGTACTATAAATTGGAAAATACGTTTATTCTTTTGGTTCACAATGAATGTCCTTATGGTTCATAAATTTTCAAGGAAAGGTTCATTGAAAGCTATAAAACGGTTCATCTAAATTAAGGCACGTGTGTTGAGGCATTTTGTCGAACACATGGTGGGCAACAAGACAAGAATGAACTTTCGTCATAGCTATTCAATCGAAACCATCAAAATTGAGTTGTTCATGTTACCATAACCTTTCGACAATGCAAATTTAACGAGTTCACACAAAAGAGGGCAGATTAAAGCGAAAACATCCGTAGATTAACGAATTTCACAATTATAAGCACAATTGATAGAAGTTCACAACAATAACAAGTTTCAAAATATGAAATCATTTACCTAAATTCATAAAAAAGGAATTGAAGGTCAAAGGAATCAGATTAAATTTTATTGGAGAAGGGAATCATATTGGAGAAGAACAATGGATGAACTTGGGGGAAGAACAATGGATGTATGACGATTTTCGAAGGAGAACGATTGAGAAAGTTGGGAACGAACGAAGAAAAAGGTCGATCAAAGAAGGATTGGAAGTAGAAAAAGGAAAAAAAATGCCCCTTACATATAAAAGGGGCTTAAAAAAGTGGAGGCAATCCAGGCCATTGAACTCTGGATATCTAACGGATGAGATTTGATCTCATTTTACATTTTAAGGGCTGATCTCACCTGATCCCCTTTCTCTATTAGTAAACCTGAAAAGATTAATCCTACCTGGCAAAAACAGCAAATACCGATACGACAAAAATTAACTAAACTGAAAAAAGAAAAATCAATGAAATACACGAAGCAGAAGCAAGGCACAAGCCCAACGAGAGGAAACGGCAAGTTTCCTGAATCAGACGAACGATCCAATTTGCAGCAAGTTACCCTCCCCAATTTCTCCAATTCGCTCCTTCGTTGGATTCGGACCGGAACAAAAACTGAGGATCGACGTTCCGTTTGATAGCTTGTTGGTCGGCCACTTGCTAGCAAAAGAAAGCAATGGAGTCCTTCATCGACCTCGAAGATTCTCCAATGTTTCACAAGCAGGTATGCCAGATTTCTTCCTCCCCGCTACTTTAAACAACGTTCGCTGTATAAATTCTCTGCCGATTTGTGGCTCGTATTAGATCCAATTGTCGGTTAGGAGCTTGTTTCATGATGTAGAGCTTTTTCGTTGTGTTCAATTTAAAATTTTGTCCTTATTTTCGCAATGCGAGGTGGAACATGATTTCATGATTTGGATTTTTCGTTTTCATTGATAGATCGAGTGTATGGCTCATTAATTAGGTGATTTGCCATTCATACAAGTCACAATTGGGACCACGATGGCTTTCAATAGAGCCTTGATTTCTGAAACTACATATCCCTTTGCTCAATCCCCAATTCGCTGGAGCTGAGCAGTTTGCATAACAAGGCCGAATTTGGCTCTAGCTTGTTTTTTTGTTTCAATATGTTATGTTGACTATCAGAATTCCTGCTAGTTCAACAATTTGTTCTGTTGTAATCTTGCCCCTTTCCCCTCTTTTCGTTTTCTTTTATACAAGAAAATGTCCGGGTCTCAGTCAAAATAGTTCCTAATTAGCCGAGCTTGCAAAGAAAACAAGCACTTGTTCTGCAATGAGATGTTGGAGAATTGGACAAGAAGAACTGAAAGAGTACTCTTTTCTCAGTAAATCAGCTATAATTTAGTGAGGAAAAAGTAACTTGCATCAGACTGCTGCAAGATAATTTTTGAGTATGTTTTGTCCCATGGTGGTGTTTGACTGTGAAATTTGCAATGCATTTTAGTTGGACTGTATCATTGGAAATTTATTTAATTATTCCCCCATTGAAGAAGAAGGATACATTGTGGGACTGTAGAACATTTCAAATATTTTAAAAGAAAAGGGACCTCTCTTACAAAGTTATGATCCTAATTCAAGAGTATGTTTGACATTCACTTTTGAGGTAGTGGGTAGAGTTTAGCTGGTAAAACAATGTTTGGTGTAGTCGCATTTAATGTCTGAACATGCCAAAAACACCCTTCATTTTGTCTGTTTGAACGTGGTACATTCTTCCATAATTTTGATTATTAATACTCTGTACTGCCTGTTTGACTTTTCTTATATGTTTGAACAGATTTCTTCTCTAGAACAAACAGCAGATGAGTTAAAAGATCGTTGCGAGAAGCTTTACAAGGGATGCAAGATATTTATGTGAGCACACAGAATCATTATTGCAACTTTTATTGACGAAGTGTTGATGATTTGCTTAAAACAAATACACTTGACGTTTTGCTATATTCATGCATGTTACAAGTGTTTCATGTGAAATAGCTCACAAATTATACAAGATCCTAGTTCTGTTGGATTTTCAAATTGAATATTGGATTCTGTGGTGCCTATTCATATAGAAAAGGTCACCTGTAAGCTTTTTCTATATGGTTTTATTCGGAAATACATATTCTTCTTATGTTGGTTGTTGTCACTTTGTCCCCTTTTTCAATCATTCGGCCTATCAGAGTTTTCTGGACACTGTACAGCTTGATATTGGCTTTCTCCCCTTTTTCTTTCGAATATTAAGCAAATTATTTGGTTGAAGGTGACTTGTCAACATCTATCTCTATTCAGATTATGCATATCTCTTGGACGGATGCTTTGATTCATGTAGTTCTTGTATTGTTTTACTTATGTGATGTCAAAGTATATGATGGTTTACTTTTATTTTGTATAATTTCTTTTTGTGTAATATGATGTTAATGTATCTAGGGATTTAAGGTCTTCGATGTGATTTTTGTAATAACAGATGGATACATATTGTATGATGTTGAAAAGAAAAATTCAAAATGTAAAGATGTTTTTAAACTCTTCATTCAAGAAGTAGAGGTATCCTGTAAACAGCATGACAAAAAAGGAACTTTTTGAGCCTTTCAGTTCATATGAGCAATATATGATGCTCAATCAAAATAGATGGAGGAGTTAGAAATTTGATGTTATGTTGATATCTGTTTATGCATTTCAGGGCTTCTCTTGGTGAAGCATGTAATGGGGATAATGTCTTTGCTGATTCTTTAGAATCCTTCGGTGGTGGAAGAGATGATCCTGTGAGTTTATCCATTGGTGGTAGGTTATGCTATCATATTTTCAACTCCATGATGTCTGCTTTCCAAAATGTGTAGTGTATATGGCCTCTGGAGTTAATTGTGCTAAAAGTCCATTATGTTTATACTTTATATGTGTGTTTAATCTACTTGTCCTTAATTACCAATATGGGGATGATTTCACAGTTTATCAGTCTTTTGATTCATTATTTGCTTCTAAATTAACTCTATTTTATACTACTTAAAATTCCAGCATTTTTTTGATTAATATTATTATATCTTGTTCGGCCCATGAATGTAATTGCATGGATGAGTTACAACTTAACAACTTATTTATATCCTATCTGAATCCATATTAATATGAATTCAGATAGTTTAATATGGGATGAGTTACTGCGTGTTAACTTATTTATTCAAGAAAAAGGTCTTACATGGATGAGTGGATGATGAAGAATGGAATTGCTAGTTATGGATCATTCTATGTATGTTAGCTGGGATCAGAACCTCTGTGATTGGGTTTGGCTATCTGAAGTTTACACATTAGGGATCTGCATCTTGCCTAATCTATATTAAGGAGGTATTTTTGAGACAGTTAGAATAGACCAATCAGAGGATTAAAATACTTGTCCATCCTACTAATAGCATATTACTACAAGATGTGTCCAAGACATGTGGTTTCTAGATATTTTTATTTTGTTATCCTGGATAATCTTATTTGAGAAGGTGAATTGGAAAGTCAATATAATTTTTTGTACATCTTGGTGGCATGTCTTCGGTATAGAAGTTCTGATTGATGATATATTGCCACTGCTAAAGTTCGGTTAATAAGTCTATTCAGGAGAAATCTCTTCTTAGCCACCTTATGGTATTCTTGGATGGATAATGGAAGATTTAGCTTTGAAAGTTGCCTAATTTGTCGTGTCATAAGTTTCCTTGCTCCCAAAATTGGGAAACACACTGGAAATAGAAACAGAGGCTGGGAGATTGATGGCAGTCTTGACATAATTCTTGCCTTGATAGTCCAAATATTGTTCTAATATTGAGTAAGACCGATGGCATGTTAGAAACCGTTTTTCTTTACCTAATGTGTTGCTTTGTAGGTCCTGTCATATCGAAGTTTATCAGTGCATTCCGTGAGCTTGCTACTTACAAAGAAATGCTTAGGTCCCAGGTACTTAACTCTGTTGTTTTTTTATCTGAAAATAGTTTCACTGGTTTCCGCTATTAGATGCAAGGAATTATTATATTAGATTATCCTTTCAGTACCTAATTTAATATCTAGTATGAAGTTCTACAACTTGGTATCTTGCTACTATGTACTAGGTTGAAAGAGTTCTGATGAAGCATGGAGAGTACAGAAGATGATTAGGTCATGACGGTGATTGAATTAGTTGGATATTTTGAACCTGTGCAGAGCCCTTAGTGTATCGAGCTATTTAGAAATCATAGCAACCTTTTATTGACGTGTATAAACCTACTTAAACAAAAATGCATAATGAGGTTGGTCGTGTGTTATTCTCTCTATTTCGCAACAATTGAGAACTCCATTATGATAACAAAACCAATCTATTGATGTTATGAAATTAGCAATACGTGATCACTTAATCAACAATAACCTTCTTTAGAAATGTCAAACTCTTGTGGACTTTTTCTCAAAATCTGAAGGAGAAAACAAATAAGTTGACAGGGGAATAGTTTCATGCTGTAAATCTCATAGCTTTCATATATGTGACTTTTACCTGAAAATTGATGTTGAATAGCCTTAAGTATGACTTTTCAATCTTGCCAATGAAAAGCCATGTACATTTTATCTTTGGAATGGAAAGTTGCCACTGCATTGACAAAGATCTTTATTTTCGGTTTTACAATTGTAATTTTTTACATGCATCATCTTTTTGTTGCATCATATTCCCTTTTTAGGGTTTTTCTATGCAATGAAGTGAAGAGATGGACACTTGTGACATTGGTTTTTGTTGTCTTACAGGTAGAACATGTTCTTGTTGATCGTGTTATGCAGTTCATGTCTGTTGATCTGCAAGGTGCAAAGGTATGTTGTTTCACTATTGTGCTCTTGTATCTTTTGATACTGTTATGGTTTTGTTCATATTGTTGTTTCTTATTTTTACGAGTACCTGATAATTCAGTGTCAATGATTGTGGTAGAAACCTGAAGCTCTTGCTACCTTGGCTCCGCTACTGCTAGTTTGAACATTATTAGTGGTTTTAGTAAGTTGGTCACGGAAAATTTGTATATAGTTTTTCTCCATGGATGAATGTTTATAATGTAACTCAACATATAGCCCTTTGCATTCATGTTATAATGCATTTACTCTGATGCTCTTTTGTGGAAACATAAATTATTTATTTATTATTTATGTAAGATTAATTAGATTATTGGCTGTGTTAGCTGTCTTTCAGTTTGTAAATCCCTTTAAAAAGTGAAGTACTCATGTTTGCTGAGAAAATACACATCCATCCCTTCCAGAAGTGGGCTTCTCAGGCCTAGTTAAGAAAATTGGTTCAGTTTGTGTCTTTCTAATTGTAAGATGATAATTTTATGAAAACGCTTCAGATTTTTAAATTAATTATTAATAACTTACGATGTTGACATATTTTATTATATTCACCATCATACAGTATAAGGGAGAAACTAACTATATGTAAAAATTTGTGCCATGTGGCACTTTAAACACTAGACACATGTTTCTCTACTTTCTCTTTATTTTCTTTTGTATAATCTTTATTTATTATACTTAAAAGTGGGCCTTTAAGTTGGAGAAAGTAACTTTTGATAGTTGTTCCTTGTTTCCTATAAAAATTTAAATGAACAAATATCTATAGACATTCTATAAATATCGTCAATATATTTTAGACTAATAGAGTATTTGTTATATATATATAAAATTTTTTTGTTTAAATCTCCTTTACTGGTTATAACATATATTGTCATGCAACATGATATAAAGTACCGTATGCTTTAATAAACACTGTCGTGTGAACTTGGGGATTGGACTAGTTTAGTTGCATATGATTTCCTGCCAATATCGCCTTTTCTCGTTATATTAGGCAGAATATTACTTTCCTGGTCTAATACAAACACAGTTTTTTTTAGGATGAATATATGAACTTGTTAATTATATGATTCAAAGAAGCTCCTGTCCTGTTATCTGTTTTAATCTCGCTCTCATATTTTGTTTAAGATATACAATATGAGTTTCTGTTTGCTGTCTGGCTCACTTTGCTTTCCTGTTTATTCATGTAATGTGTTTGCAGGATTCTCGTAAACGTTTCAACAAATCTATTCATGCCTATGATCAGGTGTGGTCTTCTTGCCATGAATATAGTATCCTTAGCAGACTGTTTTGTGACACCCTTAGGATTTTTAATGCTACATTAAATATAAACAGAAGAAAGTTGTATGGGAGTGTTCAAAATTGAAAAGGAAGAAAGGATAGAGAATGGTGTAGGGAGTTTGCATTGTGCTTTGACATGTTGCCATGTAGGACTGATAATTTGCTGTAAACTTCCAGCTTTTAGTATATATGTGATTACATGGCCATGAACTTTTTCATCACTGTATTCTATCAGGCAATTATCATTCAAGTTAAGAAACATATCCTGATTCAAGACAGAATAGATATAATGGAAGTGCTTCTGAACAGAAATTGTTTTCTTACACTTAAAACGTGAACTGTGTTATGAATCTATTTCTGAACTATGTCTGGCTGTAATGGTTTTGTAAAGGAGGATGAAGTTGTCAAGGAAATGAAAGTGCTTTTGAACAGAAACTATTTGCTAGAACGTTAAACACTAACTGCATTGTGGATGTATTTCTACACTGTCTGGCTGTAATGGTTCTATAAAGGGAGATGAAGTTGGTGAAGATATTCAAGCGTGGCATATATACATATGGTGTTTTTTATTACAAGGATAAATGATTAAGCAACACTGAACTACATTGAATATTGTCTAATTTGATGGGAAACTAAGTCATCAATGATCTTTGGTAGAAAGCCCAGCATCTGGAGGAAAGAGCACGTGTATAAATCTCGTAATAAATAATAACTTGGATTTCCTTTTTCTCTAAAAATGTTTTGGCACTTTACCAGGCTCGAGAAAAGTTTGTTTCTCTGAAAAAGGGTACACGTGAAGATGTAATTGCTGGTGTAGAAGAGGTATGGTATCTATCCTTGTGTTGATATTAGTCCTTCTCTTGATGCAGTTTCTCCATTTTATGCACTTATTTTGTGATTGTTGGGCAACAGCGATATGTTTTCTGAGCGTGTTACATTCTGTCACTGCAGCATAGCAATCTTATATATTTCAGATGGTTATTGGTTCATAGTAAGTTAAATTTATTTGTTACTATACCCTTCTAACTGAGAAAGGATATTTTGGAACTATATGTATAGGATCTTCACAACTCAAAGTCAACATTTGAGAAAAGTCGCTTCAATTTGGTATGTAATTAAAAATATTGTCTTCATTTTAAGGAAATGGGTGTACTGTATATATTTACTGTTTTGTGCTATAGTTATAAATTATACTTTTCCTTGCGGTTTAAGGATATCAGGTAAATGCTCTCATGGCTGTTGAAGCAAAAAAGAAATACGAGTTTCTTGAATCTTTTAGCGCTATTATGGATGCTCATCTCAGATACTTCAAGTTGGTGAGTACTCTGGTTGCTTCATCAACAATTTGTCCTTTTCATGTTTGTGTATCTCAATTCCGTATCATATGTTTATATTTGAACGTGAAATTGTTATTATAATCTCAGGGATATGACTTGCTGAAAGAGATGGAGCCTCTCATTCATCAGGTACAATAAGAGGTGTATCTTTAGAATCTGTTATGAAAGAAATTCAGAGATTGTTTACCTTTAAGCTGATTAGCTCTCATTACTGCCATTGGTCGGTTTATCCACTTCTTCTTGCAAACTGATTGTTTTTTCAAGAATGTCATGAAGTATATATAGAAATATCACAAGTTAATTATTGATGCTCTTTCTGTTAGGCACATTATCTGTCTTTCAAAGAGTTTTGGTGAACACGTGAATTGATTCTGGTTTTATGTACTACTCTTTCTCCTGTTTCAATTTTTAGAACCAGTTTAAATCCTCTAACAAGGATAGATTCTCCTCTTTGGATTGAGAAAAACAAGTTTGTAATTGATTGATATATTTTGCTGCTCTTATTAGTTATTTTCTTATGACATTGTTTTGGCAAATTCCTTACCAATCAACACGGATCGCTCCTGAATTGCAGGTGTTAACGTGTGCACAGCAGTACAAAGAGTTGGCTAGTTCCAAGCAAGACAATCTGGCAAGAAGAATCCAAGAGTACAGGACTCAAGCAGAGATGGACAATTTAAAGAGTGCTCAAAACCTAGTAGCTTCTGGCAATGTTGATAGAACCCATAATGCTGATGCTAACACTTATAAGGATATACAACCAATAATGCTATCAGCTGTTGATGGGGAGGTAAGATAATTACGCTTTAATCCTCCTTTTTATAATTGTATCTAAATTAATCCCTGCCACTGTGCCTCTTCATATGTTTATTATCTCTCTACATGCTTCAGTTATTATTTTATGTCAACTCAGAATTACTTCATAATGTATACTTCTTTATTTTGACCGTGCTCTTGTCATGTTAACAGGTGCACACACTCAAACGAGGGTATCTCTTTAAGCAATCCTCAAACCTCAGGGGGGATTGGAAGAGACAATTCTTTGTACTTGATAACCATGGGACTCTATATTATTACAGAACCAAGGGGCAAAAAACAGCTGTAAGCAATCTAAATTAGTAACATGACAATTGTTTCATGTTTTATGTGGATATATTTTGACATTTGTTTTGTTGGGTCGCTATGCTCAAGCGGAGGGAGAAAGCACTTTAAAACATGATTGAAGAATTCTTACATCACCGCATAAGATGTTGCATACACACACATCTCTTATTATGTATTCAAATTTTCGGGGTGAGCACTTAACAATTTAACCTTGTCAGGGTCCCTTTTCGAACCAATCATATAGTGCTGCAGATAGAAATGGTGTATTTGGTAGATTTAGAACAAAGCACAACAGAACATCTTCGTGGAGTGAAGAAAGCCAAGACTTCCGAACTGTTGATCTTCGGACATCGACAATTAAAATAGATGCAGAGGACAAAGATCTCCGTCTTTGCTTCAGAATAATTTCTCCACTAAAATCTTTTACTTTGCAGGTGAATGTTGTATTCCTTTTACTTTTTGCATTATCTACCGGCCAATGGTGATGCATTCAATGTTAGTTGAGAAGTAGCTTAAAGCATCTAGTCATAACTCATAAGTGCATTCATTTTGGAGCTTAAGGTGTGTGCTGCGTATGAATTTCCAGGGACAAAGTTGAACTGCACTACTGCATAGAGAGGCAAAACAACCAAGACATACTAGAATGGTTATTAAAATACGTGCAGATGAAGATATTAGCTTTAAGATATAGTCAGGAATGATAAATAATGAATAAAGCATTTATCATTCGTGTATATGCAAAGCTATGAGCTTTATCATTTATTGTCAGATAAGAGTGCTTTTAATTGTATTCTCTTGCAGGCAGAATCAGAGGCAGAAAGAATGGATTGGGTAAACAAAATTGCTGGAGTCATCACATCCCTCTTGAATTCCCATTTGATTGACCAGGTCTTTTAGTTTATATTTATTACCTGATGTGATATGAATGATATCTTCTACAAAGCATTATCAAGAATTTGTTGTTCACTAAGATTACCTGAACAAATTGGCCAGGAGCCTGGTCTGCGAGTCAATGACAAGATTGCCAACAAAACTTTATGCAATATTCAATCATTGCACAGGAGAACAAAATCGACAAATGACTTGACAAAGCCAACAGATGGTGTATCTGTAATGCTAAGGAAAATCCCAGGGAATGATCGATGTGCAGAATGTGGTGCTCCCGATCCAGATTGGGCATCTTTGAACCTGGGAATTTTGTTTTGCATTCAATGTTCTAGTGCTCATCGAAATCTTGGCGTTCATGTCTCTAAGGTGATAATATTTGTTGATGTGCCTAGGCGGTGGACTTCTTAGATTGTTTAACATGATATTTTTACCTTTTACTACTTAAACTAGCATAGGCTTTGCATGATTGATTGGTACAATTGTAAGGCATAAAGTTGGAAATGTCTGTGTCTTTGTGTTTCAGAATTTATGAGTCTGCTTCATATATTACAGTGTTTATACAATTTCATGTTGCATTTTTATAGTCAATCAGGAAAGGGAATGAAGATTTCCAATAAAATCAGCTGCCAACATAATGATACAAAGATTTTTCAAGGAAAATTGGCTGTCGACAAAATTTAATAAAATTATGTCCAGGAGGAATTTGCCTGATCTCCACTGAACCTGAGTTAAAATTTTGAATTGAATTTATGTTATATGGGCGTGTCTAGTTTGAGTTGAAAAGGAGTATTTGGGTGAAAAGTTATTTTGATTATCTTGAAAAGTGTAAAAAGTAGAGATGTTGCATGTAGTACGTGGGCTTCGTAATGTAATTTTAGGAATAAAAGTACTTTTAGAGTGGAAGTGAAACAAGGTCTATATCTAGATGTCCTGAAAGGATGTATAGCTTACATTTCTGCTTTCAACCTGTGTTTTTTACTTTAAAAGTTCTTTTTCAGTTGTCCGTGCTTTGTAAAATGTGCTACTCCACTACTGAGGAATCTTTCTTGTTATGAACTTTATTTATGTAATAAATTTGATGCTTTAAGTGCACAGTTACAATTGCTTGTGGTGATGATTGCAGGTTCGATCTCTGACATTGGATGTAAAGGTATGGGAGTCAACAGTTGTGGACCTATTCAGTGCTCTCGGGAATGATTACTGTAACTCTGTTTGGGAGGAACAACTCTCAGTTGAAAATGGAAGGTATAGAATCAGTATTCTGTGCAGTACATATGCTTAAATTCTTCATATTTCTGCTCTTCAACATATTTCTACGACACAGAGAAAGGCAGGCTTAGTAGAGGATTATATTTTCTCACACATTACATCATTAATAAGATAAGAAGACGATTTCTGATGCTGATGGAGGTGTCTGATGTGTGAATCTTTTGGCGTGCTGGCTCTAGCATAGATTAAATCTAGATGGATATTGATTATGCTAACATATTATATATTAGATGGATAAACAGCCAACCTATATATAATATAGCCGACTGTTGGTAACTATTTGCCTTTCTCCAGCTTGCAAAGCAAATGAGTCATCAAACCGATCAATTTGCCTTCATTTTGGATCTACATTTTTGCTGGTTAACATCCATACTGAGCTCTCGTCAATTGCCCGGTGGTGTTGGAACATGAACTCTCATATCTGGTTGCTCAAAATTTTAGGTTATGGGGTAAAAATAAAGTTGACTATAAGAAGGCTGATTTCCTGGGACGATTAATCTGTCACCTGTTTAGGATTTAGTAATTGCTTTAATCAACACACCTTCTATAAAAGTAAGGTTTTGAAATGTACTTCTTTTCCCTGGCCCCCTTCTCTTCTTTCATATCTAATTCTTGTCAACCTTGATGATGCAGAGTACTTGAATCAGATGGTTCAGCTGAACCAATTGTAAAGCCTTCTGCACATGATACTTTTCAGCAGAAGGAAAGATATATCCAAATGAAGGTAATTTTTGCTACTCCAAAGCTGAACTATCGTGCATGACAAATGATTGGTAGACATTAAAATCACTTAAATGCTCTTTCCTTTATTCATGGTTTTCCATAATTCCATATTGCTGGACAACACAATTGTCAGGGTTTTAGTCATCCAGGCATGAAATCATGCAGAAAATATTGTTATGCTTTGCAATTTTAAAAAATTTAGATTTTTAGCTGGGCGTTATGTAATTGCTTAATAATAAGTTGAGATGTTTATCTACTGCACACTTTAGGAATGGTTTTCTCCTAGCTTTCGACACCTATATTCGATTGCTAGAACTTGAACCGGTCAGGTACCCATAAAATAGGAATATAGGTATTCATAAAATAGTATGGATAATAACGTGCAAGGAATCTAAAAGACTTCTACATCTTGAGGTTTAGCACTCAAAATCTGATATGAAATTTGCAAGCCTTTTACTTGTCAAATATTGAAATGAAATAGGTTGAATGTCGCCTACTACCGCGTCCTTCTTTGTGCTTCGGAAGTGTGCTAATTTAGATTTCATGGTTTCAGTATTTGGGAAAGAGGCTAGTGAGTTGGAAAACAAAACACAGCTTTTCTTCCACTGCTGAAGCAATTTGGGAAGCAGTTAGAACAAGCGACTTACGAGGAACATATAGCCTAATTGCAGCATCCGATGCAACAATTTTGAATACCACTTTAGAAGAGATATATGCTGTTGGTTCAAAAACTGATGATAATGGTCTAAGGAATGAATCTCATGAATTAGATCCAGCAAATTGTCCAAAACTTTTAGAGTCTGGTGATCCATCAAGTTGTCTCAAACGATGTTCAATACTGCATTTGGCATGCCATGTGGGAGATCCTGTGATGGTGGAGTTGCTGTTGCAATTCGGTGCTGATATTAATTCGCGGGACTTCCATGGGAGGACTCCCCTGCACCACTGCATAGCAAAACGGAACAACAAGTTGGCCAAGTATCTTCTTAGAAAGTATGCCTCTCATACTACTCTTCTAATGATAATGCTTATTTGCTTTCCTTTGGATTTCTGTTTTTTTTTATATATATAGTATTGGTTGCTGAAAATTTATCATTGTCCATAGTGTCAAAATCCATAGTGACCCATTCAGATCCCGTTTTGACATCCAGTTATCCTGATGCCTAAATTTAACTAGGAACCTTAAGCGTATGTTACTTGTAACAATATGAGCTAATTAAATATTCCACATCCAGAAAACAGTAAACCAAGTCTTGGATAACTTGAAACGTTCCAAACCCAAGACTTAGCTGAACTTGTGTAATAGAATATGCCCCTACATGCTAAAACCGAATTAACAAACCTGAACAAAAACCAAATGATCCTGATACACAGTATAAGCACAAACCCTTATTAATCCTGACTCACATCATCAGACTCGAATATTTGAGCTACCTAAAATGACCCAAGCTGAGTGCAACTCGAATCTGAAATGACTTGATTTGATTTGATCAAACCCTGCTTGATTGACCACCATTTAGTGTGTCATGTTTCTCCAATCTTTTGCATTTCATGTGATGAAACCTTCAATGTGTTATAGAGGCGCACACCGACTGATAAAGGACTGGGGAGGACTAACTGCATTGGAGAGGGCAATGGAGCTGGGATCCATAACCGATGATGAACTATTTATTTTGCTTGCTGAAAACCAATAGGTATATTTGCTATTCGCTTTTCCTCCCCTACCAAATACCTGTGCTCGCCATTTCCCTCGGGGTACAGATCGTATTTACTCAAATTTTTGCTATGCATTAACTGAGGGATCCTGATCTCATGTTTGTTTGTAACAGATGTATTTTTTTGTACATTCATACGAGAAATCTGTCAGTTTCATACATTTGGAACTATATGTTGTTGTCGGGTTGAACTACGAAAGGGGCTACCTGTCTGTTGTGATCAAAGGTTATAAGTCATAACTTGAAGTTTCAGATTACGTGTAACATCATTATTTTGAGTTCATCTAGTCTCAATTTAAGGCCATGGGTGATTTTTAGATTAAGCAGTTAAGCTGTAGTTCTAGATGACCATGCTTTTGGGTTCTCTCGGATTACATATTCAGTTATCATATACAATCAACAATCTGCTTTATTCATGGATTACGCATTGATTAATGCTGTCACCCTTCTTACTGATGAACAAGCCTGCAAAAAAGGAGGCTTTTACTCTACCAGGTGGAAGATCACATCATATTGACATAGTATGGGGATTCATAAAGCTCTTCTATGATGAACTCGAGTTTGAAATAGTTGTATCTCGGCTTGTGATGTTTGTAGAATGTTATAGTTGAGCGTGAGCATGAGACCATAAAAAAATAAACATGAAGGTCCAATAAGATATGAATGTATTTTCTATTATATATGAATAGGCCTGTCAATCGGATTGGGTCGGGCGGGTTCGGGTTGGATCGTTTCGTGTTCAGGTTGAGTTCGGGTTCGGGTCAATCGGGTTACGGGTCAAACTGGGTCAGGTCGTTACGGGTTTTCGGGTCGGGTTGGATCAACTCAACGGGTCAAGAGTACCAATTTTTTTACCAAAATTTAAATAAAATATTACGTAAATTATAAAATATAATAATTACAAATATTATTTTTAAATATTTTAATAATAAAATGTAAAATAAATTTCAGAATAAATTTTATATATTGTAATATAATTTAAACTATAAAAAATGAGGTCCGACCCAACGGGTTCGAGTTTAACCCAACGAAATCGGGTTTCAATCAGGTCGGGTTGAAACTGAGTCACGGGTCTAAATTTTCGGTTTGAAACCCAAACTTTTCGGGTCGGGTCAGGTCGAATTTGCGGGTCAGGTCAGCTTTTGACAGGTCTATATGTGAACCTTGAAAAATTCCTTGAACTTTTGAAACGATAATACGTGAACATGCCTTATAATATTGTGAAGAAGTGCATTAAATATGTAAATGTAATGTAAAATATCTAATTTCATGTTTTTCGAGTCTAATGACATACATATAAGTGAAAAACCCCTTTAATATTTTTATTTTACATTGGTTAACTTTTGGAAGTATTTAATGTTTGTGGAAGGACGGAATTGGTCAATTGGATATGAATATGTGGCCATAATCAAATGTCATGTTTCGTCGAGTTCAATGACACACGAGGTGAAAAAAAGCCTCTTTTTTTTGGAAAATGATTATTACTCTTTAATTAGTTAATTAATACTTTTCACTCCTCCAAATACCTAGTTTTTTTTAGAGGAAAGAAGTCTCTGGTTCATTACAATGCCAATATTAGGCTATCCGAGAATTAGAAGATCAATTTAAATCATCAAAATAGATGATCTTAAAAAAATCATTAAATAAAGGCTAATGACTAAACAACAGTCAAAAATCAGCTAAATAATCAAAATCTAAAGCAAAAGTAACAGGTAATCTTGTTATTGCAGTACGAAACTGCAAGATATTGATATGCCTTCTAGTTAAGAAGTCGACAACAGAGTTACACTCCTTGAAGAAATGAAGAAACACAACATTAGGAATACCCCCTACCATGCTTCAGATATCCACCATAGTCACATAAATTTCCCATGGCACTTTCCATATGTTTTTTTACAAAATTAATTTTAACCAAATTATATCCTTCTATAATAAGATTAGAAATATTAATTGGTTTAACATATTTGAGTCCTTCTAATAATGCTATCACTTCGGCTTGTAGAACAAACATCGGTTGAAGAACTCATCGATCGATCACACCCTAGAATTTGACTATGATGGTTACACATAATAAATCTGGCAAATGTAGATGAGTTCTTTTGACAAGAAGCATCTTCAATTTTAACCAACTAATTGGTGGTTTAATCCATGTCGTATTTGCCTTACGTTTCCGCTTGGATGATCTTTTTATATCGGGTTTTACCATTTGTTGGATTGTTAACCGTTAGTAACAAATAAGGATGTCGTATAGAGACGGCGTCCTTGGCAGCAAAATAATAAAGAAAACAAAGTGCAGGAAATAGCTAAGAATGCAAATGATTTTTAAAGGAACCCCACTTTCTACCAACTAGTCTCAATGGGTAAACCTCTACCTCCTTGGAGGATTTCTGAATGACTTTCTTATACTTGTATTACTGAGAGTCCCTACACAGGCGAAGTACACACTTCTCTAAACTACTAGTGTCCGTCCTTACAATTTACTAGTGTAGTGTCTTTTAGCCTTAGCTCTATGTAGCCTAACTCGAAATACAAAGAACTCAAACCTCACGTATTCCCTAGTCCTTAAGGAACACAAAAACTCTTGGTTGTGGAAACAAATTTGTTCTTGGTGGACTTCTTCTTCTTGATCAAGCTCACTCTCACTCACTTTGTTCTTAGGTGTTCTTGAGGCTCTGATGAGAGAGTGTGGAAGAGGTTACATCACAATAAATACATGTGGATGTATTTATAGTGAATGTGACGGGGTGCCTTTCCTAGGACCCTTTTGCTCTTCTGGCATCCTCAGAGATATCTTCAAAAGCTGTCGCTTTCTCCTAAGTTATACAACAACAGATGCTTGCCCTCAACCGAAAGTCAGCTCTTCCTTTCCTGGGGAGCTTCCTCGTGTTTCTTGGGATGAGTCTGGGAAGCAATTTATTGTTTGTTTGATTATTATTTAAATCTTACTTTAGTTTAGCTTAACTCTCTTGATTTCCCCCGTTATCTTTAGTTGATAGAGATATTGATAATAAAAGCCGCAAGTTCTCTTGGGTACGACCCCGACTTACTCGCTATACTAAAGCTTGTATTAGGTTATTTATCTTTGATCATGGCATAACGACCTAGGCTGAGTCAGTTCCCCCTGAGGTGGAGAGTCCACATCTTCTCAGAGTTGCCCTTGAAGGTAAAAGGGGTTGAAAATGAGTCCTTAATGCTTCATACACAATTATCAAAAAATCTGATGGCCCTAGCTTGTTTTCAACTCCTGGTTTATTGGTGACACCACAATTAACCGTGCAATGCTAGATTTAGGTGCATCAATTAATGTAATACCTTCTTCTCTATATGATTTACTCGGTATTGGTCCACTCAAGAAGTCCAACACTATTATTGAGCTAGCGGATCACTCTAACATTAGTCCTGAAGGATGAATTGAAGATGTCTTAGTGCAGTTGGATGGATTTGTGTTTCCAGCGGGTTTCTATAAGCTTGAAATGGACATTGGTAACCAAGAACCGTATATTATGTTGGGGAGACCATTCATGAAGACCACCAATTCCATTATTTATGTAGGAAAGAGCAAGTTGATCAAGGAATTTCACGAAAAGGAGGTCGAGTTCTATGTCGATGGAGTTTCTTGATAAGAGCGGTAACCTGTCAAGCTAAAGACGTTAAATAAAGCGCTTCTTGGGAGGCAACCCAAGACTAGTTCAACTTGTGAGTTTCTCTTTTGTCTCTACTTTTACTTCACATTAAAATTTAACCATGGGGGAAGGGAATTTCTTGCTTAGTCATATTTGTATTCATATAGTTGCGGTGCATGTTTATTTTTATTGTTTTGCATTGATTACAACTTTCAAAAAAATCATAACAAAATTGGAGAATCAGAAACATACAAAAATATTGCATTTTAGGATTCAAGTTTCTCTACTTGATCTCTTGTTCTTTTAAGTTAAGAATAATTCCTAACCCATGACCTTACTTGTTTGGTTGAAATTTCTGTGGATTGAAGCATGATTCTTTGAGTTAATAACTTTGATTATAGGATTAAGCATGCATAAGAAGTTGAGATTTTGAATTATCTATGAAGTTCTAAATATATATGTCTTGTGAGATTATTTTGAGTCTTTTATTGCATATTTGAATCTTTATTGCGTGAGTGTATCACTTTGAATGTCTAGCTCTAGAAGTTGCATTTAGACTCTTTTTTATATGATTTAAATACTGGACTTAAAGATGATTGAGGCATTTATTCATTAACTTATATTATCTTTATCTACCTTATATTATTTCCTTTGTTTGTTAGCCTTGTTTGAGTCCACTAGCCTTATTTTTATAGCTCCACAAAAATGGTTACTAGCCATTATAAGCTTGACCCATCCAGGATTAGAATTTTAGCTAGATTTATTGTTTGTGGTATAATGGTTTGAGTTGAAATGAAAGAAAAAAAAGGAAGAATGTTGAGTGTGAAAGAAAAAAAAGGATAAGGAGTTGAAAAAGACAGAAAGAAAAAATCCTAAGGAATGAAAAGAAAAGAAAAGAAGAAAGAAAAGAAAATATATGAGAAAAATGAATGAAATGAGTAAAGAAAAGAAAGAAAAAAGTGGTGGAAAGAGGTGTAATAAGTTGGTATTATATGGATAAAAATTGGTTTTTACTTTGTTCCATGAGAAAATGCGAGTGTAATAAGTTGGTAGCATTCGGGAAAAACCAGATAACCACGATTGCGGCTAGAAATCTACTGTCCTAGGGAACCCGTGATCACAGCTTTGGAAATAACCACTTGCGCCAATGGGACTTTGGTTTGATTCAATGCTGGCTCCCAAGGTATTGGGGGTAGTTTTTAGTTTGTTCCACTTGCTTTTCCTCTACCACACATCACCTCCCATGCCCCTAGGGCTTTCCTATCAGGCCTCATCTTTATAGGGTTAGGGTTTGGGCTTGGTGAGCTCTTCCTCCTTCTATAAATAAATGTTGAAGGAATAAAATGCACCTCCGTCCCTCTCTTCTCGCTCTTGTTCTTTAGTAATTCAATGGTAGGAATCATCCTCTTCAAGGTATAGGCAATAGATCTTAAGTGTTGTCTTAATTTGTTTGAGCGAAGACTTGTAATCTTGCTACACGACAACCTGAGAAACCATGATTCCGGCTAGTGATACCGCAACTGTGACTTTGTGTTTGGAGCCACCTTCGTTGAGCTCTTTCACATCGCGCCCGTGTAAGGAAACCGCGACTAGCGTCGTGCATGTGGATTTGGTCCACGATCGTGGCTTTACACCTTTAACTCATGCCTCGATGCCTTTTCGTGCTTTTCATGCCCATTCGTCATCAAGTGTCGAATAACAGTCTGGTGGAGTTTGCTCACGCTAGGCTTGAGTAATTGTTGATCGAAATCTCTAAGGTAAGTGGATGGCTCTCCATTTTACTCAATGATTGTTAAATTGCTTTTCGTTATCTTACTTTGTGTCAGGAACAAACATGTTTGCTAAATAACCAGACTAGGGTTTATTATGCTTTTGAGATAATAAACCATTGTTCTTATTCTTATTATTGTAATGTGTTAGTAATTGGATTTAGGACCGATGATTTGTGTCGTTTATTGTTTCAAGTCTCTTTTAGAGACTTTTTTATGGATTAATGTAAGATTAGGGATATGGGTCTAAGACTTCTGAAATCTGTTAAGAACTTGTATTTTGAGGCATACTTAATATATTATCTTAATACTAAGGTCATGACATATGCTCGCTCACTAAGAGGGGTTATAGCAGTCTAGCAATGTTATTTAGAGACACATGCTTCCCCATTAATCTGCAACCAAACTCTTTTGATCCGTCAATTTAAAATTCCCTAACTAAAGTGCACCATTTAATAATGTAATAATATAAGTGTCAATGCATAATAATTAACGTTGATGGTTAGTGCAACTTCGAAATTAATTGTAGCTCTCGATTTTTAAAGATTCTATTTTCTACTCTAGACATGCAAAACATTTATGCATGAGGATCGTTATAAATCTAATTAATTTTATTGTTCAATAGAGGCTTTTAAAATAATATGTAAGGTATGAAAGTTCTTGGCCTATCTTAAACACAGATCTTTCTTAGGTGCAACATTAATATAGTGTATTATTTCTGAGAAATCTTGAATCTCCTTACCCTCAAGCTTCTGCTAACTTCGTCTGTTGATCTCTATTCACCTAATGGCTCTTTCTTAAAGGGTCGTATTCCTCCTTCTTGAAAGAATCCTTGACTATTATGCATTATCGAATTTTTAATTGGTCTGTGATGCCCCTCATGTCTGACCCTTTTCTTGAACTGAATCTTGTTGTTTCATTTGCTTTAGCTCGCATTAAACTAACACTCTTTCTTTATTTCCCAACTTTGTTGGTTGATACTTCTTGTCTTCAGTGAAAATATCAGATAGTTAGGAGAAAGTTGTTCCGGATTAAGGTCAAATATCGCAAGATCTGGAGAAAGTGAAGGAAGGAAGAAAAAGGTTTTCAAAATGTCTTTTGTTTTGATTATGTTTTGGGTCTCACATGTTTTCACATTCTCAATATATTGTTTAATATTTTTCTACTGCAACTCGTTAAGACAACCAATGTAACATTAAGGGAAGTGTTTCCGTTGTAATCTAAATCCCATTTATTAAGGGGTGTGATGAGACCCAAAGGGGGTCGGATCACGAATCCCAAGATACTACCGAACCGCTCTCAAGATATGACTTGATGGTTGAACCTGGGGGCGATGAGGGCTTGACTTTGGGCTAACGAACACTTGAGCAAAGAATGGGTTGCACAACCGATTGCTTTGGGCAAGCGTCAATGGTGGCACAATAGGGCGAGGGAAGAGGGTTAGGAAAGGTTGACATAATGGCAAACAAGGAGGAACTCTCGACTCTATCTTTAGAATACCAAAATGTAATCAGAAATACAATAGACTTCAACTTAAATAGACAAACCAATAAGCATATGGGCCGACCCAAATAGGCACAAATGGGTCCAACCTAAAGTAGAAATTACTATAAAAGGACATTACTGAATACAAAAAGTTCTAGATAGACACTGATTAAGGGTCGTCTATGCCGGATCTTGACCCGAGGAGGATGCCAAGGTCTGGGGTGACTCAGGGTCTCATAAACGGGTTCAGCCTGAATCCCATCATTCTCCCTCCTTAGATTCGAAGCATCCTCGCTTCGAACTCGGAAGGGTAAGGAAAAAATGGTGTGTAGCAGTCTGTAGCAAGATGACCCCGGGCTCAAATGTGACTCTCAAAACCTCAAGGATAATCAGTGAAGTCTCAGGCTCAAGTGCGGGCTCTGATAGCTAAAAAAAACTATAGGAATGTCGTCGATGATGGAAACCAGTGGCCCTATAGATGTCGGCTCTAGATGAAACAAAGGATCCTCATATACGTCCAATACTAGGTCTGTATCTATGGAGGACACGGGCTAAAGTGTGCCTAAATGACCTTCGTGCTTACCCGGTAGGGGTGCTCTCAAATGTGGTAAAGGAGCAACAATGAGCGGCGCCCCAGAAGGCGATTGCGTTATCGCTTACGAGAGCGTTGCTATGGGTACTAAAGCACCTAATAGTTTTTGTTAAAGGGACTGAGCAATGGATGGACCCTCTAGAAGTGAACCAACATTAATAGTCGGTGATTCATAAAACCAAGCAAGGACGTGGCAAGAATAATTGAACTTATGTCAAGATTGCCAAAGGAAAAAAGTCCAAAGTCCCTAATCCAGAATAAATAAAGAAGAATAGAATACAAAAGCCACATCCTAAGTACTATCTTGGTGAATATTATAAGACATGTTGGCATTGCGAGAAGCATTAACACCGCCTGTTTGAGTGTCCCAAGCTTAGGGACGATGTCCAACAGAGTAGAAAGGCTTGGATTGTAAAGAAGAAGTTTGCCAAGACTAAACGTGCCAAGTCTACTCTTAGGCCGCATGCTAGCCCTACTAATTCATAATTTAAGAACTCTATGTCAAAGCTTGCTAAGTCTTCCAATGATGTGAACTTGTTTGATTATATGCCTCGTATTGTAATGAGCCAGATAAGGGACACCTTGCCTGGGTCATAAAGAACTGAAGTTTCCTTTTTGGTGGAGCTCAGCAGTTGCCCATGGATCATAGACAGTGAAGCGTCAAATCATATGACGGGAAGTAAGGTCCATCTCACCTCAACCCAAGTAAACACCCAAGGAGGAACTGTCTTCTTTGGGAGCAAGGGCAAGGGAAGCATGAAATGGACTGACATTGCAATGATCAACGAATCAACCAAGGTGTTAAAATAAATCTTGTTGAGGACTTAGGCTTCAACCACTTGAGCGTCTCTCAAATGTGTGATCAAGGGAATAACTTGGTCACCTTTGACGCTCATGAGTGTTTTGTCGTCAACAAGAAGACAAATCAAGTTCTACTCAAAGGAGTAAGAAAGGACAACGTGTGCATCCTCAATAGTGACTTTGAGCCACCAACAAAACCGTGCTTGACTGTATCTTTAGAAGACATTGAGCTCTATCATCGACGTCTTGGGCATGCTAGACTTAGTACCATCCTGAAGTTGTTCCAACAATATCAAGTTAGAGGACTTCCCCAAATTGATCCCGGTCAAGCTGAAACATGTGAAGCTTGTATTCAAGGGAAGTAGACAAGAAGTTTCTTCAAGTCAAAGAAAGTTGTGAGCTCAGAAAGGCCCTTGGAACTTCTTCATTTGACTTGTGTGGACCAATGAGGATGCTCAACTATGGAGGAAAAAGATACATGTATGTTATTCTACATGATTTTTCTCGATTTACCTGGATTCTTTTTATTGCTTGCAAAGCAGATATGTCAACAAAATTCGAAGTCTTCATCAAGCAAGTGGAAGTTGCCCTAGGGACACAATTGAAAGCTATCAGGTCAGACCATGGAACTGAGGTCGAGAATTCAAAGTTGCTTGACTTTTGTAACAAGGAAGGCATCTCTCACGACTTCTTAGCTCTCATAACTCCTTAACAAAACGGAGTTGTGGAGTGGAAGAACAGAACTCTAGAGGGCATGGCTAGAACCATAATGCTGGCAAGTGGCGTCCCTAACCACACTTGGGTGGAAGCCATTACCATAGCTACTTACATTCTTAATAGAGTCATGACTCGTCCTTTGCTGAAGAAGACATCCTTTGGGCTAATCGGGGGAAGGAAGTCCAACATAGTTCATCTGAGGACGTTTGGGTGCAAATGTTTCATCCACAACAACGGTAGGGACAACCTTGGGAAGTTTGATGTAAGAAGTGATAAGGGTATCTTCCATGGATATTCCTCACAAAGCAAAGCATGCAGAGTGTTCAACAAAAGAACTTCCAAGATTGAAGAGAGCATACATGTTGTGTTCAAATAGGATTTTGTGCTCAAGAAAACTCCAAGCCAAAAGAAAGAACGCTCTTCATCAGTTCCTTAGGATGATGAAAACGACGATGATGATGACGTTCCCAAGAAGGACTACAACAACTACATAAATGGATCAAATCGTCAGAATCCAAGTACTAGGAACGCCTTAGGAAACCGTGATGAGGTCTCACTTGAAGTCCCTAGAAAAGAAGAAGATCGTTCACAGACTTGGTCTCTCAATCAAGGATGTGGAGGAAATGAAGAATCAAGTCATGTGGAGGAAATGAAGAATCAAGTCTTCAGGGGGAACTCAGAGAAGATGTGGACTCTCCATCTCAGGGGGGACACATTGAATCTGAAATAAGGGAGAACTCTAAAGATGAGTGTGATGATCTAGAATGAAATGAAGAAGCTAGGGACGCCAAGCAAAGGACGCCTCTGCTAGTCAGAGATCATCCCGTTGAGCAAATCATTTCAAATAGAGAGCAAGAAGTCCAGACCAGGTGAGCTGCAAACAAGTCTAATGAAACGAATCATGCTTTTTGTGCCTTTAATGCCTTTGTTGTCATTGATTGAGCCAAATAACATTAAGGAAGCATTGAAGGACGCTGATTGGATCCTAGCTATGCAAGAAGAGCTTAACCAGTTTGAAAGGAAAAAGGTCTGGAAGCTCGTCCCTTGTCCTCACAAGAGTAACGTGATAGGGACAAGTTGAATCTTCCGCAACAAGCTTGTTGAGAGTGGCAAGGAACAAAGCAAGGCTTGTAGCTCAGGCTATAGGCAAGAGGAAGGGATTCGCTACGATGAGACATTCGCATCAGTTGCTAGAATTGAAGCCATTCACTTTTTGATTGCCTTTGCTGCTCATAAGGGGTTCAAACTGTTTCAAATGGACGTGAAGACTACCTTACTCAACGGAAAACTCAAGGAAGAGGTCTATGTTGCTCAATCCCTAGGCTTTGAAAGCGAGAAGTTTCAAGACCATGTGTACCACCTTGACAAAGCTCTTTACGGAAGAGCACCTTAGGAATAACGCAGTTTCTAGGCTCTTGCCCTGTGTCTTGGGGATCCAAGAAGCAGAACTCCGTAGCACTCTCTATTGCGGAAGTTGGGTAAGTGGTTGCTGCCTCATGCTGCTCACAAGTATTGGGGATCAAGTACCAACGTGAAGATTACGGTACGTCCCTTGGTACCGTTCCCATAAGATGTGATAGTTTTAGTGCCATAAACATTGCTAAAAATCATGTTCATCATTAACGCATAGAGCATATTCATATAAGACATAATTTCTTGCGTGATAATGTTTAAATTGGTTCAATAAGTGTTGAGCATGTTAGGGTTGAGGACCAAGTACTTGACATTGTCGCTAAAGCACTTCATAGACATCCCAATGAGCATCTTCGTACGCTTTTAGGGATGATAAATTTTAATTAAACAAGTCTCGTTCTATTATTCCCTCAGTGATTGGCTATATTTGGTAGAAATCATGTGTAGGCACTGTGTGCATTAAAAATCATATTGTTAGGGATGCTAGTCTAAGATACTTTGTTTGCATTGCATGGGACTTCATTTATTTCTCTTTTCATTTCAAGAGTTTCCGTGATCACCCAACCCTCATCATAAGCCGAAATGATGGAAACTCTAAGCTTACCCTAGTCGAGAGCCAAGCAAACGCGTCCTATGATCTTCTTTACATATTCTTTTACATGACATACTTGTTTGGTTTTCAAAAAAATTAAAAGTGATCATAAGGATGCTAGCAGAGTCGCCCCGAAACTCAAAGAAAAATTCAATTGGAGGACGTTAGTGTAAGAGTTCAGTGGTTGATATTTGAAGTTTGAATTTTATAAAAGGGAATTTGAGCAGATGAGCGGTTGAGATCCTTGCGGAAGCCGAATTGTTTTTGGGAAAATAAGAGTGATTAACAGATGTGTTTGTCGAGAGATGATCAACGCTTAATGGCTAAGGAAGCCACGTGTCAAAGATCAGCGGAAGGTTAGTGAACTTTACCTGTTTACCCCTACCATTCCCTAGCCTTGCCTCATTCCCTATATAAGCTTCATCCCTGGCCTCTTTCCCCTTGATCTTTACGCTCTCCAAACTCACCATTTTAAGCAAAAACTCCCCTGCAACTCTTCATCTCCCTCAAATCTCTCTTTAAAAACTTAAGCTCCTCAAATGGCACCAAGAAAACCCAAAGTTACAATTTCTCCATCCTTTCGATGGAGGGATCTTCAATGAAACCAACAAAAAAAACCCTATCCACCACCAGTAGAAAGCAACTGCCAGCCTCCTCAACCACAAAATCCAATAAGCCTCAACCACCTCAACGTCGCCCTCGCCTTGACCCCTTTGGTGGAAGACTGAGTTAAAAGAGGGTCGAAAACCTCGGCCAATCTCTGCCACCGGGCGATTCTCCAAAACCCCCTGGTGGAGCAACAACGTACTCTCGATCTCTTTACGCGAGAGTACGTCCGGCCGTGACTGGAGGAAACCGATTTCTGCAACCCTCTTTTCATGGGACCATCCATTCTCGGTCATTAGTTTGGTGGCTCCACGGAAGAGCTCATTAAACTCCTCCCCAACCTGTCCGAATTCCTGGTTAAGTCGGCCGCCTCCTCTCAACCTAAAAGACAATCCCTGGTAAAACCTCTCTCCTCCCCCCAAGCCAAAAAAAACTAAGTCGGTGTCCCATCTTAGGCCCTTCCCTTGTCCCTCTCCAGGCCATAGAAATGACGGTTGGTGACTCAAGCACAAACGGAGGGAGTATCAGATAAGGAGATGGATGCCATTCGACTGGCGGGCGTCGTCCTTGAAAAGGAAGGTCCTAAGGATGCCACTCCCGCTCCAATCGACACTGCTCCTTAAGCCAAAAAGCTGAAACTGGATGAGTCCTCCTCCTCCAAAGCAGCGCCGTCCATACCTCCTAAAGGTTCGTCCTCTGCACCCCCCTCCTCCAACACTACTATAATTGTTGCTCCTCCTCCTTTGCAAATTTCTGAGGTTGCAACCAAGACCACCTCTCCCAGACCAAGGGACGACCCTCTCGAGGAAGAGATGAGGGCTGATTTGGCGAAGACATCGCCTTACGTCCAGTTGGCTCAAAAGTCATAGGCCCGGACTAAGGACGTTGAATCTGAGATAATTCTAATCGAGGAGTCGTCCCCTTCCAAGACCGATGCTCCATCTAAGTCAACAACTCTTTTTGTGGAGCAAGTAAGACTTGCCTCCCCTCCTCCTCCTACAATGTTAGAAATAGAGGAGGTTGTTGAAGTAACAGGAACGCTCCCTGTAGAGGTTCCTCAAGCATCATCTCACCCCTCTCCTCCCGTTGATCTGATGGAAATCGAACAAGAGGAAGAAGGTGGCAAGAATGTAGAGAAGACTGGTGAAAATTCTAGGCCCAAGATGAAGAGGGTCAATCTGATGAGGATGCTGATCCTCAGGATCATGGGGAAGAAAGGCAGCAACGATAATGATGAGAGCCGCCAAGACAAAGGCAAAGGGAAGAAGGCCAAAGACAAGAAGGAGAAAATCCTAGGCCCCCTCGTCTTCGCTCTAGAATTTCTCAAGGATAATGCATCTGATGAGTTCTTGGAGTTGATCACGTTCCAAGGATGGGACAAGCTGGGAAAGGACTTCGCTTCAGTCGAACCGGAGCAAGTCAAGCTATTCTACTCCAACTTTCGAGTCTCCCAGCTCGAGGACAAGCCACAACGGATGTTCACTCTTCAAGGTGAAGCGTTCTCTATTGTTGAAGGCACTGTCCATAGGCTGCTTAGACTGAAGCCCTCCCCTCTTGAAGTACTTCATGACGTCCCAAGGAAAAGCTTTAGACGCTTTGATCAAGACAGGATCCTGGCTCACCTCTCAATGGCAAGATCCTTTCCACTGTTGACAAAGTTGCTCACATGCTATCAAGGACGGGTGCCATCGCGCACCATTTTCTTGTGTGGATGATCATCCTGAGACAAGAAAAGGTGTCTATAGTCCAGGTTGTTGATTGTATTTTGCTGGACGCCTTCTTGGGGAAGCAACCAATTAACTTCACGAGGGTGATACCGGAGCACATGAGGAAGTGCACTAAACAGAAGCACTCACTGCCGTTCCTGAGTTTGTTAAAACTTTGATGAAGAAGGAAGACGTTTATAAGCCTACATAACAACAAACATTTGGGTTGCACTGGGATGTGAGGAAGATCTCCGACATTCACTACAACGCGGACTTACAATCAGAGATCAAGCAATGAAGGTTGGAAGAGTAGGCCGTTGCTAAGGCCGTTGCCAAATCTCAAGATGACCAAGTCTTAAAAGCGCCTCCTCCTGATCCTGGCACAATCCTCTCCTCATGTGAATGCCTACACTTCCTAAGAACTTTATTCAATGATGTGATTGATAACCAATGCGTCTTGATAGACTTTGTCAAGCTGCTTCATGAGTCTCTGACCTACACCAATGAGATGCTCCGAGAGATAAGGGACTTGGTCGTTAAGCGTTATGACTGATCATCTTCATCCCCTTTCTCTTCCTTTTGATTATGCTTTTGCCTATTTTTTGGGATATTTTCTCTATGTTGTCTGTAATAAACACTCTATCTTCTTTTTATGAATGAAGTTCCCTTGCATTCGCATTCATGCTTATCTAAGCATTCTTATCTTTAATTGTGATTTTGTGCTAACATCAACTAACACGTGTTCTCCTTTTCGATGATGCCAAAAGGGGGAAGTATAGTACCGGTAGAGATGCGTTGTTAAAAGTTATCATAGTGCGCATGTGTTTAGGGGGAGTTTTAGCTAAGTCATAAGAAGGCCAACATAAATTGAAAATGTTCTTAAAAAGAAAAATCTGACTTGAAAAACACTTGAATAATGTGCATGCTAACATTCTCAAGGGACGTTCAAGTATTCTCATCCATGCTAAGCTTTATCTTTTGTGCTTATTGTATAATGAGTTTGTCATCATCAAAAAGGGGGAAATTTTTGGGACGGTGTTAGGGACATCAGTCATTAACACTGAATCAGCGATCTTCGTCCCTTTGATCATGACTAACTCCATGCTATCTAATGTGTTTGTCTAAGTGTATATTCTAGGGACACTCATTATATGAAAAGGAAAACAAGTGAATAACCGTCCCTACATCATAAGGATGCACAAGACTTCAATGATCATGTGCACAAGAACTTGGTTCCTACGAGATAGGAAGTCGGCCCTATCGAGTTGGAACGCACCCAAAAAAAAGACCAGCATTCAAATTCAAGCAAAGTCAAGGCTGCCCGACAAAGATGACATCATCCACAGCTCGCAGTCCTTAGAAGTTTCAGATGTCAGAGAGAAATTACATGCTTCAAAGACGTTGCTTTCAACAAACCAATCACAAGGACCACATGGAAGCTTCCCAGCAAAAGAAGAGCTAACTTTCATGTGGAGACATACTTTTGTAGTTGTATAACGTGGGAAGGAAAGCGACAGGATCTCTACAAAGATCTTTGAGGACACCAGAATGGTAAAAGGGTCCTAGGAAAGGAGCCCTTTCACATCGCTTATAAATACAAGACATATGCATTCAATGTAATGTGACTTCTTCTAACTCTCTCATCAGAGCATTCAAGAACACCAAGAGCAAACTCAAGAACAGAGAGAGAGAGAGAGAGAGAGAGAGAGAGAGAGAGAGCTAGATCGAAAAGAAGAAGTCAACCAAAGATCAAAACAATTCAAAACAAGAGTGTGTTGTGTTTCCTAGGGACTAGAGAACACGTAAGGTTTGAGTTCCTTAATACTGTGTGATTATTGTGTTAGGCTACGAGAGCTACAACTTAGAGGAATTTCATTAGTAAATTGTAGGGACGGAATCCTATAGTTTAGGGAAGTGTGAAATTTGCATGTGTAATAGTTGTAGGGACTCACGTAATACAAGTATAGGGAAGTTATTCAAAATCCTCCTTGGGGCCGGAGGTTTACCCATCTAGACTAGTTGGTCTATGTTGGTTCCTCTATAAGTCGTTGCGTCCTTACTTGTCTTTTCCTCCAATATTTTTTTCGCTTAAGTATTCCTCTACACAGGATGCCATCCCTTAAGGCATCTTATTGTTAATAAGAAATCTCGAACCAACACACTTTCAGAGGTATTCTTAGGTTTTGTTGATTCATGAAGCTCGTTAAGTGGGAACCCATTAAGCAAATAGAGGTTGAGAAGCTCTTTGTAGTCCAATAATGTCGAGTACTCAAAGGACACTCACCATCTCGAGAAGTTGGGAAACCTTTGAAGACATCAGAAGTGTTGAGAGATAGAGGCATCTTTAAGAGATGTAGAAGAGAAAGGTCTTATATGTATGGAAGGAAGATAATTTGGCTGTCTATCTTATAATATGTATAGAAGGAAATATGTGCATATGAGATATATGGTATAACTAGATAGATGTCATTTATTGCCTAAGAAATCACAAGATGAAGGGTATATAACGAAGGGGTCTCATAGAAGAATTTATCATTTGTATACAAGCTACTCTTTGAGTAAGAAAATCACGTACTCATTCAAACCTAATTTGAGGAGCTTTCTTCATAGTATCAATTGCAGCCTCGTTTGTTAGATGATCAAGTTGAGATCCATCAAATTTTTTGTCCAAAACACACATCTAGTGCAACAAAAAAATCAATGTACATGATATTCACCTAAATGTCCATCGAAACTAATTGTTTTTATGTAAAAACAAGCGTATGTACATCCTTTTTTTATGCACACTATGAATCAATTTCAAACTTTTTGGCCTAAATTTGCATCAAAGACCCGATGTATTTTTTAAGCATATTTAGTACAAACTTGTGCACATTTAGCATGTTTTAATTCACATCCAAGGCAAAACCTATACACATCCTACTCATGCCCCATTTATCTATTTGTTTTCAAAAAATACACGAATAATTCTCATATGCCATTTTTCTCTTTAATAAATTGTTGCAACTTTGATTTTTCTCGTTGCATTGCTTTAGATTTATCCTCGTTTTACACAAAAACGCCCTTTTCACGGATCTTAACCCTTAAAAATATATCCTTCATAACTGATAGACCATTATGTAATTAATATCATAAAAAAAATGTTTACAACAATATATGTGTGCATCTATATAAATATTAAAAATATTCAAACATAAAACTTAAAGATAGGAAAGAACAAGTTATGGATTCTAGAGTTCAAAACTATGACTATGGAAGTGAAATATAGGATGGGTGTTCCTCCTCTTCAAACCTCTACTTCTTATTTCTTTTGCTACACTTGTTTCTATAGTAGGAGGACCACACACTATCACACCTACATCAATGCTCCCCCATTTGTCTTTGATAGATTGAAAGATCTCTACATTTCAAGCGCATACGAAAATGTTGAGTTCAACAATAAGGATAGTTACAACATCAGTATACACACAAATATTAGTTGACTAAATGACGAGGTAAAAAAATAATACATATGTAGAAAACGTACCTCCAAACTTCGGTCTGCAACCATATTGAAGTTTCACCATTTTGTTCTCTTCTATATTATGTTGATGCAAGATGTTATCACTTTCATCAATTCCTAAATCTTGTTCTGCTTGAAATTTTGGTGTCTTTCTTTCCGAAAAATGCCATGAGATCACTATTATGCCTCCAACTATACCAACACTAGCAACCATGCAAGATAAAAGCACCAACCCAATGTACCACTCATTGGATAAGTCATAAGGATTCACAAGGTATGCATCCACCAACCCCAAGATCACGAATAAACCGATAGTCGTTAACGAAACATATATTGAGTTCCATTTGTTGTCCCCGGTGCCTACCAATGTCGAGATGCTTGATCTCTTGGCATTTTGGTAGATTGAAGAAGTGATCAATCTTTGGTTTGTTTTTCCATCTTCCTATATTGATTGACAAACATTATAAGATTACTACAAATAAGGCAAATGATCAAAATAGTGTAGTATAAGGTTATTGCAACGAACCAATGGGTTTGGTGTTGATTGTCGAGTAATGTAGACTTGGATCTCAAGGTCTAGGAGATCGGAGAACGATGGACAAATTGATTCCAGATTGGGGAGAAGAGAAAGTTCATTGGACGTTTTGATTGCCCAAACTAACAAAATAGTCTTGCGGAGAAATGTTCTACCTTGCTTGATTCGATGTACTAGATCTTTTAAAATTGCTAGAAATGGTGAAATTCCGATACCACCGGCAACTAAAATAAGGTTTTTATACCTGTGAAAAAAATGTATTTATTTGACAAGGGTTAGATCATGAATTTTTTTCATCATTAACAAACTGATAGAGAGATATATGTTAGAGAGAATGCATGTATACGTTAGATAGTATGGCATCTCATGTCCATACGGCCCTTCTATGGAGAGTGTAAGAGGAATTTGAGATTGACATAGTTGTGTGGATAACCCTTGTTCATAATCCTCATCTCCATGACCAATACTCAACACTTTATCATTAAGCTTCGTTGTCCAATCACCAAGGATCTTAGTTAGAACTGCGACATGGTTTTCACCCTCCATAGGACTAGACGAAACACTAAAAGGATGCCATTGTAGCAGAGATAGCTCGCGAGCATTCACAAAAATCATACTCAATGCATTGTACTTGAGATCTTCAACACAAACAGAATATTTGGTGTGCATCATATATATACACATAGGTTAGAGCATGTATGCTTATATATACACACACAACAATGCTTGTTTAAGAATGATAACATGTGACTTACTTGGTGGCTTTGAGATAACAAGTTCCACAACACCACAAGAGTGGCTACTCACAGAGATTATGTCCACAATCTTCCTCGATTGCCAAAACCGCAAGAAGCGGTCGAGCATGAAGATGAGAATGCCTCCAAGGACGACGGAGAAAAGGAAGTCGCCAACGTGTAGGGAAAAGAAGATGACAAATCCAATGTAAAGATAGTGTGTGTAGAAAAATAGTTCAAAGTACTTTCTCCTGACTAAGTGAAGTGTAGTGACCCACATCAATAGGCCACATACCAAGGCTATTAGTCCAGGAAGAATAGCAATGCTGTTTTCTTCTTCCCATGAAAATAACTATAATGGAAAAGTATGAATTAAAGAATGTTTTTATTAAATATTCAATACAAATGTACATCATACTTGAGTGTCTTATACAATAAGCAAAATGTAAAATAAATAACATCGGAAATGGACCGGAGAGAAGGTAATCGATCACAATCATAGTTGACGTCTAGCTAGTTTTATGTTTTTAACTACAACTTTTATACATGGATTAAATTAAAAATATATAACAACTAATTAATGATATGAACAAACCAATTAAACCCTGACATAAGCGCATATGCTACATATAAAAAAAAATTGCAAGGTTGTACAATGATGATGATATTATAAAAAATTGATTGATATATGTCTAAAAGGTGGATCTACTATTTACGGTTGACCACATGATATAACGAGATAAGATAACTAGAAAATACATGTATAACTTACATATTGAAGAAGAGTGCCTTGAATTGCCCAGGCCACCACATAAGACATTCCATGGAGAGTAAACATTAACATGGTAAGATGTCCCAACCAAACATGGTACCGAGTCGCATGCTCGAAAGGGATGTCGATGAATCGAAGCAAGACCGAGCCTCTCGACACCGGAATGAACAAGAATACTAAGCAAAACAACCCAATGTAACCGACGTAGCCACCCCATGTCTCTAGCACGAATGAACTAAAAAAGCGACAGCTCAAATTAGATAACCTCAATTGGTATGCTACGGATAAAAGATGTGGACCTTTCGGGTCCGACTCAATTTCAACCAGATATCCAATCCAATTTGGGTTTCGGGTATCCGAGTAGGAGTAGTCCTAATACTAAGGAGGTTGTATATATCATAGAAGAGAGCTGCATTAAAAGGCACATATATTTTGCATACCATTTTAGGAGAAAGGAAGTTTGGATGGAGGAATTATCGCTTATGCTCTCAAACGTGTAGAAAATGAGACCAAACACAACAGCGGCCATAAATGTGGCAATACCAAACAATTCAGCTGCTGATACAACTCCAAATGGGCCCTCTACAAGTGCAGGAAATGTCCACATGCTATAACTCGGCCGATTTCGGGAACTCTTCTTCCTGTATGCATATATTCATATATATGTGTAGTATGGGTCAAGAACTCAAAATAGATGAATTACAAGCCCAAAAAATTTAGAATATGAAACTTCGTTGATTTATATGTGGTTCAAAAATAATGTGACCAAGTTTGTATTCTATAAAAGCAAATTGGATATTATACATAGCTCATCGGTTTGAGTCCCATGAAAATTAAATCGTAGGAGGATTAACATATATGTAAAGCCACACTTTTCTATGGTTTTCGCACACCCCTTCAAGGAATGAGCTACTCTCTAGATCATAAGATCTACGCGAAATAGAATCTAATAAGCTCCGTCTGTGTTGGACTAGTAGGGTGCTAGTAGTTGAGATATCTAGAGTTCAAAAACAAATAATGTAACGTGAATTATTAGCCAGTGGGACCTACCGTACGTAGACGTCATCATGGTCATCGCCCAGGGTCAAGTATAAAGCAGCTAGCAGCGCTATGACGAGAATGGGCCCGCTGAATGCAAACATAAAGCTCCCTGCTTTCATACATTCAATCAATTCCAATAATTACTTTATTACAACAAAACTTACAAACCCCATGTACAGTAAGTCAAGTTTAATTCTAGTGCGAAGCAATATATAAGTGTATAACCACCTAGCTAATTTGTTTGGTCTCTAATAAACGACAATAAAACGAAGGGAATACTATGATTTAATTTGCATAACATACAATTAAGCTCCCAGGACCCCACCTGTTTAACCATGTACCAACATTCTAAAAATCCCTTCTACGCCCCGTCTAGAGGCGTTAGGCGGTTTCCGTCCATCTAGGCTCCGTCTAGGCGCCCGTCCGCCTAACCTTTTAACCCGCCTAGGCGGCACCTAGGTGTCCGTCTGGACCTCCTAGACAACCATTTAGACCGTCTATACATCAGGCGATCCCTCTCCATCTAGAAATCGCCTAACATTTTTTAGAACATTGCCTAATTGAATTTTGAACGAAGCTTGCAGATTGACCAAGATCCAACTCTAGATCATCGATACTAATTAACTAATAAATATATATATCACTCAAATGGTATGTTAAACTATATTTTTTTCTCAAAGGAAGCATATGTATTTAATTACAGTAGTACTTACCACCCATGCCAGCACACATTTACTGTATATAGTATGATTCATGTAACGTGGGTCGGATCCGTAAAATTAGTTAAGGTGGGAAAACAGACCTGTAGAACCATACAAGGTGGCGTCTTGGGTGAGAGAGATCCAATCTTGAACCAAATCTTGGACCAACCCCAGCGGGAAGAAGAACATCACAAGAGCCCACACGGCGAACACGAGCCAGCACACGGCCTTGATCCCCCACCGCAGCCTCGATCTCAGCCACCCGCTCCTCCGCACATTGTCCCCTGAGCTCGACGACGACAGTAATGGTACAAGCGACGTTCCGTGCTCGCCCACTGCTCTTTCATGCTCCATATGTTAATTTCCAGCAAGCTAGCTAGCTAGTATTCGTACCGACGTTCGTGCTTATTTGGTTTGGCTTTTTATAGGATTCCCAGGACAACCTTGTTTGGGTGACCCTCACCCTCCATGTCCCACTTGTAAATTGTAAGGCATTAATAGTTGACCATAATTAATTAGTAGTATAATCTACGTCTTTAGTTTCCAATATCTATACTATAGAATAAAGCGAAGATAAAATCTTCACAAAAAATTACGCCACATGTCATATATTTAATAAAATAATCAACCGGGTCCTTGCGTATCTAAAAAAACACTAATCACAATAGAAAGATAAATATATATGATTTGATAAAAATAATTAGCTGGATCCTCCTCTATATAAATTAGGTAGTTAGAATCTCGTATAATCTTATCCCGTAAAAACTGCCGAAAATTATGAATTATCCCGAAAATTATGAATTATCCCTTACCAAGAATTAGTTGTAATCTTCATATAAATGTTATTATTTAATAAAACATGATATTTATCGTAAAGTAATTTTTGAACAAATCCAACTTATTTATATTATGAGTTGATTTACTATTGGTAAAAAAACACTAATCATAATACGAAAATACATATATATGATCCTATATTTTTAACGTGATCATTGACTTTACATATATATCTAATTAAATTGAGTTTATAATCGCATTACCCGTACATGGTACGGGGGTTAAACTAGTACATTATAAAGATAAAAGCAGTCTATAGAACAGTCTTTCACCTTTTTTTAATAACTTTTCTAAATTATCGTCATGCTCGTATTTATACAAATTAAAGGTGAAATATTTTAGTTTTTTCCCGATTCTTTCTAGATAATAAACAATTAATCCCTCCAAATGTACAAATTGTTGAATACTAATATAGCTAAACTAGATCCACCTGACACTTATATTATTATATTTTTTATAATTTGAATTCTCATGCGAATAAAGTGTAATATTATATTATGGTTGATATAACAACATATATCCAAGTAATCCCGTAAAAACAGCATATATCCAGGTTGATAAATATGTCAAAATGGACTTTAATATAATATATGTATTGTTAGTACACAAAATATGTCAGTGTACAGGTCTCAATTCCTTCTTCAATGATCTTCAATGTTCTTCCACTCTTCCCGCCTTCTTCCCTTCAATGACCTGCAAAACAATGGACCAAGGGGCGAGCGACCTCCAATCCACCTCCGATGCTTAAGTCAGTAAGGGCAATGTTGATCAAAGGCGTCAAGTAGAGCGATGGCTTAGAACTTAACTTTCACATGGTATACATGTGTATTTATAGAGGAGAGGGACGAGGGGGGCACGCGTCCCGAGGCAACCGGCCTACTAGGGTTTCGCGATATCTTGTTCCCCAAGTCAACCGAATATCTTATCTCAGGCGAAGATAAGATTCTCCTCCATAAATAATATCCTATCTAGAGTAACTACCCTAATAAAGGATATAGCATAATAAATATGGATAGCAAAATAAATAAGATAGAGAAATAAATGCTAACTAATTAATAGGGAATTTTACCCGCCCACAATGCCCCCCTCCGTGCCCATATGCTCGTACACTCTGTGCTATCCCGGGTATAGGGACCGGAGCTTAAGCGGTGAGTGGCCATGCAGATTAGGATGCTCTTATTCGTATATTCGTACATTCGTACATTCGTATATTCGTATATTCGTATATTCGTACATCCGTATTCCTCAAATACGGGATCCGTGTAACTCCTACGCATTCGTATCGTAGGGCCTTCATAGGGTGTTTTCCTTGGCCAAGTTATTCCGTTAGCACACTGCATAATGTTGGTATTTTTTTTTTGCAAGACTCAATCTAATGCAAAACAATACAAATTTCAATTAAAAAATTTAAATATGAAATGTCATGATCTTAAGGACAAACTAAAAAATGAAAACCTAAGGGGGGGCCTCATCAAAACCGCGTGGGAAAAAGAGTACCGCCCCCACTACATGAAATCCTAGGTCTCGGCTGACTTATCTAGGGCCGCGCAGGGCCTCAAGTCACCGGTGTCTCGCCCGCGCCCGCGGGAGGTAGGCCGCACCCGCGGCCATCCTCACCATGCTCGTGGCGGTCGGAGCCGCGCTCGCGGCGATCCGGGCGGTGCTCTCGATCGGCGCCGGTGACTATGTCCACTCGCCCGAGCCCTTTGTCGCCACATGCGATCCTCTCACTGGGCCGAACTCCTTTCGCGCATAGCCTCGCCTGAAGTTGGTTAGCCCACACCCGTACGACCGCGCCCTTATCCATGAATTGGACCATTTGGTGCAAGGACGAAGGTACCGCTCCCATGCCATGGATCCAAGGTCGCCCGAGTATCAAATTGTACGGCCCTGGGACGTCGACGACTACGAACTCGGTGCGATGCTCCTTTCCGGCGAGATTTACTCGAGCCTTTAGGACTCCAAGTGGAAAAGTGGGATATCCACCGAGTCCGGAAAGTTGCATGCTGACCTCTTCAAGGTCTTTCTTGGATTTTCCGAGTGATTTGAGCGTGTCGTAGTACATGACGTCAACCGAGCTGCCGGAATCCACCAAGGCGCGGTGGATCTTGACCTCTCCGAGCTCCACTGTCAGGACAAGCGGGTCGTTATGTGGGTGCTGGACGGTCGCCAAGTCTTCGTCGCGAAAGACGAGTCCTGGCCCTCGTGGTCCGAGCGGGGGGCGCGGCTCGGCATGCTGGACGCGCATCACCTCTAGCTCGTGGCACTCCCTGCAAAACCGACTTCGCGACTCCGGATCATCTTCTTTGTAGAGAGCCGTAATAGTCTGGACCACCTCGATTTGCTTAGCACTCGTTCCCTCGTCGTCCGAGGTCTTAACGTATTGCTTGAGGTGTCCCTTCTTTACTAGCTCCTCGAGGTATCCTTTAAAGGACTCACAATCCTCGGTCATATGCCCCCGAGCTCGGTGGTACGCGCACCACTTACGCCCGCGCTGGTTGTCCTCTGCATCCCCTTTTGGCGGGTACTTGAACCATTCAAAGTTCCGGATCCGAGTCAGGATACGGTAGATCGGAATATTGAAGGTAGTGAATACGCCCTGGTCTACCCTTTTTCGCTTCCCGGCATTAGGCCTAGGCGAGCCGCGTGCTCGGCGGGAAGGTGTAGGGGACCGATCGCCGTCGTCTTCGTCCTCCAGCTTGGCATATTGATGGACTCGATCCTGCAGCTCGTCGAGCGTGGAGGGCAGGCGCAGAGTCAGGCTTTCTCGGAGCTTGGACTTCTTCGGTACAGCCCTGCGGAAGGTGGCTATAGCGGTCTTCTCATCGCACCCGTCGATCTGAGCGTAGCACTCCGTAAAACGGTTTGTGAACCGACGGAGGCCCTCATCCTTACGTTGCCTTAGGCTGAGCAACGTGTCCAATGAGATCGCTTCTCGACTGTTGGCAAAGTATCGCTTGGCGAAAACCGAAGCCAGCTGCCCCCATGACCGGATTGACCCGGCCTCCAAGCTTTGGAACCATCTAATCGCACCCTTCCCGAGGCTCCCGGGGAACATCTTACACATGATGGCGTCGTCAGAAGTCCATAACGCCATCTTGTGCGTGTAGTAGGCGATGTGGTTCACTAGGTCCAACGCTCCGTCGTAGACCGTGAAGCTCGGGGGTGCAAACTTCTTGGGCGGCTCCGCCTGCTGGATAGTCCGATGGAATGGTGTAGAAGTTACCAAAGCCAACTTCCTATCCACTTGGTCCTGAGCCGATTGCTGTAGTCCTCCCTGACTTTTGAGCAGGGCGAGCAGCCTCCTCTCGGTCCGTTGCTCAGCCTGAGCCTCAATCTCGCGCCGCTCGTCGCGGTCAAACCTGTCCTCGTCTCCGTCGCGTCGACTCATAGGACGGTACCGGTCGTACTCACGAATCCTCCCGCGATGGCTCTCTGACCCGCGGTCGCGGCTGATGGACCCGCGGTCGCGGGTCGAGCCGCTCGCGGAATCTCCTGTTGTTGGCGGCGATCCGCGCACGCGGATCGGATCGTTTCCGCGCCCGCGGATCGGATCGTTCCCGCGCCCGTGGGGCCCGTTTCCGCGTCCGCGGTTCCGGCGCCTCCTGCGGGGCTTTCGCTTGCCGTGATCGTTCCTCCGGGATTCGTACCCACTTCGGTCGTGGGCCCGCAAGCTCTCCTGCTCCGTGGCACGGGAGTCCTCTCGTGGATCTCGACTCCTGGTGCGCTTATCCCTTCGGCCCTTTGGGGCCCTCCGGTCGCCATCCGAACCGTCGCTTCCGTCACCCGTAGGTTCCGGGGTTTGGCGGTCATCGGGAATCTGGATGACGCTAGCCAAACGCTACGGTTGGCGACCTTCGTTGACCGGGCGCTTCCCTTGCACTTTCTCCAAAGAGAATTTCAGCGCTGCAATCTCTTTCCTGGCCTCCTCGAGTTGGGACTGAAGATGAGGCCTTTCTTCCTCGCGATCCCTTCCCGTCATATCGCTCGTCGGTCCCGCGACATCCCTCAGCCCAACCCTCTCACTCGTTCCGCGCGCACCGTTCTGGTGGGCTAGCGAGCTATCGTGGTCATGCGAAGGCTCCTGGATGCGAAGGGACGAGCGATCACGTCTTCTTCCGGGAACGGAGTCACGCGAACTCCTGATCGCCATCAACTCGGGCTGGAATAAGTAGTCAAGGTCAGCCTGAGTCTCGACAGGTGGACCCGAACTACTCGCCACATTCGAACCAACGCGCTCGAACCGCAGAGCGTTGTTCATGTCTTGGAGATTACGAGGCTCCTCGTAACCCTCACTCGCGCCCTCGGCAGGGGGGTGCTGATCGCGGCGACCGAGGCGATCGCGAAGATCCCCGGTCTGCGCGTTAACCGCGACCGCGGGGCTCGGATCCGCGATCGCGGCCCGCGATTCGCCCGCGACTCGCCCGCGATCGCGGGTTACTCCTGGCGACCGTCGCGCGCTGTTTCGCGGCTGTCGGCACGGTTGCCAGCGTGGTTCTCGGCCACGGTCGCGCCGTGGGCCTGGTTGTCAGCGATGGCGTTGCCCCCAACGATTAGGGTTTCGCCGTCATCAACAAACACTGTGACCTCCTCCTCTGGGATGGATCCCAAAGTCATCTTCTTTAGCGGGAAACGTTTCTCGGATCGATAATCAACGAGAAGGACGTTCTACCGTTTCCCACAGACGGCGCCAAATGTTAGTACACAAAATATGTCAGTGTACAGGTCTCAATTCCTTCTTCAATGATCTTCAATGTTCTTCCACTCTTCCCGCCTTCTTCCCTTCAATGACCTGCAAAACAATGGACCAAGGGGCGAGCGACCCCTAATCCACCTCCGATGCTTAAGTCAGTAAGGGCAATTTTGATCAAAGGCGTCAGGTAGAGCGATGACTTAGAACTTACCTTTCACATGGTATACATGTGTATTTATAGAGGAGAGGGACGAGGGGGGGGGGGGGGGGCGCGTCCCGAGGCAGCCGGCCTTCTAGGGTTTCGCGATATCTTGTTCCCCAAGTCAACCGAATATCTTATCTTAGGCGAAGATAAGATTCTTCTCCATAAATAATATCCTATCTAGAGTAACTACCCTAATAAAGGATATAGCATAATAAATATGGATAGCAAAATAAATAAAATAGAGAAATAAATGATAACTAATTAATAGAGAATTTTACCCGCCCACATGTATATTGTATCTTAGCAACTTCAAAAGTTACTCTCAAGTTAAACAATCTTTAACACAATATACTTACTATTTAAAGGATCTCATTTATCGCCCCGGGACGACCAATAGTAAAACCATTTTTTTAAACTATTACTATTTTAGTTACAATTTATCACTTTCATCTCCTATTTAATTTATCCACTATATATTCTAATTTGTCATCCACATACAACAAGTTCAAAAGCAATTCCTTTAGCATACACCAAGAGCAACTAGGTAGATATAACATGTCTTCAGATTCGAGCTCGTTGTGCAAGTTGATTTTTTATAAATCATGTCTGTCACATATGGCTAAAACAGTAAATACTCTATCGGACCTAAAATTTTATGATTAAAATTCAAAACCCGAAATAAACCAAACCCGATTGACTAAATATGTTTAGTTTGAAACTAGAAATCAGATCAATCCAATAGATTTCGGGAAAACTAATTCAAATAATCCAAACTTTTGATGGGTGTTAAATGAATAACCTAAAATACTATTAGTAAGCAAATTAACCCAACTTATAAGATGTGTTAAAAAAATATCTCTAAGCTAAATTTTCCAGTCATTATCGATAACTTGGCACCGGATAAATGTCATGACAATTGAAATAATAATGACATGGCGCTCTTCGG